>CM068829.1:151416011-152133511 GCA_028554795.2 Sinohyriopsis cumingii | reverse complement strand
TACACATAATGGTCTTAAGTTCAAGGTTACCAGTCTGTCTTAAGTTCAAGGTTACCAGTCTGGGATGGGACAGCACATGTGTTATTGGGATAACTGAGGAAAAGCTTTTTCTTAATGAATAAATAAGAGTACAGAATGTGGATGCTGTTATTGTAAGGTGGTGTGAAGAAGACAAGTTTTGATCCACTCAGATCATATTTTCAAGTTCAAAATTTTCAACTAATTTCAGAAAATCTTGAGATAAATAAACGCATATATGCAGCAATTGTTCAGATGCACATAAGATCACATCTTTAGTTTAATACGGTGATTGTTTGATATTTGTTTTTATGGTATCGGTTCTATTAGCATTTTAAAGACATTGTTACTTCACACTGAAGCAATTGGAACTAAATAACTTCTTCCAACACCAAGGCTGCTAACCATTGCTGGCCTAGGTATCAAACCTTGGATTATGAGTTGAATGCTCTACCAGCTAATTTACTGCTGTTCTGATTGTTCTGTTTATGGTGTAGGTTGACTAAATGTTGGTTCTAGTTCCATCTTTTGAGGGGAAAAAATTGATTGATTTATGATGTTGCATCTTGTGTGATTGATTGTAGGGGACATTTCCCATTCCAAACTGATGAGCCCCCCCCCCCATTTTAATAAAGTTCCATATCTGAATCATTTAAGAAGGACAGTTAAACAAAGTTTCCTTTCGACAGTTCTACACAGGTGCATTACTGGTTTTCAAATTACTTTTTCAGCAGTGAATTGTCGATAAACTGAAATTATTCATCATTTTGAATTATTATGTCATCAGATCTGGGCCCATTAACATTAGGGGCTTGTCTTGGCCTCAGTTGTGGACCCTGTAATCCCCAACATTACATATATTTTCCAAGGTTTTGTAAGGTGGTCATTGATGTTGTTGTTGTTTACTCATCCCCTCAGTATTAGCAAGGTGATATATAGAAGTATCTTCATGGGATGACTGGTTGCTGTGACACGTTGGATGGGTTTTTTTTCTTCTTTTTTTCTTCTTCTGGTTTTTAACAGCTCTTTACAACATCATTAGCTATATCATGCTGAAGAAAAGTAAAGTGCCTTTAACGGGACACAGTGAGGAAACCAACCAAGGCTGGCCTGGGCAGGTGTCGAACCCAAGGTCCTTGGATTGACAGTGTACCAACTGAAGTACCATGGCCAACATGCTACCAACTGAGGTACCATGACTCCCTCAACAACATTTAAATAACACATTGGCCTGCATTTCTGCAGGTCAGATATGTGGGTGGGGATATATCAACACACAAACAC
Organism: Sinohyriopsis cumingii; assembly: GCA_028554795.2. NCBI lineage: Eukaryota > Metazoa > Mollusca > Bivalvia > Unionida > Unionidae > Sinohyriopsis > Sinohyriopsis cumingii. The sequence goes on along the minus strand of CM068829.1, from coordinate 152,132,209 downwards.
AGGCAAAAGACTGGCTTATGTAGGACTCTTGGAACAAAAATTCAGCTCCCATAGTATGCATTTCTTATTATAATCCCATCCTTGATGCAAGCTTCAGTGTGGAGAAATCCATATGTCCAGCAGATATTTTGTTTGGAACATATTTTTTATTTTGCACCTAAATAATTGGCTACTACTCGGTAGTACTTTCAGTAATGTGTTTTCCAATTTCAAGTTTGTACAAGGACACAAATTCCATTAATAAAAATGTTGTTGCTTTTTGACACATTAACCCCTGCTGGTTTTTGTCATTTTCGCCTGTAATTCGAGTAGGAAACACATTTTGAAAGCTATTTCTGAATACATCCTAACACATCAACTTCCAGGTGATTTTCCAATAACCTAATGCCTAGTTGTGTTAGAAACATCATTTTTCATTGGCTATTTGGCTCGCGCATGAGCAGAAGGGTGAAAGTTGGAGTTCTTTTTTTCATTTTTTTTCTTTGCTTAATGGACCCATTATTTTCGTATCGAGACCACTCTTTATTCCAAATGCCCATCTTATCCTACTTTTTGCAAAGGTTCGTCTGTCTGTTTGCAGTTCATACCAGTCTGCCTTAGATCTGAGACCAAAAATAAAATCTGGACACAAAATCAGATTCCAACCACGGCTGAATTTTGGGTGGAAAAAAATTGGGTCCAAAAAATGAGGTTTTTCCCTCTGTATTTTGTTGTGCAACTAGAACTTCCTGATTAGAGTAGGCAGGTCCTTTTAAAAAAAAACATTTAATATGATTTTTTTTGGTGATCTTTAAACCATGAGGGAAAAATGTGCTATGGTCAACATTGAGAAACTGACCATCTGTTGACTGGAAACATTTTTTTCTTCTTTTATTTGGTCTTATCAACTAGTCTTGGCTAGCCAGTCACATGTACTCTATTTTATCTTCATGTTTTAGACTGGTTCCCATTCTTCCATTTAATATTTAGTACTGAGAGTCCTTCCACTGTTTGCATCATGTACCAAAGAGATGCACTGAAAATTCATCAATATGTACATGAAGTTGGTATGCAAGTTTTTGTTTTGCAAGGTGGAATTTTTTCTCTAAAGTTGTCACTGTACATACTTACCTGATTAGTGAGACATACACCTTAAATGTCACACATATTTGTCTGTCTGATTAATCAAAGGGATGACAATGATCAATTGATGCCTAGTCAGGCCACCATAACTTCAATGGATTAGGATGGATGAGTGATAAATCTATGCACTGAGTCATGACTAACATATCAGTTCACATTTTTTGTCACTTCCTTGTCATCACTTAAATGTTATGACAACTACAAGATATGATTACTGTTGTTGTTATTATTTTTATTATTTTTATTATTATTATTATTATTATTGTTATTATAATGTTGATGATCATTGTTATCATTATCATTATCAGCATCATTGTTACAAAATAATATTGCTAGTCAAAATTGTCAGTCGTTCATCAGAAATTCCTTGAAGCTAGAGAAACGTGAATTTAGTATTCAGTGTTAGCGTGGGTGATTTTAGTTTGACAAAAGAATGTTTATAAAGTATTGTCCTGTATGATTACATAATTGATTTGCAATTTTTTAAAAATCTTATATAATTGAATTTTTTGTATATCACTTTACATGAGCATTGGCTTAAAACGGGATTATTACTTGTATCCATTTCACCAGGTAATTGCTTTGAAAGTATCAGACTACATAGTTTTTGAGGATAATATATCACGAGAATTATCATTTTAGTTTGTATGTCAGAGGAAACAGTGTAGATAACTAGTGAGATGATATTGCTGAAATGTGAGGTGATATTGCTGAAAGAATATATGAATATGTCAGTGTATTGGCAAAGCAAAGTATGTGATACTTGATAACAGCTTATAGGCTTGTAAATCCCATATTGTCATAAATTCATTCCATAACGGTCAAATTGCATTGAAAAATCTTGACCTCAGGTTAACTTGTTTTGTAAGAAAGAACTGTGTCCCAGATGAAATGTAATGCGCTGTATCAACATGATGTTTGCTTAAAGAGACCAAAATTATAGTACTAGATCACTCAGTTGTTGTGAGGGGCAATTTTCTTATTTCATTTGTTGATTTTAGGGACAGATCCTCAGAATTTTTCCATAACCTTTGGTTACTTGTAGGGAACTGTTGAATTATGACAATTATGTGTAGAATGTGGTATACAATTATTGATAGATGTGACAGTTTTTAATATTTCTTATAGACAGACCAAAGTGCTTTAATTCTAGGGTTGCCCAAAAGTAACCAGAGGTTTTCCAAGTATGTACTTGCTTATAAAGTCGAGACAGACTTCAAACTGCAGATCAAGTTGTGCTGTTGCATAATGTGCCAGCAGATCTGTGTCTGTGCAGTTTGTTATGAGTAATCAGTAGAATAAACAACATAGATCCTGATCTGCTGGTGCATTATGAGGTAGCAGATTAGTGTCTATCGTGCTTGCAGATGGACTTAACTTTTAGTGAGTATATACAGAAGTCAAATGGATATGAATATAAATGTTGCTTGGTTGGTTTTTAAGGGAACTGTTAACACATTATTCTATATGTCATGGCAGAATAGCATGCAGAGGTAGCTGGCTCTTGCTGGCCTTGGCAGGTGTCGAACCTGTGATCCTTGGATTAGGAGTTGCATGTTGTACCACCATTGTTCATTAGTAGCTTAGACTGTGTGCTATTAACTCTTATATTTTATCTTTGTCACAAAAAATGATCTCCAAGGTAACCATAGAAAAAACAAAAAGAGTAAAGATAAATATCATTATGGTTGATTTTAAACTGAACTGAGTGCTGCCCACACTTGCCGAATAGAGGGGACTTAAACGTTTAGAAGAAAAAAAGCAATCAGAGGTTATACTGATTCTGATTTCCCTGGCCACCAGTTGGTCCATGATCCTTTATATAAATACAAAGAATAAAAGACGAAATCTTCAATGAAAATGCTTTTTTCTCCATAGTAGTATACAGAGAGCAAACAACGTACACTCGAATTGCCAAAATAAAGTTTAGAGGGGAATGGTTACTCCTGCATTAGGGATGAGGAATTCAAATCCCAGTACAAAAAGATTGTGACAGGCCAGTTCAGTAATGATCCTAGGTGCTGAGGTCATGGATTTATAAACTTCTGCAATAAATATGGGCTTTTCCAGCCTTACATGCTTTGAATGGGTTCTTGTTCAGTCTGACTATGTAAACAAAGGACAGAGTTGTTGTTGAGGACATGAAAATTGTAGCAAATAATGCTGTAGTCTAACTCAATAGCAACTGATTCAAAGCATAGAATGTTTCAAAGTGATTATTTATTGCAGAAATTAATTGATGATGATTCAATAAATGGCTTTTGCTTTCTTGAAGAAACAAGATACAGGTATGGGTACCATATGTACTCGCTTATAAGTCAAGCCAGATTGCAAACAGCAAAGATTCTAATCTGCCATAGCATATTGCACCTGAGGTCTGGGTCTTTGTTGTTTGTCTACTGATTACTCCAAAACAAACTATACAGACCCAGATCTGCCGGTGCATTATGCTTTGATAGATTTGGGTGTGTGCAGTTTGCAGTTGGATTCGACTTCTAAGTGACTATAGATTGCAACCCATATTTTTTTGTGATTCTTTTCCATAAATGCTGCACTGTTAGACCTGGAAGGGTCAGTGGGCCCTCGCTTGTTCCTTTTCTGAAGTGAGAACTGATCAACTTATTGACATGCTTTCAAATATAAATCAGTTAAATAATAGAATTAGGTATGTTTGCGGAACAACTCATTTTTCAAATTGTGTCATATAATACCAGAAAGACCCACCCAAGGATAAATAAGTGTAACATTGGTTGTTTACTTACATTTTTTCATGTACCAATAACATGCTTCTTTCATGACTGGAGGAATATACAAACATGATAACCAAAATTGAGCATAATTATCATTCCAATGTTTTGCATGTGGGTATGTGCACATTCACTGTTTATGCCAAGAAAGGTTTTGTTTGTATAAAAAAGTAATAAATTTATATTAGGAAATATTCATCTTTTCCAATTTCTTTGAATTTTTGTTCTGAACTTTGCATTTTCTGTTGAAAATATACTGAAAATATTAATAGAGAATCTGGAAACATCTAACCATAAAGTGAGTTATTTTTTTTACCTGTATCACTATACCCCAGGTATGCATTAATATCAGTACTTGCTGTGATTAACAGAGTTCATGGTTGCCTGCGAACATACATTTTTCATTTTGTTGATTTTGATTATATTTAAAAGGAGGAATTTAGTTGTTTGGAAACCATAATGCCTACTGCAGGTGTTTTCATTGACCAACATAGCATGTGACACATTGTGACACAGACATTGCATTATTGAAACTTAACTACATTGCCATAGAAATTTTACAACATTGCAATGGAAATGTTACTACTTTGCAATGGAAATGTTACTACTTTGCAAGAGAACTTTTACTACTTTGCAGTGTAAGCTAGAAACTTTGTTACTTTACAACAGAAATTTTGCTACTTTGCAATTCAAATTTTCTACATTGCAATGGAAACTTTACTACATTGCAATAGAAACTGTACCAGTAAGGGAAAATACTGCTTTGCAATGGAAACTTCTACCTTACAATAGAAAGTTTACTAATTTGCAATGAAAATTGTACTGGTTTTTACTAAATTGCAATGAAAACTGCTACATTTCAAGAGAAACTGCACTACTTTGAAATGGAAACTGTATTACTTTGCAAGGGAAGCTTTACTACTTTGCAAAGGAAACATGGTAATGGAAACTTTACTACATTGCAATGGGAACTATACTTCATTGCAATGGGAACTTTTCTTCATTGCGGTGGAAACTACTATAATGCATGAGGGAAACTGTACTATACTTTGAAATGGAAACTTTACTACTTTGCACGGGAAACTTTACTACATGGTAATGGAAACTTTACTACATTGTAATGGAAACTTTACTACATTGCATGTCATAAATTGTGATTTTGTTCAGTTATTGTCCATTTTTGTGTTTAAAAAATATTGGTGTATTCCAATTTAACATTTTTGAAAAAACCTAGTTTCACAGTAATACTTTGCTGAAAAGTAACCTTCAAAGTAAGTCAGATTGATCGGAGATCTTTAGCTCTTTTGCTCATGCTTCTTGCATGACATACTTCCATTGACAAAAATTTCAACTCATTCGCTGTGAAGAAATCACATTATAACCATTACCATATGAGTTACTTCATGCATATTCATATATCCCTGATTATTTTTAATTTTGGACTTCTTTGTCCTCTAAAATGGCTATAATATCTGTGATTATTGGCACAGTGTCTGTATGCTCCTTATTGTTGGACATGACATACCATTTGGAAATAACATACCATTTTTATCAGATTTTTTTTATTGCACTTTATATTTACAATACCTCAAAAGAATTTGATTTCCTGCCTTCGTAGTCATCATTTACAGAAGTTATGGCCCCATATTGACTGTCCTGAAGTTTTCGTGATAATCAAAATCTATCACAGTGAATTAGGAGTGGTAGAATTCAGTCTTTTTTTCTTAAGTGGCATGCTCATTTCCAGACTGAAGAGTATTTCAAGAGTTTTGATGGACAGGTCTGAAATTAGCAATGTAATTGACACCTGCTGTGGAGTTTCTAGCAGTAGTCAAACATAATTGACAGTGTGTGACTAATTTACATCCTGGTAAGTAGGACATGGAAATGTGTAAGCATGATCTTCTCTTTTTCTCAATGTAAAAATTGTGTAGTGTTTGATCACTGCATACTTACTGCATCTAGATTGAGAGCAAAGTAAGCAGAGAACTGGACCGTAATCTTTCTGGAGTAAAATTGTACGACCTTTTGATGATTGAGCACTATAAAAAGTACATCGTATTTGGCATTAAAAATAAAATCCATCAGTAATACCTGTACAAGAATTGAATGGGAGCTATATAAAATATTAAAGGGTTTTCAAGTTCATTTTACAGTGTATAAATGCAGAACGATCTTTGTTAAAATGAAGTTGTGAAATATGAGGTAGTCAGATAAGGAGGAATTAAGCGGGACATATTTGTATGTTTTCTATGTAAGGGGAGAAATTGGAGACAGAATTATCAGTCTTTCGGGATGCACAAAAGATCCTGCTTAGAACACATTCACAATTCACATTTTATGCTTGGTTTGGAGAAGCCAGTATAGATAAATCAGCTAAATTTCTTTTAAACCAGGTAATGATAGGGTTGGGGATAGTTGAACTTTCATTTTCCAATTGAAATATTTTAATTTTTGGTTAAAAACAGAAAGTGTCAGTTTTAGCAGTTTTAGCAAAATGAATCGCCTCATTTTGAAAATCAAATTCCCTGGAAATAAATTCTGTATTCCTGGATTGGCTTCTGTTTAAATGAGCTTTGTACTGTGCAGGATGGATGAAAAACCGGTCTTCAATTTAAGTAACACCAAGGCATTTTTTCTGTGCAATCCAGATTGTGTTAAGCACAAAGAAAGGGCCATTTCCAATCTGAGAGCCATTTGAATCGGACATCTGAAGATAATGTGCACAAACTTAGTTATGAGCTTTTGCTACTGCACACAGATTTACTGCTTGCCAAATCTGTACTTGTCAAATTTAATTATCTGCTGCAAGTTTTATGCACCATTTTTTAAAATTATATTTCCTTTCATTCATGTAATGCCAGTGACACTGTTTACACTCAACATTTTGTTAGTACCTTATATCCTCTCTTATTAGTCGACTCAAACTGCAAGCAACAAAGATCCTGATCAGCAGTAGCATAATGTGCCAGCTGATCAGGGTCTGTTTTGATCATTCCTTTACAAACTGCACAGACCCAGATCTGTCAGCGCATTATGCCAGATCAGATATGGGTCTGTGGCAGTTGCAGTTGGACTTGTCTTAAAAGCAAGTATAGCTGGTATTAGAATGGTTTTATACTATTTCATTCAATAGGGCACAAACCTATATTAAAATATAGAGGTTTACCCATTGTGAAGATTTAAAATGTGCTATTTTTAATATAACTTGAAAAAAAAATCAAATTTAGTTTCATGTCTGGATGATTCTCTGCAAAGACTGTCTATTTGGTATACCAGGTTTAGGGTAACTTGACATTCAGTAGATAGTTTTAAGTAAGTTTGCAAATTAAAGGAGAAAGGAGTTAGTCCAGATTAATTTTGGGATGTATTGTAAGTGACAGTACAGTAGGCAGGGTTGTTCTCAAAATGAAAATGAAGGAGTACATCTGGAGTTTCTTGACACATAGAATAGTTTGAGGAATTGACAGTTTGGATATAAAAAGACATTTTCTTTGCCAGAATAGTAGAGTTAAGTAAACTGTATGAAGGATGTTCAAAGAATAGCAAAATTTTGTCAGTTGTGGACATTTCTCCTGTATAAAAAAATGCTTAATAAGCTACTGAAATTACGACAGGTTCTTCAGTTTTCCTAAGGTAGTTGGTTTGTGTAGAATTTGTGCTACAGTGGAACTCAATAAAAAATAACTATTTCATTATGAATTATATGATGCCACTTCTTGTCTTGGTTTGTCATAGAGCTTGAACTCCTGGGTTGGGGTGGGGAAAGAGATTTTTGTAAAATTTTGTTTGCAAAAAAGTAAAATTCTTTTATGATTTTAATAATCACTTTAACAATTTGAGGAAGAAAAAATGGCAAGTTTGCATGTAGTACAACTTTTCTTGGGTTTAATTTATAAGTCATCTATTTTGGATTAAGAGAGAGAGAGAGAGAGAGTGAAAGAGAGAGAGTCTTTGTTAGCTCAACTCATTCATGTTCCTCATTGTAAAAATTAGACCTTGTAAAATTTGTGTGATCTTCACGGTGACTTAAGTATATGGCATTTAAAGTGATGAAATATCTTCTAATGGGGATAGTACAGATGTGAAAGATTAAAACCAGTTTATTTAAAGCATGGCATTTCTTCTGTGATAGAACTCAGAATGAAGCTATTTCCTGTTTTACAATATTTACACGTCAATAGTGATAATATTTGATAATGATAATATTCCAGGTTTGCTTTGCATGAAATATTGCCCAGTAGGATTTTAAATAAATGTTTAGTATTGATTGTGTCCCATTTGAGATGTGTTCTAGCTTTGACTCTTGTAAATAAATCAATACTCATGTACACCATGCTGTGACCCTGAAGAATGTATTGAAAAATTGATTTGGTTTCTTAATAAGATCAGTGTTATTGCTGGTCACCTATTGCAGTGGATAGTTTCCAGGTGAGTAACAGGTGAAAAATAAAAACAGGTCACTTCATATCTGTGGACAAGGTGTGACAGTAGTAACCCACACATTTGGTTATCTGAGAGACTTTTGGGTTCACCACAACATGTACAAAATATCTTTTGTTTCTTTGGGTTGGTTCCTTATGGCACAGCAACACAAGTAGGTTATTTAGTGCCCAGGAAGTTGGAATATAAAGTGCCTTGCCCAAGGACACACCATGGTAGCTGACCCAGGCTGGAAAAATGCGGAACATATTACTTAGAATACAGCAAAAAGTATACATTGTAATAAAGTTTAATTGCTTGTAACACACAGATCCTATTATTGGTTACTGAACAAAATTGCAACAAGAACAATCTTTGTTTGTTTCTAAAACTTTGAAGAAGTCCAAAACAGTTAAAAGTTATTGAGACAACTTTGATCAATGTACAGGAGAGTACATGCGGTGGCATATAATATTTTTCTCCGATGACGATACAAATATCGTAAATCTATGCGAGTATAAATGTTGCCCTTGTGCTTACCTTCTAAGAAGGTTGTGATCAGACGAGTGTGACAGAATTTGCATTATGATAATTGGTTCAGTGATTGGGGTTGGTGGGTCATTATTGGGTGAAAGGGTGGGTGGGAGCGCCAGCCCGAAAATGCAGTGAAAAGCGTAGATGGTGTGTCGTTGTAATAGCTCTAGAATTTGATTTTGCAAACAGTTTGTCATTCATTTGTTATATATGTACATATCTTGCTAATAATCATGACCTGTTGATTGTAATATTTTTAAGATGCATTCTGTAGGGCTGAGTGGGACTTTCGCATGGAAATAAACTAAATTTGAGAAGCCCATTAGTAGTTCAGAATTATATTTACAAGCATTAGTTTTGTTAAGGCTTGTGTGACTATATCAGTTTCTATAAGTAAATGGCCCATATTTATAAATAATATGACATGGTTGAATGGCATACATCTTTAATAACCGTGCTGTGGTCCGATTTGGTTAATTTATATTTTTTTTTTTACTATGTCATCTTGTTTGGTCGTTTATAATTCATTAGGACCAGGATCAAGTTAAGGAATAGTATGGGCATCGTTGTTAAAACCAGTAGCTGAAGTAAAACGTGAATTATCATATTTTCTCAGGTCCATTTGCAAACGATATAGACCTTTATCTTCTGTTGCATAATGTGCTGGCAGATCAGGGTCTGTGTTGTTTGTAAAGTCTTATATTTGAGAACGTAGTTTGTTTCGTTACTGTCACAAATTGAGTTTTATTGGCTACATGTAAAAACCATCATTTGTGATGAGCACATCCTGAAACACGAAACTGCCTGCACCATTTTAATACATTTATGTAAATTTTGTTTGAAAATAACTGAAATGCAATTCTCAGTGGCACAACCTGACAACAAAAAACTCATGTAACAGGTGTCAAAATTTAACAGAATTTGTCCATTTGGAAAGAGTGTTACTGTTGCATATACATGTATTGTTTGACCAATCAGAAAATGTTATATTTGCAGATGTTCTTTGACCAATCAGAAAGCATGTTACATTTAGAACATATCAGAATATGCAGTTTGCAGATGGACTAAATTTATAAGCGAGTATAGGTTCAGTAATTGATTGACTAGGTTTGTTTCCATTAGTGGAAATTTGCCTTTGTTGTCTTGGAAATCCTACTTTGTTCATAAAACATAACTTAGGCTCATTAATGCTTTTGTTAAAAATTTTATTATTTATACGATGTTTTTATGGTGGAAACAAAAGGTTTGTGTCAAGGTAGGAGTCATAGTATTATATATATTTGCTGTTATTGGGTGAAATTTATTAAATATAGTGAAAATGAATAATTCAAAAATAAAATAGTTTTCACTTTACCTTCTATTGTGAAGGCCTGATGCACCGATCTGCATATCACATGTTATTGTAAAGGCCTGATGCACCCATCTGCATGTAATATGCTATAATCCTGAAATCATTATTGATGGTGACTGGTTAGTGTGCAGAGCTTGTGACTGAAAGGGTGCAGGCATCCATCATCCCAGATCGACTACAGTTGGTGTATCGTTGATCAATGAACTTCATTCCAGTTGCCCCAGCACTGAATAACCTAGTTATGTCGGTGTGCCATAAAAAACTGAAACAAACAAATCCAAAACAAAACCCCTACTCCAGCATTGTTTTAACCCTTGAAACTTTTTACCCTTCAAAGAGTTTGCATTTTCAGTGTACTGGTTTACAGGATGTGGAAAATTATGTTCAGAAATTGTCTTATAAATGAAAAGCGACCAAATCAGTTTATATAAACAGATGAAATCCACATTTATGTGAACTAGTTGAATTTAATATCATAAAGAAGTGATTTTGTTACTTGAAGCAGAACATTGTACACTTCATTTAAGAGGTATTTACTTTGTTGCAAATAGATATAGTGGCTTTAATCAGTCATTGTGATTGTGATCGAGGCTGGAATTAAAGATAAATGCTTTGTAAATATTGCATGTTTATTCTTCAAATAATAGCAAGAACTTTATGTAACCAGTCACATTTGTTACAAAGAGTAACTAATTATATGAACCTTATGCAAGTTGCTGGAAGTTTGAACAAAAATGTATTTTATATTCAGCTGTTGTGTTTTATTGCGAAGTAGTGCGTGTTTGAAATTTACTTTCATGTATATGTCCTCATGTGTGGTTGCTTTCAAAACATCAATGCACAGGTATATTTATTATACATTCTATAATTTTTTAACCTGCATAAAAATAAGTTTGTATTGTTCATGTGTGCATCTAGATGTGTTAACGCTTTGATATTTAACAAAGATATCGTATGAACATTTGGCATGAAATCTTTAAGGAATTTTCTGTGTCAGTGGTGATTGATAAAAAGAAGATTTTAAAGGAAAATAGTAAGAATAATTGCTGCTCTTTTTCTGCAGGCTGAGGTTACAGTCAATGACCTGAATGACACCCCACCAAAGTTTTCCAGTGGATATTACAAGGTTGCTGTCAGAGAGGATGTTATTGCTGGTTACGCCATTTTGACATTGACAGTGGATGACCCAGATACGATTGGGGGACTTTTTATGACTATTACAGATGGCAATGATGGTTCCTTTAAAATTTTTCAAAATGGTAAGGAACCTACTCAGCAAGAGCATATCTCCCAAAAAGAAAAGAGATTTATTTTTCATTATAATGGAGATGGTGTTTATTGATGCAGAGTCTGTTCTTTTGTGCAATTCACTCTAGTTTAAACAATTGAACCAAAAATGAACCAAATGTTCGAAATCTGTATATCACATTTTCAAGTCTTATCTTCTATTTCATGAGGTCCTGTTGGTATTTAGAAAATTTTGCCTATTTTTTTTTTTCTCCAAATGCAATTGAGAATTTTTCCTGAATATAATAAGTTCTTGAATTGATGTGATGGTGACAACTGCATTACTTAAGGTGATGGTTGTGTTGTTGTTCATGACTGATGACAACAATGATGATAGTGGTGGTAATTTTGGTGATGATGTGGATAGTTGTTTGGGGAGATTTTGATGAAGATTATTCATAGATGAAGACCAAGGAAAATAAAAAATGTAACCTCCACCTTTTTTATTTTGAAGAAAGGGATTAGTAGAAAAAAGCAATGAGCCTGTACTGACCTAAATATATAATGGCTTCAATCTGATTAAAATCATATCTCCACTGTTATACACGAAGATCTGACAGCGACATCATAGGGGTCATGTTCTGGCAACCTAAGTTATTACCACAATCACTAATTTTTTCAGCCAATCAGATGAAGTCTTGTATCTTCGAGTTTGGAAACTGAGCAGTGTGGATGAAAAGCATGAATATGTACTGAACGATTTGATTCACTTTCAGATTTTTGAAAGCTGCATTTCCATTGGCTAATTCAAAGGTCACCAGAACATGACCCCTAAGCGGTTATGATCAGATCTTTACCTAGGACATGAGAGATCTGATTTTAATCAGATGGATCATGGCTCTTTGATGTCAGTTTCTCAAATTATATATTTTAGTGATATGTATTGGTGTTTCGAAAGTTTATATAGCAGTTCTGTATTATAATGCTGCCTTTCAAAGGCATATAATAATACAGCCTTATTGTAAAACTTGCCTTATAATTAAGTACATCACAATACACAATAATTTTAGCATTACATAATATGTATATGTTTATACATATACCAACATTTCTTATAATGAAGGGTGCTATAGTGAGGAAGTTTTTACCTACATCTAAACTGTATAGCATTGTTTTTTTTAAAATTAAAGTTTGAATGATGTCATGTATTATTTCAGGTACTTTAGTCACAACCAGAAAACTGGATCGTGAATTTGTATCGCAGTACACCTTGCGCGTACAAGCCAATGATGGAAGCCTCGTCTCTTATACCACCATCGTTGTTTATCTCAATGATGTGAATGATAATGCACCACAGTTTACACAAAACATGTACTCAATTGATATCCCAGAGGACACTCCCATTGGGACCACAATAGAGGGGGTTAGGGCAATGGACCTTGATGAGGGGATCAACAAACGCATCAGATATTACTTCGCATCAGAATGGGGAAATGACACGTTTTTTCTTGATGCAGAGAGAGGACTTTTTATCACTCAGCGTGTTCTTGACTTTGAAGAGGTAAGCCTGATATCTTTTATATGTTATTTCCCTTTTTTAATTGCCTGCCATGAGATGGAGCAGATTGTGTTTTAATGATGTTTTTGTGTCTGTTGCCATATTTATTTCGCCACAATGAGTTTAGTTGTTAACAGTTGAGAGTTACCAAGCTTTTTGTATAGCTTGTATTTAATGTAAAGGGGAACCATATCAATTTTGAGCTTGAAAGGAGGAAATTGTTTCTGGACAGTAACTTAAATTCACCATCATTGTTTACAATGCTTGCACTTAAGGGTTTGATTTAGGATTATAAGGTCAAAGTCACAGACTGAAAGAAGAAAAATGTTTCCTGCATGATTACTCAAGTTCAGAATATTTACAGTTGCCAAACTTTGTGAATGGCTTGCACTTGTGGTAAAAAGGAACTCTATGAAGCTTCAGCTCAATAGGTCAAATGTCAATGTCACTGATTAAAGAAAAATATTTTCCACTTAATAATTTCAGTTGTCCACCATCCATTTTTCCAAACCTTTGTGTATGACTTGCACTTGGTGTAACATAGAAAGAACCCTGTTGATTTTGGAGTCAAAATTTTTAAAGGGTCAAATGCCAAGGTTAACATAACTGAAAGAATAGACATTTTTTCTGCACAATAACATTAGTTCTAGATGACATACCTCAGCCAAGATTTGGGGATGGTTGCTCCTGAAATAAGGAAGATAGCTATTGGGTGTTTGTGGGTTGAAAGGTCAAGGCCACTGACTGAAAGAAGGACATTGGTTTCTGTACAGTTTGGTCAGATATACTTCATGGAGCTGGCCCAAACTTTGTGGATGGCTTGCATTTAGGTTAAGGAAGAACCCTGTTGGATTTTAGTTTCAAAAGATCAGAGGCCAATGTCACTCAGACTGAAAGAAGAAAAGAAGAAAAATCCTGTACAAAATTTCATTTGTCTACATACAAAATTATTCAGTTTTTGTACATTGTTCAATACAAGGTCTAGTGTTATATACATATACAGAATACATTAAAGAGACATCATTTGAATGGCTTTGTTTCCATGCATTAATCAGAAATTTCATTTAAAGTATGTTGATTTGATTCATATATAACAATACTCTCTTTAAAAATGCCAGATGTGTAACAAATCTCACATGGGACCAAAAATACATTGTTTCTTTGTTCAGTTAAGTCCCAGGTATTACTATTTATGTGGATTAAAAATCATGAACCATAAAGGAACTAAATTTTTTTAAAATACAAAATTGGAAAAGTACATTTATTTCACAGGAGGTCTTTTTAAATGTTTTATTAATGTGGATTTATTTTCTTTACACTTGTATGATCTGGTCATTGCCATTGCTACCATAGTATACAAAGAGGAAAGCACTAATAATATATGGGGGCATTACTAATAATATATGGGGGGCATTCCATATTATAATGCAGTTGTTGACAGTTTTCTGTTGCTATAGAATTATTGAATTCATTGAGTGAGAAAACCCCAGTGAATTTGATATTGAATTAGTCCAGTCTCTGGCTCTGCTCTCCATGTCACTTACACAGAGTGAGCTGTCCCAGATCATGCACATTCTCCTGTGACCACCTTCTGGTTTTTACAAAGCAACCTCTTTCAGGTAACCTTGTTCTGCAGTCACTGTCCCATTTACATTACTTGGATTTAGCCTGGTATCAGTTGTCATAAAAACTTCAGCCAAGGTGCTTATTTCCATTGAGAAACTGTGTGCATGTGATTCCCTGAGACAAATGAGATTAATCATTGGTTTTGGTGGCATTATCAACTCAAGGTGTTTTTCCTTTGGTTACTGTAAGCTTGATGGAAATGGAGACATCATTATTTACCAAATACATTCATTTAAAAGTCAAATCTGCCTGCAAAATGCACAGACCCAGTTCTGCTATCACATGATGCACTTACACAACTGATGCTGAACAGTTTATTAGGGGTAATCAGTAGAAGAAACAACATAGACCCTGATCTGCTGGGGGCATTGTGCAATGGCAGATAAGGCTCTGTGTTGTTTGCAGATGGATGCAACTTTCATGCAAGTATATACGCTATGAAAAAAACAGATCTATTATTATGACAAGGGGTTATCACTAATATGGAAAATACTGTCTGGACAAGCATATGACCTCCAGCAAAAACCCTCTCCATCATAATGATGGTCTCAGATGAGAGCACATCCATTCTGACCACAGGAATAAGCAGAATGGGATATTGGTTGTAGGTGCCCATACAGAATTTTGGAGAAATTTACACATTAAAAATAACATGTTAATTAAAGCAGCTATTCCACCAAGGGTATGATTTTAGAGACTTCTCAACATAAAGTAAAAAACCTTTAACAGACACCTGTATTAAGGACAACACTGAATGGTCCTTCCTCCTTTTTTATGATCATGTTTAGTTCTCTTCATGGAACAAGTGCCAATGGAAGACACATTTTTTGTGATCCCTTGAGTATCTTGCACTGTTTTTAGTGATCACACATTCATATTTAGGATTCCTGCTTGTAGAGGACACCCGTGATGCTCTTTTCCAAAATTTAAATATACAGATGTACTATATATAAAGGACACCTGTCCACAAAAGACCTTGTGTTCCTTTGAGTATCCTTTATGGGCACTGTATTACCTTGTGTTCCTTAGAGTATCCTTTATAGGCACTGTATTAAAGATTCAGGATTGAAATTATCTTGAGTTTGAAGTCTTTGTCAAAGCTTGTGTGTTCAGACTCATGCTCGAGTTAAAAACTGACAAGAGCTTCAGTGGCTGAGTGAATAACATCACAGATTCATGATAAAAAGGATGCAGGTTCAGATCATATCATCAGAGCAACCCATGCCAGCATCGTGTCATCAGATCAACCTTTGCCAGCATCATGTCATCAGATCAACCCATGTCAGCATCCTGTCATCAGACCAACCCATGTCTGCATCCTGTCATCAGACCAACCCATGCCAGCATCCTATCATCAGATAAACCCATGCCAGCATCCTGTCATCAGACCAGCCTATGCCAGCATCCTGTCTTCAGATCAACCTATGCCAGAATCCTGTCATCAGACTAACCCATGCCAGCATCCTATCATCAGATCAACCCATGCCAGCATCCTGTCATCAGACCAGCCCATGCATGCATCCTGTCATCAGACCAACCCATGATAGCATCCTGTCATCAGACCAACCCATGGCAGCATCCTATCATCAGGTCAACCCATGCCTGCATCCTGTCATCAGATCAATCTATGCCAGCATCCTGTCTTCAGATCAACCTATGCCAGAATCCTGTCATCAGACCAACCCATGCCAGCATCCTATCATCAGACCAGCCCATGCTAGCATCCTGTCATCAGACCAAACCATGCCACCTACCATGGTGCATCCATGTGTTCAGTTGACTTTTTTGTGGCTAAAAAATTTTGATAGCAGGATTGTTGGTTTCATGCTGGTTTTTAGTCCTTTGACTCCAGCATTTTGAGGGATACAGTTTTGTCATGTTTAAAATTAATAAAGACAAAAATTCCAACATTTTTATTTGGTGCATGTCCATTATATGGGATTGGGTAATTAGGAGATTATAAATCAGACTCTTAACAACTATAATGTGGCTGGCAGTCATCAAAATCAACAAAGTAGGTGATTACCATCAATACAAACTTATAAGACGATGAGTCCAGTTGCAAACTGCGCAGACTCAGATCTGCCATCTCAATGTGCAGACAGCTCTGGGATTGTGTAGTTTGTTAAGAATAATCAGTAGAACAAAAGGAATAGACCCTGATTTGTAGGCACATTGTGCTATGACAGATCTGAATCTTTGTTGTTTGCAGTTTTACTCGACATATAAGCAAGTATATCTGGTAGATTTTTTTTAGGTGATTCATATCAGTGAAAAAAAAGGAATTTGGTATTTGCAATGTTCAGCATTTGTTACTGTATATACTTGCATGCAAGTCATCAGGTCAAACTGCAAACAACAAAGACCATAATCTGCTGAATCATAATGCGCTTGCAAATCAGAGTCCATGTTCTACTGATTACTCCTAACAAAATGCACAAACCCAGATCTACTGGTGCATTATGCAGTGGCAGATCTGGGTCTGTGCAGTTTGCAGTTGGGCCCTTATAAGGGAGTATGGACAGCAATTTGTCTTCTGAGCTTAAGTTCCAAATTACTGATGGTCTGTAATGTATTTTCAAGACTGCATCAGTAACAATAGAGACATGATCTTAGAAAGAAAAAACTTGGAGAAATGCATAATTTACCTTTAGATTAATGAACTAACACACAAAATTAATTTCTTCATAAAGAAATGGAATTATTATATGAAACACTGGTAGCAAATGGACAAAGACTGCAATCACATGAGAGTAAGATCCAAAACTGATAATTCCATAGTGCGGCTCATTTGAAATAAGCTGGGTATGTCAGACAGGTCGCCATGTTTATGTGTTACTTGGACAGGTTGATGTAACTTTGTGACAATAAACTAAGCATCCATTCAGAAAGATGGTGGTTTAGTACAGTAGATAGAATTCAAGAGCAGATGAGATTGTCTGGTTTTGTATCATTACTATTCAATGCATGAAGTATTTTCTTGTCTTATTTTGTACCATTATTATATAATGCCTGAAGTGTTTTCTTCAAATTTTCTTTGTCTTTGAAATCCATTTTTATTCTGGATCTTGAGATCATGGTTATGCAGTATCCTTGATCCATTGTGTGATACAGAAAATCTTAGAACATGCAGGATTTTCTTATATTGGGTTACTCACCTTGCCCTGTGTATTTTCCAAACTTTCTTAATTGGGTTAATCATCTTGCCCAGTTTATTTCCCATACAGTCTGGAAAAAGAAGCTTAAGTTGAAAACCCCAAAAATCAGATAATCAGATGCTTGACTACGTCAATGAAATTGTGCTGTCAGGTAGGGGGAGATAATCAGATGATTGACTGTCATTGAAATTTTACTGAGTGGCTTTGTCATTAACATTTTACTGTCAAGAAGGGGGAAATAATCAGATGAGTGGCTTTGTCATTAACATTTTACTGTCAAGAAGGGGGAAATAATCAGATGCTTGGCTGTCATTGAAATTTTACTGTCAAGAAGGGGGAAATAATCAGATGATTGGCTGTCATTGAAATTTTACTGTCAAGAAGGGGGAAATAATCAGATGCTTGGCTGTCATTAAAATTTGTGTTGGGAAGAAGAGGGGGGTAATCAGATGCTTAACTGTGTCATTGAAATTTAGCTGTCAAGGAGGGAAAGATAATTTTGTACTTATTTATTTATTTTAAATTTAGCTTTGGAGTGGTCAGACCCATGTTATGAAAATTCTGAAAGAGTTACGATGTTAACTTTAACATTGGATATGTTCTACATTTTCAGCCCAGGATGGTTTGAGAATATCAGGACCTGATTGCAAAATTTCCAACATTGTGAAATTGTTTGAACTTATGTTCTATTTGGTTTTCTCTAAATGTTTAAAGAATACAGGGCTAGAATGTATCCTGCTTTAAATATATAATACATGACCAGGATTATTATAGTTAATGTATATAAATACATGGCCAGAATGTATCTTAGTTAAAGTATAATACAGGGCCAGAATGTATCCTTGTTAACGTTTATTATGCCCTAGATATATCCATGTTAAGGTATATAATATTGGGTCTTGATATATCCATGTTAATATATATAATATAGGGTCTATATATATATATTCATCTTAAGGTATATAATATAGGGTCTTGATTTATTTATGTTAAGGTATAAAATATAGGGTCTAGTTATATCCATGTTAATATATATAATATAGGGTCTATATATATTCATCTTAAGGTATATAATATAGGGTCTATATATATTCATGTTAAGGTATATAATATGGGGTCTATATATATCCATGTTAAGGTATATAATATGGGGTCTAGATATATTCATGTTAAGGTATATAATATAGGGTCTAGATATATTCATGTTAAGGTATATAATATAGGGTCTAGATATATCCATGTTAAGGTATTAAATATAGGGTCTATATATATTCATCTTAAAGTATAAAATATAGGGTCTAGATATATCCATGTTAAGGTATATAATATAGGGTCTCGATATATTCATGTTAAGGTATATAATATGGGGTCTATATATATCCATGTTAAGGTATATAATATAGGGTCTAGATATATCCATGTTAAGGTATATAATATAGGGTCTAGATGTATTCATGTTAAGGTATATAATATGGGGTCTAGATATATTCATGTTAAGGTATATAATATAGGGTCTAGATATATCCATGTTAAGGTATATAATATAGGGTCTAGATATATTCATGTTAAGGTATATAATATAGGGTCTAGATATATTCATGTTAAGGTATATAATATAGGGTCTAGATATATTCATGTTAAGGTATATAATATAGGGTCTAGATGTATTCATGTTAAGGTATATAATATAGGGTCTATATATATATTCATGTTAAGGTATATAATATAGGGTCTAGATATATTCATGTTAAGGTATATAATATAGGGTCTAGATATATTCATGTTAAGGTATATAATATAGGGTCTAGATATATTCATGTAAAGGTATATAATATGGGGTCTATATATATCCATGTTAAGGTATATAATATGGGGTCTAGATATATTCATGTTAAGGTATATAATATAGGGTCTAGATATATTCATGTTAAGGTATATAATATAGGGTCTAGATATATCCATGTTAAGGTATTAAATATAGGGTCTATATATATTCATCTTAAAGTATAAAATATAGGGTCTAGATATATCCATGTTAAGGTATATAATATAGGGTCTAGATGTATTCATGTTAAGGTATATAATATGGGGTCTAGATATATTCATGTTAAGGTATATAATATAGGGTCTAGATATATCCATGTTAAGGTATATAATATAGGGTCTAGATGTATTCATGTTAAGGTATATAATATGGGGTCTAGATATATTCATGTTAAGGTATATAATATAGGGTCTAGATATATCCATGTTAAGGTATATAATATAGGGTCTAGATATATTCATGTTAAGGTATATAATATAGGGTCTATATGTATTCATGTTAAGGTATATAATATAGGGTCTAGATGTGTTCATGTTAAGGTATATAATATAGGGTCTATATATATATATATTCATGTTAAGGTATATAATATAGGGTCTAGATATATCCATGTTAAGGTATATAATATAGGGTCTAGATGTATCCATGTTAATGTATATAATGTAGGGTCTAGTTGTATCCATGTTAATGTATATAATATAGGGTCTAGAATTATCCATGTTAATGTATATAATGTAATGTCTAGATGTATCCATGTTAATGTATATAATGCAGGACCAGATTGTGTCCTGGTTAAAGGACATAAAGCTTATTTATACAACAATCATATCCTGCATGTACAGGTGTGATCAGTCAGTGATTCATTATAGATTTATTTATCATTGTTGTGTGCTTTCGTGTTGAAACTAATACAAATTTATGACAAATTATGGACTGAAATAAAAAATATATTAGTTTGGATTTCCCAGTAAATACCTAAGATTAATAACAATGTTTAATAGTTACAGATAACATCCAATGGAACCCCTTTTGTTTTGGAAGATTGTAATTATCATTGCAACAAAGATCATTATTTTATGATGTACATTAGAGAGAAAATGCTCCTAATGTCTTTTAAAGACCATTAATTTGAGAAGACTTTCTTGTGATTTCAATTAAGAAATTTAAATTATTTGACAAGATGCTAATTATCCTTTGGATGATCTGTCACTTTTTTGTGATGAATCATTTTTTTGCTTGAACCCATGCTCTCAAACATATATGAAACAATTTAATCTTTTAGCAGACGACAGCCAGCTTATTTGGATGTCCTTTGTCCTGTCAGTTAATGTGGAATGCTCCAAATGATAAATAACTTGATTACACCAAATGCAGTTCAATTGGATACCAACACCCAATATGAGGCATGTGAAAAGGACATCTCAGCGATACTGTGTGCACAGTGTGCACAATAGTTCATTGTCTAATACAAATAATTATGTATTGCAAAATAAGTGCACGATAAAGAAAAGGTTGAATTATTTGATACACATTGCTATCTAATTGCCAGGTCATGTTCATAGTTTGAGAGAAGTATCATTTTTTCCTATGTAATCAGTTTGTAGATGAATAAATATATATGGTAACAATTATATTACATGAGATACGAACACGCCCAAAAATAGTTGTCTAATTATTGGAATTTTAATTAATGCAGATTTTTCAGCAAAGGATCAGTTGAACTTCAAGATTGTGAATAGATTTTTTTTTCTTTTGAGTATGCCTCAAACGTGGCATAAATATTGCTTTCCTGATAATTCAAAGTGAAATTGTATACACAAGAGTGTTTTTGTGCCAAAATTGCATTTATTATACTTATATGCACGTGACTGTTGTTTTTTGGTTTGGTGTTTTATGATACAGAATCAGAGTTAGGTCATTTTAAACTGCCAAGGTAAATGGAGTAAAGTCCCTTGTTGAAGGACACACCATGATAGCTGACCCAGCCTGGTGTAATGGTAGGGTTCAAACCCACACCCTTTTGGTTGCAAGCCCAGCATGCTAACCTCTGAGCCACTGCAGCTCCTGACTGATACGTAGAAGTATTTTTTTCTTTTTCTTTTTCTTTTTCTTTTTTGTTTATGTGTTTTTTTTAAACACAATGGCTATATCATTTCAATGAAAAGGGAGTTATATGCCTTTCCTGAGGACACATTGTGGCATCCGACTTGGGTGGACATGCCAAGGTGGGTATTGAACTTGGGATATTTTGGTAACAAGTAGGATGCTTTACCAAGTAAGCTACCATGGGTTCCTTTGTAAAAGTGACTGCTGTAGCAGACTGGACTGTACTATGCATCTGTGTAGTTTGCAATCAACACATTTTGTTGGACTACCGTACATTGTAGTGCAGTTTGCCATCAATGCATTTTGTTGGACTACCATACATTGTAGTGCAGTTTGCCATCAGTGCATTTTGTTGGACTACGATTCAGTGTAGTGCAGTTTGTAATCAGTTCATTTTGTTGGACTTTACTATGCATCAGTGTAGTTTGCAATTAACACATTGTGTTGGACTCTGTTATGCAAGTTTGCAATCAGTTCATTTTGTCGGACTGTACTATGTTTCATACCATAGTTTGCAATCGAAACATTTTGTTAATTGAAACCCATGATTCATTATTTCACGATCTATTTTCAGAATCAGCTATACACATTGAAGATTGGTGCAGTAGATGGTGGTGGCCCATCGCTTTCTAGTACAGTGATAGTGTACATGAACGTTCTGGATGTCAATGACAACACCCCAGTGTTTGACCCTCAGTCCTACAGTAAAGAAGTCAGGGAGGATGTTAGAGTTGACACAAGTCTTCTGCAGGTCTTTGCAACAGATGTGGACTCAGGTTTGTCAAAATTAATTCCAAAATGTAGTAGTTATACTTTCTTTTGTCTTGCCTGTAAAGTCTTCCTTGTTTGTCTTGTGTGTGAAATCTTCTTTTTTTTTTTATTATAAACTTCAGACGTTTTCCTTTTTTTCATAATATGTACCATGGTATACCACAGTTACATTAGTGACCAGTAATTTAATTTTCATTTTCAGTGACATGTGAATTTTTAAAAAGTGTTCTGGGTCTTGAATAGCTGGAAAAAATCCCTTGCTCTCATATGTTGCAAAATAAGACCATATTATGTGAAACAATTTTATTATTCAAAGATAAAAAGAAATAAAATATATCTGCTCGAAAGAAAATTATAGACCATCCCCACTCCCCACTCCTGAAAATAAAATGACCAGTAAAGACCATGGGGTGATTGAGCTTACACTGGAATTTCCATACATTACCTACTGAAGGAAATTACCACATTACCAATACAGTAAAAAACAACATGGATTTTGACTTTATTGTGACCATAAAGAGATGTGGGTAATGAAGAGAAGAAAGAATATCTACTTTGTAAATTGAAAGACAGTGAGTTTTAGTATGAAAATAGTATATACACTGCAATTTAGAGAAATAAAATACTATGTAAACATACATACTTTCTTTTTTATTTCGTGGATTTTGTTTCCACTTGATGAAGATAACATGCATTTCTAAAAACATCTAGTGACACTGCCTTTACCCCAATGCTATTAAAACTGACTGCGGATTTTTTGTACAAGGAGGACCCTTAATAGTGTTGTTCTTGTTAAAGCCATTTTGATTTTTGCAGTTGTAAAAATGTATTTATCATCTTTCTGGTCAAGGAAATTTTGGAAACGTTTCCCAGGAGATACAGAAGATGTTGCCATAAACCATGTTGTATCAAACATTTTTACTTGGATATAACATTGACACAATCATAAGACAGACATAAATCTGTTATGTCGTAAAGCATCAGCAAATCAGGGTGTACATTATTCGTTAGAAATTTTTAGGTGAATAAACAGTGTTGGCCCTGAGCTTTTTGTACCATTTTGCATCGGCAGATGTAGGTCTGCTCTGCAATTGGATGTAAATTATGCATCATCCGTACTCATAACCTTTCTATGTCAGTGCACCAAGAGGGTGAAGGTTTGAATCAGACCAAATGTATTAACCTGGCTTGACTACCATGATGGGTCTTGTTGCAAAGCATTTTGGTCCAATTACCTTTGTACTCAATAATCTTTTGTGTTGCAGTGTAATAAAACACCAGACCAAAACATCGTGGGCTTTTACCTTACAGTTTTGTTGCTTTGATCTTGTATAATATCATGGTATGATTACGTGAGTCTGGCACGACTAAGGATGTAATATATAAATATAATGTGTTGTAATATTCACTAAACCAAACATACTAAAATGATTTAGATGGTTTTCTTCACACATAACATTGGAAAATTGAGCTTCATGGTGTTTTTTTGTTTTGTTCCTGACATGTCATTCGTTAAAGATAAATAAAAAGTGAATCTGGTATATGCAGAGACACCTGCACAATTTTTATAAAAGTATTCACTTCACAAAAGATTTAACCGTAGTTACTAGATGTTTGATACATCACAATAGTTTTGCCACTTTAATTTTCCTCTTTTTGTAAATTTATTGTCCAGTGTGGGTCATAAATCCGAGCCATATTAAATGTTAATGTGCCTTAACGTTGTTGTCCTATGGAAAATGTTGGTTTTATTGCCCTGAAAAAATGAAGTAAGAGGTCATAAAATTCATGCAGTCAGCAGCAATAATGATGGAATAGATCAACCCCAGTAATTTGGCTTTACCTTTACAACCATGATCTGAATAAGGTAGAATCAGATTGGAACCCCAAAAAGGAAATAATAAAAATGTCTTTGTCATTATTTTTGGAATTTGGATTGCAGTGGAGTTAATGACCTGTCAGGAGCTGATTACACCCCTTCACCCCCACCCCCAGTCTTCTGTTGTATGATCAAGAACTTTGTGTGAAGTAATATTTTTAAAAAGAAATTTATGAATTGTTATGCATAGCCATAAATCAGAATATACCATAAATCAGAATATACCATAAATCAGAATATACCAGAATATACCAGAAATTAGAATATACCAGGATATACCAGAAATCAGAATATACCAGAGTATACCATAAATCAGAATATACCAGAATATACCATAAATCAGAATATACCAGAAATCAGAATATACCAGAATATACCATAAATCAGAATATACCAGAATATACCATAAATCAGAATATACCAGAAGTATATTTGTTTCTTCTTTCCATTTACTGTTGAGTCAGGTTAATTTGAACACACAACTTGTTAAGAGTGTCAGTTTGAAATAGATGTTTTTGTATTATTTAGTTTCTGCTTTGCACTTTGTATAGTGTTTCACCCAGGACAGTTTGGATTGCATCACAATGTGTGTTTTTTTCCTTTACAAGGCCATTTTTTCTCATGCAATGACTCTTTTGTTCATAATGCATCATGTTTTTGTTTTTTTCCCTTGATGAATAGCCCCATTATTTGGGGTTTTAAAATGCCACATAATGTGCAGGCAGATCTGGGTCTAAGCCGTTTGCAATTGGACTCATGAGTGAGTATAGAGGGTAATCAGAATTTTGCAAGCCTTGTAAGTTATCATTTACACTGGAAACAAATGCAGAATTAATTGCACATGCACTGCAAACTTGTGCATCCTAAATCACCCTCCTTTGTTAAAGAGAATTTGTCAGTTAATGACTGCATAATTTTCTCCCCTGCCAGATTAGGTAAATGGCATTCACTGTTTTCATCAGTCTTGTGTTCCTAATGTTATGTCTGTAGTTATAAAAACTCTTAGCACAACCACATAAATATTTTGAAAAGGGGAAAAAGACAGCCAGAATTCTGCTGGATTGACATTCAAACCAATACATGCCATACAGCTACTTCAGATGATAGATTATTCATAGCTGTAAGAAAACAAATTGCTTTCCTGTGCTGCATGAAGGAAAAAGTGCCAAAATGTTGTGCAAAATGAGAGTGAGTTTTTTCATGGGGACAGTGGGTTTAAATATTTATCCTTTGACTGACTGAGGGTGGGGTTTTTCATGGGGACAGTGGGTATAAATATTTATCCTTTGACTGACTGAGGGTGGGGTTATTCATGGGGACAATGGTGTATATATTCTTTGACTGAGGGTGATGTTTTTCTCATGGGAACAATGGGTGTAAATATTTATCCTTTTAAATGAGGGTGAGGTTTTTCTCATGGGGACAATGCATGTAAATATTTATCCTTTGAGGGTGAGTTTTTTCTTCTTCATGGGGACAATAAGTATAATTATTTATCCTGCGACTGAGGGTAAGTTTGTTCTTTTTAGGGGGAAAAGCTTGTAAATATTATCCTTTGATGATTTTAATGGGAATACATGTTGTACACTAGACTTTCATTTCTTGCACAAGAGAATTTATTGATGAATATAATTTATGATTGTTTATGTGTTAAGTCTGTTTTTAAAAGAACCTGTCATCTAACAAAAACTAGCAGCTTTTACCCAAGTAATATTAATATCGAGAGACAGTACTGTCAATCACAAAAAATTATATATCATTGTTAACCAGTTTAGCAAGACAAACTTAGCAATTAAGAAACTTTCATTCATATTGATTAAAAAGTAAGTATACAGTATGTCCATTACAATTCAGCAGATTGCAAAAACTCTTCATTTTGAATTAACTGATTTAAATGAAAATTCAGCAGACTACAAGTGTGTTGATATAAACTGTTTGACATTATGGGATATAGGCAACTTAATCATTACTTGGCATTACAGAATTGATATTGTCCATGAAAGAAAATGCAGAAAAGATATCAGGCCAATTTAAATCTTTGGTAGATTGGTTTAGATAAATCAGTAATTGATCTTCAAATTTCAACTGATTGCCTTCACTGGCATTATTTTGACAGGACTTCTGTTTAAAGATTCTGGGTTTAAATCGTCTTTTCAGATGAAAGATTGGGTGTTATTGGGAGTCTTGTTCTTCATACAGTAAGGTATACAATTCTTACAGGGAGTATTGCTATACAATCACATTCTGTACATGCTCACTTTTAAGCTGGATTTAACTGCAAAGTGCATGGACCCAGATCTGCTGGCTTATTATGCAATGGCAGATCAGGGTCTATATTTCTTTCAGTATGACCTAATTTTTAAGCAGTGTCCATATGGCATCCATAAGGATTTAATTTCTCATCAAAAACCATGGTTATGTGCTTGGATGTTTTTCTTTGTGAAGAAATCATCATAAGCTGCCAAGTGACTCTGAGCTTGCCAGGAAATATGGCTTTTAGGAAGTGTTTATACAATTGTTCTTGATGGTTGCCAAATGTTGAGTGCATGTCTCTGAAAGTTATGTAAGTGGTGAAATCTTGTAATCCATCTGTACAGGAAACTCAAAAGAGATTTTAAAAAGACTTTAAATGGCGGAGAACTTTCTTTATTCCACTGTTACAACTCTATGGTCATAAACTAAGAAACACAAAGAAGTGAAACTTTCAAGTTTACCAAAATAACAGATAATTTATCTTTCTAAGTTGCAAAGTGAAAATTTAAGAGGAATTTACAATATTGTGAATTAAATCCTAAATGTTCTGTTACATGTTCAAAAGTTAAGAGTGTTCCAAATGAATTCCCATATTGAATGTACTGATTGACACAGTCTTGAATATCCACTCCAGACAGTGTAGCAGGAGTTTTGTACCAGTATGTTTAGGCATGCACACACACATACACACATGTGCACTAATGCAGGCACACACTTACTCAGCATTATTTTGGTATATTTCATAACTTATTTAAAATTTAGGTTGTAGATGTCAGATGTAAAGTTTATGTCTACTTAAGTGGTACAGAATATAGTTATATTGGAAACACATGTTTACAGCATCTTCAGGTCAATCAAGTAATAATCAATTACATAAAGGAAGGTATATTAGTTTAATTACATAAAGGAAGGTATATCAGTATTAATTACATAAAGGAAGGTATATCAGTATTAAGTATGTAAAGGAAGGTATATCAGTATTAACTACATAAAGGAAGGTATATCAGTATTAACTACATAAAGGAAGGTATATCAGTATTAACTACATAAAGGAAGGTATATCAGTATTAATTACATAAAGGAAGGTATATCAATATTAACTACATAAAGGAAGGTATATCAATATTAATTATCTACAGAAAGGGTGAGACATGAATGTTGCTAATGACACGTCTTTTTAAAAAATCATCTCCCCATTTAAGGATATCCCATATTCCCTTATTGAAAGATACCTCAGTATGAAGTGTTTTTTTATATAAAAAAGGCATATATGGGTCATGGATTCCATTTCATTAGTTAATATGGATATAAAAAAACCATCCTGGCCTATATGGCAGTTCACCAGTAAAGTCCTCATAAACAGCCTGGCCTATATTGCAATTCACCAGTAAGGTCCCCATAAACAGCCTGGCCTATATTGCAGTTCATCAGTAAGGTCCCCATAAACAGCCTGGCCTATATGGCAATTCACCAGTAAGGTCCCCATAAACAGCCTGGCCTATGTGGCATTTCACCAGTAAGGTCCCCATAAACAGCCTGGCCTATATGGCAATTCACCAGTAAGGTCCCCATAAACAGCCTGGCCTATATGGCAATTCACCAGTAAGGTCCCCATAAACAGCCTGGCCTATGTGGCATTTCACCAGTAAAGTCCACATAAACAGCCTGGCCTATATGGCAATTCACCAGTAAAGTCCACATAAACAGCCTGGCCTATATGGCAATTCACCAGTAAGGTCCACATAAACAGCCTTACAGTGAGGAAATACTGTCCTAATAAAACCAGGCTAACTTCGCATCTGTCATGTATTATCTCCAGAGCAGGGGTGATAAAGATTTGAATAAAATTGATGGGTGGAGTTCAGGGATTTATGGTGGTGAACCTGAATAAACACATCTAGAACTCATGGGAAGCAGATTTCAAATGAAATATCAGTTCCAATAGTTGTGAAATAGCAGGTTTTTTGGGGTGATGGTGGTGGTGGTCAAAACTTAAGACATGGTCAACATTAGTTGCATGAGTCAGTAAAATGTATTTATACTGTGTAACAAAATAGGTCCATCTTGTAAGTCGGTGAATTTTAATGTGTGTAATGTATTTTTCAAAAGTTCAAACACATTTCTTGCGTGCATAACTTTTGAAAGTTGTGGCAGTATTTGATTTATTGTTTCAAAAGGTGACATTCAGGGAGGATATTTGGGAAGGATAATGCTTACAAGTCTGAGTCTGTGCAATTTGTTTGGAGTAATCAGTAGAACAAACAACATTGACCCTCATCTGCCAGTGCAATATGCAATGACAAATCAGGGTCTATGTAGTTTGCAATTGCAACAGACTTATAAACAAATGAATATTTATTTTTTGTTTAAAATATATGAATTCTTAGTTATTGTGTGAAAATATTATCTTTTGCAATTGTAGCTCTTCTGGACTTTGACTACTAAAGCTTATGCATCATCAATTTTGTTTGGCATCCAGTGTCCACTTGGACTAGAAAAGCATGTGCATTGCCTATAATCTGGCATACACTGTCCACTTGGACTAGAAAAGCATGTGCATTGCCAATAATCTGGCATACAGTGTCCACTTGGACTAGAAAAGCATGTGCATTGCCTATAATCTGGCATACAGTGTCCACTTGGACTAGAAAAGCATGTGCATTGCCTATAATTTGGCATACAGTGTCCACTTGGACTAGAAAAGCATGTGCATTGCCTATAATCTGGCATACAGAGTCCACATGGACTAGAAAAGCATGTGCATTGCCTTTAATCTGGCATCCAGTGTCCACTTGGACTAGAAAAGCATGTGCATTGCCTTTAATCTGGCATACAGTGTCCACTTGGACTAGAAAAGCATGTGCATTGCCTATAATCTGGCATCCAGTGTCCACTTGGACTAGAAAAGCATGTGCATTGCCTTTAATCTGGCATCCAGTGTCCACTTGGACTAGAAAAGCATGTGCATTGCCTTTAATCTGGCATCCAGTGTCCACTTGGACTAGAAAAGCATGTGCATTGCCTTTAATCTGGCATACAGTGTCCACTTGGACTAGAAAAGCATGTGCATTGCCTATAATCTGGCATACAGAGTCCACATGGACTAGAAAAGCATGTGCATTGCTCTTTAATCTGGCATCCAGTGTCCACTTGGACTGGAAAAGCATGTGCATTGCTCTTTAATCTGGCATACAGTGTCCACTTGGACTAGAAAAGCATGTGCATTGCCTATAATCTGGCATACAGAGTCCACATGGACTAGAAAAGCATGTGCATTGCCTATAATCTGGCATACAGAGTCCACTTGGACTAGAAAAGCATGTGCATTGCTCTAAAATCCAAGTCACACACACACACACAATGTGGGGGAAATTTTGCAAATGGTTTGTTTCCTTGAAATGATAGCTAGTTAATATTTAATAAAATGCAATAATCATTTGATTGTGAAAGTTTATTGACTAAAATATAACCTTTCATTTACAAGTAAAAATTATTTGTCCTGTTCTAAAATTTCTATTAATTTGGCTTATGAATTACCTTGTCCAAATTGGCATTGGATATTGAAGTTTTAATTAATTGAAATTTTAATTAATTGGAAAGAAAACAACAAGGATAGCATCCGACACCTGCTAATAAAAGTGATTTTTGACCCTTTTCAATTGAATTCTATATGATGTTCTGCATGGCTAAATCAGAAAAGTATACCGTATGTACTCACTTATAAGACAAGTCTATCTGCAAACAGTTCTGACATGGATCTACCATTGCATAATTCGCTGGCAGATTTGGGTCTGTGCAGTTTGTTTGGGAGTAATCAGTAGAACAAACAACAAAGACCCTTATATGCATACACATTTTGCTATGGCAGATAAGCATTTTTGTTGTTTGCCGTTATAAGCAAGTATATACGACAGTTATGGCCAAAATACAGCAGTAAGGAAAATGAGTCTACCGAAGATAGGAATGATTTCATTTGTTTGATATTGTTATATGTGGTTATACTGTTTCTGCCGAGGGTTTCTCTTTAGGCGTACTTGTATACAGAGAGGGAGAGGGAGAGAGAGTATACTGACATAGAAACAGGGGAAAATACTCTTTCTTTAAGACATAAGGTATGAGATCTTTTCGGAAAATGGTCAAGAAAGTGTGGATTAAAACTGGCTCCCACTGCCAGTATCTGGGTGGAGGTTGGATTTTTTTATAGGAACTGGGTGATGTTTTTGCAGTGTTTCCAAATATGTACATTTTTTGGCAAGGTAATCACCATTGTAATTAATATATCTTGGCTGATTTTGAGAAACAATGATAATCTAAACAGATTTTCTGGCAGAGTTGTAAACAGCGTAATGAACAACTAACTGATTTGAAAAACTGACAATATTTTAGTCCATTACAATTCTTTGTCTGCCAAAATCAGCAGGAAATGCATATTTATGCCCAGCTGCTGGGTGGGAGATTGCTTACAAGCAAAATTGTCCTGGAACTTGGTGAAAACCATCAAGAGATCAAACCTGTCATGTTTGTTTTTTACACCCTTATCTCCCCAAATGGCCAGTTACAAGGATAAACACAAGGTAGCATGACATCCCCAAGTCCAAATGTGTTTCTGATGCTAATTTTTCCAGATGTGAAAAGAGATTAGAGACTGGTTCATCCATTACCGCCCAGTGTTAACATTGCCCATGTGGTGAGTTTTTGTAGTCAGGCATTATTTGGGTCTGTGTTGAGTTTCTGATGGAAAGTAAAGCTTTTTGTACTTGATTGCCAGGAGTGAAATGGAACAAATTTATCATGATCAGCTGCCATTGTTAACATAAACACATGTGCCAACACCATTTTATGCAGAAAGCTATAATATGTTTCTCCATTCTCTGATGTGTATTAAAGATTTTTTCTGTTATTTTGGGCCTACATTATAGTAAAATTTGATGAATATTTGTGATAGCACTTCTTAAATGGAATCCCTTTATTGTTAAATAAAATTCCTTAATTCACATTAATGGGACACACGTGTCATTCACACAATGGTACCATTGATATGATGTTACATAAACGGATATATTTTCTGTGGTTCATGTGTTATATACAGTGCAATACCACACAGATTATTTTGTGGGTTTTATGCCATAATTCAGTACTTGATAGGGGCTATACATGGCAGCCAGTATATTTGCTGGAGGAAGAACTTAGGGGATGGCATAGAAAGGGAAGAACCACTGACAAATGGGAATCTACTAGCAAGCTTTCTCACCTACATGTACCAACGTTAAGTGACTTGACTCAAACCTATGAGACAGGTGAAATTTCAGTGAGCTGTAAAGGGGTGTATCTTAGACCACTCAGTCATCAGGGACCCCCAAATTCGCACAGTATGCTTACAGTCTATTGAATGAATCAAACATTTATCATGTGATAAGAAAAAAAAGATTCATAAACAGTTCTGCTAATTTCATGTAAAACTGAAATTAATTGACAACTTGATTGATAAAATTGCTCACCACAAATATAAATAATATTAAACTTATTTCTTTATCATCAGTATATTCTTATGTTTATAAATTATCACAATTACAACAATCATGAGCCCATGTTTTTCATTACAGTACTCCCTTACTATAATGCTATTCATTATAACATCATTTCTGTTATAAGATATGTTCATGGATCTCATTTAGTAGTAGTGAAAAACATGTACCATATACATCATTATAATAGGGACTCACTATAAGGTGGTCTACTCAAGACTTCCATGTATAGCACTATAATGAGGGAAAACTATTTTTAGGACACAGAAGTGTGCATTTATATGAATTGTAGCACAGCCAATAAATCACTTCTACTGTTGTTTCACTTCAGTGATTTAGTGTTAGTACTGGACGGCCTGGTGTCAGGATAATGTGACTGGGTGGGACATGATGCTACACGTCTGCAGCATGATGCCCAAGTGCTAGATATCACTTTAAACTGCCACATTGCAGACATTGTAGCGATATGACTAGTGATATGACTAGAAAATTGTTAAAGCTACATTAAAAATTCAAGTCACACACACACACACACACACTTTCATTGAAACAACCATTTAAATGAATTGATTTAATTTTTTGGTTGAATTAGTTTTGCACAATGGAGATTAGGATGTGTGTAAATATGGCCACTCACTATAAAGCACCCCACTATAACATCGTCCTTGATATACGGGTATATCCAGGATCCCAGTATAACTCTCCTCAGTATAACAAGGGCTTGTTTGGGATCCCATTATAATGGTTGAATTATATTTTTGCATGTAGTATTCCCAAGTATAAAGTGGCCTTGCCCATATTGCAATATACTTCTTTGATTCTCTGAACAGCATTATGGTGAGCGACAACTAGAATTACCAGCATTCTAGTGAGGGACTACCATAATTACTAGCATTATAGTGAGGGACTACTATAATTACCAGCATTGTAGTGGTGTTATTATAATTACCAGTGTTATAGTGAAAGTGACTAATACAATTACTAGTATTATACCAAGGTATGAATACAATTACTAGCATTGTAAAGAGACTGCTCGAATTACAAGCATTATAATGAGGGACTACTAGAATTACTCGCATTATAGCAAGGGACTGCTAGAATTACCAGCATCATTATAACTAGATGCTACTAGAATTAACAGCATTATTGTGAGGTATTACTAGAATTACCAGCATTATAGTGAGGTATTACTAGAATTAACAGCATTATTGTGAGGTATTACTAGAATTACCAGCATTATAGTGAGGGATTACTAGACTTGTCTATTTAGACTGAACTACCAGTTGATGATGCAACAGCTTGTCAGGGTTTATGCTGTTTGGAGTATGATATATACTAGACACAGGAAACAAGGGTTTTTCTCTTTGTTTGTTTTAAGGGCATTTTGGACAATTTGTACTGAGAACATGGGACACTCAGAAACAGCTGACCCAAGCTGACCCAAGCTGGTCTGTGCAGCTATTGAATCTACAACTCTTGGATAATGAATCCAACACTATCAGCTAAGCAACCATGACTCTCAAAAAAAGGAAAGCAAATCTCTTGTGAGGAATGTCTGCAATACAGCTTAGGAAATCTCATTTTTATTATGGTTACGGAAAAGATTATCAGATATTTTGCATTGTTTCTATTTACTTTACAGTTATATGTTTCTTTAGTTGCTGTAATATGTGCTCACATTGGTTGCAAAGAGATTAAATGGTCCCTTTCATCGTTCATAAATATTACCAGTAAATTTATGAAAAAGTGTTTCAAACATGCTATATATTATAGGCGATTATTTTTGAGTTTTGTGAGTAATCCTTTCCTTTGGTGTAATCGTTTGATATCAGGAAGAGTTTGAATCTTTATCACTGTCTGCATTCAATACATTTTAAGACAGGAATTTTAAAATCATTGATTTTATTTTTTATATACAGTGGAAAGGACTGAAAATAGCTAAAAAGATATCACACAATAAATCCTCGTCGATATCATGGTTGTAGCCTTAAAAAAATAATTAGAATTGTGTTTGTAAAACACATTCGTCCCCACAGCAGACTACAAAGTCTATGTCCCAAAACGTTCAAGCACTTTTAAAAACATGAATAAATATATTCCTAAAAGATTTTGTCTGCCTGAAACGATTTTTACTTTGGTAATTGTGTCGAATAGTTTCACGTCCAGAATGTTTATAATGTTGATACAATTGCAATTTTGCCAGAATTTCAGTTGTCTTCGTTTGGTTGATTTTGTGTAGTTTTTGCTAAGAATTGATTCCCAGGAGTCTCAGCTTGACCACGTCAAGATATCAAAAGTGCTCGTCAATTTGCACTGTTTACATTGCAGTTATTAAATCTATGTTTAATCCAGTATCAAAGATTTTATATATTGACAGAATTAGAGCATGCTAGAAATGTTTTTAAAGAAATTTGATGCCAGAATAAAAAATTCCTCTTTAGCCTTCTTGATTTTATAATGTAATTTAATATGTTCAATACTGGGTGGGGATTTTGTCTAACTTGGCAGTAGAATGGAAGATATTACCCACTGACTCCTTTTCCAATGAGCTGCAATAAACACTTGACAGATTGGGAAACTGCAGTTTAAATTGTTTACAATGGTAGGTCTTAGTGTGCTGGGAAAAAGTCAAACAATTTGCTAAAAATGGGGAATTATGTGACAGAGGTCAGACATGTCTTCCTCATCTAGACCTGCTCTATATCAGTTGAAGTGTGTTTTATATTATTGATGATAGATATAGGATGGATACTCAGCTTGCATCAGAGGCGATTTTAACCATGTTTAAGAATGTAATCTTTTTTGCCACCGCTATGGACAATTTTTTTCCACAAGCATGATTGATTCATATTAACTTAAAGGAATCACAAGATTAAACAATTTACCGGTATTTTCTTGTAGTTGAGCCTGCCATATTGGAATCAGAACATGGCTGTCACTATGGCATTTTTATACATATCCATCCATTGGCTTGGTGTTTTCTGGCACAGTAACACAAGTCAGGTTATTTAGCACTGAGACAATTCCTGTTGATGTGCCTTTCACAGGGATATACCACAGTGGATGACCCAGTTGGATCATTTGGTATGATTTCAACCATCATGATCTTGGTGGCAAGCCCAACATACTAAACAATGATGGCTTCTTCATGCAAGGGGAAAATAATTCAGATTAATTTGTTTTTTTTCCCTCTGCTATCCGGCATTAAAAATAATAAGACAGTAATAGTTGACACCATAACATATTTCAGATTTTTTAAATAAATTTTGTTTAAATTAATATAGCTTTATCACATTTGATATAAAAAGCCGTCATTATTATAGATTAATACCATACATCCTTACATACATGTAAACTCCAACTGCAGAGACCCAGATCTGCCATTACATAATATACTGGTAGTTTATTAGGAGTAATCAGTAGAACAAACTGGTGATTTTTGTTTCGACAAATTTGTCAGTGATTGAAAGAAGAGTCCTAAGTACATTTTAAAAATGATGTTGAGATAAGACAACTGATGATGTTATAAAGTTGACTGGATCTGCAGGGAGCCAGAGTAGTAACTCCATTGGTAGAACATTAGACTTGCAATTCAGTATTGTGTTTTCACTACACACCTAGGCTCACCCAGGTTGGCTGCCTTGGTGTGTCCTTGAGAAGGGCACTTGGCTCACATGTTTCACTATATATAGCCAATAATGTGCCGAAAGTGACATTACAATCAACAAAAACCCATTTACTTTCTTTTACTTTCTTGTATAAAGCATTTACCATGCTCCAATCACCATAAACCCTGACCTTCTCTTGTACAAAGAGCTGTTAGTAATGGAATTATATAAAATATATACTCTATTACAAAAACAAACAAAAGCAACAACAACAAAAAACCTAAAAAAAAAGATTGATTTGTCCTGACATGTTGGGCAAGCTCTTCACAGGTCACCCAGTTATGCTGGAATTGGTTACCTGTCTGGTGGAATGTCAGTAGTCCAATGGTTGGTTGATAAATGCCACCTATAGATCAGGGTCAGTTAAATTGGGCATTTATGCATTGTAGATACATCGACGAAATCATGCACTTTATTCATAATTCTTATTCTCAAATCTGGTAGTTCTGCACTTCCTTTAAAAAACAACTTTATGGAGAAATATTCCTCACATTGACCTGAAAAATGTATAGTGAATTGTTTATAAAAATTTATGTAAAATCTATGAAAATCTTTGGCATGTGTAGAGATACATAGGGATACATGTATATGGTCAAGTCTGACAAGGTTAGATAGCCAGTGGGAGACAGAGTGAGCCAGGCAATCAACAGCTGTGTTTTGTTTCAAAACATATCTAATTGTCTAGATACCACATTTTCCCTGGCTCCCAGTTTTTTTTCTCCCTTCTACAAGAAGACTTGCCAGCTTGTGTGAACCATCCTCTTGTGAATTAAGCATGCATGCATGTTTGCACCATGCAGTCAATTCTTGGGAGTGAATAGATGCAGAGGGGTTTAAAATCACGACTGTTTTTTCGCTCCCCTTTTTTCTGTGTTTAGTCAGTGAATAAATATAATTTTGCGCCCTTTTCAACATCCCAGCTAGGACCTGGTCACCTCCTCAAAATTCTGAATATCCTTTTCAAAATCCTGGCTGGATCCTGGTTACCTCCTCAAAATTCTGAATATCCTTCTGCCATTGCTGCTCATTTTGGGGACCTCCATTCTGTTTTTAGCACAGGTAAAAACTAGCATGTGGTTTTCACATTTGACCAAGAGAGTTAGAGCTGTACATCTCATTTAAGCCATGTGGAACATGTTGCTTTGCACTATTCAAATCGACTGTACTCGAATGCATTTGACTGAGTGGTAGGTGTAGGTCAGTTTAATCACTTAATTAAATGCTTCTCAACACTTACTGTTGTTGGGTCAAATTGTTCACAGCACATACTCTCCAGGTCCAGTCAGACTAATGTGATACTGCTTTATTGAATGCTTCATAACACTTGCTGGTGTTTGGTCAAATCATCCACAGAGCACACTGTCCTTGTCCGGTATTTCATACTGCAGCATTTGGAGTAAAGTGTCTTCCCCAATGTCACACCATGGTAGCCAACCTGCGCTGATCCAGTGATGGGATTCAAACCCAGGCTGTTTATTGGTTGCAGATTTGGCTTGCATTCTAACCACTTTGCCACTAGAGTTCCTGTCTCCACTAGTTGCCTCTTGCCACACATGGGGCGGCAAATTGCACCTATTCTAAATCCAAGATTATGCAGGGGAACCTCTAAGTGGAACCTTGCGGATTGGGAGCATATTTGATACAATTCTGAAATTCATACCTAAAAGAAATTCAAAAGAATTTGAATTCATATACTTGATATTGTTATTCAAATGGTATTGATTACAGATAATGTATTTCAAAAGGCCCTGTCCTGCTCTGAAGTGACCAGATACGTTTTAAATCTTGCACAGTTTAAACCTTTTGTGAAGCTATCAGTTACTCGGGTTAAATTTTTGGAAACTTAAAGCATAATTTTAATGTTTCACTTACCAGTGCCTGCTAAATTTTATACTTCATACCTTAATGTTGTTAAATGATTCTATCAAGAATTTTTCATTGGATATCACAACGTCCCATGTTATGTTTCTTTATGTTGCATGGTTATGATGTCATTGACTTTCACATGATGCCATGACTGATTTTACTGTTATACAGTCAAAATGACATTTGTGTAGTTCTCTAAATTGTGTAATAAAGCAATTATAAACCATTTTACGATTAATATCAAGTTTTAAGAACAATTGTATGATGTGCAGTGAGCTCTTGTGTGTTCATGTAATCTCTTTTGTTACCAACTGAACACCTGAAATGATATGCCTGAGATGGTGTGTGTGCCTGGATTCATATGGTAGTTCTGTAGGGAAATGTAAGGATTAGTTCTACACAGGGATTATGGCATTTTCTCTCAACTTTGAGGTGTAAATCATTGATTGAGTCCCCCCCATTGTGAGTTAGTCATAATTGCATAATGTACACAGGTGGTTCATTTCATATATGTTAAATTAATGAGGTGTGCATTACTTTTTTATATTTTTTTGTTCATTTGATTTAATTGGATCAACACCTGAAAAATCAAATTAGTCTTTTATAAATTAAATATAGATTTGAAATAAATTTACAGCAA
The DNA here is from genome assembly GCA_028554795.2 of Sinohyriopsis cumingii. Lineage (NCBI taxonomy): Eukaryota > Metazoa > Mollusca > Bivalvia > Unionida > Unionidae > Sinohyriopsis > Sinohyriopsis cumingii. Next base: position 152,093,931 of record CM068829.1, on the reverse strand, counting down.
ATGATATATATGTTACATGAAAATACTTAACTTGGTACATATATATTGTGTATCTTAATTATGTTTATTCATGTATGTTTGTCAACAAAATACTAAGTGAAACCAACTTTAATTGCCACTTTTATAAAAAGGACACCTGCTAGAAAAGAACAAAATTTAGAAATCCCTTTCCTTAATTTAATTTATTGAAAATCTGTTTAAATTACACCTGTATAAGAAAGACAATTCTATTTTATCTTGCAATTAGCCTTTATAGCTAGATGGTTTCACAACTTTTTTTTGTGCAAAATATTTTTTAAAAAACACTAATGATTTTTTTACCTGGATGAAACTTGAATGCTGAAGTTTGAAATCGGTTAATGACTAGAAGGGATATGTAGTCTCTGCAATATTTAAATATATAATGAATTAATTTTTTTATGTGTATGTAATATAGTTCCTAACCATGTCAAATAAAGTAAAAATTAAAACAAGTTATTTAAAAATCATTTAAACATCAATCTCATGGCATACATACAAAATATTACTCTATCTTCAGTTTACAGCCAGATTAACATAGATGTGGTCAATAAAGGTGTTAAGCTTTACATGCTATATAGTCACTGTGTCTTGTAGTTTCCAGTGTCTAACAGCCAATCTGATACTTCAATCACTGTGCCATGTGTCAGTTTCCAATGTCTAAAAGCCAATCTGATACTTTAGTCACTGTGTCTTGTAGTTTCCAGTGTCTAACAGCCAATCTGATACTTCAATCACTGTGTCTTGTAGTTTCCAGTGTCTAACAGCCAATCTGATACTTCAATCACTGTGTCTTGTAGTTTCCAGTGTCTAACAGCCAATCTGATACTTCAGTCACTGTGTCTTGTAGTTTCCAGTGTCTAACAGCCAATCTGATACTTCAATCACTGTGTCTTGTAGTTTCCAGTGTCTAACAGCCAATCTGATACTTCAATCACTGTGCCATGTGTCAGTTTCCAATGTCTAAAAGCCAATCTGATACTTCAGTCACTGTGTCTGGTAGTTTCCAATGTCTAATAGCCAATCTGATACTTCAGTCACTGTGTCTGGTAGTTTCCAATGTCTAACAGCCAAATTAATACTTCAATCACTGTGCCATGTAGTTTTCAATGTCTGAAAGCCAATCTGATACTTCAATCACTGTGTCTGGTAGTTTCCAATGTCTAAAAGCAAATCTGATGCTTCAGTCACTGTGCCATGTAGTTTCCAATGTCTAAAAGCCAATCTGATACTTCAGTCACTGTGCCATGTAGTCTCCAATGTCTAAGAGCCAATCTGATACTTCAGTCACTGTGTCTGGTAGTTTCCATTGTCTAAAAGCCAATCTGATACTTAAGTCACTGTGTCTGGTAGTTTCCATTGTCTAACAGCCAATCAGATCATACAATTACTGCACCAGGTAGGTTCTAATGTCTAACAGCCAGTCTGATTATGCAATCTCGGACTAGTAGTAACTAGTATTTAACAGCTGATCACTGTCCAGTAGTTTCCAATGTCTAGCAGCCAATCAGATCATATGATCCCTGTGTCCAGTAGTTTCCAATGTCTAACAGCCAATCAGATCATATGATCACTGTGTCCGGTAGTTTCCAATGCCTAACAGCCAATCAGATCACAGTAAGGATCATGTTTTCTTGATGACAACTGAATTCAGAAAGGGAAAAGGGTACATGTTCCCTTATACAGTCTACACTCGCTTGTAAGACTAATCCAATTGCAAGCTGCACAGACCCATATATGCCATTACATAATGCACAGGCAGATCTGGGTCTGTGCAGTTTGTTAGAGTAAACAGTAGAACAAACAGCATAGACCCTGATTTGCAATCACATTATGCTATGGCAGATCAGGATCTTCGCTTTTGCAGTTTGACTTGCCTTATAAAGGAGTATGTAGTAGTATAAAAGAAAATGTATTTTATTCGGAAGGCTTGATCTTTCTAAAGTTTTTGTACAATTCTTCATTTTACATTTTTAGAACTTCAGTCTAAGTTGGCACAACAAAACCATTCATTGAATGCTAACCCATGCATGCGATAATGTTCCCTGAAATAAGGGTGTCTTGTGACAAATTTCATGTACTATTAGTTAACACACTTGTTGAGCATAAAATACAGATTTGTTACAAGGGATATTTGACTTCTGATTCTTGTTCTGCAATCACTTTATCTTTCTCCCACTCTTCTTATTGGCCCAAATTACCTTGTTTCTTGAAAAAGATCCATACCTCAGACAGAAGATCTACACTATCCAGAATAAATCACAAGATTTTATCACTGTTTGGATAAATAGACTGGTAAATTTACTAAGTATCAAGCTTGACAACATTCTTAACAAGAAAGCAAAGTACCAAGTTTTTAAAATCTTGTGTAATGATGGGGTTTATAGTTCCTTATCTGTAACATAGGAAGTCAGCCGTATCTTTAGCTGACACAAGAGCAAGATAAAGTGTAGCTGGTTTTGCCAGAATATAGAACTTGTGGTCCAAAATCAAATTGCTTACTTTCTGGTAATGATTCAAGGTAATGTTGAATGTTAAAAGACCTTTTTTATTTTCATTAAGAAGAAATAAAACATTTATTAGGATATAGAAAAGTTACAGGTAAATGTGTAGTTAGAATGTAGAAAAGTTAAGGTATATGTGTAGTTAGAATGTAGACACGTTACAGGTACATGCATAGTTAGAATATAGAAAAGTTACAGGTAAATTTGTAGTTTGAATATAGTTACATGTAAACGTGTAGTTAGAATATAGTCTCAGGTAAATGTGTAGTTATAATATAGTCACAGATAAATGTGTAGTTAGAATATAGAGGTAAATTTGGAGTTAGACTATAGTCACAGGAAAATTGTAGTTAGAATATAGTTAAAGATAAATGTGTAGTTAGAATATAGTTACATGTAAATGTGTCGTTTGAATATAGTTTCTTGACTTATAAAGGAGTATGTAGTAATATAAAAGAGAATGTAGTATTACTTTTATTCGGAAGGCTTGATCTTTCTAAAGTTTTTGTACAATTCTTCATTTTACACTTTTAGAACTTAAGTCTAAATTGACACCACAAAACCATTCATTAAATGCTAACCCATTCATGCAGTAATATTCTCTGAAATAGTGGTGTCTTGTGAACCACTTGTTTGTTAGAATATAGTTACAGGTAAATGTGTAGTTAGAATATAATTGCAGGTAAATGTGTAGTTAAAATATAGTTACAGGTAAATGTGTAGTTAAAATATAGTTACAGGTAAATGTGTAGTTAAAATATAGTTACAGGTAAATCTGTAGTTAAAATATAGTTACAGGTAAATGTGTAGTTTACTTCCTGCAGATATCATGATGTTGGTCTTTAACCATAGATGACCTACCCGGTAACTGCAGAGTTTCTGGAACTTTCATATATATTGTTTAGAGCCATGAAATTTGGTAATGGATATAATCTCTGTGAGTTGTATTTCATCATGAAAAAGTAGAGCACTGGGATCTATATTGTTATTGATGCTTCAGCAGTCAATATTTTTTATTCTAATTACTTAATTGAATATCTTGAATAAATTATTGAAAAGACTTAAAATGAATTAATTTATTTTCCGAACTGTTTAAATATTACACAACAGTTGCTATAGTGATTACTGTTTTGTTACTTAGGGATGGATTTTTTGTGTCAAAGTTATTTATCTTTTCCCTTTTTATGACATCATTTTTTAAGGATATCTCATGGCATAACATTCCTGGTTCAAGTCTTTAAATACCCTTCTAATTGATCATTGGGGTGATGACATGACATTTGACTGATGTCCAATAAATGCTATTTTATTTTGTCATGAGTTTTTGAAAGTGTGCTTAAAATTTGTTCTTTGTTTTTGTGGAGTCAGCTGAGCTGGTCTGATCTGTGCAGTTATCGAACCCTTAACCTTTGGATTACGAGTATTAATCATAAATTGTCCAGTATTTATATTGAGATTTAAAGGAAAAGAAAACTGGACCATGAATGTTTTCATGTCTGTATAGATGTCTCTCTTCTAATGCAGAATTGGCTGTATATTAGTTGAACTTGGTGTGCCTGCTTTTTTTTTCTGGTCTGATGATCAGTGTTTTGAAAGTGCATCAGTTTGTTATCAGCTCCAGTATCATTGAAAACTTTAAATCCTCAATTTTGTATTCATGGGTGAGTGAACCCCTGACTCCCCAAAACCATCCAGACAGGTTGTTCTGAAAACTAACTGAATTAGAAAAGTACTTTGTGGGTTCTGCTGGTTCTGTTTTATAGATTGCTGATACTCTGAACATTTTCAGTGATGTACTATCTTTAAACTACAGATTTCAGAATGTGACAATATTTGTTTAATGATGATGAATGAATGTTGGATGAGGGGTTGACTTGTATAATGTATATACTCATTTAAAAGTCAAGTCCAACTGCAAACTGCACAAATCCAGATTTGCTGTCATATAATTTGCTGGCAGATCTGGGTCTCTGCAGTTTGTTTGGAGAAATCAGTAGAACAAATAACATAGATCCTGATCTGCATGCGCATTATCAAGATCTGTTGTTTTTAGTTTGACTAAATTTATAAGCAAGTCTATACGGTACCAGTTCCATGGATGGAACAATTTAAAGAGGTGTTGATAATGTTGTGTGGTGCACAATAGGAGAAAGAAAATCTTTGCTGGTATTTTACTATATATATTTACTTGTAAGTCAACTCTAACTGTAAAGATCCTGATCTGCTTTATGCAGTTTGAAGTTGGACTTTACTTATAAAAGAGTATATACAGTACATTATGTAAAATAATCTTGTAATTACTGTTAAACCCCAAATTGTATTTATAGGAGCAACATCTGTTATTCTTATTGTTCTAGTGAAAGGTAGACTTGTGTACACCAAATGATGACTGATGGTTTATGATTGCTTATTTTCTTAACACATCATGAAACTGTAGCTCACCTCTAGCCATGTTGTTTATGCAAATACCAAACTCCCAAGTCAGAAGAATGGCCCTGAGGAGAAGAATTTTTAGAAGATTCTACAGGATGTACTCTATAATTTATGTTACCAACCTAAGGCTGCATAGAGAAAGGGGGCCATATGCCTCAAGTCATATGATTGGTGTTTAGTTGAGGTATTTTTAAAAAAAATCTGTTAATAAATTAAGAACACTATAAGACAATTATTTCACCCTTTGTATACCTCTGCACAGCTGCACCTCAATCCCAAGGGCAGAGGACACTGTATCCCCAGTTCTCCAAATTTGGGGGATCCATGGCAATTTATAGGGACAAAGGAAAACAGTAGATAGTGCTTAATGTGCTAGTGATACTGCAGAAATTATTGCAGATATTCTTTTTTCTTTTGACGGTTTTGCCACCTTATCATTTGCATGATAGCATTTTCCGTGGACACATCTCCTCTAATCAACAATTTGATCAAATGTTCCCAGCTAATGTACTACAGATGTCCCTTTCAGTTGTTCTTTTGATAAATTGCTTCCTTACTAAAGATGCCTCATTACATGTGTATTTAGTGTTGTTCTTGTTATATATTGTCCTCACACTGAAGATGTCACCTTGCTGTTAAGAAAATCCAGATTAAACAAATATGCACTCGGAATTCCATTGCTTTCATATGAACTGCATCCTTTTTAGGGGCATATAGTTTATTCCTCTGTCACAGTTCAGTAAAGTTTTGTATTTGGGTCATTTCAGGCTCCATTCAAGCATTTCTAGTTGACAATCAGGATCACAATATGAACAAGTTATATGGATGCCAAATATTTCCCTAATTGGAGATTAGGGAGTCAGAAATCAATTTCTGTAAAATGCTTAATTCGTTTTTCATGTTAGATATATATTGTTTTTAATCATGACTACTTAAGAAATTATGTTTTAAGCAATGGCATGCGTTGTTATAAAATTTACTGCAAATTTATGATTTTACGACAGACTCCTTACAAAGTTGGCTGGATTCTTGATCTCCTTAAAATTTTTTGGTTTTTCTGGGATTTAATAGCACTTTCGGCATATTACTGGCTTTATCAAAGCAAAGAAATGGAAGCTGATTGCCCTTCAGATGGATACAGTGAAGCAGCTGTCCAAGGCAGGCCTGGGCGGGTATCAAACCTGCCACCCTTGGATTACATGGATAATGCTTTACCAGCTGAAGTACTGCAATCTTGTTATAGCAACCATTTTTGTTCAGGAGTATGAAGTTTTATATATGAAAATCATTAGAGAAAGAATTAGTGTTGGGAGTTGGAAAATGTACAGATAGAAATATTAACAGACAGACAGACAGGCAGAGTGGAAACATTTTTGTGACATTCATGGTGTGATTGGTTGATATTTAACAATACATCAGCACATGAAAGTCTATTTCAGGCCACACCTTAGGAGTTGGATGCCTTATCCACAAAGGTAAACTTTGGCTGAGTTGGCTAAGACTCAAACCTGAAATGTTTGCGAGTCTAGCAGACCAACCACCAACCCACTCTGACTCCCAAGAATAGAATTAAATAAGAAAATAATTACTTGTAACTTTTGTTTAAAATATTCAATATCTTTACAATTTCAGGTGCAGATGGTGAGGTCCGATTCTCAATTGCCAGTGGCAATGACTTTGGTTGGTTCAGAATTGATCCAGTGACGGGGAAAATATTCAACACAAAGTCACTTGATAGGGAGAGTACTCCAAATGGAATTCTTCTGACTGTCATGGCAACCGACCAAGCCCTAATACACCCACTCAGCTCAACAGTTCAAGTATGATACTTTCAGTTTTTATTCTAACCAAATTAGAATACCTTGCAACCATTAGTTGTTATGGCAGATCAGAAATAGATAATTGTTTTGTTTTTTTCTGAAAATAAAAATGAACATACCACAAATTTTGAAACATTTTGACATAATAGTGTAATTGTCAAAATTTGGTCTTGATATCTTATCAGTTCAGCTTCATATATTTGGAAACATAATGGAAGCATGTATGAGAACAGCAAAAGCCCTGGAGACAATCTAAGTGTTGTACACTATCTGCTGCCTATCTATTCAGATTTGTTATTTTACTTATACTCAGAGCTTACAGTTCCAAAATAATAGGTTTTGTGTAACAGTGAAGGCAACCAAAGGAATTTAAACCAAAATGATTTTTCAGCAATGATGACCACTTTTGTTTACTGTGCAGCTCGTAGTGCTATGATCCCTGTATTATGATATCATTGGTATCATCTGACATCACTTATAACCGACCATATATACCAGTTTATCGGTCATCAAACTGCAGGATAAAACCAAAATCCTGATCTTTTATAGCATAATTCACCTGCAGATCAGGGTTTATGCTGTTTGTTTTACTCCTAAAAAACTGCACAGATCAAGATCTGCTGGCACATCATGCGATGGCAGATCCAGGTCTGTGCAGTTTGCAGTTGGACTCGTCTTATGCGGTAATTGTATCATCGTTTTTGTCATTTTCTAACTTTCAAAATAAAGTATTAACATAAGAAAATTACTGTTATTTAAAGTTTTTCCTGCAAGGTCATTTTCAGTGTTTTACACATAAAAAAGTTGCCAGCCAGAGGTAAATGGATCTTGCCAGAATAGAAAATTCATTTTGGTACCTGAAATACATTTTTCAGAATGAAGCCTTCTTTTTGTTGTCAGGGCCTTGAGTGGCCGAATGGTCTAAAGCCCACACTGTTATGGATCATTGCCGTCTCATCTCTGTCTGCCTGAGTCTGAGTCTCAGGTTCAGCCAATGTGGATATGTGAGAAAGCGTGCCAGTGGCTTCTTGTGGGTTGGTGGTTCTTTCCAGGTTTTTCCCAGGTTCTTCCTCCACCATTTATACTGGCTGCCATGTATAGCCTATCTTGTGCTGAAAAATGACATTAAACCCTACAACAACAACAACTTTCTGTTGTCCATATATAATGTAGGTCACAGCACCATAAATTGCAGGGAAGATAGAGTTCTGCAGAACCCTTGTTTGAGTCTAAATAACCCTAGTATTGTATCCCATAATATTTTTTATAACTACTAATTACCCTTTCCATTACAGGTCAACATCACTCTTAGAGATGTGAATGACTACACTCCAAAGTTTGTCTCATCATCAACAATATATGTAAATGAAAACACACCATTGAATACAGTGGTTTTTACTGTGAGTACAATTGACCTTGATGAAGGTGACAATGGCCGAGTTGAGTACAGTTTGGCAATTACTGCAGAATCACCTTTTTCAATTAGTCAGACCACTGGAATCTTAAAAGTAAGTATGTTATTGGATCGTGAGACTGTTCAAAATTACACGCTATTCGTCATCGCCACTGATCAAGGTTCACCACAGCTTTCATCTACTCAGACTCTTACCGTTGTCATCGAAGATGACAATGATAATGCACCTGTATTTAGTCAGCCTGTCTACCAGCAGATAGTTCGAGAGGACATCAAGATAGGGTCAACACTTTTACAAGTAACTGCAACTGATGCTGATGCAGGACTTAATGGTACTGTACTTTACTTTATCGTTGGCGGTGATGACAATTCCGAGTTCAGCATTGATCAGAGTAGTGGCTTGCTCAGGGTCCAGAAGCAGATTGATTTTGAAAGAGTTCAACAGTACAACCTCACGATCCAGGCCGAAGATAGTGGACCTGAAACAAAGTATGCTACAGCAACAGTGTCAGTAACGGTTCAAGATGTAAATGACAATGCGCCAAGATTTGTTAATTCGCCTTTTATTGGATATGTACGGGAAAATATGGATAATGTGCCAGTTCAGGTTATTCAGGTGTCTGCCAGTGACGATGATTCACCTCCATACAATCAAGTGAATTATGCCATTCGAGATGGAGATAAGACAATATTCAATCTTAGCTCGTTGTCAGGAGAAATACAGGCCTTGAAGAGTCTAGATCGGGAGCAAAGAGCAGAATACATCCTGACGGTCATAGCTACAGATTCAGGTAAAATGAATTTCTTTTCAAACTGTTATTCTTTTGTTCTTTTCTTTCCCCTTTGTCATCATCAGCAATCTTAATGAGCTTGAGTTGAAGTGTGTTTAATACAATCATGTACCATGTCATGACGCAGAAGCAATGGTAGCTCACACAGTTGGCAGAACATCAGACTTCTTATCTAATGGTTATGGATTTGATCCCTGCCCAGACATGCCTGTGTCAGCTGCCTTGATGGGTCCAGTTCCTCAGCATGATTTCGCCAATAATGTGATGAAAGTGCCCTTACCCCCACCCCCAGAAAATGCAGTTCAGAGATGAAACATTGGTTAACATTAAAGCAAATCTTGTAAAAATTGAAATTTTGGATGTAGTGAAGACTTAATGTGCTGATAAAAGTTCATTCTCTGTAATGTTTTTAATTCATTCTCCATTTTTTGTTAGTAACATTTTAGATTTAGAGTGGTGCATTTTGTGTTTGGGTGAGTTATTGTTAGTAACAGCATGTTCCAGATGACATTTAGCATCGTAAGAAATACAAATGCTGAGTAAGTAACATTTAGAAGTTAATGCTAAGCTGTAATTTGATTCGTGAATCAAAAGGTGAACAGATCATGACCTTATGTCGCTGACCATCAGATATTGTTTAATACATTGATTATCTAGTAATTTAAACCATGTTATTCATTGATTGACATGAAGTTTTCAGTATTTAGTGGTAATTTCTTGGCTATTACATGCAGCTTTATTGCATGCGATGTTGTGCCGTAGTCATAACATAAGATTACAGCCACTGTGGCATTAATTAAGGTAAACAAGTGTAATTTCTGTCTATACTCATTAAAGGTTATTTATTGCACCCACATTTTTTGAAACATGCTATAATGGATCTTTTGTTAAAACATACTATAACGAATCCGTTAAAACAAACAATGTCCATTTATTGAACCGTGCCTCTTGATTGAAATGAACTATATAGGGTCCATTTATTGAAACTTTTTTATGAGGTCGATTTATCTAAACACACTACTGTATATTGGGTCCATTTATTAAAACTGTTTATGGGGTCTGTTTATTTAAACATACTATATGGGGTCCATTTATTGAAACTTTGTATGGGGTCTGTTTATTTAAAAGGTTCATTTTTTAAAAGTTCTAGATGGGGTTTAGTTATTGAAGCATACTGTATGTGATACATGTTTTGAAAGATACTATACGGAATCAGTTTGTTGAAAGATACTGTATTGGTTACATGCCTTGAAAGATGCTATATGGGTACAGTTCTTGAAAGATACTATATGGGTACATGTCTTGAAAGCTACTATATGGGTACATGTCTTGAAACATACTTTATGGGGTCAGTTTGTTGAAACATACTGTATTGGTTACATGTCTTGATAGATACTATATGGGTACATGTCTTGAAAGATAATACATGTGATCATTTTGTTGAAACATATCATAAATGCCTATTCATTATATATTAGCGTCAAACATAAAGTGCAATTCGAAAAGAGGAAAAAAAATTCCTCTCAAAGCATTTCTTTTGAATGTACAACATACTCTTGTCTCCTTAAACAGTTTGCTTTGAGTTTATATGGTTGAGTGAGTTTTGTTTACAACCCAAATTTTTGTTAAAGAATCTTGACTTTCAAATTGCAGGTACAAATTTCATATCGACTTTAATCAGGTTTAAAGTGATAATGGTCATAATGATTCTGCAAATACTAAAACTCTAATAGCTTGCTTTATTTTGACAAAGATATCAGTTTTGTGTGCAAGTGAAGTGCCTGTTTCTAATAATTCAAGCTTTGACAATAAAGAAAAAGAACATTGCCATAGCTTGATTGTTGAGGTGTTAAGTACATGCTTCAGCTGATTATTGTGGTGCTGAGTAGACATTGGTTTGCATTTACACCAACAAAATTATGAATATAATTAATTTGAATGTAATCACATTACATTTCTCAATAATTGCTGGAAATGAAATGACTTGAAGACCTTTCAATGACTTGGGCATATTAAAGATGGTAATAAATCATATTTCATTGCCATTGGAGTACTTGTTATAATAACTTTTGAAAATTTACTTCCGAATTTAATCAGATGTTAATGTTAAATACTCCACCTTTGCCCAAAACATTGTTTTAAAAAAATAAGAAGTTATGATTTTCAACATTTCATTAAACCATCAAAATTTCAAATAATTTATTACAAGAACAGGAAGAACAGCTATTGATTGAACTTCGAAATTATGTTTCCATTAATGCTGCAGTGATTTGTGTTTGAAAGTAGGTCACTTTGACCTCGTTATTGACAGCAAACATAATTCAGACCTGCCATATTTCATGTACAGTGTATTTCAGTTTTCTTTTTCATTTGTTATTTTGTTTATTCCTTTTTATTTCTTGTCCTTTGGCAATATGAACATTTAGATGAAATAGGAATTACATACACTTGATTGTAAGAACACCTAATTGCTACAGATTGGTATAGGGTGGAGGATACATGTAGGTTTTACGTCAAGTACATAGTTGATTAGTGGTTGGATTTGTAAAGTAGTTTTGGGGATGGGAAGGAGGATAGATTTGTAAGATAGGTAAATGTCTGATTAGATAGCATGGTTGTTAGGCAAATTGTATCACAAACTACAAACCCTAGATATAGTAGGCCACAAATGTTTGTCCTTTATAGACAAGTGTCCTTTATTTTGAGGTTAGTTGAATAACTAATATACTTGTATATAAGTCTGATCCAGCTTCAAGCTTCATGGATCCAGACCTGATGTTACATAATGCACCAGCAGATCTGGGTGAATGCATTTTTTTAGGACTGATCAATATAACAAAAGCAACATAGACCCTGATCTTCCAGAAAATTTTATTGCTGGCATTAGCATTTTCTTGATTAGTTGTGATTGTCAAACTAAAGAACTGTGAAGTATTCCAAATGGTCAGTACTAAATACCAAAATGACTTCTTGTTGGTCTTTGGTTCTTTCCATGGTTTTCCAGGTTCTTCCTCCACCATTTATACTGGCCACCATATATATATAGCCTATCTTGTGCTGAAAAATGGCATTAAACTCTACAACAGCAACAACCAAACTGATAAATAATTTGGGAACAGACCAGATTGAACATTTATGGATATAATGTTCGCATAGATGTAAAAAAAAAAATGGAATAAGCAAAATTTTAGAAGGATCAGTCAAGTTACCGGAAACAATAATTTTAAGTGATCTTTCTTATGTTCATTGACATGCAGGTACCAATCCATTATCATTCTGCTCTGCTTAGGACTTTTGGTATACAGGTAAAATTTATTACTTTCTCATCCTCTATTAATTATCATCTCTTGCTCAGGTCATACAAGAACAATACCATATTCTTTTTTATTGCCATTGTCATTTTTTTTATGATTGTGTGGAAATTCCATCATTAAGTTCCTTGTTGTATATCAAAGATATAAAATGTGTTTGTCAAAGGTATAAATTACAGGAATGACATAATAGCCTTGAGGTCATGGTGCAGTGAATGATTCGCATTGATGATGTTGCCTGTTTGGCCAAGCTTAAAAGATGTCAATTTGATTATGACAGATTCTTATTCTTCAAAAGCAACGTTTGAATACCCCTGTGAAAAAATCATGAACTGTTCATGAATTGTTCTTGAACTAGTTCATGAACTGGTTCATGAATTAGTACCTGAACAGAAAATGGCCACTTCATGAATCTTCAGTTCATGAACTATTCATGAACAAATTAAGAACTGTTCATGAACTAGTTCATGAACTGGTTCATGAACTATTCATGAACTGGTTCATGAACTATTCATGAACTGGTTCATGAACTATTCATGAACAAATCAAGAACTGTTCATGAACAGAACATAAATCTAGTTCATGAACTAATGTTATTGTTCATGAACTCCGTTCTTTATAGTTTATGGAAGTAAATTTCATGAAATTCAATAACATCTCTTTCTGTGAAATAGAAGCTCAGATTGATGATGCTGATTATGAAAAGATACACGGGAAAGCTTTTGAAAAAGCAAATAATAGTTTTCCTGTGAAAATAACTTTCCCTTTGACTACTAACATCTTTAGTAATAGTCCTTGTGTTCAGATGGGTGTATACAATTTTAAATTAAATGTTGCACTGCAGATTAGTTTTCTAGAAACATAAACAAATGTCAAAATACATTTATGCCAATCCTGTTTAAAATTGAAGCACTATTTAAAAATCATTGACAAATATCAAATTTATTAGAACAGAATTTATTAAAAATGTTTTATCATTTCATAATGATATTGATCACAATTAGGGTGACCGATGTATATATATATAAAAAAGAACCTGTTAACTTCTCCTCAGGATTTTTTGTAAGTTTTCAAGTTTCTTGTAAAACAAGTCCTTGTCCATTGTGGTACACTGTAAAACTAACAATTCCAGCTTGCTCAGTTTTTGAATATCAAGTGGTGGTCTTACAGTGCCCACACATTTAATGGTTTTTTTCCCTGTTCTTGAAGAATTCTTTAATTCATCCTTTGAGAAAATCTTCAGACACAACACTTTAAAAATGTCTTTATCACATTTTATGTGTTGAACACTTTTTTTAATGTCATCAAGAGTGTCTTCCTTTGGAGCAGAAACACTGCAGCATTCTCCCTCTGCTGCAGGCTGTTTTACTTCTTGAACACTCGATTCACCACTGACATCCTGCAGAGAATTTCTCTCTTCAAGTTTTCGTAATTTCCGTCTTAAATACTTATTGTCTTCCTTGAGTGCTTTAACGTCGTCTTCCAGTTTTCTAATGCGTCTATCCCTGTATAAAATTAGATGCAAGACGATAAACAACAACGATACTATTTTGTTAATGTCTTAATATTTACTAGATGTCATCATGTGTAAACAGTTAAATGTTGCAGATTTCACAAAGCATAGTTTTGATAATGCAAAATACAGATTTCTAATACAGCTAGAGCCTATTAAACTCCCTATTTCCATTTCAGCCGAATCTGGGTAGCAACTAGCTTATCCTAATAAAAATCTGATATGATTATAAGAATACACCAGGAGTACCAATGTGTGTGTGTGTGGGGGGGGGAATAAAAAAATTACCTAATGGAGAATTAAATGACATTTTGCCAGTTAGCTTTTTGTGCATAGAAGTTTTTATAAATCTCATTGTAAAGATGAAAGGTAGCACCCCACCCATTCCGTAACTTGTGAAAATAAAGACCAGAATACTGTGAAAATTATGTGCATGTTGTCACTGTGTACCAATGTTTTCCTTCATGGCGTCAAGCATAAAGGGGTTCTTCCTCTCACCAAGGGCAATTTACTATGAAGTTTCATGACCCTGGGTGTTATATATCCTGGCTTATTGCACAGAATGCCCATGTCCACATGAGGTTATAGCAAAGCTTGACCATTGACCCCCAAAACAATAGGGCTTCTCCCTAGGGCAATATATCTGTCAAGTTTCATGCTAGTAAGTGTAACATGCTTTCAATGTTATTATCCTTAAAGGTCAACCTTGCAAAAATATTCAGTTGATGGAATATCTATACAATTTTACCTGGAGTTGTTGCTCTCACTTTCTTTTCTGAGGTAGTCTATTCCCTCATTTGATCCCTTCACTGCAAGTTAAAGGAAGATAAATTAGATGAATATTTACATGCATCAAAAAAGAATACAAGTTAAGGAAACGAACATTTATAGAAAATGCAGGGTTCTTACATGAATTCCGATAGTGGCCAACTTTTCCCAAAACTGACTGAACCAAGAGAAGGTGTATTTAAAAAGTGCATGTTAAATACAGGAGTTTATTGGAACTGTCATCACTATGTAATCAGATGTGAAACATCCCTTAAGAAAGCTACTCATTTTAAGTTTTGTTTTACATGTAACTATTATGACCAGGACATTTAATGGCCAACCAATATTGGTTGAACAGATTGCTGTTTTAATGGCCCATTCATATACTTAATGTCATTATAAGTAAATCTCATTATTACATTTCTATTATTTTTTAACATGCTCAGATTGTAAGTCTAGTTCTTAAGTACACTTCTGTTAAGCAATTAATATTTGATAAGCTATAAATCAACATCTCAAATCTGATGTACATTACATAACCCAATACATATATACATGTCAAGCTTTAGTCTTATTCATTTTACAAATAGAATCAGTGTAAAATATTCAATCACCTGGTAACATCTTGGATATCAGAATATTATGAAACTTATAAATTTAAAGCAGAGTGACCCAAATAACATTCCTGACAAACAGAAATGAAATGATATTTGCAGTTTTGGAAAAATTCAGACTTTGCTTACAGACTGAAAATAATTAAATGGACTAATAGCAGTTTGGGAAAAGCTATTTAAACTTGACTCATTTGAAACCAGTGGGCAGAATCCTATTAAATTTAGCAATTTAAGGATATTAAGTTTGTAGGTGTCCTTTAAAAATAATTAAAGACAGAATATAAGACATGGGAGCATTTCATACTTTGTGGTACCAATCCATCCATTTTGGGTAACTTCTTGTTAGGAGTCGTCTTTTCTGGAGTGATCTTATTTGGAGTGGCCGTTTTCTTTGTTGCTATCTTCTTTGGCGTGGCCATCTTCTCTGGGACTGCAGCACTCTTCTTTGGGGTTGAAAGGTGTGGTTTGTCAGTCACTGATGGGACTGTATAAGAAATATTTTAAAGAATTTGCTGTGGGTTGAATGAAAGGCAGCATTTAATCAAACAATAACATTCTTAATTAAGCTTTAATATGCATATTCATTTTCAGTTACACAACAAGCCAAGGTGGTAGCTTATACTGCTTGATGGATCTTTTGTTTCTGTTCTACTCTTGCAGGACAACAGGGAATTTTCCCAGTCATTAAGTATTAAACTCATTAGTGTTTGCAAATATTGTTGGTAAAATAAATGTTTAAGTTATTAATTTTAGGTTCAACTTTAATCCATATATTCATTTTTTCAGTCATAAAAATGTTTAAAATAAGATTGTCAACAACTGTCTTTTGGCAAGACATTATTATTTTCATCAAGATTTGTTTAATATAAATTAGTTTTCATTATTTGTAGTTAAAGTCTATACAGTCTGTATAGTTTTCTGAAAATGTCATACCTTCTGGTACCAATCCACCCAATTTCTCCTCAGTCTTTGGAGTAGCTGTAACTTTCTTGGTTGAAGCAACTGGTGTGTCAGTCATGAATGGGACTGCATGAGAAATATTTTAAAGAATGTGCTAAAAAGTTGATATATTGGAAAAAATAGTACCTACATGGTCTAAATCACTATTTAATACAAATTTAGTGTTATTAAAACTTTAAGTATGCTTGTAAATATATATGTTCAATTAAGTTATCATTTACACATCCCTACCTTAAAATAAGCCAAGTTTGGTGCTGTAATGCAAGTTTGAATTATTGCAATCTAACTGAATCTATATTGGCTGCATATGTATACACACACACACATACTCACTGAATTCATTCTTGATTTTCGTTATCCTCTCTTCTTCTTCATCAACATGTGCATTGACTCCAAGGAGGAATTTTTTAAAATGCACTTCAATCCTCTCTATAGATGACTTGTTCTCTGAAATTCGATTTAAAAAAATGTGTCCATTAACAGACTGAACACGTTATTACCGTTTCGTTTCTTTAGACCTCAAAAGTATGAAAATTATCCAATGCACGGCTACCGTATTAAAGCTAACCACTCTTCCAGTTCGAACATTTACACCCAATAGTTAATGAAAATAAACCAAATTCCGCTTCTGATCTATACACATGTACAATTTCACTAGCTTATCAGGTTTCATATATTGCGATCAAAATCTCTTATATCTATACCGATAGCAACATTTATGATTGTATTTTTTTTAAAAAAGTGGACGATGGTGAAATGTGACATCAAACTTGTAGGCTACTTTTCTATCGTTAATCGATGTTCATATAGGCTTGCCGTAGACAAATATTTTTTAAAAAATCTTCTGTATATGGAATGCTAACTTTTAAGTTCGAAAAGATAGATTGACCTCGATTTTGTTAAATGAAAACATGCAAACTTACCCGAAATTGCAATTAAAATGGCCGGATAAACTTTTCTCAGATAATATGCTTGCACCGTACTTCCTACAGTTAAAGAACCTTCCTTGATGCAGGTTTCTTTCAAGACAGACCAGTTGTTTTCTTGTGTCCAGTAAACAAGGATGCTGCGACTGCTTGCCATCTTTTTTTTTTTGTTGTGTGTGGGGGTTTTTGTTTCACACGTGCGGTTTATCGGCAATGCGCATGCTCAACAATTGTCCGTTTTTGTTTCTTTTATTAGTAAACAATATATAGTAGTTATTTATGAAGTTCCAAAACAAAGAAATATATTTATCTACAAACATCGTTTAATCTTAAAGAAAACAGCATCGACATTTTGCACGAAATAAAATATTATATCAACTAACCAATCGCTTGCTTACAATCTTCGCGCGCTTTCTGCGACGGAGGATGGTAACTGATAGATGTCTGCTTGGACCCGAGTCTGCGGTACCAGAAAAAATGGCAGCCTTACGAAAACAAATGTCAATGTTCTGCGACATTTATACTTCACCAACCAGTGGAAGGATACTTTGAAGGTTCAGATACAATCGGGGTATGTTAATATGTTTAAAAATAAATAACTCTTCTTCTAAACCAGTTCAGCACGGTAACTTTTATCTGTAATGGTTATATATATATATTCAAGACCAAGGTCACTGGAAGTGATGCATTGCGGGAAATTTGAGCCGCCATATTTGACTGAACTGTATATTCGAGGCAAGTTTATTTATTGTTTTGAGTTTTTATACAAAAATACACGGTGCACCACCAAAGTCAGCAAGTTCTCAAAGTATTGTTATTTTATTTGGTTAGTTAAAATTTCAGTGATTTTGTTTGATACTGAACAATTCGCTGTAAAATATCATTGTAACTTTGTAGAAAAAGGAATTTTATGCATAACTTTATAACATAATACCTCTATTCCGGTAAAATTTGAACTAGGTGCAGTAATTTCATATTTCTATTTCAGTTCAATCCAGTATGGCGACCAAACAAACCAGTTACAGTGAAATAGTTGTAAACGGTCGAAAGAAGTATCAGTGTTTGATTTGCACAAGGATAGTGGGCAGTAAACATAACATCTTACATCATTTAAGTGGAGTACACAGTTTATGTGAGTAGAAATGTTTTTACATATTTAAAAATATAAAATTTTTGGGGAAAAAATTATGTCTTAGCACATAATATATGCTATATATGGCAAATAGTTGTAATGATGGAGGTAGACCTCAGACAACTTAACACTAGCTTCCATTTGTGGCACAAGTAACAAGCAAACATTCTTACAAAATCTGAGGACTAAACCCACAATCACAGCATTGAGACTTGTCAGTCACTCTTCAGACAGTTTTTAATCACTACACCACAGAGAACTATAAAAAATACATTGAATGTATTGCATCCTTATTCAAAATTCCACTTTAGATCATGATCACAAGAAATGAAACTATTACTAAATAAAATGATGATTCATGTAAAAGCTTTGATTAGACTTGTGTATTATCACTGCCTTTCCATTTCATTTTGCCATCACTTGCTTTGTTTTGTTAAGTTGGTGTCTTAGTATTTCTCATTTTTTATATAGCTCCAGTCAA
Source organism: Sinohyriopsis cumingii (assembly GCA_028554795.2). Lineage (NCBI taxonomy): Eukaryota > Metazoa > Mollusca > Bivalvia > Unionida > Unionidae > Sinohyriopsis > Sinohyriopsis cumingii. The sequence continues at coordinate 152,075,246 of CM068829.1, read as the reverse complement.
ACGAATCTACAAACTGCATGTTTTTGACAAGTCAGTCAAAGTTCCTGTGCGTACAGCTTATCGATGGAAGACAAGTCAGTCAAAGGATATGGCTACACGCTGCAATGAATCTGATAATATGCCATTAGATTGTAAGTGCACAGAGTGTTGTAAAAAGCATATACCCATGATTTTAGTCATGAAATAATGCTAAATCATAAATTCTTCTTTGAAGCGGCACTAGCCAGAAGTAAAGTATATGGTAACATAAGCAAAAACTATGATTGTTTTTTATAGATCAACTTCATAATCATTAACTGATGAATATTGCCATATTTGTGATCTTGTTTAAAACAAGTTCAGATTTCACCTAAAAGTTATTTATGTCTGCCTCAATTAAGTAGTTTATTTTTAGGAAAATTTTATTTTTACAACAGCCACCAGTGGTTATCAGAATAAATTGCTGAATGAAACAATAAAAACATTATCATTTTATGAAATGAAAACAGTATCACAGACTTAGTGTATATTATTATACTGTTCATTGTTTACCCTCCCTAACATTCATATTTAAATTTATTATAACTTGCAAACTTTTCTCACTAAGGAAAATGGCTAGTTGTATTCCGAAAGTCAGACTTTAGCTCACAAAATGTTACTTTATTTTAATCCTAATGCTGAAATCATACCAAGTGTAAACAACATTGCTTAAAGTTGTCTTATTTTTCAGATGATGATAAGAATGCATCATCTTCAGAAAGAAGTCTAACCTATCCTACAGCTGGATCCTCAATAATCCCAGATGATGTAGCTGCCGATGTATGCTACACAGATAATGATACATGTAGCTCTGTATCAACATGCAATTCAAATGAAAGCGAGGTCACATCTGTACTATCAGACTCAAATGACTCTATAATATCGGAAACCTCTTCAGATGTTGAATCTTCTGATAATTTTTCTGATGTGGAGACCAGCAGTAAAGAAGATGCAAATTCATTAGGAAGAGACAGCAATGATGAAGTGAAAAAGATGCAACCACAGCCTCTCTCAGAAAATGAAGTGCAAGCCTTAAAAATTCTTTCCCTCTTTCAAAGACATAATTTAACAACCAGTGCCTGTAAAGACATTCTTCAAACTATGAAAAGTGTGTTCCCTAATTCCAAATGTGTTGATGTCCTAGACTTGGATTATATATATTCTTTAGTTGATATCCACCCAATTAAAGAAATACACTATTGTGACACATGTGACGAGGTATTTCCAAACAACTTGGATGAATTTAGATGTAGCTTGGAAAATTGTGGAGGCTTTCGTTACAAAGGAAGATTGTTGGATCAACAAAAAAAGGATCGACAACCGAGGAAAAGTTTTATACTGGCTGATACCAAAAAACAGTTGAAACATCTACTTGAGACACCAGGTATAAATAAGTTTATGCTTGTATATTTAGAATCCTTAACTGAAGAACTGTGACTACTTTTACATAGTTCTAAGGGAAAATTTATTGAGGAGCATTGCACATTTCTTGTTTGATAGGGCAATATCATGTATTGTTTGCACTTAATAAGGTTAATACCGACAAAATTAGTTAAGCAAATCTTATGTTCAAATAAGGCATATACATTAAATGTAGCTCTATTTTGTTGAAGAACAATTACCTGTAAATATAATCTTCAACTGAAGTAATTCTATTTCTTGTCTTTTCCAGGTATTTCGAAAGAAATTGAAAATTGTAAGGCAGCACTTGAGGACAGAAAAAGCTCTAGAATTTTGACAGACATAACTGATGGGTTTGCGTACAGAGATATGCTGAATGAAGATGGTTTTCTACATCATCCATACAGCTTAAGTGCCATCATCAATACAGATGGAGTAAATCTGTATTCATCCTCGAAAATAGAATTGTGGCCACTTTTTATGGCTATAAATGAGTTGAGTCCCAAAGCAAGATTTTCGAGGGATAACATGTTATTGGTTGGGATATGGCAAGGAAAGGGAAAACCCCCTTTTAAACAGTATATGGCAAGTTTCAGTGAAGAAATGAATAGTTTGTACAATGAAGGGGTTGAAGTTAATTGGGACAACAAATTAATTGTTGCAAAAGTTGCTGTTATTTGTGGTGTATTTGATCTACCAGCTAAAGCAGGTATTCTAAATATGACATATTTTAATGGGACGGAGGCATGCATTACCTGTGAAGAGCCTGGTATTGTTGTAAAACAAGGAAAAGGAACATCGCGATGTTATCCTCACAGGACTGTTGAAACACAGTATCCACTACGAAATAATCAGGAAGTTTTGCAAAACATGCAAAATGCAACAACGACAAAACGGATTAAAGGTTTTAAGGGCTTGTCTGGTCTTGCATTTCTTCAGTCCTTTGACCTGGTTAAAGGTGTAGTACCAGATTACATGCATGGGATTTTATTAGGTATAACAAATACATTATTGAGCAAATGGTTCTCACCAACACAAAGTGGTAAGAATTATTTTATTGGAAAACATATTAAAACTGTTTCCAAAAGACTTCAGAATATTCAACCTCCAATCAGTATTGAGAGATTACCCCGTGATTTGGAAAAACATTATGCAAACCTAAAAGCTACAGAATTGCAAGCATGGTTGTTGTTTTATGCACTCCCATGTTTAGATGGAATACTACCAGAAGTTTATCTGAAACATTTTGCATATCTATCAGAAGCTGTGTATATTCTTCTTGGAGACAATATATTGCCAGGACAATTGGACAGAGCAGCTGTTCTTTTTGACAAGTTTTACTCTTCCTTTGCTGATTTATATGGTCAAGGATCAAGTGGTCTCAATGTCCATAATGCTTGTATTCATTTGGTTTGGTATGTAAAGCTGTGGGGACCAATGTGGGCATGGAGCTGTTTCCCATTTGAGGATAATAATGCAATGTTGCTACAGTCTGTACATGGAACGGGTAATGTTACGAAGCAAGTAATGAAGTACAAACAAGCAGTGTCAAGTTTGCGCAGAAAGGGTGTTTATTCAGCATCAACAACACTCTGGAAAAAGACTGCTGAAGCTGCAACTTGTGATATATCTGGGAAGGTGAAATATTTTAGAGACGGTGAAGTGACAGATGAAGTTTTGGCTACATTAAATTTAGACTGTCCTATGGATTTGAGAAAGGTTGACAGAATTAGCATAGGTAGCAAACAATTCTGCTCTTCACAGTACTTGAGAATGCAGAGAAGAGTCTGTAATGTTGTGCTATATAACCAAAGCAAAATTGGACGTGTTAAATATTTTGTATACAATACATCAAATAAGACTGTACATGCAGTTTTGATAAAATATGATGCTGCAAAAACAAAACTTTCACAACTACCAGCTGGAAAACACCTGTTAGCAGTTAAAGCTATGTTGACAATAGATGTGGTACCTGCTGAAGAGTTGATCGACACTTTAGTTTACATAAATGTCAGTCCCTCTTCATCACCTGAAGCAGAAGCATATGTTGCAGTGATGCCAAACTGTCATGGACATGCCATTTTCAAATGATTCTAGCATCAGTAATGTTGACTGAATATACTTGTACTTTATGGGGACTGAATGGGATGCAAATGTCAACACTTTAAACATGTTGTACTGGTTACTTTTATGTAAAATGATAATTTACAATTATTTACTCACATCAAACTTAGAATCCATAGCCTTACTCTTATTGAATAGATCATTTTGGTTCCTCTTTAGCATGTTTGACTACAATACAAACAATACACCATCCATCGAGGAACAGCACAGACATGGAATTTTACGCACCTTTTCCCCACCTTTACAACAATCCTAATTGAAGTTTTTTTTACTTTTGGAAGGAAATTAAAGGTCTTTATCACAATTTTTGCCCAAAAGTAACAAAATTTCACTTAGGTAAAGATGAAAATGAGATGCACACAAATCCAAAACTTGGCTGGGCTGTTCCTTGATAACAAGTCTAAAAAGTATATACAGAATAATTAGGCCATGTACTGAAACATGAATATATTTAGAATAATACATAATGTATTTAAGAATATGGTACAATGCACTTCCAGTGTGTTCATTTGGACATAATTTGTTGTGAAATAGGTTGATGTATGTAAGCTTGTACTGCTAATCTTCAATCACATTTAATTTCAACAGATTAAATCACATTTTGCAGATATCTTCAATTCTTGGAACTTAAAAAATTAGTTACTATTTTGTTCATCGCCTTTTTTAAGAAAATGCAATCAAAATTCTCAAATTTAATTCTTCATAAACTGGATTGCTTCAAGGACAGTTGATGAACTACAAGTATGCATAACAAGTTTCTAAAATTGTAATTTGTTTGCCTATTTGGTTCAGTACTTAACAGTTCATGTACTATTATAAGTTCAAGAACTTAAATTTCATGAACTGATATTCATGAACAGTTCATGAACTAAGGAAAAGTTCAAGAACTTTAATTTCATGAACAGTTTGTGAATTTGGAGGAAAAGTTAAAGAACTTGAATTTCATGAACTGATGTTCATGAACAGTTCATGAACTCAGGGGAAAAGTTCAAGAACTTGAATTTCATGAACTGATGTTCATGAACAGTTCATGAACTCTAAAGAAAAGTTCAAGAACTTGAATTTCATGAACTGATGTTCATGAACAGTTCATGAATTAATTTGACTTTTCACAACCAGTTCATGAACAGTTCATGAAGTTCATGAAGCGTTCATGAACTTAAGAACTTTTTTTCGCTGGGGTATTTAATTCCATCTAATTTATGCTATAAACATGGCCTTGACATTAAATCTTCACTTGGGTGTAGCATCCAACTGGCTTTTTTTGGTCTGAACAGAAGTAACCCACTGTGTTAAAAGTCCTCAGCATTCAATCATATTGATTCGTCAAGTAGATGTTCCCCAGGAAATAAATTAAAAACGGGGTTTCTTGTATGGTGTATTTATTATTCATGAAGATATTATTTGTAAGTTCAGATAGGTGAATTCTGTATCTTTGGATAGGTACAGATAGGTAAATCCTGTATCTTTGGACAGGTACAGGCGTCGGCTAAGTGTTTTTTTTTAAAGGATATACGGATTTAACCTGGTTCATCCATTTCACTTTGACCAACATTTGTCAACTGGAAAATTCATTTATGACTCTGCATACTGTTACATGTTTAAAAATTCAGCAATGTAACTTATTATGTTTTGGAAAGGAATTCCATATATATGGTTTTATGTCTGACTGTCACTCATATCAGTTATAGGACTTTTGGTGTCAAAGTTGAACCCCAAGTGCACATGATAAAGCGTTGTTCAATATAAAATCGGATCTGGTATTCAGAACTTTTGGTTGATGCAGTAGTTTTTTAACTTTCTTCAGGTTTTCAGGCAAGATTTTCTACATGTTGCCATAGCAACAGTAGATGGCAGTATTAAAGTACATTCACTTAATTTTGTCATTTTTTCTGATACTGCTTGACTTGATTAATTTTACACAATATAACATACATTATGCACACACATTCAGGTTTTAGATTTTATAATTGATTTCACAAAACATATTTTAAATATAATTCTTTAATTCAAATATTTAACTTTGATCTGAAAATTCTTTTTAAGGATATAGAAACATTTTATGCTTTCCATGATTGTATTATATACATCCGAACTCAGGATTAATGACAATGTGTTTATCGAAAATCATGCTGCCAATTCTCTATTTCATTTGAAAACACTTGGAGATTTTATTCAATAATGCTCTAATCAAATAAACCTTGATATGTTATCTTCTGTTTAGGGGCGATAATAGAGCTAGAGAAAATAATTTCATCATACTGATAAAAATTTATGTGTCTGTTTGAAAAATGCCCCATGGGGTTGAGCAGTCATTGCTACATTCCATGCAGGTACTGGCTGATGAGTTATATGAACTCCTGATCTCCCTTGAGGATTTGAATGTCACTGCTATTTTGGGTGTACCTGAATGAGTATGACATTCTGGTATGCACACCTGAAAAGTTTTAGTGTTAGATACTTCCAGGTGTGGTGTAACAATCTGGTCAACTGTGAGGAACGGTTTTGTTGAATAGAACAGTGAGGGAAATGAATTTCAGTTGTAGTTCACATCTTTGACCATTTAGTTTTATCTTGAGGTCAAACGGTTCCAAATATATTTGGGAACACTTGAAGGCTTGATACTCAAGCTTGGCCTTCGCTTTGTATTATATCTATATAAATTTTTTGCTTACTGCTTTAAAGTATAAAGTGTAAATTAAATTGATGTATTGAGAATCAGTGGGGTACATTTTATTAGATAAATTTAATTCTACTTGTATGAATGTGTGACTTATTTCAAAAATAAAAGTTAAAAATTACATCAACTTTTATTAGATTTGCATGATAAAAGTTATTTACGATTATAGGCAGGCTTTTTATAAAAAAAAATTGATTTTATTCTGAGAAGAGATGAAAAAAAGAAGTATTGAGGTATTTGTTGTCCTGACATTATAATTGCTGAGAAAGGAATGTAGACATACCATATGTGTGATACAGTTTATAGGTTTAATTTGATGGCCAATCACAAATATGACTTGTCAGTGCCATTTCAGGAAACTTTAATTAAAGTATACAAGATCTGGTCTTGAAACACTACACCTGGAATTTTATGTTTTTCAACACAATAGGTCTGCATTTTATGAAAGATGTACCATTAGGCATAAAATCCAGAAATTTACATCTCTATTCAGCAGTAACTTGCTTTTGGCTTTTGTTGCACTCTCAATTGTATTTGATGAGTTTATATGCTGAATTTTCCTAATGTGTCAAGAGAAATTTGTGTTTTGAAATGGAGATTAGGAATTAAAATCTACTAAAATTAATTAAAATGTACTGAAATTTCTTAAAATGTGCTAAAATGTACTAACATTTATTAAAATGTAATAAAATGAATTCAGTTGTATTAAAATGCCTAAAATTTATTAAAATGTACTAAAATGAATTCAAATGTATTAAAATTTACTAAAATTTATTAAAATTTACCAAAATGAATTAAAATGTATTATAATTTATTCAGATGTATTAAAATTTATTCAAATGTATTAAAATTTATTAAAATTTACCAAAATGAATTAATATGTATTAAAATGTCTAATTTTTAAAAAATGTACTAACATGAATTCATATGTATTAAAATGTACTAAAAATTTATTAAAATGTGCTAAAATGAATTCATATGCATTAAAATATACTAAAATGAACTAAAATGAGTTAAAATGTTAATTGTACTATATATTGCAGAAAATGACTAGATTTTACAAAAATGTCTGCTAGCTATTTTGAGTGGTATTGTTGAACCTTTTGAAGGGATATCAGTCTTACCTTCAGTCATAAATTGTATCTATTAGAAATTTTTTAGTTAGAGAGAGAGAGGGAGAACACATTTCCCACACACCTTCCTGTTTTTGGATTATATTTTATGACCATTATGTTCATTTCCTATCCCTTTCCAGTGAAGCTTCAGGTTATTAATCTTGAATGATATTGGACCAGGCAGCACCCAACTTGGCATACACACAATACAGAAAAATTCCTGGGTGCATGCATGTGTAACTTTTATTTGTGGATTTTAACGAGAACTGCAGTATTAGATATTACTGATTATGACCTCCTAATTGTTTATGCGTTTAAATTCTCCCAATTAACCCCATTATGGTATTCTTTTATGATACAATCTTCCAGTAGAACAATACATCTGAAGGTAGACACATGAATTACCTTTGTCAGTCTTTGCAGTAGCAATAGATGGGCATTAGTAGATAATTGTATCAATTTATAAAATTAAACGATTACCTGAATTTGATTAGGCATTTATAAGGAGATATTGGCATGCAAAACAAGATCGATTTATAAATCTTAACCAAGCATGCAGCACAGTTCTAGAGATGGAATATGTTAGATAATGGATTTCAGATAACAATCATCTGGATTTGAATTCTTTTTTGGTCAACTTTGTTACAAGGATACATATAAATTGGGAACAGTTTTGAAAGGCAATAATAATTAACGAACTCATTCACAGGGTCTCAGTCTGCCATATTTATTCTTGTTTATGAAGATGTTGGACCCAGAACTGCTGGCTCATAATTCCTATTCATCAGCCATTGCAGAGGTTTGAAAAATCTCTAAAAATACACTTGCTGAGTTAAGCAAGTACCAAAATATTTCGCTTATCACAAAATAAATGTTTACTTATTGAGCTGGTAAAGACATAAAAGTTGAAGATACTAAGCACCTAAATTCAGTCATGTGACAAGTTTCTTTTTGTCTTACTGGAACTTATTCTGTGTCCCTTCCAATACCAGTTTTAAGTAAATACAAATTTAAACCAGTCTGCTCTCCCATTGGTAAATATTTATTAGTATTAATGTGTGTGAGAAAAGTGCTTGTATGAACTTGATCAAAATAAATGGAAAACAAATTTCAGTAGAATGAACTTTTAATGAACCAAATCATCAGTGTTCTCTGCACAACATCTTCATTAATGAACAATACTTCTCAGCCCAATCAGCAGAATTCCATTTGAGCCTGAAATATTTTCACTTGTTTTTTTGTGTTTGTTGTGCAAGTAAATTTTCAACCTGGGCATAGCAGATTTTAGCCTGCTGTCTTTGAGTATTACAAATGGGCAGATGCAGTAAATAAATTCCAGATGAAGTAATGTAAATAATGTAGGTAAATTATCCTTCACACACACATGGTTAATTTCCATGTTATTACACGTTTATTAGAAAGAGCCATCTCATCTGTACTTAATTACTGTAGGTAGCAAACTAACAGTGTAAAGCCCATGTCATGCAAGTACTTAACGTCAGTTTCATTCAGTGCATGGACCAGTCTGGAAGTTGGTCTCTTTTTATATCCAGGTACTGAGGTAGTTTGGTTTTTTGTGTGTCATAATCAGCCTTTTTTTTTTGTTTTGTTTTATCGCTTACAACAACTGCCACATTTGACGTGATAATGACTTAGGCTTTTGCATTATGCGCACAACAGTTTTGAAGTAAATTTCAAGTCAGCAGTGATTATGTAAGTATGCTGATTTATTTTAAGGGCGACCCTTCATAATATCCAAGAATATTAATAAGGCACATAATATATTTCATGAAGTTGTGAATTGATACTTTTTTTCAAGGATAAAGACATAGTTTTCACCTAAACTATTAGAATAATAATTCATCAGCTCAGACATAACAATTACATCATGTGCCAAAAGTACACTGCTTATAAACCTGGCCTAGTATTTTGATATTTCAAACATTATTTGATCATGTCATCTAAAATCTCATGGCCTGCATCTTCCTTAACATAGAAGTCAAGCAATCACATCGTACAAGCAAACTTTAAAGATCAAGGGTTAAGGATTATGGCAAACCAGGACTGTTATCTGGTCTTTCATAATTATATTTGGTGGTTTTGTTGGTGTATCTGGTGATATCTTCAATATGTGTTTTGGTGTTGTTGTTTCTTTATATATGCAGTAGATTCGTGCATAATCATGTTGCTTTCTTTATTGTATGCAGTGAAATTGACATTGCTTTCTTTATTCAATGACTGCTCCGGTGGCCTAGTGGTTAGAGCATCCGCCTTGGATGCGGAAGGTCATGCATTCGATCCCCGGCCGAGTCATACCAAAGACTTACAAAAATGTTACTAACAGATGCCTCGCTTGGTGCTCAGCATTAAGAGGTTAGTGTTAGGATGGTTAGCCTTGTGTCAGGATAATTTGCCTGGGTGGGACATCATGCCACATGTCTGTGGTATGATGCCCCAGTGCTAGACATCACTATAAACTGCAAAACTTTAGACATCATAGCTGTATGAATGAAAAATTGTTAAAGCTATGTTAAAAATCCAAATCTCACACACACACTTTATTCAGTGCAATGAAATTGACAATGCTTTCTTTGCTCTATGCAGTGAAATCAAGATTATACATTGCAGTTTATTCATTATATGCCATGGTCTGGTATTACATGCAGTAGTATTATTATTCTGTGCTGTACTTTTATTCCTGTTCATACATATGTAGTACATTTTCCTTCTTCTCAGTACTTTACTCCTTTTCTTTATATTCATTGGTCACATATTTTATGTGACAGCTAAATCTTTATATTCTGTGTGCTTTAATTATATGGTGTGCTTTTGTTTTGAGGAGGAGATAACTCATAAATTTCCAGGAAACCAAGTTGCAAGATGTCGTATATATAGCCCTTTCAATGATGTTGATTTGATTTGTATGCATTTGGATCAGTGTTTTGTTAGACTAAAATGTACCCTTGAAGAAACAGGATTTTTGAGTGCAGTTTCAAATATTTATGAACAATAAAGTGGATGACACAAATTTTTTTCTTATAAATCCTTGATAAATCTGTATTGTTCCAAAATACAGGTTTTCTTATGCACTGAGCCATGGTTTGTAGTTCTCTGTACTTGCAGTGTACTTCTTTTTGTTTTCAAATCAGTTTTGTCTAGTGAGATTTTGTCAGAAAGCAAGATTTCATTGGATCACTTCAGTATTCATTGAGAATTTCCAGTCTCTCGCAGATAAAAGTGCCAGGTGATAAGAGACAGTCTTTAACAAAAAAAGAACGTAAGACACTTAACATGTGAGACCTGCAACCCCACTTATGCTACATTTTAGTTCAATGGAATTCCATTAAACCCCAGAGAACTAAGAATTTACCTCCTCCTCATCTTAGCAAAAGCACACCACATAATGAAATATGCACCAAGAATAAAGATATACCCTGAATATAAAGAAAAGAAATAAGGAGTAAATACAAACAAAAATGCACTGGATGTATTAGACCAAGAATGACATATTAAGAGTTAGAATACACATTGATAAAAGGACAGCACAGTAATAACAGTACTATTGCATAAAACCTGCTGCATAGAATGGAGGAGCACCACAGTGACAAATCTACTGCATATAAATGCATGATACCAGTGACAAATCAACTGCATATAATGGCAAAGCACCACACAGTGACAGCACCACACAGTGACAGATCTACTGCATATAATGGCAAAGCAACATGCAGTGACAGATCTACTGCATATAATGGCAAAGCAACATGCAGTGACAGATCTTCTGCATATAATGGCAAAGCAACATGCAGTGACAGATCTGCTGCATATAATGGCAAAGCAACACAGCAACAAATATACTGCATATAATGGGAAAGCACCACACAGTGACAGATCTACTGCATATAATGGCGAAGCAACATGCAGTGACAGATCTACTGCATATAATGGCAAAGCAACACAGAGCGACACATATACTGCAGATAATGGCAAAGCACCACACAGTGACAGATCTACTGCATATAATGGCAAAGCAACATGCAGTGACAGATCTACTGCATATAATGGCAAAGCACCACACAGTGACAAATCTACTGCATATAATGGCAAAGCACCACACAGTGACATATCTACTGCATGTAAGGGCAAAGCACCACAGTGACAAATCTACTGCATAATGGCAAAGCACCACACAGTGACAAATCTACTGCATATAATGGCAAAGCACCACATATAGTGATAAATCAACTGCATATAATAATGAAATAATACCATTTAATGAACAAGGCACCAGATATAGCAAAGAAAGATCATGGATGACATCCCTGGTGTTCCAATGACGATACTTCAGTTGTATTCAAAAATAAGTAAGCAGTGAGATTTTGCAGTCATGTGATTAAGCAGTGATAGCTTGCAGTGAAGCTATGATTGATACTTGATAATTGATACTTGAGAATTGATACTAGATAGCTGATACTATATAATTGATACAATATAATTGATACTAGTTACTCAATACTAGATAATCGGTACCTAATAATTGATACTAGATAATTGGCTGGTATTTTGGCTAATTAAAAATAAGTTTAGTGTTCAAGTTTTTATCAAGGTTTTGTATTGTAGTGTTTGCAAGTAAGATAAAGTGGGTTAATTGCAATATGCTGCTTTTAGCGGAACCCACATAATTCCCACATAATTCAAAACAAATTTGTAATTGTATTGCTTGTATTTTAATCTTCTCTCCAGAGCTGGAAGAACTGGAATATGCAAACAAACAATATAGATGTATACTCCTGAAATTCTGACAATGTACCCAAATGACTGCCGTATCAGCGGTTGTATGTCTTAAATTTCCTTGGATTATCAGACTGGTCCTTGATTAATAAAAACAATTCCAAGATTTATGTGACGTACCTTTTTTTTACAATTATCACAACACAGTGACGCAAATATTTTTCTTCTTTTACACAGACAAGGCAGGAAACAGGATGGAAAGTATGATAAGAGAAAGTTTTGAAATCAGTAGTACATTACAAGTAGTTTTACTTCTTCACTGTCTCCTTTTTTATATTTTGTCTCCAGTAACAAACTGCTGTAATCTGTCATTGTTTAATGTCTGAAAATCTATACCTGTTCTGAAAACCAGTATTAACGACTCTGACAACATTGAATTACAGTCTGTACTTGCATATAAATCTAAACTCTGCAAGTAACATAGACTCTAAACTGCTGTCACGTAATGCATCAGCAGATCTAGGTGTATCTTGTTTGTTCTGTTGACTGCTCCAAACAAACTGCATTGATCTAGATCAGCCTATTCATTGGCAAATCTGGGCCTGTGCATCTTGCAGTTGGATTTAACATAAAAGCAGGTACTGAATATACTTGCCCGTAAGTTGAGTTGAGCTGCAAACTGCACACACCCAGATCTGACATTGCATAATGCACCAGCAAATCTGGGTCTTTGCGGTTTGTTAGGAGTAATCAGTAGAACAAAAAATGTAGACCCTGATCTGCAGGCACATTATGCTATGGCAGATCTGGATCTTTGTTGTTTACAATTTGACTCAACTCATAAAGGAGTATTTACGGTTTATATAGTAATTTCTGTGAAGAAAAAGTCGTAAAAACATACTTGGCAGGTTTAATTTGTATTACTGGTGATACGCATGAGTGTTCCCTGCAGGTAAAATTTGGATGGTTAGGTAAAGTCAGAGAATGAAAGATGTATTGAAATAGAATGTTTTCTTTCAAATGTTGTAGCAGAATAAGTGTAGGGGAGAGATGAATACGAACTTATGGGTCTGTTTTTGTATAGTTGTTCTTGTTTCTTTAACCACCTTTTTCTTTGTACAATTCTCCCTCCTGTATAATGCCCTTCATTATAACACAATTGTGGATATAACACAGTACTGATGGCAGTGATCCGTGACCAAGCTTAGGTACTTGGTTATAAGTCAAGTAAAACTGCAAACTGCACAGACCCAGATCTGCTATCGTATAATGCACCAACAGATCTGGGTCTGTGCAGGTTGTTAGGAATAATAAGTGGAACAAACAACATAGACCATGATATGCAGGCATACTATGCCATCTCAAATTAGGATCCTTGTTGTTTGTAGACTGTAGTATGACTTGACTTTTAAGTGAGTATGTATCCATGATCAGAATTGAAACATTGTGCTAGAATTTGGTCAGTTAAATGAATGAAGATATGGGTTGAAATAGAACATGTCATAGGCTTAGTACTATGTCATTTGACAAAGTTAAATGAATGAAGATATGGGTTGAAATAGAACATGTCATAGGTTTAGTACTATGTCATTTGACAAAGTTAAATGAATGAAGATATGGGTTGAAATAGAACATGTCATAGGTTTAGTACTATGTCATTTGACAAAGTTAAATGAATGAAGATATGGGTTGAAATAGAACATGTCATAGGTTTAGTACTATGTCATTTGACAAAGTTAAATGAATGAAGATATGGGTTGAAATAGAACATGTCATAGGTTTAGTACTATGTCATTTGACAAAGTTAAATGAATGAAGATATGGGTTGAAATAGAACATGTCATAGGCTTAGTACTATGTCATTTGACAAAGTTAAATGAATGAAGATATGGGTTGAAATAGAACATGTCATAGGTTTAGTACTATGTCATTTGACAAAGTTAAATGAATGAAGATATGGGTTGAAATAGAACATGTCATAGGTTTAGTACTATGTCATTTGACAAAGTTAAATGAATGAAGATATGGGTTGAAATAGAACATGTCATAGGTTTAGTACTATGTCATTTGACAAAGTTAAATGAATGAAGATATGGGTTGAAATAGAACATGTCATAGGTTTAGTACTATGTCATTTGACAAAGTTAAATGAATGAAGATATGGGTTGAAATAGAACATGTCATAGGCTTAGTACTATGTCATTTGACAAAGTTAAATGAATGAAGATATGGGTTGAAATAGAACATGTCATAGGCTTAGTACTATGTCATTTGACAAAGTTAAATGCACAGCTACATGAAGTGAAATTATTACTATGCATTTAACTGGCATGTTGTTATGTTTTCACCCCACCCCTTGAAACACATACCATATATACTTGCCTGAAAGTTGAGTCTAACTGCATAATGCATGGGTAGATCTGGGTCTGATCAGTTTTTAAGATTAATCAGTAGAATGAACAACATAGACTCTGATCTACATGTGCGTTATGCTATGGCAGGTCATAATCTTTTGGTCTTCAGTTTGACTCAACTTACGAGTATATATGGTACACAACATAAGCACACTCATAAAAGTTTCAATCATTTGATGATTCTCATTATACCATGGAACTGTATATAACACAGTTGATAGTTATGAACTTCAGATATGTGTTATAATGAGGGAGACCTTATAATGAGGAAGAGATGTAATATAGTTTAATGTTGCAATTAAAAGATGAGTAAAGTTTATTTATTCTGAGGGAGTATGATTTTTATTTTTATGATAATTTGTTTATACATACTGCTTTACAGCAAAAATGTTAAAATGTACAAGATTAATAATAAATTAAAATGAAGATGTTCATAATGATGGTGGCAGTGATAATAATGATGGAATATTCTCATGTAAAATTCTACCTGGTGCACACAAATAATTTTGTTATCTATAGTTTCTCTCTTGGTGGCATATGAATTACTTCACACAGTCATTTGAAAGATAAACCCTCAGCATCACATCAAAATGTCATCACTAGAAACACCTTGTCAGGGTACAAGAGCAGGCCCAAGCAGATAACCTTAAACACAAGTAGCTGCCAATGATCTTGAAGTAAAGGGCGTGTTGACATGCATAATCCATTCTGCACAGTACTAAATAACTATGGCATTTGGTGATGTGTGCATTTCAGTTACATTTAGAATAGTAAACAAAATGAATTCTCTCTCTCTCTCTCTGTCTCTCTCTCTCTCTCTCTCTCTCAGCCTTTTTCCATAGTTTTCATTGCATGTCAGGTTTCTGTACAGGTTCTCAAGGACACAAAAGTAGACAACAATTCTGATGTAAAAGGTTCTCAGTCCCCATTGTAAAAGGTCCTCAGTCCCCATTGTAAAAGGTCCTCAGTCCCAATACAAAATACTTACAAACTGTTTCAAAAATCTTGGTTACACCAATTTATTCCTGAACATTTTTCCCCAAGAATAATGGGTCCAGCAAACAATTTAAAATCTATGCTTCCTCACCCTGCTGTTCCTCTCTCTCTCTCTCTCTCTCTCTCTCTTGCAGTTAGTATTTAATTGGTATCATTAAGTTGTAAGCAGGAAAAGCCAAATTAAACAGCTTTGTCTCTCTCCTAGTACCCAGTATTATATAATACAGTTATTCTTATGTAAATAAACATTGATTCGTAGCACATGCTGAAAATTAATCAAACCATATTTTATTCTGTTATTTCTACAATATACCTAAAGTATTTGTATTGCTGGAACTTATAAAAAAAAATTTATTTATCTGTGGACCAATGCAGTGGAAAATACTGTTGAAAAATCCTTTTAAAAATCTGATTTTATTTGGATTGTTTATCTTCATCTAGAATTAGTGAAAGCAGAATTTGGGTGTACATTACTGCATTTCATTATAGGTTGTTCATTGTAACTATGGCATTATGTAATCAAGAGTGTTTGGAGACTGGAGCTCATTGAACCACCAAGCATATACTTTTAACACATGTGTTTGCAAATTTGTTAATTACTATTTTATTAGATTCTGCTATATTTTTTAAATGTATAAAAGAACTCACGTAATATATTTTATATTGTATATAGCTTTTATAAGGTGTCAAACAGCAACAATTTCCTTTCTCTTTTTTCTTAATATCTTATTGAAAATATTTAAATGAAATTTTCCCGTTTTTATTTACCAATGCAGATAATAAAATTAAACAGTGACATCACTGTAAAGATATGTCTTGTATAAAATGCATTATCTGCAATGCATGCCAATGGCTTGTATGTGCAAGTTTATCAAAGGGAAACAATCTGGTAAATGGAGTTTTTGAGACAGTCCCTGTCTACAGTTTGAATGACAGTTTTCACTGTATTGGTTTGTGCAAACAGTCTACCCACCAAGTCTTTTGTGCAGACAGAATTTAGTCAATATTGTCTCTTTAGACAGGGACAATAGATACCCTAAAGTGTTTGAGAAAACATTCAGGTAGATTTGGAATGACTGCATGTGTGTACAAGTATACATGTATTCATTATTTAAATGTATACTGTATTTTGCTACAGTCAGAGTTGATCGTGTCAAACTGATAGCTACAATCAATGACATAAACATCCTCCTTATTTTAGATTTTGTCAAGTTTGAGAGAAAGAATTGAAACGAAGAAATAGATTGATGTTTGAAACAAAGAAATAGATTGATGTTTGAATAAGGTTGTTAAATGCATCCCCTGTGAAAAAATCATGAACTGTTCATGAATTGTTCTTGAACTAGTTCATGAACTGGTTCATGAATTAGTACCTGAACAGAAAATGGCCACTTCATGAATCTTCAGTTCATGAACTATTCATGAACAAATTAAGAACTGTTCATGAACTAGTTCATGAACTGGTTCATGAACTATTCATGAACTGGTTCATGAACTATTCATGAACTGGTTCATGAACTATTCATGAACAAATCAAGAACTGTTCATGAACAGAACATAAATCTAGTTCATGAACTAATGTTATTGTTCATGAACTCCGTTCTTTATAGTTTATGGAAGTAAATTTCATGAAATTCAATAACATCTCTTTCTGTGAAATAGAAGCTCAGATTGATGATGCTGATTATGAAAAGATACACGGGAAAGCTTTTGAAAAAGCAAATAATAGTTTTCCTGTGAAAATAACTTTCCCTTTGACTACTAACATCTTTAGTAATAGTCCTTGTGTTCAGATGGGTGTATACAATTTTAAATTAAATGTTGCACTGCAGATTAGTTTTCTAGAAACATAAACAAATGTCAAAATACATTTATGCCAATCCTGTTTAAAATTGAAGCACTATTTAAAAATCATTGACAAATATCAAATTTATTAGAACAGAATTTATTAAAAATGTTTTATCATTTCATAATGATATTGATCACAATTAGGGTGACCGATGTATATATATATAAAAAAGAACCTGTTAACTTCTCCTCAGGATTTTTTGTAAGTTTTCAAGTTTCTTGTAAAACAAGTCCTTGTCCATTGTGGTACACTGTAAAACTAACAATTCCAGCTTGCTCAGTTTTTGAATATCAAGTGGTGGTCTTACAGTGCCCACACATTTAATGGTTTTTTTCCCTGTTCTTGAAGAATTCTTTAATTCATCCTTTGAGAAAATCTTCAGACACAACACTTTAAAAATGTCTTTATCACATTTTATGTGTTGAACACTTTTTTTAATGTCATCAAGAGTGTCTTCCTTTGGAGCAGAAACACTGCAGCATTCTCCCTCTGCTGCAGGCTGTTTTACTTCTTGAACACTCGATTCACCACTGACATCCTGCAGAGAATTTCTCTCTTCAAGTTTTCGTAATTTCCGTCTTAAATACTTATTGTCTTCCTTGAGTGCTTTAACGTCGTCTTCCAGTTTTCTAATGCGTCTATCCCTGTATAAAATTAGATGCAAGACGATAAACAACAACGATACTATTTTGTTAATGTCTTAATATTTACTAGATGTCATCATGTGTAAACAGTTAAATGTTGCAGATTTCACAAAGCATAGTTTTGATAATGCAAAATACAGATTTCTAATACAGCTAGAGCCTATTAAACTCCCTATTTCCATTTCAGCCGAATCTGGGTAGCAACTAGCTTATCCTAATAAAAATCTGATATGATTATAAGAATACACCAGGAGTACCAATGTGTGTGTGTGTGGGGGGGGGAATAAAAAAATTACCTAATGGAGAATTAAATGACATTTTGCCAGTTAGCTTTTTGTGCATAGAAGTTTTTATAAATCTCATTGTAAAGATGAAAGGTAGCACCCCACCCATTCCGTAACTTGTGAAAATAAAGACCAGAATACTGTGAAAATTATGTGCATGTTGTCACTGTGTACCAATGTTTTCCTTCATGGCGTCAAGCATAAAGGGGTTCTTCCTCTCACCAAGGGCAATTTACTATGAAGTTTCATGACCCTGGGTGTTATATATCCTGGCTTATTGCACAGAATGCCCATGTCCACATGAGGTTATAGCAAAGCTTGACCATTGACCCCCAAAACAATAGGGCTTCTCCCTAGGGCAATATATCTGTCAAGTTTCATGCTAGTAAGTGTAACATGCTTTCAATGTTATTATCCTTAAAGGTCAACCTTGCAAAAATATTCAGTTGATGGAATATCTATACAATTTTACCTGGAGTTGTTGCTCTCACTTTCTTTTCTGAGGTAGTCTATTCCCTCATTTGATCCCTTCACTGCAAGTTAAAGGAAGATAAATTAGATGAATATTTACATGCATCAAAAAAGAATACAAGTTAAGGAAACGAACATTTATAGAAAATGCAGGGTTCTTACATGAATTCCGATAGTGGCCAACTTTTCCCAAAACTGACTGAACCAAGAGAAGGTGTATTTAAAAAGTGCATGTTAAATACAGGAGTTTATTGGAACTGTCATCACTATGTAATCAGATGTGAAACATCCCTTAAGAAAGCTACTCATTTTAAGTTTTGTTTTACATGTAACTATTATGACCAGGACATTTAATGGCCAACCAATATTGGTTGAACAGATTGCTGTTTTAATGGCCCATTCATATACTTAATGTCATTATAAGTAAATCTCATTATTACATTTCTATTATTTTTTAACATGCTCAGATTGTAAGTCTAGTTCTTAAGTACACTTCTGTTAAGCAATTAATATTTGATAAGCTATAAATCAACATCTCAAATCTGATGTACATTACATAACCCAATACATATATACATGTCAAGCTTTAGTCTTATTCATTTTACAAATAGAATCAGTGTAAAATATTCAATCACCTGGTAACATCTTGGATATCAGAATATTATGAAACTTATAAATTTAAAGCAGAGTGACCCAAATAACATTCCTGACAAACAGAAATGAAATGATATTTGCAGTTTTGGAAAAATTCAGACTTTGCTTACAGACTGAAAATAATTAAATGGACTAATAGCAGTTTGGGAAAAGCTATTTAAACTTGACTCATTTGAAACCAGTGGGCAGAATCCTATTAAATTTAGCAATTTAAGGATATTAAGTTTGTAGGTGTCCTTTAAAAATAATTAAAGACAGAATATAAGACATGGGAGCATTTCATACTTTGTGGTACCAATCCATCCATTTTGGGTAACTTCTTGTTAGGAGTCGTCTTTTCTGGAGTGATCTTATTTGGAGTGGCCGTTTTCTTTGTTGCTATCTTCTTTGGCGTGGCCATCTTCTCTGGGACTGCAGCACTCTTCTTTGGGGTTGAAAGGTGTGGTTTGTCAGTCACTGATGGGACTGTATAAGAAATATTTTAAAGAATTTGCTGTGGGTTGAATGAAAGGCAGCATTTAATCAAACAATAACATTCTTAATTAAGCTTTAATATGCATATTCATTTTCAGTTACACAACAAGCCAAGGTGGTAGCTTATACTGCTTGATGGATCTTTTGTTTCTGTTCTACTCTTGCAGGACAACAGGGAATTTTCCCAGTCATTAAGTATTAAACTCATTAGTGTTTGCAAATATTGTTGGTAAAATAAATGTTTAAGTTATTAATTTTAGGTTCAACTTTAATCCATATATTCATTTTTTCAGTCATAAAAATGTTTAAAATAAGATTGTCAACAACTGTCTTTTGGCAAGACATTATTATTTTCATCAAGATTTGTTTAATATAAATTAGTTTTCATTATTTGTAGTTAAAGTCTATACAGTCTGTATAGTTTTCTGAAAATGTCATACCTTCTGGTACCAATCCACCCAATTTCTCCTCAGTCTTTGGAGTAGCTGTAACTTTCTTGGTTGAAGCAACTGGTGTGTCAGTCATGAATGGGACTGCATGAGAAATATTTTAAAGAATGTGCTAAAAAGTTGATATATTGGAAAAAATAGTACCTACATGGTCTAAATCACTATTTAATACAAATTTAGTGTTATTAAAACTTTAAGTATGCTTGTAAATATATATGTTCAATTAAGTTATCATTTACACATCCCTACCTTAAAATAAGCCAAGTTTGGTGCTGTAATGCAAGTTTGAATTATTGCAATCTAACTGAATCTATATTGGCTGCATATGTATACACACACACACATACTCACTGAATTCATTCTTGATTTTCGTTATCCTCTCTTCTTCTTCATCAACATGTGCATTGACTCCAAGGAGGAATTTTTTAAAATGCACTTCAATCCTCTCTATAGATGACTTGTTCTCTGAAATTCGATTTAAAAAAATGTGTCCATTAACAGACTGAACACGTTATTACCGTTTCGTTTCTTTAGACCTCAAAAGTATGAAAATTATCCAATGCACGGCTACCGTATTAAAGCTAACCACTCTTCCAGTTCGAACATTTACACCCAATAGTTAATGAAAATAAACCAAATTCCGCTTCTGATCTATACACATGTACAATTTCACTAGCTTATCAGGTTTCATATATTGCGATCAAAATCTCTTATATCTATACCGATAGCAACATTTATGATTGTATTTTTTTTAAAAAAGTGGACGATGGTGAAATGTGACATCAAACTTGTAGGCTACTTTTCTATCGTTAATCGATGTTCATATAGGCTTGCCGTAGACAAATATTTTTTAAAAAATCTTCTGTATATGGAATGCTAACTTTTAAGTTCGAAAAGATAGATTGACCTCGATTTTGTTAAATGAAAACATGCAAACTTACCCGAAATTGCAATTAAAATGGCCGGATAAACTTTTCTCAGATAATATGCTTGCACCGTACTTCCTACAGTTAAAGAACCTTCCTTGATGCAGGTTTCTTTCAAGACAGACCAGTTGTTTTCTTGTGTCCAGTAAACAAGGATGCTGCGACTGCTTGCCATCTTTTTTTTTTTGTTGTGTGTGGGGGTTTTTGTTTCACACGTGCGGTTTATCGGCAATGCGCATGCTCAACAATTGTCCGTTTTTGTTTCTTTTATTAGTAAACAATATATAGTAGTTATTTATGAAGTTCCAAAACAAAGAAATATATTTATCTACAAACATCGTTTAATCTTAAAGAAAACAGCATCGACATTTTGCACGAAATAAAATATTATATCAACTAACCAATCGCTTGCTTACAATCTTCGCGCGCTTTCTGCGACGGAGGATGGTAACTGATAGATGTCTGCTTGGACCCGAGTCTGCGGTACCAGAAAAAATGGCAGCCTTACGAAAACAAATGTCAATGTTCTGCGACATTTATACTTCACCAACCAGTGGAAGGATACTTTGAAGGTTCAGATACAATCGGGGTATGTTAATATGTTTAAAAATAAATAACTCTTCTTCTAAACCAGTTCAGCACGGTAACTTTTATCTGTAATGGTTATATATATATATTCAAGACCAAGGTCACTGGAAGTGATGCATTGCGGGAAATTTGAGCCGCCATATTTGACTGAACTGTATATTCGAGGCAAGTTTATTTATTGTTTTGAGTTTTTATACAAAAATACACGGTGCACCACCAAAGTCAGCAAGTTCTCAAAGTATTGTTATTTTATTTGGTTAGTTAAAATTTCAGTGATTTTGTTTGATACTGAACAATTCGCTGTAAAATATCATTGTAACTTTGTAGAAAAAGGAATTTTATGCATAACTTTATAACATAATACCTCTATTCCGGTAAAATTTGAACTAGGTGCAGTAATTTCATATTTCTATTTCAGTTCAATCCAGTATGGCGACCAAACAAACCAGTTACAGTGAAATAGTTGTAAACGGTCGAAAGAAGTATCAGTGTTTGATTTGCACAAGGATAGTGGGCAGTAAACATAACATCTTACATCATTTAAGTGGAGTACACAGTTTATGTGAGTAGAAATGTTTTTACATATTTAAAAATATAAAATTTTTGGGGAAAAAATTATGTCTTAGCACATAATATATGCTATATATGGCAAATAGTTGTAATGATGGAGGTAGACCTCAGACAACTTAACACTAGCTTCCATTTGTGGCACAAGTAACAAGCAAACATTCTTACAAAATCTGAGGACTAAACCCACAATCACAGCATTGAGACTTGTCAGTCACTCTTCAGACAGTTTTTAATCACTACACCACAGAGAACTATAAAAAATACATTGAATGTATTGCATCCTTATTCAAAATTCCACTTTAGATCATGATCACAAGAAATGAAACTATTACTAAATAAAATGATGATTCATGTAAAAGCTTTGATTAGACTTGTGTATTATCACTGCCTTTCCATTTCATTTTGCCATCACTTGCTTTGTTTTGTTAAGTTGGTGTCTTAGTATTTCTCATTTTTTATATAGCTCCAGTCAAACGAATCTACAAACTGCATGTTTTTGACAAGTCAGTCAAAGTTCCTGTGCGTACAGCTTATCGATGGAAGACAAGTCAGTCAAAGGATATGGCTACACGCTGCAATGAATCTGATAATATGCCATTAGATTGTAAGTGCACAGAGTGTTGTAAAAAGCATATACCCATGATTTTAGTCATGAAATAATGCTAAATCATAAATTCTTCTTTGAAGCGGCACTAGCCAGAAGTAAAGTATATGGTAACATAAGCAAAAACTATGATTGTTTTTTATAGATCAACTTCATAATCATTAACTGATGAATATTGCCATATTTGTGATCTTGTTTAAAACAAGTTCAGATTTCACCTAAAAGTTATTTATGTCTGCCTCAATTAAGTAGTTTATTTTTAGGAAAATTTTATTTTTACAACAGCCACCAGTGGTTATCAGAATAAATTGCTGAATGAAACAATAAAAACATTATCATTTTATGAAATGAAAACAGTATCACAGACTTAGTGTATATTATTATACTGTTCATTGTTTACCCTCCCTAACATTCATATTTAAATTTATTATAACTTGCAAACTTTTCTCACTAAGGAAAATGGCTAGTTGTATTCCGAAAGTCAGACTTTAGCTCACAAAATGTTACTTTATTTTAATCCTAATGCTGAAATCATACCAAGTGTAAACAACATTGCTTAAAGTTGTCTTATTTTTCAGATGATGATAAGAATGCATCATCTTCAGAAAGAAGTCTAACCTATCCTACAGCTGGATCCTCAATAATCCCAGATGATGTAGCTGCCGATGTATGCTACACAGATAATGATACATGTAGCTCTGTATCAACATGCAATTCAAATGAAAGCGAGGTCACATCTGTACTATCAGACTCAAATGACTCTATAATATCGGAAACCTCTTCAGATGTTGAATCTTCTGATAATTTTTCTGATGTGGAGACCAGCAGTAAAGAAGATGCAAATTCATTAGGAAGAGACAGCAATGATGAAGTGAAAAAGATGCAACCACAGCCTCTCTCAGAAAATGAAGTGCAAGCCTTAAAAATTCTTTCCCTCTTTCAAAGACATAATTTAACAACCAGTGCCTGTAAAGACATTCTTCAAACTATGAAAAGTGTGTTCCCTAATTCCAAATGTGTTGATGTCCTAGACTTGGATTATATATATTCTTTAGTTGATATCCACCCAATTAAAGAAATACACTATTGTGACACATGTGACGAGGTATTTCCAAACAACTTGGATGAATTTAGATGTAGCTTGGAAAATTGTGGAGGCTTTCGTTACAAAGGAAGATTGTTGGATCAACAAAAAAAGGATCGACAACCGAGGAAAAGTTTTATACTGGCTGATACCAAAAAACAGTTGAAACATCTACTTGAGACACCAGGTATAAATAAGTTTATGCTTGTATATTTAGAATCCTTAACTGAAGAACTGTGACTACTTTTACATAGTTCTAAGGGAAAATTTATTGAGGAGCATTGCACATTTCTTGTTTGATAGGGCAATATCATGTATTGTTTGCACTTAATAAGGTTAATACCGACAAAATTAGTTAAGCAAATCTTATGTTCAAATAAGGCATATACATTAAATGTAGCTCTATTTTGTTGAAGAACAATTACCTGTAAATATAATCTTCAACTGAAGTAATTCTATTTCTTGTCTTTTCCAGGTATTTCGAAAGAAATTGAAAATTGTAAGGCAGCACTTGAGGACAGAAAAAGCTCTAGAATTTTGACAGACATAACTGATGGGTTTGCGTACAGAGATATGCTGAATGAAGATGGTTTTCTACATCATCCATACAGCTTAAGTGCCATCATCAATACAGATGGAGTAAATCTGTATTCATCCTCGAAAATAGAATTGTGGCCACTTTTTATGGCTATAAATGAGTTGAGTCCCAAAGCAAGATTTTCGAGGGATAACATGTTATTGGTTGGGATATGGCAAGGAAAGGGAAAACCCCCTTTTAAACAGTATATGGCAAGTTTCAGTGAAGAAATGAATAGTTTGTACAATGAAGGGGTTGAAGTTAATTGGGACAACAAATTAATTGTTGCAAAAGTTGCTGTTATTTGTGGTGTATTTGATCTACCAGCTAAAGCAGGTATTCTAAATATGACATATTTTAATGGGACGGAGGCATGCATTACCTGTGAAGAGCCTGGTATTGTTGTAAAACAAGGAAAAGGAACATCGCGATGTTATCCTCACAGGACTGTTGAAACACAGTATCCACTACGAAATAATCAGGAAGTTTTGCAAAACATGCAAAATGCAACAACGACAAAACGGATTAAAGGTTTTAAGGGCTTGTCTGGTCTTGCATTTCTTCAGTCCTTTGACCTGGTTAAAGGTGTAGTACCAGATTACATGCATGGGATTTTATTAGGTATAACAAATACATTATTGAGCAAATGGTTCTCACCAACACAAAGTGGTAAGAATTATTTTATTGGAAAACATATTAAAACTGTTTCCAAAAGACTTCAGAATATTCAACCTCCAATCAGTATTGAGAGATTACCCCGTGATTTGGAAAAACATTATGCAAACCTAAAAGCTACAGAATTGCAAGCATGGTTGTTGTTTTATGCACTCCCATGTTTAGATGGAATACTACCAGAAGTTTATCTGAAACATTTTGCATATCTATCAGAAGCTGTGTATATTCTTCTTGGAGACAATATATTGCCAGGACAATTGGACAGAGCAGCTGTTCTTTTTGACAAGTTTTACTCTTCCTTTGCTGATTTATATGGTCAAGGATCAAGTGGTCTCAATGTCCATAATGCTTGTATTCATTTGGTTTGGTATGTAAAGCTGTGGGGACCAATGTGGGCATGGAGCTGTTTCCCATTTGAGGATAATAATGCAATGTTGCTACAGTCTGTACATGGAACGGGTAATGTTACGAAGCAAGTAATGAAGTACAAACAAGCAGTGTCAAGTTTGCGCAGAAAGGGTGTTTATTCAGCATCAACAACACTCTGGAAAAAGACTGCTGAAGCTGCAACTTGTGATATATCAGGGAAGGTGAAATATTTTAGAGACGGTGAAGTGACAGATGAAGTTTTGGCTACATTAAATTTAGACTGTCCTATGGATTTGAGAAAGGTTGACAGAATTAGCATAGGTAGCAAACAATTCTGCTCTTCACAGTACTTGAGAATGCAGAGAAGAGTCTGTAATGTTGTGCTATATAACCAAAGCAAAATTGGACGTGTTAAATATTTTGTATACAATACATCAAATAAGACTGTACATGCAGTTTTGATAAAATATGATGCTGCAAAAACAAAACTTTCACAACTACCAGCTGGAAAACACCTGTTAGCAGTTAAAGCTATGTTGACAATAGATGTGGTACCTGCTGAAGAGTTGATCGACACTTTAGTTTACATAAATGTCAGTCCCTCTTCATCACCTGAAGCAGAAGCATATGTTGCAGTGATGCCAAACTGTCATGGACATGCCATTTTCAAATGATTCTAGCATCAGTAATGTTGACTGAATATACTTGTACTTTATGGGGACTGAATGGGATGCAAATGTCAACACTTTAAACATGTTGTACTGGTTACTTTTATGTAAAATGATAATTTACAATTATTTACTCACATCAAACTTAGAATCCATAGCCTTACTCTTATTGAATAGATCATTTTGGTTCCTCTTTAGCATGTTTGACTACAATACAAACAATACACCATCCATCGAGGAACAGCACAGACATGGAATTTTACGCACCTTTTCCCCACCTTTACAACAATCCTAATTGAAGTTTTTTTTACTTTTGGAAGGAAATTAAAGGTCTTTATCACAATTTTTGCCCAAAAGTAACAAAATTTCACTTAGGTAAAGATGAAAATGAGATGCACACAAATCCAAAACTTGGCTGGGCTGTTCCTTGATAACAAGTCTAAAAAGTATATACAGAATAATTAGGCCATGTACTGAAACATGAATATATTTAGAATAATACATAATGTATTTAAGAATATGGTACAATGCACTTCCAGTGTGTTCATTTGGACATAATTTGTTGTGAAATAGGTTGATGTATGTAAGCTTGTACTGCTAATCTTCAATCACATTTAATTTCAACAGATTAAATCACATTTTGCAGATATCTTCAATTCTTGGAACTTAAAAAATTAGTTACTATTTTGTTCATCGCCTTTTTTAAGAAAATGCAATCAAAATTCTCAAATTTAATTCTTCATAAACTGGATTGCTTCAAGGACAGTTGATGAACTACAAGTATGCATAACAAGTTTCTAAAATTGTAATTTGTTTGCCTATTTGGTTCAGTACTTAACAGTTCATGTACTATTATAAGTTCAAGAACTTAAATTTCATGAACTGATATTCATGAACAGTTCATGAACTAAGGAAAAGTTCAAGAACTTTAATTTCATGAACAGTTTGTGAATTTGGAGGAAAAGTTAAAGAACTTGAATTTCATGAACTGATGTTCATGAACAGTTCATGAACTCAG
Source organism: Sinohyriopsis cumingii (assembly GCA_028554795.2). NCBI lineage: Eukaryota > Metazoa > Mollusca > Bivalvia > Unionida > Unionidae > Sinohyriopsis > Sinohyriopsis cumingii. Next base: position 152,047,863 of record CM068829.1, on the reverse strand, counting down.
GGGAAAAGTTCAAGAACTTGAATTTCATGAACTGATGTTCATGAACAGTTCATGAACTCTAAAGAAAAGTTCAAGAACTTGAATTTCATGAACTGATGTTCATGAACAGTTCATGAATTAATTTGACTTTTCACAACCAGTTCATGAACAGTTCATGAAGTTCATGAAGCGTTCATGAACTTAAGAACTTTTTTTCGCTGGGGATCATCCTTATCAAGGAGTTGGAAAATGTATACTTTATTCAGAGCACATTACAATATATCATAATTCACTTGTAATGTTTCCTTTTTTACTTTTGTCAACAAAAATAAAATTAAAATAAAATGGTGATTTTTGTTTACAAATGAACAACTCACTTTCTCATTTACATGGGTGATATGTTTTGATATTGTTAAAATATATAGCAAACAATTTATCAGTAAATTGAAAATGTAAATTAATTTTTTTAAAATAGAAATTACACAAATTGTATCAGTTGGGTTCTCATAAATATGGTATTCAATTATTTTTTACATATGAGAATCTGTCATCTTGGTTAAAATTTTAGGCTATAGTTCAGGCACAAAGTCAGCAAACAAAAAATAGGTTCACCTATAGAATAAGCACACCTTATACTTTGTCAGTAAATTGGATAGAAAAAGAGAAGAAGTTTGGTTTTTGGTTTTGTTGGTTTTAATGGCACTTTTAGCACTTTATTGACTATATCATTCCCATAGTCCAGTCTAACCTAGCATGGCTGCCAGGTTGTGTCCTGGGGAAGGACACTTGCCATATGTACTCCCTTATAAGTCCCGTCAGACTGCAAACAACAAAGATCCTGATCTGCCATAGCATCATGTGCCTGCAGGTCAATGTCTATCTTGTTTTTCTGTGGATTACTTCTAACAAACTGCAAGGACCCAGATCATCTGGCACAGTATGCAAGAGTACACCTGGGTGTGTGCAGTTTGCAGTTGGAATTTTCTTATAAGCAGGTACATAAGTAGCTCCCATTTCCTTGGCATGTTATTGCCAGTAATGCATTAAAAGTATAAATCCAACCAAAAACAACAGCAGCAACAACAACCCTCTCAATAATGTTTCATTTTTTTCCCCCATTGTACAGACCTTGAGAGTACAAGGACCAATTTATGACAGAAATATACACCGAATGCTGTTTTTCATAATTTACAATGGATTGCATTTTGTAAAGTACACATTGCCTAAAGCATTACTGATTTTTTATATATACCAATCTTGCATAAATCCTGATCCAATAATTGTGTGGTTAAATAGATAATTTTTGGGTTAAAGGTATCAATCTGTGTGGAGGGGCATACATGTATAATTGAATTGAAGGTTACCACAGGTACAACATAAATAAGGTTCACTTTGCTAAATAACATATTAGGAAGTTGAAAATTACATCAGATCATGAATATATTAAATTTACCCGTGCAGGTCCTTTGTAAAGTCTCCAGTGGAAATGATCAGATCATAAATAAAGCTATGGTGAGATTTTTTAGGTCATGCTGAGGTACACAGGTACATTAGATGTAAGGACGTAACTTACTTGAAATGCTGCTGATTTTACCACCTTCAGAATATAGGTAATACCATCTTTATTTGGTTATAAGATGAGTCCAACTGCAAACTGCACAAACCCTGATCTGTATACACATTATGCTTTGTCAGATTGGGATGTTGGTTGCTTGCAAGTTGACTCGACTTATAAGCAAGTATATATATATATATATATATATATATATATATATATATATATATATATATATATAGAGTACCTGTGCATTAGCATTTTGCTCACAAATTCTGTAGATATCTGTATTTATAAGACTTGTACTGTATATACTAATTTATAAGATGAGACCAACTGCAAACTGCACAGACCCAGATCTGCCATCACATAATCCACCTGCAGATCTGGATCTGTGCAGTTCGTTGGGAGTAATCAGTAGAACAAACAACATAGACACTGATCTGAGGTGTATTGTTATGGCAGATCAGGATCTTGGTTATTTGCAGTTTGATTCAACTTATAAGCAAGTACGTACGATAATACTCTTGGCACTTGCAATGCATACTGATCGACTTCATCATTGAAATTCTCATATAAGTTTTCTGTGTATATTTTCATGCAATTTTAAACATTATGAATTCATAGAATATGTAAATTGTTTGCATTAGATAAGCCACCCAAGTTAAATGGGCAGTTTTTGAGTTTTAAAAAAATTTCTTCACATCTACAAGAGACTGCATGTGAATAATGGCCATAAAAACACTAAAAAATATAATTTTAATGGATCTTCTCATTTGACTATAGTAGTTGTGGAAAATAAATAACAAATTTAATTAAGTATTAATTTAATTTTGAACAGAAAAGGAATTAGGAAGATAATCTATTGAAAATCTTGTATACTACATACATGTACCATACTATATTCTTGCTTATAAGTCGAATCCAGCTGCAGAGAAAAAATATTATGATCTGCCATTACATAATATGCCAGCAGATCAGAGTCTGTGTTGATTGATTTACTGATTACTCCTTACAAATTGCACAGACCCAGATATGGAGGCATATTACCTGATTGCAGGTCTGAGTCTGTGTTGTTTGCAGTTGGACACATCTTATAAGCAATTAAAGATGGTATTCAAAGTGTTTTTGATTGAGAAATCTGAAGAGAAAAATATTTGATTGTGGTTTATAGTGAGGTTTTCTTGCTCTTAATGTAGGCACTATTCTAGACTAGAAAATTGGGAAAGTGTTCCCTCTTCATTTAAAAAAAGGGTGAATATTCAGAATATGGAAGTGACTTGAGGAAGAAATAAAGGTAGTACTTGAAAGTATGATGCATGATTATGGTGCAGTCTGATAGCTTTGATTGGGCGTGATTTTCTAGAAATCAGCATCAATCCTCAGTCGTATATTCTAGAATAGACCTGATTTGGGGACCCTAGGCACTAAGGCAGATTTTAGTTTTATTATCTTGGATAAACATTAATACTCTTTGAGAAAAATGAAAATCTTGTACAGCTTTATGATTTTGTAATAATATAGGACATTGGAACATAAAGTTATTGGCATATTGTGCCTTAAAATAGGAAAGTTTTACTGAATAACCTAAGTTTATTATGGATTTATATTTGAGAGTTGTGTCAAATAAAAGAAATGGATATTAAATGTAGCCTGACATTCCAATTGATCTTTCATCAGATTGATAGGTAGATAGTCTTTGAAGGTATATTATTGTTTGAAGAAAGGAATCTTTAGTAATTAGGTACACAGCTAGTCCAATTGCAGAGATATTAATGTGTGGTGATATGTGTATTTTCATGATGTTTGGATGGTGATTAATTGCTTAATTAATTCATGCATTTGACCAATTAATTGCTTTCTTTATTAATTTTTTTCCGTTTTTTTCTTTGCAGTTACCTTTCGCGGTTTGACTGGCTCAGGTACTGTGCAGGTAATTGTGGAAGATGTCAATGACAATCCGCCAGTTTTCGAGCACAGTGGAATCTACACAGCACACATAAGAGAAAATCTGCCACCTTCTGCTGAGGTACTGAATGTCAGGGCCACCGATGCTGATGAAAGTGTTAATGCCCAGCTTATGTAAGTGTTAATACCAACTTATACAAGTTATGTAGCTTTATGTGTACACTTTACAACACCAGTTCATATATATATATATATATATATATATATATATATATATATATATATATATATATATATATATATATAAGTAAAAGAGAGAAACAAGTTGCTAAATATAGTCAGTTTTATTATACATGTTGAACTTTTCATAGAAATTTAGTTCCGTAGATACTTGTTTATATATCAAATCCAGCTGCAAACAATATATACCTTCATGTGCTATCAAATAATGTACCGGCAGATAAGTGTCTGTCTGTTGTCTATACTGATTACTCCTAATAAATTGCATAGATGCAGATCTATTGGATTGTTATGCGATGGCAGATCTTGGTCTGTGTATTTTATAGATGACTCAATTTATAATTTAGTACATACAGTACATACCTGAATACTTTTAAAATGTTTCACTTAACTCATTAATCCTGTGTGCCATATTTATGTGTCATGCATTTGTACCCTACTTCCAAGTCCTGATACTTCAACATTATTTAAGATACACCAGAGTGGGGTGGTATTGCACAAAATAAGACAGATGTAGTTCTGCAGTGATGCTTAATAATGTAAACTTTTTATGCGTTAGAAAATACTGCAAAAAATCCTTTTTTCAGACCCAGGTTTTTTTAAGGCCAAAAATTATCGCGTTTGGAACTGGAGTTTGTTTATGGAGTTTAGACTTTTGGGCTGAGAGATAAAACGAACCAGTCCAAACTGCACACAGATAGTTGAACATTTTTTAAGAAGTAGGATAAGTTTTAGATTGGGAGAAAATGTGACCAGAATATGAAAATCATGGGACCAATAAAAAAAAGTTTAAATTTTAACCTTCTGCACATGCACAAGTGAAATAGTCCATAAAAAAATTGTTTCTATACACATAAGCATCTGGATAAACAAAAATCTTTTGGAAGCAGATGTGTTTGGTTGGATGCATTCAGATGTAACCTTCAAAATGGATTTCTTACCCTCATTTCAGGTGAAAATAAAAAATAAATTCCATGTGTGAATGAGCCGGATTGCAGTTTGACTTAATCATAGCTTATCCGTAGCTTTTATCAAATTCAGAATTTCCTTTTTTACCCATCAATATTATATTGAAGTTGTATATTATGTTTATGCTGCAGTGTAAATATGCTTTTTGAAAATTATTTGTAAATTTTTAAAAAACCTAATGCAACCAAAAAGACTGCACAACAATCATTTCAGTGAATTTTAATACTAAGTTAGTACCATTATTTATCACATTGGTTTACTTATACTGACAGGCTTTGTTTTGTAAATCTTTAATGGGTCGCCAACCACTAAAAAGATCGATTTTACCTGTGTATTGTACTCGTTTTATGGCAATGTAACCATTGCATGTCAAAACTATTTTAAGCGATTAAGTTTGAAAATGTTAGATATAAATGAAGTTAGGTGTAATAAATATCCATTGAAGTGTCATAGTTAATTAAATTTTGGTCACCAGATACCTTATACAGGTGTACCCAGCAAATATGAGGCAACCTATTTATAATGCTGTTTATGAAAACCAAATTTCTAGGGCTTCTTTAAAAGAGTTATAATCATACATAAAAAGTAGGAATTTAAGGTCTCTAATGGTTTGAAATAATGTTTTTATTGGTTTTCACTGGCCAAGAATTAAACAAAGTGAAATGAGTTGGATTGCATTGATAAAACAAAATTTAACTAATGGAATCAAAATTTGACTAATGGAATCCATGATCAAACCTGCATTGCACCAGAGACAGAATTATACTGAGAGAAATAATGGAGAGAGGTCATTGTACCATAAAATTATGCTTGCCTGAAACAATTTGGTAAGCAAATGATACAGTCCTTGAGATATGTTTTTTTACTGTGGCTTTCTTGTTGCCTCGGCAAACTTATTGAGAAATGCTGACATAAGAGATAACAATTTCGTTGGTTCTTTTTGTTTGTACGCCAACATAATTCATCATACTCCTGATCTGTAATAGTATCGTGCAGGTTATTTTATACTGACTACATGTATGTATATGTTATGTGATGCAATTTCATCTGAACTATTGAAAATTGAGACTGCAGTCATCTTTGGAATATGATTGGGGTGGGGGTGGGGAGTATCTGTAAATATGCATACTAGTTTTAGAATTGGAATTAAAACCCACTCCTACCCCCAGTGATAATGCTTGTGGGAGTAGAGACAGTAAGAGACTGAATATCCAAGCTCAGTCTACCTACCACCATCTGTTTGTCAAGCCTTGTTTATTCTGCATTCCAGTGGACACTGTTCAGGCAAACATGGGCATGAGTCAGCAGGAAGCTTTTTGGCACCAAGGTCTTTCATATTTGTTCAAAATGATGCTGATCTCTTTTCCAATAAGGCCATCATTAGTTACTAAAATAGTAAAAATAGAGAAACCTTTAAACTTCTTCTCAAAACAGCTAGAAACAGGCAATGCCAAAAAGACAGCCAAAACAAAGAGTAACTATACTGTATATAATCCAAGCAGGAAAAGAAAGATAAACATTATTTTGTTGAAGAGGATGTACCATATATATTCACTTGTAAGTCAGTCCAGCTACAAACAGCATTAACCATGTTTTGCCAATGCGTAATGAATGGTAGATAAGGGTTGATATCTTGTTTTCTAACAAACTACATAGACCCAGATCTGCAGCCCATTATGTAATAAGGGTTGATTTGTTCTAGTGATTCATTTCTAAAAAAACTGCACAGACCCAGATGCTGTTAAAGAAAAAGACTTAATGCTAGATTGTTAGCTTCCATGTTTAAATGAGTTCGAATCCCAGCTGAGTCATACCAGACTTATAAAAATAGTGCTAACAGCAGCCTCGCTAAGCTCTCAGCATTAAGAGGTTAGTGGTAAGGGCTGGTCAGACGGGTGTCGGGATAATGTGACTGGGTGGGACATCATTCTACTTGCCTACGGCATGATGCCCCAGTGCTATACCACTATAAACTGTCACACAGCAGACACTGTAGCGACATGACTGAAAAATTGTTCAAACTATGTTAAAAGTCCGAATCACACACACGTTTAGATGCATCACATTCATGCATACTTATATATTGTATAATCTACCTATGCATAAGAAAATTGAAAGCCAATAAAGAAAACAAATTTTGAGTCAAGTTCTGGCTTTCATAATCTAAAAATAGAATTAGTCACAGAATTTGCAGTTTGTGTGGCATATAGAGCGAAGTAGAACAGAGGCTGTTATATGATTGACAACTAATCGATTACATGACATAAAATTTTGCATTATGGATTATCACTTAAGAGTTCTGAATCAGATTGAAATGAACATGCCTGCCATGCCACTCTTGACCTCCATTAAGGGGCACAACAACTAGAGAATCCTGCATTTTCAATAGCTGCAATGCTTACCATTATTGGCAGGTAAAGCATCACAAATCCCTATGTATATAAAATTCCACACCTTTAAGTTGGAAACTTTGACTGTCATGCTTTCAGCTGGGAATGATTCAGCAAATCTTTATTTCGATGAATACATAACTAATTCTTTTTCATTGAAAAATGTCAATTCATTTGTGTTCTTGACTAGAGTAGTTTGACATAAAAGTTACACAGAAAAGCAAATAAATAATATTTGAATTGAAACTTGTTATTGTTAGGACTGCTTTTTGCTACATGTATTGGCATTCAGGGGGATGTGTAACATTGTTGCTGCAGTTTTTAATTTGGAAATGTTCACAGCCATATGTATGTGTGTGTGTGTGTGTGAGTGATTACGAACCTAATATGCATTCAATGAAATTTATTTTTAAATGTACTTTAAAAATTGCTAAATGACTTGATGGTAGCTCACTGTACTTTGACCAAAAATACATGCTTACTTTAAAACTGGCACTCAGAAGATTCTAGATAATAAAACAGCTTTATGTCCTCATTTTACTCTGAAGATACCTGGGAGAAAAGATAGGATACGTTAAATGAGACATTATCAAAGTCTTTAATTTGTATCCCTTTCCAATGATCAAAGCGAGCATATATGTTTGTCTAGGTTATACATCCATTCATGCAGAAATTGTTTTATTGAAACTTTTATTTAATCACAATTTAAACTATTTGCACTGGCGGGTAAAAATCCAGCATAGTATTTATTATGCATGTTATTGTATGAGATACAAATTGCTGAGTCAGCTAGCGCATTGTTAAATGACACAAAAAAGTATTAGGTTGAATTGGAATTTGTGCAGAAAAATAATATGTACAAAAATGTTCGTAAAAAGTAAATAATATCATTGTTCATTTATTTCAACCTAACTTTGTCAAAAAGGCCCCTGATGATGGTATCAGTATCAGTATTCTGAAAACCAAACAGGGATGTATTATTTCTTTCTTTCTCTCTCTCTCTCTCTCTCTCTCTCTCTCTCCTTTTTTCACCAAGTTGAAATTCAAAGTTTGGGTAACATACCAAATGTATTCCCATGTAAGCCAGATCCAGCAGAGACCGTAATATTTTTATTTGATCTCAATGAAGAAATTTTATGATGATGTATCACTCAAGAAAACCTGGGACTCTTGAGAGAATATGTTCTAAGCATAAGTTCTAAGAATTTAATTTTGCTTGTTTTTTAATAATTTTGTAAATCTGTATATTTTATTTTGCTTACTTAACGTTTTATATTTTATTGTGTTTATTTTTACATTTCCTTATGTAAATTGGCACCATATAATATTTGTGTTGAGATACTGTTACACACTAATATACACATAATGGTCCAACTGTTACACACAAATATACACATAATGATCCAACTGTTACACACTAATATACACATTATGATCCAGCTGTTACAAACTAATATACACATAATGATCCAACTTTTACACACTAATATACACATAATGATCCAACTTTTACACACTAATATACACATAATGATCCAACTTTACACACTAATATACACATAATGATCCAACTTTTACACACTAATATACACATAATGATCCAACTGTTACACACTAATATACACATTATGATCCAACTTTACACACTAATATACACATAATGATCCAACTTTTACACACTAATATACACATAATGATCCAACTTTACACACTAATATACACATAATGATCCAACTGTTACACACTAATATACAAATAATGATCCAACTGTTACACACTAATATACACATTATGATCCAACTTTTACACACTAATATACACATAATGATCCAACTGTTACACACTAATATACACATTATGATCCAGCTGTTACAAACTAATATACACATAATGATCCAACTTTTACACACTAATATACACATAATGATCCAACTTTTACACACTAATATACACATAATGATCCAACTTTACACACTAATATACACATAATGATCCAACTTTTACACACTAATATACACATAATGATCCAACTGTTACACACTAATATACACATTATGATCCAACTTTTACACACTAATATATACATAATGATCCAACTTTTGAACACTAATATACACATAATGATCCAACTTTACACACTAATATACACATAATGATCCAACTTTTACACACTAATATACACATAATGATCCAACTGTTACACACTAATATACACATTATGATCCAACTTTTACACACTAATATACACATAATGATCCAACTGTTACACACTAATATACACATAATGATCCAACTTTTACACACTAATATACACATAATGATCCAACTTTTACACACTAATATACACATAATGATCCAACTGTTACACACTAATATACACATAATGATCCAACTGTTACACACTAATATACACATTATGATCCAACTGCATAGATCTGCTATTGCACAATGCACCAGATCTGGGTTTATGGAGCTAGGAGTAATCTAGTCCAAGTTCCCTCTGACCCTTGTCACCCCATTTTTGATACTCAGCATCAGATAGCCACTTACTAGCCAGCCCAGCAAACTTGACAACCTTTCATCGGGATATACCTGCATGAAATTGATAGGAATGTGATTTATTTTCTCAAAACTCATGAGCATAGTATTTGTCATGTCTTTAATCTGCTGACAGATGAGACGAAAGTACATTGTTACTGAAATTTCATATGCTGATGTACCTTGATAGATATAACAGCCTTCCACTATAAGTACGTAATTATGGCCTATATTTCATTTCATGCTCAACATGCCTGGCCAGCTTCTTGTGTTGTATAGGTTGATAACTTACTTGCATTTCTCTTTCCAGATATTACATCAAAGATGGGGCTGGCCTGCCATTTACTGTATTTCCAGATACAGGCCTCATATCCACAACACAGCGTCTTGACCGTGAGGCTCAAGATAAATACGTACTTGAAATCATAGCTCACGATGCCAGCCTAATTCCACTTAGTTCTACAGCTACGGTCACTGTGATTGTGGATGATGAAAATGACAATGCACCACAGTTTGACCGTCCTAGTTACTCCAAGACCATCATTAATTCAGCATCTACGGGTAATTATGCTCTTGCCAGAATCTGCTCTTTCTCCATGCATACAAAATACAGTTTAGTTTTCTTAATCCAGCTCATGCGTTAAATAGGTACAGATGATGGCTGTAGACAGCTACTTGTAAAACACTCAAGGTAACATCACTGTTGTTCATTGATTAGTGTTCTCAACTTGTGACCAAAACGATAAGGGTTCTAATTCCATGATACGATTAGTGTGCTTGTGACCAAAACGATAAGGATTTTAATTCCATGATACGATTAGTGTGCTTGTGACCAAAACAATAAGGGTTCTAATTCCATGATACGATTAGTGTGCTTGTGACCAAAACAATAAGGGTTCTAATTCCATGATACGATTAGTGTGCTCAACTTGTGACCAAAACGATAAGTGTTCTAATTCTATGATACGATCACTCTGGGTCAGCTGATGTGCTTTTTCCTTGGGGCGTTTTACTCTGATTAAATAGTCTCAGCACTAAATAACCAACTGGTGTTGCTGTGCTGTAAAAGACTAAATCAATACCTGATCTGATTATCACATTGATACAGTGAGAAAAAGTAGAAATGGTTTAATTGATGTTGGCTAAAATTAAATTCATGTATCAGAAAATGCCAGTCATGCAGCATTCACATGTGGAAAATTTCATTCATTTCTGACCCTCACACATAGTAAAGACATACACTGAAGTTAGTATCATCAGATTTTCATGTAATTCAGTAAATTTGAATGAACATGGTAATTCAGCATATTGTCATGAACTTTGTAATTCACCAAATTTTCATGAACTTGGTATTTCACATTTTCATGAACTTGGTAATTCAGCATTTTCGTGAAATTTGGTAATTCACCAAATTTACAGTTTTGGTGATGTAATTAAAGACTGAAAGCACCATACCAATATGTTGCTTCCTGGTCTTGAACCGCCAAAAACATTTTCCCTGACTAATTCCACTTGCTAAAATCACAGATGTACATGAACATTTTGTGATTGACTCCATTTATATATTTTATAGGTTATATATTTTATAGGTTCCTTTATTGTGGGAGTGACTGCAGTAGACATTGATGCAGGAGACAACAGTAGAATCATGTACAGCCTATCAGGGGAGAGTTGGAACAACTTTGCTATCGATCAACAAACGGGTGTAATTACAGCTGCACGCAATCTCTCCGGAGTTGGGACCACCTACTCTCTTCAGGTCACTGCTACTGATAAAGTAGGTCACTGGCATCAGCAAATACTTTTATGTATTATCTCACTTTTATTGGTTAGGAACATAGAATAGGTCTGTTGTGGTTTCATGCATGTCATAAAAGGCAACAGATGGATCCAGAAGCTGGGGCCTTGAGTGGCTGAGTGGTTTAAAGCTATCTCCATTACAGATCACTGCCATCTCACCTCTGTCTGTGTGGGTTCGAGTCTCGGATTCGGCTAATGGGGGTATGTGAGAAAGCTTGCCAGTAGCTTCTCGTGGGTCGGTGGTTCTTTCCAGGTTTTTTCCAGGTTCTTTCTCCACCATTAATACTGGCTGCCATGTATAGCCTATCGTGTGCTGAAAAATGGCATTAAACCCCAAAACAACAACAACAAAAAAAGGATCCAGAAGCCACTGTTGCTTTGTTTTTAATACTGAATTCAGTACTACTATCGGACCAGCTCTGGTCAGGTACCTTGATGTGTCCTTGGGCAAGGCACTTTACTCATTTGCCTTGACAATAATAATATACTTATATTACTGTGCCATAAATCATCATACCGAACCAAATCAGTCACCTTTGTTTAGCAATAAGACACCTGTATGATTTCATTTCCCAAAAATGTTTGTTGCTATGGAAGTCTTAGGAATGTTTGGAAATTGGAAGTCTCTTATGAGCAAGTAGCATTGTAGTTTGAATTACAGTGACTCACTGGTTAGAGTGCTTGACTGGGGACCAAAATAATTCAAGTTTGAATCTGTCCAGGCCAGACATAGGTTGGCTGATGTGGTGCATTTCAGGGCAAGACACTTTACTTTAATTTCCTTTGCTTGATTAACCTTTCATGTGTTGATGTACCATTAAACACGAAAGCAAACTATAGGTATTGATAACCTTTAAGATCATTAAGGTATTGACAGCAGATTACAGCTTTTTTTCTTTGAAAATATTTGAAAGTTACATCGAATCATGGCACTGTTTGTGTACAAGACACAATTTCACCATCCTACATCAAGGGCATGTGAAACACTTCAAGGTTTTAGTACTGGCATATTTGTTATTCAGTCACAACAATGGTGGAAGTGTTTCAAGAAATCAGAGCCATTCAGATGAGAAAACAATGAAAGATTAAAAGCTACTGTGTCAGTTTCTTTGGATTGGTTTTGAAAACAAGCATATAGTAAAGTTATAGGCAGAACTTGGTTTGAATTGGACATGGCCATTTTGAAAAACAGTTCAATGCGATGTAAGCTTTTGTCTCTAATTTTGCCTTCAGAACCTTTTGGGAAAATGATGTAGCACATCAAAGACGTGAAAATATCAGCTATTTATCTCAGCTAGTTTTGGTGTCTGAGCATTTCTGATTTTTTTTCAAAACTTCTGTTGCCTGTAAACAAAACTGGTGCAGAAAATGATCAGAACATGCCAGAGAACAAAACTCATGATTTCGAGACAAATTATATTTTGTATTTTTTTACATGACTATTGTGTGTGCATACTCAATTAAATCACACCACATTAATACCTTATCAGTGTGCATACCCAATTAAATCAACACCACATTAATACCTTATAAGTCTGTGCATACCCAATTAAATCACACCATATTAATACCTTATCAGTCTGTGCATACTCAATTAAATCAACACCACCTTAATACCTTATCAGTCTGTGCATACCCAATTAAATCAACACCACATTAATACCTTATCAGTGTGCATACCCAATTAAATCAACACCACATTAGTACCTTATCAGTGTGCATACCCAATTAAATCACACCACATTAATACCTTATAAGTCTGTGCATACCCAATTAAATCAACACCACATTAATGCCTTATAAGTCTGTGCATACCCAATAAAATCAACACCACATTAATACCTTATAAGTCTGTGCATACCCAATTAAATCAACACCACATTAATACCTTATCAGTGTACATACCCAATTAAATCAACACCACATTAATACCTTATAAGTCTGTGTGTACCCAATTAAATCAATACCACATTAATACCTTATCAGTGTGCATACTCAATTAAATCACACCACATTAATACCTTATCAGTCTGTGTGTACCCAATTAAATCAATACCACATTAATACGTTATCAGTGTGCATACTCAATTAAATCACACCACATTAATACCTTATCAGGCTGTGTGTACCCAATTAAATCAATACCACATTAATACCTTATAAGTCTGTGCATACCCAATTAAATCAACACCACATTAATACCTTATCAGTGTGCATACCCAATTAAATCACACCACATTAATACCTTATAAGTCTGTGCATACCCAATTAAATCAACACCACATTAATACCTTATCAGTGTGCATACCCAATTAAATCACACCACATTAATACCTTAAAAGTCTGTGCATACCCAATTAAATCAACACCACATTAATACCTTATCAGTGTGCATACCCAATTAAATCACACCACATTAATACCTTATAAGTCTGTGCATACCCAATTAAATCAACACCCAATTAAATCACACCACATCAATACCTTATAAGTCTGTGCATACCCAATTAAATCAACACCACATTAATACCTTATCAGTGTGCATACCCAGTTAAATCAACACCACATTTATACCTTATCAGTGTATGCATACCTAATTAAATTAATGCCACATTAATATAATACATTATCAGTGTGTGTAATCAATGTATCAGGGATCACTTCTGGTTTATTTGTTTCTTGGGGTGGGTGGGTGAAAATTTTCCTATTTATAATTTTTTCTGTCAGTTTAGAATTTGGATATCTTGCACTTCATAAATATTTTAATCAATATATATTTTGAGATTCAGTTCATGTAGTAACTTAAAACCACAATTATGACCCAAAAAAGTATGTGTCGTGTTGTAAAAGTATGTAAAATGTAGCACACATAAAATGCGTTTGATAGGTGTGTGGCACTTGTTGGTATATTCAAAACAGGACCATGTTGTTTTGGAGTCCAAGGTCAAATGTCAAGGCCTTTGTCACTGAGTTGAGAGTTACTTGATTGTATTATAAACACATTAGCTGACGTGTGTACTTGAGCTTGAGTTTTGGACGAATCCATTTGTCAGTGGAAACAACGCTGAAAACAATTCTTTTCTTTTTCAGGGACAACCTTCAAAGAGTTCTGTTGTGTCTGTCTCTGTGCAAATCACAGCTTCCAGCTCAAACAAGTCTCCCATCTTCAATATGGTAGCAACTAATATACGTGTCATGGAAAACTCGGTTCAGGGTCTTGTTGTCACCACAGTAACAGCCCAATCTGTTCAGAAAGGAGCCATGATGTATTACATAGTTGGCGGGAATATTGTCCATGCTTTCAGCATTAATGAGACAACAGGAACTATTCAGGTTTCTGGAGTTGTTGACTACGAAATGATCAGAGAGTACCATCTGTGGATTGAAGCAAGAGAATCAGGGAACATATCCATTTCTGGCTACAAAGAAGTTGTTATTTTTATTGATGATATGAATGACAATGCTCCTCGATTTTCACAACTTGTTTATGATGCAAACGTTGCAGAGGAGGGTGCCCTTGATACTTCTGTGATTAGAGTTCAAGCCTTTGATGCAGATGATGGCAAGAATAAACTTTTTACATATTACATCACTAATGAAACAGAATCAGATACTTTCTACATTGATGACCAGAGTGGTGTCATTTATAACGGGAAAAGACTTGATAGAGAAACTGTTGATTTCTACAGTATCATCATACTTGCTGTTGATCAGGTTGGTATAGGTCTATATTTGAAGTTGAAAGGAAAAGCAGACTGTGTGCATATTTTTTTACCATGTGGAATGTTGGTATAGGTTTACATTTCAAGTTGAAAGGAAAAGCAGACTGTGTGCATATTTTTTTACCATGTGGAATGTTGGTATAGGTTTACATTTCAAGTTGAAAGGAAAAGCAGACTGTGTGCTTATTTTTTTACCATGTGGAATGTTGGTATAGGTTTACATTTCAAGTTGAAAGGAAAAGCAGACTGTGCGCATATTTTTACCATGTGGAATGTTGGTATAGGTCTATATTTGAAGTTGAAAGGAAAAGCAGACTGTGTGCATATTTTTTTACCATGTGGAATGTTGGTATAGGTTTACATTTCAAGTTGAAAGGAAAAGCAGACTGTGTGCATATTTTTACCATGTGGAATGTTGGTATAGGTCTATATTTGAAGTTGAAAGGAAAAGCAGACTGTGTGCATATTTTTTTACCATGTGGAATGTTGGTATAGGTTTACATTTCAGGTTAAAAGGAAAAGCAGACTGTGTGCATATTTTTTTACCATGTGGAATGTTGGTATAGGTTTACATTTGAAGTTGAAAGGAAAAGCAGACTGTGTGCATATTTTTACCACGTGGAATGTTGGTATGGGTCTATATTTGAAGTTGAAAGGAAAAGCAGATTGTGTGTATATTGATATATTTTTACCATGTGGAATGTTGGTATAGGTCTATACATGTATTTGAAGTTGAAAGGAAAAGCAGACTATGTATATTTTTACCACATGGAATGTTGTGCAGCCAAGCATTATGGTAATAGTGAAAAGATTGATCTCCAATTTTAACGAAATCAGTGAAAAACAATGAAAATTCTGATTCTGGTGTTCTTCAAAGGAGTTGTTGTTGATAAAGCACTGGAAGGCTGTTTTAATAGAAGATTTATTGGTGTATTCTAGATGTAAAAACTCCCCACCCCTATTTGAGAGAGTTGAATTTAGTAAATATAAGAGGGTTTTAAAGAAGACATAAATATTTAACCTGAAAATAAGTGCAATTTTAGCACTTTCAGTTGATTTACATTGCAATTTTTAAAAATCAGCAGGAATCCCACATGACAGATCCTAGATTAGAACCTGCTATAGGTGAGATGAGAAAGAAGATGACGAATTTATTATTCATTGATGCTTGGGGTGACAGGGTTTTTGTGTGTGTGTGTGTGTGTGTGTGTGCTTGTATATGGCATAAATGTAAACAAGGGCATACAGGTATATGTTATCCTTGAACATGTCTGTGTAATAGACATTGCATTGTTTTTGTAACTGGCATTTTCTTGATATGTGTAACAGAGATTACAGGATCTATGTAACATAACATTGTATTATCTT
Organism: Sinohyriopsis cumingii; assembly: GCA_028554795.2. Classification (NCBI taxonomy): domain Eukaryota; kingdom Metazoa; phylum Mollusca; class Bivalvia; order Unionida; family Unionidae; genus Sinohyriopsis; species Sinohyriopsis cumingii. Next base: position 152,031,394 of record CM068829.1, on the reverse strand, counting down.
TGTATCAGGCATTGTATGATCTTTGTAACAGAGATTGCATAATTTATGTAATAGACATTGCATTATTTATGTGACACATTGCATGGTCTTTGTAACAGGCATTGCATTATCTGCTTAGCAAGCATAGCATAATCTGTAACAGATTTCATGATCTTTGTAATAGACATTGCATTATTTATGTAACAGAATTCGTGATCTTTGTAACAGGCATTGAATTAACTTTTTAACAAGTTTGCATGATCTGTGTTACAGAGATTGCATGATCTTTGTAACAGACATTGCGTTATCTTTATAACGGGCATTACATGATACATATTATAGAGACTGCATGATCTTTGTAACAAACATTGCATTATATTTATAATGCATTGCATTGCCTGTGTAACAGTTATTGCATGAACTATGTAAAAGACATAAAATTATGCAACAAACAAAAACATTATTAAACATGCTACATGTGATATACTTTTGTTTGTATTTATGTTCAAAGCTCATGTTCTCATTAGCAAAATTTTCTTAAATGAATAATTCATTCTGTGTACTTTGTCAATACTGACACATTCATCATTCATTTCATTGTGTTGTCTTATGTCTAATTTTAGGGGACACCAAAACAAACCTCATCGGCAACAGTACGCATAAATGTCACAGATATGAATGACAATCAACCAAAATTTACAAGTATGTTCAGCGTAAAGATACCTGAGAATCTTCCAGTAGGAAGCTCGATTTTGAGAGTGACTAGCACAGATGCAGATATTGGTCAAAATGCAATGGTATTCTATAGTCTTTCTGATGATGCCGGTGGAAGATTTGCCATTGACAACATCAGTGGCAGTATCACACTTCTGAAACAACTGGATGCAGAGAATATGACTAATGATTATTACAGTTTGCGATTGCAGGCAAATAATGGTGCTTTTGTTGTTTTAGGAAATGCCATCGTATTTGTCGACGATGTAAATGATAATATTCCGTTCCTTCGGCCACCATTCGAATTCAGTCTACTTGAGCAACAGCCCATTGGTACTTTTATAGGAGTATTGAGTGCATTGGACAAAGACGTTAAATCTCCCAATAACAGGACCTACTACTCCTTGAATTTGCCATCCACAGAGTTTTCTCTCAATAGTGAAAATGGAACACTTATAACGCTGAGAGAAATGACATACTTCCGTACGCTGGATGAATCTTCACAAGTCAATCGATATGAGCTTGTTGTTATCACCAGGGATCTTGGAACACCATCAAGATCTTCTGAGCAGACTATTGCAATAAACATCATTGATCGCAACGACAATCCTCCTGTCTTTGAAAAGAGCTCCTATTTTTCAGCAGTTCCAAAAACTATAGAAATTGGCAGATCCATTCTCTTTGTGTCAGCCAGGTAAATTGTCTGAATAATAATAATAATAATAATAATTAAACAATAATAATAATCATAATGATGATAGTAATGTTCTAAATTGTGTAATAAAAAGCTGCAATATTAGTTGGTTTTTCATAACATTTGTCTGTGATTATATATTGTGTGCCATTTACCGTGCAAAAAATTCTAAGGTGTTCCTAATCTGAACTGAAATCTCTTTCAGATCTTTAGAAATAGTGTTTTGGCTGACATACAGCTCATGTGCTTCAAATCTATAGAAACACATTGTTTTGATTGGTATACATATCCAGTGCTTCAAATCAATAGAAATACAGTATTTTGATTGGTATACATAACCAAATGCTTCAAATCTGTAGAAATACAGTGTTTAGATTGGTAGACATACCAAATGCTTCAAATCTATAGAAATAGTGTTTTGACTTGTATACATACCAAATGCTTAAAATGTATAGAAATACTGTTTTGATTGGTATACATACTAAATGCTTAAAATCTATAGAAATAGTATTTTAACTGACATGCAGCCCAAATGCTTCAAAGCTGTAGAATTAAGAAATACAGTATTTTTATATATACATTTCAAAGGTATAGAAATATATTGTTTGATTGGTATACATACCAAATGCTTAAAATCTGTAGAAATAGTATTTTAATTGGTATACATACCAAATGCTTAAAATCTATAGAAATAGTGTTTTGAATGGTACATATACCAAATGCTTCAAATCTATAGAAATACAGTGTTTTGATTGGTATACATACCAAATGCTTAAAATCTATAGAAATAGTGTTTTGAATGGTACATATACCAAATGCTTAAAATCTATAGAAATACAGTATTTTGATTGGTATACTGACCAAATGCTTAAAATCTATAGAAATAGTGTTTTGACTGGCTAAAAAAGCAAATGACTTAAAGCCATTGAAATACAGTATTTTGATTTTCATACAGACCAAGTGGTAAAAGCTGTAGAAATACAGCATTTTGGTTGGCATTCAGACCAAACAGTTCCAAGCTATAAAAATAGAGATTTCAAACCTATAGAAATACAGTATTTTGATAGGTGTATGGACTAAATGCTTCAAAGCTATTGAAATAAGAAATACAGTTTTTTTATGTATACATTCCAGTTGCTTCAAAGCAATAGAAATATACTGTTTTGATTGGTATACATACCAAATGCTTCAAGGCTATAGAAATACAATGTTTTGATTGGTATACATACTGAATGCTTCAAAGCTATAGAAATACATTGTTTTGATTGATATACATACCAAATGTTTCAAATCTATAGAAATAGTATTTTGATTGATATATAGCCCAATCACTTCAAATCTGTAGAAATAATATTTTGATTGGTATACATACCAAATGCTTAAAATCAATAGAAATAGTGTTTTGATTGGCTTAAGAAGCAAATGCTTTAAAGCAATAGAAATACAGTATTTTGATTGGCATACAGCCCAAGTGGTAAAATCTGTAGAAATAGAGCATTTTGGTTGGCACAGACCAAAAGCTTCAAAGCTGTAGAAAACGATAGATCAATACATTGTTTTGATAGGTGTATGAACCAAATGCTTCAAAGCTATAGAAATATAGTGTTTTGATTGTTATCCATACCAAATCCTTCAAAGATATAGAAATACATTGTTTAGATTATTATATATTCCAAATGCTTCAGAGCTATAGAAATACATTGTTTTGATTGGTATACATACCAGATGCTTCAAAGCTATAGAAATACATTTTTTTGATTGGTATACATACCAAATGCTTTAAAGCTATATAAATACATTATTTTGATTGGTATACACACCAAATGCTTTAAAGCTATAGAAATACATTGTTTTGATTGGTATAGTGAGTTGCACCATTTCATTTGAAATATCGTCCGAGTAATTAGTTGCACTGAATTAATTGCCATATAAAGTAAATACTTGATGTACATGTGGAGTTTGCATTACCATAAACAGTCATTATTTTGAGACCTCTGCATAATTAGGAAGTGTTTGTATTCCAATTGTCTGATTTTTTTTACCTCTCTGGAGGCTCTTGCTTCCAGTTGTATGATTATTTTTACCACTCTGAAGGCTCAGTTTCCAATTGTCTCATTATTTTTACCACTCTGGAGGCTCTTGCTTTCAGTTGTGGTTATTTTTACCACTCTGAAGGCTCTTGCTTTCAGTTGTGATTATTTTTACCACTCTGAAGGCTCTTGCTTCCAATTGATTATTTTTACCACTCTGCAGGCTCAGCTTCCAATTGTCTGATTATTTTTACCACTCTGAAGGCTCTTGCTTTCAGTTGTATGATTATTTTTACCACTCTGAAGGCTCTTGCTTCCAACTGTCTGATTATTCGTACCACTCTGGAGGCTCTTGCTTCCAGTTGTCTGATTATTTGTACCACTCTGAAGGCTCTTGCTTCCAATTGTCTGATTATTTTTACCACTCTGAAGGCTCTTGCTTCCAATTGCCTGATTTTTTTTACCACTCTGAAGGCTCTTGCTTTCAGTTGTCTGATTATTTTTACCACTCTGGAGGCTCTTGCTTCCAATTGTCTGATTATTATTACCACTCTGGAGGCTCTTGCTTCCAATTGTCTGATTATTTTTTACCACTCTGAAGGCTCTTGCTTCCAATTGTCTGATTATTTTTACCACTCTGAAGGCTCTTGCTTCCAGTTGTCTGATTATTTGTACAACTCTGAAGGCTCTTGCTTCCAATTGTCTGATTATTTTTACCACTCTGAAGGCTTTTGCTTTCAGTTGTCTGATCATTTTTACCACTCTGGAGGCTCTTGCTTCCAATTGTCTGATTATTTTTACCACTCTGGAGGCTCTTGCTTCCAATTGTCTGACTATTTGTACCACTCTGAAGGCTCTTGCTTCCAATTGTCTGATTATTTGTACAACTCTGAAGGCTCTTGCTTCCAATTGTCTGATTATTTTTACCACTCTGAAGGCTTTTGCTTTCAGTTGTCTGATTATTTTTACCACTCTGAAGGCTCTTGCTTCCAATTGTCAGATTATTTGTACCACTCTGAAGGCTCTTGCTTCCAATTGTCTGATTATTTTTACCACTCTGAAGGCTCTTGCTTCCAATTGTCTGATTATTTGTACCACTCTGAAGGCTCTTGCTTCCAATTGTCTGATTATTTTTACCACTCTGGAGGCTGTATTATAAGATCTATGCATTAATTACATAATCTTGTATTTCATTGACTGAGCCTGTCAACAATCAAGCAACAATAAGTCTGATCAGATTTGATCCGGCTTGATAAATAGTCTTATATTTTAAAGAGACTGGACAAGTTTGATGATGAGCAAGATCTATTCGTCTTAATGAGGTAATCTTGTATCTGATTGGCAGTGTTTCTTGCCAGACTGGAGACAGAATTCCAATCACCTTTTGCTCTTATTATCATTGCCTTGTACAGGTTCTATAAGTGAGACCTGTGTATATTAACGAGATACCTTGCATCTGATTGGCTGAATTTGTTTCCGCTTTAGATTGATAGAGACTATATTTCTCATCCAGCCTTGATAAAACTTGGTAAATAGGTTTATATCATCAAGATCATGAATGGGTTCAGTTATGAGTGTGATGTGTGCATGCTGCTTATACTTTTATTGTCAGAAGGCATTTTGATAAGCTGTAGTTCAATAGATCAAATAAGACGATATAAAGTTTGTAAGTTATTTTGCATAGGGTTATGTTCTTACAGTTCTAAAAAGCTTGTTTAGAAAGGTCAAATGTAATCTTATGTAAGCAGTTGAGCAATATCAGGTCTACCTGAGCCTCTTGTTTTCCTTTTTTAATGGAAAATAAGTGAGTTTGACCTACAGTGCGATGAAGTCCAGAGTCATGTGCTTGAGTTAGAAAATAATAGATTTTACTGCTAAAATAAAAAACTTTTCTATATCAGCAATCAATAATGAACAAAACACCAAAAATTTAAAGCCATTCTTTTTTGTAAAGACAGAAATGCTGAATTTTGCCTTCACAAAAATAGCTTCGTATTCAGTATTTGGCAGTTGAAAATTTTGGAACTTGTGCCATTGTCTGGTAAATTTCATTTTGAAATCACTGGCACTTTTGTAACGCATTTTTTATAAATTAAACACTAACATACAGACATGTACCTAATTCAGCTATAAATAAAGCTTGTATTTGAAAAGAAAAATCTTTAGAAAGAGAGAAAGTATGAAAGAATGACTATGACAGAATAGGAGATTGGGCTTGAATGAAAATTCCATAATGTTGACTTTTCTGATACAATCAATTTATAATACTTGTCAATATTTTTTCGGGCAAAATTTAGCAACTACACCACTTCCTCAGTAACTGGAGAACTCGCAAACCCACTTATAATGCAGGGTAAGGCATGCATCACATTTTCTTTTACTGGAAAATACCACAAGGATTGGCCCATATTTCTTGAACATGAAGAAAATCACAATTAAAATTGGAAATGAAACCATGACAGATTGCATGTTTTAATAGTATTATTACCCGAAAGTCTGAATCAACATCATGAAATTCTCCGTGTTTAACACATTAACCCATCGTGATGAGTTTAAGTGGCAGGAGGTAGTAGCCTCCTGCCGAGCTCTGTAGCATCAAGATCATGTATGATACACTAAAGTGGGTGGTATTATAGAAAGGTAGACAGATGTAGCTCTAGAATGATACCAAAAAATCTGGAATTTCTAGTTGCACTACAAAATACAGAGGGAAAAACCTCATTTTTTGGACCCAAATTTTTTCTACCCAAACTTCGCACGTGGTCAGAATCCAATTTTGTGTCCATATTTTAGACTCTTTGGTCTCAGATCTATGGCAGACCGGTATGAACTGCAAACAGACAGATAAACCTTTGCAAAAAGTAGGATAAGATGGGCATTTATAATAAAGAGTGGTCTTGATATGAAAATAATGGGTCCTTTAGTAAAAAAAACCACAGAAAAAACCAGAACTACAACTTTTACCCTTCTGCTCATGCGCAAGCCAAATAGCCAGTGAAAAACAATGTTTCTAACACAACTAGGCAGTATGTTATTGGAAGATCACCTGGAAGTTGGTGTTTTAGAAATTATTCAGAAATAGCTTTCAAAATGTGTTTCCTACTTGAACTTCAGACGAAAACGACAAAATCCTCCAGGGGTTAATGTGTTCAAAAGAAGTCCATTATTTTCTTATTTCTTTCTAAACAACATCCTCAGTATATGATAAAAATAGTCACTAAATAACAATATTTGATGAAATTTTGATCAGTGAAAATGTTTATAATGCCTGCTGGTGGTAAATACTAATTAAATGATTTTATCAAGTGAAATTCGTGTTAAAGTTCATTCTTTCTCTATATTCGGTTTTCATGTAATCATCATAAATGCAGTATGTCCTCTTGTATTCAAATGTGAAAAATCTCATTCTACCATCACAGCTATGCCTGTGAGTATTTTTGTGAAAACCTAACAAGTTTCAGTCATATTTTGATCTCAGACATATTGAAATATTTGTTGTATTGTTATACTCGTTTATCTAAGAGTAGACCTGCTTTTTTGTAACTATCATGTTAATTATGTAATTTGTGCAGTGTCAATTAAAAGGGCATGGAATAAAAGAAAAGTTGAGAGGAATGTAAATCCTTCCTGGCATTAGAGCTAGTGGTCATAGTTGTGTGTCATGTCAACTCAGTCCATTTGATTAGTTGAAAACTGTTATAAATATTATTAAGAAATATAATTAAATTTAAACTACCTTAAATTAGCCTAGTTATTCACAGATGTGATCAAAGATAGCAAGGAAAAGAAAACATTTTTTCATAGATACCTTTTATTACGCAGAAGCTAGTTCCATAGTTTGTGGTAACTTAAATTCCTGAATTGGCACTCAGAAATTTCCTCAGTGACGAGAAGTAATTTTACTATTACTTGCAGTGAAATCAAGACATGCGTTTATTTGTAATAGAACAATTTTTACAAAAACAATTTTCGACATTGATGGATGTTTCATGAAATAAATGTCCCTGTTTTTTTTTTCAAAAAAGAAATCTTGTTTTGTTGTGAATCAACAGCCACAAAAAAAAGTGATATTTGTATGTCTATTATGAACTCCTACTCTTGCTTATAGTGCAGTTTATGTTTTTTGACCCCATCGTGCATGACATATCAAGGAAGAATTATACTTGATAAATTCACTAGGTTTATGCTCAACTCCTATTTTTTATAGGCATTTTTGTTCCCCTCACCATGACACTGGTAGGACTTGGAGTTTTACTTTGTCCATCCAACTGTCTGTACATCTTACCTTGGTTAGTGTATTAAAAGTAGAGTCCAGCTGCAACCTGCACAGACCCAGATCTGCTGTTCATAACACACTGGCAGACCAAGGCCTGTTCCCATTGTTAGGGGTAATCAGTAGAACAAACAGCATAGACCCTGATCTGCTAGTGCAGTATTTAGCAAACCAGTCTCTTGTTTGCAGCTGGATTCAACTTGTAAAGTTTTGTATTTAAGAAATTTCAAATACTGGCAGGACATTTGTGTCTTATGAACACATTTCTGGTTACAGCAGATCTCTTATTATTTCAGGGATGATCTAGACTATGGACTTAATGCTGAGGTGGTGTATTCTATGGCAGGTGGGAATGGATCAGCATTTTTCCTGGTGGATTCTGTCACAGGTGGGTGCAGTTGCTAATTATTTGTTTGAAATTGTTTTAGGGTGGCGCTCTACAGTTTCGTATTTTGCATAGGGTTAGGATTTTAAAGAAAAAGAATTTCCCCGGCTTTCCTCACTGGTTATACTGGCTATTTAAAAAGACCTTGTATATCTTAGGTATAATTCAAAGAACCTTTAATTCCCTTTATTTTGGTGTCTGATTGATGGGTGTACTATGGGTTATAGAGTATACAGCTTGGCCTTACTTCAGATGTGCACCTTTCAAAAAAGTGCTAGCTCCACTTGGTCATTTTCACTTCCTGAACTTCAGAGGTAAATTGTATAAAAAAGAGCTGATAACTTTTTTTACATTTTATATATTTGGTAATTCATTCATTGCACTTTCAGAAGCTGGTATTTTCTAGTCTGGCAAAATTCATTTTCCCTGTTTTAATAGCTGCTATGTATAGTGTACTTTAGACTAATTCAGGCTGATTTTGTAACACAAGGGAGCAGTCATTTTAGTTAGCAGTGTGCTTAAATCATGTAAAATTTCCAAAAGTACAATATCCAAAAGAAATATCATCCACATTACATTAATGTAGCATAGAGGTATGCCAACATTCTCACCATTGTGCAATGTTTTAAATGCGAACTACTTCACCTTACATACGTCACTCTTTCAAAAGTACATATTAACTGGTGAGCACCCCCTAGGGGTACCTGACAATATAGATATTAAGAATTATGTGAATGCCCTTAATAACCAGTGATATTATATAAATTATACATTTCTGATAGTGTGACAGTGCGTAGTGTTGCCTAGAGAAATTACATCGTCACATGTGGCTGTTGGTAAAGTGTCAGATGTGGTTATTGGTACATTGTTAGACGTGAGTATTGGTTCAGTTTTAAGTGTGGCTGTTGGTACATTGTCAAATGTGACTATTGGTACATTGTTAGACGTGAGTATTGGTTCAGTTTTAAGTGTGGCTGTTGGTACATTGTCAAATGTGACTATTGGTACATTGTCAAATGTGACTATTGGTTCAGTTTTAAGTGTGGATGTTGATGGTGTCAGATGTGGCAATTGGTACATTGTCAAATGTGACTATTGGTACATTGTCAAATGTGACTGTTGGTTCAGTTTTAAGTGTGGATGTTGATGGTGTCAGATGTGGCAATTGGTACATTGTCAAATGTGACTATTGGTTCAGTTTTAAGTGTGGCTGTTGGTACATTGTCAAATGTGACTATTGGTACATTGTCAAATGTGACTTGGTACATTGTCAAATGTGACTGTTGGTTCAGTGTCAAAGCTGATTAGTTGTACAACGTGAAATATGGCTATTGGTACTGACACATTAGGTGTTTTTTGGGGCATTACAGTTCTTGATACACTGTATTTTTATGCTTATTTTCGCGCTGATGAGAAGAAAATTTGTTTGCAAACATTGTTCTTCTGCTGAGAACTCGTACCACCTCAGAAACTAGAGTGAAGAGCTGGCAGAACATGCCGAATGTGATGTCGTTTTTGTTGTTCTGAGATTACTTCAAAGTGTTAGCATGTTTTCTGCTGTGAACATTCAAGAACATCCATGGATGTGTCCTCAGTGTTGGGGCAAAAATCCTTCAACAGGTTCCCCAAATGGCCACTGTTACCCATAGTTGTAGATTCAGTATATAAAAATAAGTTATCAGTGATGACTGTCCAGTTCTTATAAACCCTGTAAATTTACACAAAGCATTATTAAAATGGTACAGATAGAAGAATACTATCTTAAATGAAGTTACGGCTTCATCAATTTTGTGCCTTGCCTGCATCAGCAGATAGCATGAAATCTGTATCACTTTTCCAGCAGTAGCAGTGTTTTCAGTGCAGTCTTCAGTGTTAGGATCCTACATGGCAGTGTCTTCAGTGTTTGCATTCTCAATAGTAGCAGCAATCATCAGTGATAGAATTATGTCTGTTCAGAATTTGGAGTCTCTGTGATGGGTGTCTTCAGTGATAGGATTCTGTCTATTCAGAATTTGGAGTCTGTGATGTCTTTAGTGTTAGGATTGTGTCTGTTCAGAATTTGGAGTCTGTGATGTCTTTAGTGTTAGGATTATGTCTATTCAGAATTTGGAGTCTGTGTGATGGTTTTTTTTCAGTGGTAGGATTATGTCTATTCAGAAGTTGTAGTCTGTGATGGGTGTTTCAGTGATAGGAATCTGTCTATTCAAAATTTGTAGTCTGTGTGATATCTTTAGTGAGAGGTTCTGTCTATTCAGAATTTGAAGTCGGTGTGATGGGAGTCTTCAGTGTTAGGATTTTGTCTATTCAGAATTTGGGGTTTGTGTGATGGGTTTCAGTGATAGGATTATGTCAATTCAGAATTTGGAGTTTGTGTGATGGGTATCTTCAATGTTAGGATTATGTCTGTTTAGAATTTGGAGTTTGTGTGATGGGTGTCTTCAGTGATATGATTCTGTCTGTTCAGAATTTGGAGTCTGTGTGATGGGTATCTTCAATGTTAGGATTATGTCTATTCAGAATTTGGAGTCTGTATGATGGGTGTCTTCAGTGATAGGATTCTGTCTTTTGAGAATTTGGGTTTTGTTTGATGGGTGTCTTCAGTGTTGTTAGGATTCTGTCTATTCAGAATTTGGAGTCTGTGTGATGGGTATCTTCAATGTTAGGATTATGTCTATTCAGAATTTGGAGTCTGTATGATGGGTGTCTTCAGTGATAGGATTCTGTCTATTCAGAATTTGGGGTTTGTTTGATGGGTGTCTTCAGTGTTAGGATTATGTCTATTGAGAATTTGGGGTTTGTTTGATGGGTGTCTTTAGTGTTAGGATTATGTCTGTTGAGAATTTGGGGTTTGTTTGATGGGTGTCTTCAGTGTTAGGATTATGTCTGTTGAGAATTTGTAATCTATGATGGGTGTTCAGCATTTTTGCTAGTCATATCAGGAGGGTTATGTCATAGTGTTTTTCCCATTTTTAAACAAGAATCTTTGGTAAAATCATTGGATATTTCTAACAGTTCTGTGAACTTGTTACTGATTTTCACTGATTTCATTGTTACTAAAAACAACAAATAATTAAAGACTGAAGAAAAACAAGGTCCACCTTTTAAGAAAATATCCAGAAACCATCTACTGACAAAAGCAATATTTTTTTAAATATTGTGTATATTCATTTATAAGATGAATCCAATTGCAAACTGCACGGACCCAGATCTGTTGTTACCTAATATGATGGCATATCAGGGTCTGTGCAGTTTGTCGAGATTAATCTTTACAACAAACTACATAATATTCTGATATGCTGGCACACTGTGTGATGTGATCAGGGTACATGTTGTTTGCATTTGCAATATACTTATAATATGTGTACTTCTTTATTGCAGGCTCTTGGAAGGAGAAATTTTCTTCTCGTGTTGCTGCAAAATATTTAAAGTGTCATAATATCATGACTACTTTGATTCTGAATAGGTTTAGGAAAGTGTTGGAGAGTATAGCGTAGTTCAGGGGTTGGCAACCTACAGCACGTGTGCCACAAGATGGCACGTCAATAGGTTTTATGTGACACTCCACTTTGCAGCCAAAAATCTCGATTTTAACTGTTACTCTCTTATTGGTGGCATGCATTTGTTCACTTTGTAATTAATCCTGAAAAAGTGGCATGCTATGTAAAATGGGTTACTGACCCCTGGCCTAGTTTGTCTAACCCCATTTCAAATATAAGATAATCCCATTTCAAATACATGATAATCCTGATCATAGAGAAAGAGACTGGGATGAGATTATACGGCTTTAAATAACCGGTGTCATTGGTAATGTCATATTAATGCAATAGAGGACAATTCTAATTCTCTGTCAGTGCCAGATAATTTTTAATATTCTCACACTGCAAAATCTTTCTTTTCAGGAACTGTGTCTGTTGCAGCACCCTTGACAAACCAAGAAGGAAATGACCTGAGTATCATCATCAAAGCTACAGACAAAGGATTACCACCCCAGCAGTCCACTGCTACTGTCAGATTAGTGATCACTGGTGTCAATAATTATGCCCCCATATTTGAACAGTCTATTACAGAAAAAACTGTTGGGGAGGATATTTCTGTCGGAACAACAATTGTAACTTTTAGTGCTACCGATAAGGACGTGGGCCTGAATGGAGAAGTGATGTATAGTATTGCTAACGGTGATCCTGGTGGACTCTTCAATATTGGGAAAGATAATGGAATATTGAAAATTAATAAAAGCTTGGATTATGAAAAAAGTAAGGAACACAGACTGAACATAACTGCTAGAGATAAAGCATTCTTTTACAAGGAAGCCTCGGTCATATTTACGATTAGGTTAATAGATGTAAATGATAACATTCCTGTATTTGCAAAGAGTCGTTATAATGTGTACGTAGAGGAAAATATTACTTCAGGATCATCAGTGTTCCAGGCCATTGCCTATGATGCAGATGCTGGCGACAATGCTATAATTCGATACTCGATCAGTGCAAGTCCGATGTTCGACATCAACATTCAGACTGGATGGATTACGACTCTTGGAGGTCTTGATTATGAAACAACCCAAAATTACACAATCACTATTTTTTCAGCTAATCCAGGAAGTAATCAGAAAAATAGCATGGAGCTTATAATATATGTGACAGGTGTCAACGAGTTTTTTCCAAAATTCATTCAGTCCATATACGACTTTACCATTACGGAAAATGCTGCACAGAACACTCCAGTTGGAATACCTTTACATGCAACAGATGGTGATCTAGGTGAAGATGGAATAGTTTACTATTATCTTGTTGGTTCAAGCAATCTAAAGGGATTCAAAATTAACCATACTTCTGGTCAAATCAGTGTTGCAGGTCCACTGGATTACGAGTCGTCAATGCCAAAAAGGATAACTCTTGAAGCTCTAGCTAAAAACTTTGGAAGTATCAGAGGTAATGATACTGACACATGTCTTGTCCAGATTTCACTGAATGATACAAATGACCCACCCACTTTCTCTCAGAGTATCTATCAGGCACGGATCAAAGAAAACTCCAAAGCCAGCGTAAGCATAATTACAGTGGTAGCAGCAGATTATGACTACAAGCCAGAGGATCGAAAATTTTCTTATATAATCCTGGCTGGGAATGCAGGAAATTTGTTTGAGATAAATCCACAGTCAGGACTAATCCAGACAACTGGTCAAGGAGAGTTAGACAGGGAGAAATTGGCAATGTACAATGTAACTGTGGGGGCAGTCGATACAGGACAGCCACCGGAAACAGGTTGGGACATATTTTTTTTTGACTGTCATCCTCATTTTTTTCAGTTGTCATTTATTCAAAGCACTGTTATTATTTCACTGATATAGATATTCTAGATTCTTTTGAATTTTAATCCGATTATTTATTTATATTAATGCTAGTGGAAAGCATGTAAAAATACTATCAAGGTGTTTTGAAGTATGACCCTGCGGTTTTGGGGTTTGGATATTTGTTTAATTTGGAAATCTTGCTTTTTATCTGACGTATAAAGAAATAACCATCATAATAGCTACAACACTCTTTTGATAGTATTAAAACTTAAGATTTCTTACCTTAAATGAAATACCCAAGTTACATTTCTAATGGATATTTTCTTGGCAGGTTCAGCAGTGGTGCAGATAATCCTTGAAGATGTCAATGACAACAGTCCTCAGTTTGTCCAGTTTGTGGCCTATGTGACAGAAAACCAGGTGGTAGGAACAACGGTGACAAGGTTGGCTCAGTTCACAACAGACCCAGATACAAGTACACCCCCTGAACTTGGGTTCTTGTACACGGAGGTGTTTGGAAACGTAATGGAATACAGCTATTTTGATATTCAACCTGATGGCCTTGTTGTTACACGGGCAGTAATAGATCGTGAAAAAAATCCATCTTTCTTAGTTCCCATCATTGTCTCTGACTCGGGCTCTCCAAGAATGTCGTCCACACTTACATTCATGGTCATTGTCAGGGATATTAATGACAATCCTCCCACAGCGAGACATTTGACATCCTTTGTCACGTTGTTGGATGGAAAACTCCCAACTGGAACAGTTGCCAACGTGAAACCCCAAGATCAAGATTTGACTGGCAGCTATGTATGCGATATTCAGACTGGAGACAAATCTGTGTTTAAAATCGCTCCAAATAGCTGCAATCTTTCTGTCATTTCCTTTCCCACCAGTTCATCCTATGTCCTCAGAATACAAGGTTCTGATGGTTTAGGCAGCGTTTCCTATGACACAGAAATAAAATTCATTTTTTTCAACAATGACACTTTAGGCAACACAATTGTCATTAGAATTGAAAATTCAACAGGAGAACAATTTATAGAGAAAAGCTATACCAAATTTATAAATTTTCTTAAAGGTCAATTCAGTCCATCAGAGACTGTAATTCTATATGGGCTCATGCCAGTGAATTTTGACCTACTGTTGTTTTTAGCAGTAAAGCAAACAAACCAAGAATATTATGGTCTGAACAGTTTGAATGTGAAAATAAGTGCTATTTCCAGCAGTATCCAGTCAGCAGCTGGGATTAAAATCAAAGTTGTCTCCTTCTCACCTTGTCTCACAAATCCATGTAACAATGGTGGAGAGTGCCTTAATGAGATAAATGCTGAAAGTGTAGTGGTTCTTGCGGATTCGTTGAACCAGTCACTCTCAAATCCAGTTCTTTCACTAATTTCATTTTGTAAATGCCTACCTCAGTTTACTGGACCTGTTTGTAGCACTCCCTCACCATCATGTGGCCAGGTTTTTTGCCAGAATGGAGCACAGTGTGTCATAAATTCGGATAGCAGTAAATATTGTCGTTGCACTGGAGGTTGGGAAGGTGTGAGCTGTAATAATGACATTGATGAGTGCTTACGGAATAACCCGTGCCAAAATGAGGCTGCATGTAAAAATCAGCTGGGATCTTACGAATGTGCATGCCAGGATGGCTTCTGGGGTAAAAATTGTGAAAATGGGTTCAACTATTGCCAGTCCAACCCATGCAACAATGGTACCTGTAAAAATATCATGGGCAATTTCACTTGCATCTGTCCGTACAACCAATGGGGTGACAGATGCCAGTATGCTAGTATTGGTTTTGAAGAGGGGTCTTACATGGAATTCCCAAAGTTGATGGAACTAAACAATGAAATCGATGTAGTGTTTGCAACCATTAGGAAATATTCATTACTCCTGTACAATCCATCATCAGTTGAAGGCTCAACGGAATTCCTGGCTTTGGAAATAGTAAATGGATTTGTTCGTTTTTCCTTTGCACTTGGATATGAAGAGCCAACTAGACTCACCATTCCAATTGACGTCACCACAGGAAGTTGGTTCAGGGTGAGAGTGGACAGGAACAGAAGTGTGAGTAATCAGATTGTTTTTCAGAAAATGTTTTTCAAAGATTGTTTTGTTTAAAGTTGTTTATCCTTTCAGGTCCCTTCAGGGACATGGTATCTATGATTCTGTCCATCACACTTTCTTTAAAGCCATTTAAGGTTAAGGTGAGTGATCTGTAAAGGCAAGTGCCATAAACCATTCAGCCACTCAGTGCCATAGAATACTCATCCATTCAGTGCCATAGACCACTAGGCCACCCAGTGCCATATACCACTTGGCCACTCAGTGCCATAGACCACTTGGCCACAACCTGGTGTATAGTTCCAAGTAAAATTCTTACCCATCTTCTATACCCAACTAGGTGTATGGTACCAAATAGAATTATGACCAAGCTAAATGTGTGGTCCCAAATAGAATTCTTACCCAGCTTCTATGTTCAACTAGATATATGGTCCCAAATAGAATTCTTACCCAACTGCAAACAGAATAGTAAAGATGTTATTGTGATCCCAAAGTTTTATGACAACTTTTGTTATGATATAATTGCAGTAATATCAAGGTGGTTATAATATTTCTATACAGTATGCACTGAAGACATTCACCTTGCCAAAGTCAAGGTTACAACTCGGGGAAAATTTCATTTGTCTGGTTTTTTTCTCTCACTTTTTGATCAAATAATTTTGAAATATCATTTAGCTTTAGTTTTATATATTTGAGGTCAGTTTATTGTGATGCATCTGATATTCTTTTTGGGTCGGTGAAAAAATATCAGTAATTTCATTCCATCCAGATAAAAAAAACAGACTTGTCTACTAGTCATTTGGCAATAAAATATCAATAATTTCATTCGATCCAGATAAAAAAACAGACTTGTCTACTAGTCATTTGGCAATAAAATATCAATAATTTCATTCCATCCAGATAAAAAAACAGACTTGTCTACTAGTCATTTGGCAAATAAATATCAATAATTTCATTCCATCCAGATAAAAAAACAGACTTGTCTGCTGGTCATTTGGCAAAAAAATATAATGTAAACAAAAATTTAAAAAAGAAAAATTCCAGAAATTGATAAGTGCATCTAATGAAGCTGGTTTAGCCCCGTACAGTACATAAAGCACATAATACATTACATATAATAATCAATATAAACTATATGATGTTTAAATTAAAAACAAAATATTAAAAAAAATTATTTATATATATATATATATATATATATATATATATATATATATATATATATATATATATATATATATCATGTTTTTTAAAAAAAATTATCCTAATTTTAAAGCCAGTGTAATAGGAAACACACCAGTGGGGGTGGGGGAGCAGCCTTAAGATATTGACCGGAGATGTTTTCTCATTTAAAATTATTTTTATGATTCACCAGCTGGTACATATACATTTATGTTGATACTTTTTATTGTTGGTAAAACCTACACGTTTATAAATTTTTTCATGATAACATGTATGTATGTATGAAAAGTTTTCTACCATTGCATTGATGAGTTCTGACAATAATCATACCAGGGTCCCCGAGTGGTCTAAAGCGCTCTTCATTACAGATCACTGCCATCTCTCCTCTGTCTGTGTGGCTTTGAGTCTCGGATTTGGCTAATGTGGGTATGTGAGAAAGCTTGCCAGTAGCTTCTCGTGGGTCGGTGGTTCTTTCCAGGGTTTTCTCGAGTTCTTCCTCCACCATTAATACTGGCTGCCATGTATAGCCTATCGTGTGCTGAAAAATGGCGTTAAACCCTACAACAAGAACAACAACAGCAATAATCATGCCAGTATAAATTGTTTCCCACATGTATGTTTGGTGACCAAATACGGTCAATTGACTCTTTTTCATGGAGTCCCAATTTAGGAAGATTTGGCTGTTGATACAAGTCTCAAATTAAAACTTATAGCCAGAAATTATCCTGCTGTGGAAACAATATGATTTCTTCCCTTGGGCACTAATTCTTTTGCCATTGTAAATGCCATTTTTTTAAAAACCATAAATATAGCAAAACCACAAAAATCATATAACTTACAAATGTTAATGAATCCACAGTCTGCAGAATTATTTATGATGGTAATGTTTGCAAGCTTTTGTATGCTTTTTACAAAAAAAAATTCAAGTGTAAAAATTTACATGGAAAACATATATTATTATTTTCTTGGTGCTTGTATAATTACAGGAAAAAAAGCAATTTATCATTTTCTAGGTATCTGTATTTGCACGATTTCAATAAAGAATAGCTCCCTGTACAAAAATTAAATGACAGAAATTAAATATATTTTTGTTATAAATTGATGTTGCGGAAAGAAGGTAGTATTTCTAGACAAAGTTTCAATGCTATAGACCTATCTTTTGGGACAATGAAAAGAAATCATGTATGGAATCTTAGTTTTAAAAAATCCTCCCCAGTTGTTAAGATGTCCCATTCAAAACACTGGAGATTTAATCTTGGATAGAGAAGATAAAGTTTGTTATTAAGTTAAGGACATGTAAAACATTCCTTGTGGTTTTGTGTATCACCTTGCAACCCTATCTCTGTTTCTAGGGACAGGCCAGTGCATACTTGAGGAAAGGCTTGTTCCTTGACAGTGTCACATTCTAAATTAGCCCCAAATTATTTTTGACCCACCCCCTTACAGAAAACTCTGTGGTGTCCAGATAATTAGCTAGCAGTATGTGGAACATTTACAAAGCAGAGTACATCATTTACTAATAGAGTTGTTTTTGAACTATTTCTGACCCCCACTATCAGCAGGTGTAAGGGTTTTATTTGTTCTTTTTCTTTGTTCCCTTACACAGAAAGCACTTGCTGTGGGATCATGCAGAATTGCAAAATCACTTACCTGGTAGAAAACTAGAGACATGTATGCCACATACAGCAGCCAAACTCTTGCCCCCCCCCCCCTTCCCCTTGTCCTTTATAGAATCTTAAAATAGACTCAGGCTCGGTGGCTAACATTATGTTTCTTGGCAAGGGACTTGCCTTTCATTACCTGATTACTAAATAGTCATTCAGGTGCTGATATGTAATTAAACACAGATCAATCAGCCAATTAGTGATGTCCAAGTTAACCATAGTTATTCAAGTCTTTAAGCTCGGAAATTTCTAGGAAATAAATTCTTGGTAGTGGATTAAGCAATGATGGCTGATGGCAGATTAAAATTTCATTGACAGATTTTTTGGTCAAATGCTGCAAATTTTAAACCCAGAATGAATCTCTGAGTAACATCTATATCAGGCAAGTGCAACTTCTTCCAAGGCTTGGACCGGACAAGTTATTTTTGAAGCCCACACCCATTGATGTCAATGAGTTGATAAAACCAGGTTGTGGACAATACTTTGCGTGTGTCTGATCTGTATATCTTGATTTAGTGTAACTTGTGTCTACAGCTGGTCAGTATTCTTAAATGGTTTTTGAGAAAGAAACTCGAAGTCACAAACCTTTTTGAAGTCAGTAATTTCTAAAATAATTTTAATTAGAATGAAGTGATGGATCAGATATGTTAAGTTAGCTCCCACATTTACGCAAAGTATCGTATTTTATAGGGGTTGTATAAGCTAGAGCTCAAGTTTGGTGCTAAGAATATTTTGGAAATGTTGGGCCTGGTATTTTAAGAGCTTTTGGGAACTTTTTATTATTTCTTTAATTCGTTAGCAAAATAACTTTTTTAAAAATGTCTTTCCTTTCTTAGATTAGCAAAATCCGTGTCAGTACCTGCCCTACAAATCAAGCCAACTGCGATGACTGTCAGGTGGGAAGTTCTTGTTACGCAGAGGGATTACAGAGTTCAGATGAGTAAGTAAAATAACAATAGTTACGAAGTGAAACTTGCCTACGAAAAATCAGGAATAACAGAACTTTCTCCTTTATGGACAGGTGTCCTTAATGTAGATATAAAAAATTAACATGAATATAAATGAAGTAACCCATGTTATCCTGTATAAGCATGTGCCCCATATACAGAGGTTTCTGCTATGGCAGGTTTCACTAATTATGATGAGTTGCATGATGATTATTCAAAATAATGAACGATGGGATGGAATTAATCATTCAGTTATGATTTTTGGTCATTGATTTTAAATAAAGTTTTCATTTTTGGAATATATTGTATTTAGTGCTTTAAGTTCAGTGTTTTCATTGTTTTGCAGCCCAGCACATTATTAGAGCTGTATTACACCATGCACGTACACTCTGTCGGTAATTAGTTAACGTTCACCAAGAAATGTAACAAAAATGACATTATCGATAGAAATTATATGGTACATACAGTGTCCTTACTTATATCTCTGATCCAACTGCAAACTGCATTGACCCAGATATGCTGTCGCATAATTAGCAGGCAGATCTGGGTCTATGTAGTTTGTTTGGACTAATCAGTAGAAAAAATAACATAGACCTGAATCTGCTGGTGCATTATGCAACATTAGATTAGGATCAGTGCAGCTGGACTAAATGTATGATGGAAAATATCACCAGCTGGACTAAATATATGATGGAAAATATCACCAGCTGGACTAAATATATGATGGAAAATATCACCAGCTGGACTAAATATATGATGGAAAATATCACCAGCTGGACTAAATATATGATGGAAAATATCACCAGCTGGACTAAATATATGATGGAAAACATCACCAGCTGGACTAAATATATGATGGAAAATATCACCAGCTGGACTAAATATATGATGGAAAACATCACCAGCTGGACTAAATATATGTATAATGGAAAAATATCACCAGCTGGACTAAATGTATGATGGAAAATATCACCAGCTGGACTAAATATATGATGGAAAATATCACCAGCTGGACTAAATATATAATAATGGAAAATATCACCAGCTGGACTAAATATATGATGGAAAATATCACCAGCTGGACTAAATATATGATGGCTAAATATATGATGGAAAATATCATCAGCTGGACTAAATATGTGATGGAAAATATCACCAGCTGGACTAAATGTATGATAATGGAAAATATCACCAGCTGGACTAAATATATGATGGAAAATATCACCATCTGGACTAAATATATGATGGAAAATATCACCATCTGATTAAAATCGATGGTTGATCAGTTCTGCTGAACCAACTATCATTCTTTCAATTTAAACCAATTCCCAACACTAGTGATCACAACAAGAACAACAACCATAATAATAATAGTAATAATGATGATAGTTGGAAGTCATTGATAAAGTGGTGCTAATTTCTTCCATCAACATTTAAAATTACTTGTGTAGTTCAATAATGTCATAGGAACTGGCATGTTGTCATGGCTAATTTTCTAGTCTTCATATTGGGCATTTACTGTTCGTATCTCCTCAAATATTTTGGGTCAATATTTGACAAAGATAACTGAGAAATCTTGAATGTGGGCTGTAGTTTGGGTTACAGAAATGGACAGACAATCAGACTAAAGTGGGTTTTGTAACTTTATTGGGAAGATCAGTTTCTATTGAGGTGTTTTTAATTATCAGATTGATAATATTCAGAATTGAATGTTTAATGTTCTTTTGATGATTTTTGTTAAGCAGATAATGGACAAGTTGGACAGTTTGCAATATTTTGGTAAGCAAATAAAGGACAAGTTGGACAGTTTTTTTTATTGTGATATTTTGGTAAGCAAATAAAGGACAAGGTAGACAGTTTCTTTGCTTGTGATATTTTGGTAAGCAAATAAAGGACAAGTTGGACAGTTTTTTTGATTGCGATATTTTGGTAGCAAATAAAGGACAAGTTGGACAGTTTCTTTGAATGCGATATTTTGGTAAGCAAATAAAGGACAAGGTAGACAGTTTCTTTGATTGCAAGATTTTGGTAAGCAAATAAAGGACAAGGTAGACAGTTTTTTTATTGCAATATTTTGGTAAGCAAATAAAGAACAAGGTGGAGAGTTTCTTTGATTGCGATATTTTGGTAAGCAAATAAAGGACAAGGTAGACAGTTTTTTTTATTGCGATATTTTGATAAGCAAATAAAGAACAAGGTGGAGAGTTTCTTTAATTGTGATATTTTGGTAAGCAAATAAAGGACAAGGTGGAGAGTTTCTTTGATTGCGATATTTTGGTAAGCAAATAAAGAACAAGGTGGACAGTTTTTTTATTAAAACCATTCATATTTTCAGTATTACACCTCATATAAAACCATTCATATTTTCAGTATCACACCTCATATAAAACCATTCATATTTTCAGTATTACACCTCATATAAAACCATTCATATTTTCAGTAGTTCACCTTGCATAAAACCATTCATATTTTCAGTAGTACACCTTGCATAATTTTTTATATATTTTTAGTTATACACCTCATATAAAACCATTCATATTTTCAGTATTACACTTTGCATAAAACCATTTATATTTTTAGTTATACACCTGACATAAAACCATTCATATTTTCAGTATTACACCTCATATAAAACCATTCATATTTTCAGTATTACACCTCATATAAAACCATTCATATTTTCAGTATTACACCTCATATTAAACCGTTCATATTTTCAGCAGTTCACCTTGCATAAAACTGTTGATATTTTCAGTAGTACACCTCGCATAATTTTTTATATATTTTTAGTTATACATCCTATATGTAATCATTGTGTTCGTTTTAGGATACCAATGAACATAACGAGAATGTTCCAGTTTATTAATCCTCAGATTATTCTGCATCCAGATGGTAGGTTCGTGTTTTAAGTATGACCCCTTCCCATGAGGGAGTGAAATGTTGTAATCCTTGATGCAGCATTTACTGCTAACAAACAAACTGGAGGATTTATTAGGCATGTAGCTTATGGAGATAGAGATATGCAAACAGTACGTTTACATTTATAATATTTTACCTGTTGAAACTATTGGGTTCATGTTTTCTAAAGTCTTTTTAAAATTTGATTTTTAAATAAATCTTCATATTGCAAGCCGTTTGATAAAATTATGCATTATTTCTAATATAGTTAATTCATATTTTTTAAAAACTGCATCATTATGCAAATTCAAAGCTTTCAGATGTATATACAGCATTTTTAATAGCAAATAGAGAAATTGTAGATAAAAATCAGCTTTTACAGCTTTTGCAGTTAGGGTTTATCAGCAATAAAATACATGGCTAAACATGGCATTTTTAAAAAATAAAATACATGCCACTTAAATGAATAAGTTGACACTTGGTAGATAAAGACATAAGGAGCTATGGTAGCTCACTTGGTACAGTGTTAGACTTCACTTGGTACAGTGTTAGACTTCACTTGGTACAGTGTTAGACTTCACTTGGTGCAGTATTAGACTTCACTTGGTACAGTGTTAGAATTCAGTTGGTGCAGTGTTAGACTACACTTGGTGCAATGTTAGACTTCACTTGGTGCAGTGTTAGACTTCACTTGGTGCAATGTTAGACTTCACTTGGTACAGTGTTAGACTTCACTTGGTACAGTGTTAGACTTCAGTTGGTGCAGTGTTGGACTTGAAATCCAAGAATCATATTTTCCATATCTGCCTAGGCAACCCTAGGACAGCTGTCTTAATAGTATCCTTGAGCAAGACTGGTCCAGTGTTGGACATGAAATCCAAGGATCATGTTTTTTATACCTGCCTAGGCAACCTTGGACAGCTGTCTTATTTTTGTATCCTTGGGCAAGACTGGTGCAGCATTGGACTTGAATTCAAAGGATCGTGTTTTTTATACCCACCTAGGCAACCCTAGGACAGCTTCCATACTGTATCCTTGGGCAAGACTGGTGCAATGTTAGACTTGAAATCCAAGGATTGTGTTTTTCATACCTGCCTAGGCAAACCAAGGACAGCTTCCATACTGTATCCTTGGGCAAGACTGGTGTAGTGTTGGACTTGAAATCCAAGGATTGTGTTTTTCATACCCGCCTAGGTAAACCAAAGACAGCTGCCTTACTGTATCCTTGGGCAAGGAGCTTAGTTTCTACTTACTGAGTATGATAGCTGTAGACATTATTCCAATTTTGATGATTTCAGAACAGACTACTCGGATTTTCTTTGGATCTGAAGGGAATTACTTACACAAATATATCAGATAACATGCAGTCACTTTTATTTCTAGGGATCAAACATAGTTCAGATACACAATTGCCCAAAGGACCAAGTAAAAATGAACGCATAGTAAATTCTAGCCTTATCACCCTTTTATGAATAAGTAGGAAGAGGAGTGACTGTTTATCAAGTTTTCATAGTTGGTACCAGCATGAATTATGCAAGACTTATTGATATGGCTGCTATTCCTATCAAAAAAGACATTCATGGAAACTTTATTTTGTGTTGACCCCGACACTGTGCGGGGGTTTTCAAGGTTCAGAGAGTTAAGGCAGTTGTAATAATGTAAATAAGTGCGGTATATAAAGAATGGAAGTTGGGATTTTCTGGGCTATAGTAATATTTTTTTTTTTTTACTACAGCATGATTTAATTTTAAGTACCGTATAAACTCATCTATGAGACCACTTCAGATCTGCCATTGCATAATGTGCTGGCAGATCTGGGTCTGTGCAGTTTGATAGGAGTAAACAGCTGATAGTTTGATAGGAGCAGAACTAACAGCGTAGACCCGGGTACTGTCTGCATAGTTAGATGAATGATGGAATATCATGAGTTCAGTATGTAATGTATCCATAGTGATGCCCCTATAGGTCAAGGTCCTTACAAGATAAAATTTAATTCTTTGACTTGTATCTTATTCAGTGTAAATTTGGAACCACTGAAAATAATGTAGTTTAATGAAACTAAGCCCAATTTATATATCATGACAGGATGGTGTGTCATGTACTATACTCTTGCCTGCTGCCTTGAGGTGAAGGTCAGAGCAGAGGAAATCATAATTCTGACTAGTATCCTTGTCCAGAGAAAAACTTATGAACTACCTTACACATTTTATGAAATTTTAACCATTCAGCTAGTTGTGTATCATGGCTAGACGGTGTGCAACATAATATCGTCATGCATCCAACCAATAGGTCAAGGTCCTGGCAAGGGAAAATAAAAACAATTAGTGACTCCTATCGATATACTGTACAGGTATTAACTTTCGAACTAATGGAGGAATTGTAATGATTGTTTACCCAGTTGTTTATCTTGATACATTATGTATTCATGACCATAATCCAGTCTCAAGGTCAAGTAACAGCAAGGGTTAATATGTGTCTGAAGCCTGTTTCTTTTTGCAGCTGTTATTTTTTTAAAAACCAATACAGGTTTATAACAAAACTTGACCAAAGTTCTCACATTAGCATGCAATAGTCAAGTTCTTGGGTAAATACTCAGTCTTCAGTAGTGAATGGTCAGGATAAAGGCATAATTAATTAACTTTTAATGGAGTGAGAAAATCTGAATTTCTCTTTTCATGTTTATTGAACAGAAGGACTGGACACATAAAAACAAGTAAAAATTAGCAGAATATATGTATTAAAGAAACAGCCATAGTTCATGCATTTAAAAAGTTAGGTCCCTTTTAAATATATCTTGAGATTAACATGAATTCTTAAGTGAATGTTCAAAAATGTGCTATTCTTGTATTTTTCAAGAGAGAGTAAAAGAAATATTTCTCTTCAGAATTCTTGACTTATTATTCAGCAACTCTCTTAAGGTCCTGCATGTCGTATATACTTGCTTATAGTCGAGTCCAACTGCAAACTGCACAGGCTCAGACCTGCCATCCCATAATGTGCCAGCAGATCTAGGTCTGTGCAGTTTGTTAGGAGTAATCAGTAGAACACACAATATAGACCCTGATCTACAGGTGCATTATGCTATGACAGATCAGGATATTTTTTTTAGCAGTCTGACTTGACTTGTAAGCCAGTATAGTTGGTAAATGACTATTCAAATCAGATGTTAAATTTATGGAGTAATTTATATACTTAATAAAAGTAAAAGAACCATAATGTTTTCAGGAGTGTTCAAAGTAGTTTATTTATGATGTACATAAAGCAAATAGGCTGCTTCTTCAAGAGATCTGGATTGGCAAGTGGTATAATTTTAAAACAATAGTCGTAGTTACCAATCCCATAGGTAAATCCTACTTTGTCAGCAAAGTAAACTAATAATTCTTTTACCAGAAGACAATTTTGTAAAGAGGTAACTTTCAGTAAAGTGGATAGTTGGTGATTCATCACTGTACTGTAAAATCTTTGATAATGCAATGATCAATCTTTCATGTTCCCAGCATCACTCAAATGACTTTCTCCACCTTACTTTTAAATCATTCATTGTCTGACATTATCAGTGACTTGAAATGCCTGTAAGCTCAGCAAAAAGGTGGGTACCACAGGAGTTTTCAAATTTATACAGTATTTGCTTGGATTATCACCATGTTTATGAAGTGTATACCATATTAATATTTATCCCTGTGTGATACCCATCATCTATACATCTACTTCTTTGTGACTGGATGGAATTTCACAGAACTTTGTATTGTTTTATTCCTGTGTTAACCGTCAGTGATGGGGTGTCCTTTGTTCCTGCCCCTTGGGGTCTCTGAGACGGGGATAGGGGTGTCCAGGTGGTTCCTGAACCTTGGGGTCCCTGAGTGGTTGGGTGTCCAATGACAGATGTACAAAATGTCTCTTTCAATAAAATTGCAAACTATTTCATGCTGTCATAGCAGAAAGAAGTATTATTTGTTTGACAGATTTTGCATTATGACCCTAGGATCACTGGTTTGGGGTGGGAGATGTTTGGGAGTTGGGTACTCTGGGCAGGGTATGCTTGGGAGTCCAGTGCTCTGGGTGGGAGATGTTTAGGAGTCAGGTACCCTGGGGAGTTTTGGAATTGGTCACAATGACTGGAGGATGTTTGGAGTATGCAGTAAAAAGAATGGTCATTGTCTTCACAAGCTATTGCAGTTGCTCAGGTACTAGATTTAAAATATGACATTTAGGGGACAAAATAAATCTGTAATTAAAATTATATTAAACATTTCCATAACATTTTTGCTTGCTTACAACTCGGGACCAACTGCAAGGAACATGCACCCTGGTCTGCTGATGTTGTTGTTGTTGTAGGGTTTAACGCCATTTTTAAGCACACAATAGGCTTATACATGGCGGCCAGTAATAATGGTGGAGGAAGAACCCGGGAAAACCCCAGAAAGAACCACAAACCCATGGGAAGCTACTGGCAAGCTTTCTCACATACCCACATTGGCTGAATCCGAGACTCGAACCCACACAGACAGAGGTGAGATGGCGGTGATCTGTAACGGAGAGAGCTTTAGACCACTTGGCTACTCTGGCTCCCCACCCCCACCCCCGTCTGCTAACGCATAATGAATCAGCAGGTCAGAGTCCATGTTGTTTATTCTACTCCTAACAAATGCATATAAAAACCAGATATACCAGTACATTATGTGACCACAGAAATGGGTATATAGAATTCAATCTGATTTATAAGTAATTATAGACATGCCGTTATAATGGCATTTATACCAAAAATATATTCAAACTGCCAATAGCATGTGAGTAGGAAGATTTTTTAAAAAAATTTAGACCTAAAATTTGCTTTTCTGCTGTTTTTCTGTTCTTAATTATCTGATCCTGAGAACATACTGTATATACTTGATTATAAAGTCAAGTCAAACTGCAAACAACAAAGATCCCGATATGCCGTAGCATAATGCACCTGCAGGTCAGTGTCATTATTGTTTGTTCTACTGATTGCTCCTACACAGACCCAGATCTGGGTCTGTGCAGTTTGTAGTTGGACTCGTCATGTAATATAATGCTAAATCTGGTTAGTATAAGTAAATACAGAAAATAGGCAGATCATTTGTACTGCGATATAAGTAAATACAGAAAATATGCAGATCATTGTACTGTGATACATATTGTTAAAGATAGTAAATAATCCATTATAAAATCTTCTGAATTAAAAATAAGTGTACATGTTTGCTGATTCAGGTATTAAAGTTTTTGTGCTTAGTGGATTGACTTTAAGAGCAATTACCAATTAAAGTAAGCACATGCTGAAAAAAAGTAGTTCAGGAAAGCTATTGAATTCTGTTTGGGCTGTAACCTGTATTCATTTGTTTCCTCACCCGAGTACACACACTGTCAACAGCGTCACCAGGCAAGCTCAGATTGTTTCTGTAGGCTTTTGAATAGAATAGGGCTGAAATCTGAAGCAAGCAAGGACGTAATGACCCCATTTGTATTGTGTTCATGTGGATGTGTACCTGGGTAAATAAAAGAATAACCTGTGTAATAAAAATTAATTTGCTTCGTCAGGCATTAAACATGTCTTCTTAATCTTATTAAAGCACACATGATCTACCTCTGTCATGAAGTATGAACTTCACCATGGTTTGTACAACTTTGCACAATTCTTGAATTTGAGGGGGATGCCATGTAAACCTTTTAAAAAATTTAAAGATGGTTTTATCCTTGGAAGTCCTTCAATTTTTTGAAAAATTCTCTGAATTTATTTCCTTAACTCCATAAATTTATTAGAGGAAATACAAAAGGAATATTAAAACTTAGTGAAGTGTATCACTTCTAAATTCTGAATTTTGGTTATTCACATATTTTCCCCCCAAAAGGAATAAATAAATTAAATTGGGTGGAATAAATGCAGCATGACATGGGTAGTTGCCAGCTGGAATAGCATGGAATCGCTGTTTATGGCATGCTAATTTGCTAATGCCTTTTCTTCTGTTTAACTTTTTGTACCAGTGTATGTACTGATAAACAAAGCAGTAGATTTATATAGGTAGTTTACTCATTAAGACAAAATACATTTTTTTGTTGTTGAGTCCTTGGAAAGCAACTCCCTCAGGGACTGTGTGAAAAAAGTTCAAATGAATGTGAAGGGAGGGGTACAACCTATCTTGTACTAAATGAAAATTAAATGGCACAAAAAATTCTAAATTATTGTTCCTCCAGCTTTAAAAGTACTTGGATTTTGGAGGAAAATCATGTTTATGTTTTTCGAATGTAATTTGCGAAATGACAAGTTCATACTGACTTGATTCAGGTGTTTCAAACTGTGCTTTTTTGTACATGGATTGAAATACATAGTTTAAATTTTTACATGAAAAACACAGAAAATTTGCTGTTGTTTCATAGTATAATTGCTTTTAAATGTATCATATACTGTGTTCAAGGTTCAAAATAAATGTATATCCTTGTCATTTAGTGTTTTCTCAAAAAATGTACGTGGTTATTTTTGTTGTTGTTGAGGTATTCTGTTCAGATTCATCAAGAAATATTCCGAAATGCACAAGATAAATGTAATGCATAAGTTGCAATTGCAGCAATGACATCACAACGAGGTGGACCTTAGATTTGCCCATCCTGTACTAACTTTTTAGCCCATTAATACAACATTCGCAGAGCAAATTATGTATGGTAGGCACATATGTATATGTAGAATCCCTCATTAAATTGTTGATACCTTTATATTACCTCATTCAATTTTTCAAGTTACTGGGTTTAAACAAAAGATGAGTTGTTAGCATCATTATGAAGAAACCACTTTCAAAATAAATGAAATTTGATTTACATATTTATATTAACTGGTAGACTTGTCAAAATAAGTGAAATTTGATATGCATATTTATATAAATTGGCAGATGTGTCAAATAAACGAAATTTGACTATGCATACTTTTACAAATTGGTAGACTTGTCAAAATAAATCAGATTTGATATGCATATTTATATGAATTGTAGACCTGTCAAATAAATCAAATTTGATATATGAATTTGTAGATGACAATAAAGTTTGGTATTGTGTCTTAATTTTGAGCAAGTTTTCCAGTTTATTTACTTTTTTTAGGCTGTCTTACTTTTGCTGTAGTGCAGGCTTCTGTATTTGACAAACAATTACTGATCTCAGTATGATCTTTTTCCTTTTTTTCTAGAAAACTTGATCTGGGGACCCAGACTCTGACAGTTGGTGGAATAAAAAACATCACAATGTTGTCACACTTGGGACAAATTTCAACCCATGACTTTGTTGGGTGTATTCGGAACTTCTACATAAATGGTCTAGACAAAATGAACCAGGAAGCCATTAGCAAAAGTGGAATTAAAAATGTCTGTCCTCGCAGCCAATCCACAAGTTTATGTGATAGAGTTCAATGCAAAAACGAGGGAATCTGCATAGATGAGTGGAG
This sequence comes from Sinohyriopsis cumingii, assembly GCA_028554795.2. Taxonomy (NCBI): domain Eukaryota; kingdom Metazoa; phylum Mollusca; class Bivalvia; order Unionida; family Unionidae; genus Sinohyriopsis; species Sinohyriopsis cumingii. The sequence continues at coordinate 152,001,821 of CM068829.1, read as the reverse complement.
TGCTTCGAGATGCAAGTGCCCAGCAAAATATACAGGAACACAGTGTGAGGAGAAAGTGGAGCCTTTTGGGTTTGCACAAGGAGGATATATTTTAATAAAACCCAAAGAGTCATATCGCCGTGATCAGCTTTTGGGCATCCCATCGAGAAAGAAGCGATCAACAGTTAATGAGAGCAGTGCATTTATACGATTTAGAAAGACTAGTGGAAAGGGTGTATTGTTGTTCACTGCTACTTCAGTCGCTTACACTGTTCTAACTGTAAGTATTCCGAGTGCTTCTATGTATTTTATCCATGTAGCTTTATGTACTATGACGATACAGTGGTATGAGTTGTGTAGTAAAAGAGCAATACCTTGGTACAGTATACAGTGTGTACTTTGATGACACAGGGGTGGAGATGGAGGGGTGAGGTAGTAAAACGAATTACCTTGGTACAGTATACAGTGTGTACTGTGATGACACGGGTGGAGATGGAGGGATGAGGTAGTAAAATGCATTACCTTGGTACAGTATACAATGACCTGTCATCATGGGAAGGATCATAAAGAGAGGGGCCACTGTCATAATAACATATCAGACTTTGTAAATAACAGCCAGAAATTAAACATGTCAACATTTGTAAATGACAGCCAGAAATAATACATGTCAGACTTTGTAAATGACAACCAGAAATGAAACATGTCAGACTTTGTAATTGGCAATCAGAAATGAAAACATTGTTTTTGCAAGTTGCAAGTACTGCTACAAAAATGTTTGTAACCAGATCTTTAAAAGATATAGAAAGAATACAAACTTTGCAGCCAATATGAAAAATCCATTCCAGAACTCAATCTACTTTCCTGTTACTCATGTGTACATGTAGTGCTTATTTTTACAGTATTCATATTGTGTTCAGTTTACAAAATTTAATAACTGCAAGTTTTTTCTGATTTAAAAATGTTGAGAGTAGAAGTCACAGTTCCATGCAATCCATTAACCATGAAACCATTATATAAAGAACAGGCAAGGGACATGGCAGAATATACAGACAGGTGTCCTTTGTATGGAGAGTTCTGACTATTAAAGTGGCATAAAGTTGTCAGTAAAAATGAAAATCCAAGTCACCAACAGTTTTTAAATTAAAATTATGCAAAATTCATTTAAGCTTATGTAATGGTTATTATGACGATGTGTTTTAAATGAAGAAATTTCCGTTTGGTGAAAAACAAAATACAAAAAAACAGATTTTGTTGTATGATCTCAAAGGAATAAGCAAATGAAAAGCCCAATTCTTTAAAATGTTTTAATGAAACTGAAGTATTGTGTGGAGATAATGTCATCTGTCATTACCTGATATGTTAGTAAACATAGGATCCAGTGATTGAATAATTTTGATGGACTTGATAGAAACTCATCAAAAATTTACGTCTTGCACATTTCACATTTACTTTCTTGACTGCCTGACTGACATTAAATGTATATTACTGTGTATTAAATTGTTAACTTTCATAACTAATATATCACTTTGGTTTCTGTTACAAATCAGAAACAGTCACGTTATTTCTCTGAATATCCTTATTTTAGCTCTTATATTGATGTGTACTTGCGTGTTTTGTTGCTTGGGGACTCTTTTGCATGATTGACATTATTTTTTACTTTTTTACTGCATTAATTTTGTGCATGCATAGTTTTCTTAGGAAATATATCAAAATACCAACAAATATTTCTAAAATTAGAACTAGTTATTTTATTTTAGAAAGTATAATGGGTTGACATGTAGACTGCTAGGTGTAGGAAAAATGGACAAAGGGAGAGAACTCTTTCAAGAAAAATTCTAAACCTAATATTACCTTGATTAGTAAGTACATCGTTAATGTACCAGTATATTATATAGAGAAATGTTGATTTCTTTGTTTTCAATAGATGCAAGGGGAAACAATGAACTTTACAGTGAGCCAGTATGGAAGCTTCAAGTCCGTAACACTGGATGACATTTCTGATGGAGTCTGGCATAATGTAACAGTGATTATTACAGGTATAGTTTTATTTCACTGTTGTATTTTTTGCTTTCTTTAAAAAAATCTTTATGAAGAGACATTCCCATATGGAATTACAAGAATTAATAAACTTGTTTAGTGTTTGGATTTTCAAGAAAATTTGTTAGAAATGTTTAAAAAGTTACACTTATTGAAATAAATTGGTCGAAAGCCCATTTTTATTAATTAATCCAAAGATTATCATGCTTAAATGATTTTGTTGGAATTTCAGAAGTTTATTTTATACCAAATAAAGCAATTCTAAAGCTACCAAGCTTGTGAGTAATAAATTTTAATACTGAAATAAAATTTCACAAGATTTTTTAGTTAAAAAAACACATTGCCATTACAACAAATGAAGCCATTGTTTGAAGAAGCTTAACTCATTCTTCTTGGTTTGTTGTTTTGGATTTAACACCATTTTTCAGCACATGATGGCTATACATGCCAGCCAGTATTACTAGTGGAGGAAGAACCTGGGAAAACCCAGGTAAGAAGCACAACCCAGGGGAAGCTACTGGCAAGCTTTCTAACGAAATTCATTATTGTCTCTCTACAGCTGACAGTATACAGATGAAACTTGATGACAGACAGCCCAAACTATTAACCAAGAGCACATTCCAATTTACCTCCCCTGATGTTGCAGAGTTGTCACTTGGTGGTCTTCAACAGTCAATCACTGTGGATGAAGAAACATTTAAAGGTAGTTTTCTGAAAGAAAAAATTACAATCCTAATTTTCATTGTATTTTGTTTGTTTTGTTTTTTTAAACTAGTGGTTCATATTTATGAAAATAAGAATAAATTTCAGTTGTTTTAGGCTTTGACCTCACTTGGTGACCTTGACCAGGCATTGAATGAAAAGACACTGAAAAGCAATGTGGGACATGAAACATTGTCAGTTTTCACACCTTGTTTGCTTAAGTTTTGATTGAAGCATTTCACTTGCATCTATTGCCTAAACCTCTTGATAGATTCCTGTCATTAAAATGATTTAACAATTCATTCTATGGCATGTTTGCTCACCCTTTTTCCTTTGGGGTCTATGTTACTATCATAAAAAATATGTATAGAGGATTTTGTTAAAGGATTCATTTTCTTGTTAATCTCCTTATCGATTTTCTTCATACTGGAGATGGACCATGACAAAGCACACCCACCCCTTTGACCTTGGGGTCAGGTAAAGGCACACATTTGACAACAGTCCTTTGATCATGGCCTTGACATCGATGTCTGGCCTTCTTGTCATTATGATTTGTTTGCTTGTTTGAAAAATATAAATATGATTTGTTAAATGGTCTTGACTTCAGCTTGTGGACTTCAGCTGTCATTATAGAAACAATAAATGGCAGTCTTCTGTTGACAATTCTATTTAAAATATTAAAAAAGAAAAAATATTTTAATTGTTAAATGGTCTTCACCAGGGTCTTATTTGCATTTCAAAAGATACCAATATTTGAAGAAAAAATAAATATTCCTAAGTTCTTGAGAACTTACATTGCACAGTTCAGTAATGTAAAGGTAAGGTAGGAGCCATGCTACCTTGTGAGCAATGTGATTACAGGCTTTTTGTTTTCTTTCTTTGGTGGGGGGTGGGTGAGCTGCTGCACAGTTTTAAATGTATCATGCAATGTATATCATGTCTTTTGCCATGTAGCATTTTTCTGGGTTCAAAAAAATTATACAGACATTTTGAATTTATGTCTTTTCATGTTGTAAATGGGGTGTGTGTGTGGATGACGCATTTTAAATAGTCTTTACAATGTTACAGTCCAGTGTCAAGTTATTCTGGTCTTGTGTTCACGTTGTTATTGTCTTGGTAAGGGGAGATGTGGATGCCACATTTTAATTAGTCTTTACAATGTTAAGGTCCAGTGTCAGTTTATTCTGGTCTTGTGTTCACGTTGTTATTGTCTTGTCTGAAGTTATTATTTTGTGTTAAAGTTGTTATGGTCATATGTTAGAATGGTTATGGTCTTGTGTTAAATTTATTATGGTTTTGTGTTCAGGTTATTATGGTCTTGTGCTGATGTTGTTAGGGTCCTGTGTTTTTAAGGTCCAGTTGCAGATGTTGTTAGGACTCTTTGTGTTCAGGTTGTTAGGGTCTTGTACAGATGTTGTTAGGGTCCTGTGTTCAAGTTGTTAGGGTTTTGTGCAGATATTGTTAGGGTCTGGGTCTTGTGCTAATGTTGTTAGGGTCCTGTGTTTAGATTTTTCAAAGTCATAGATTCTGCACCAATCACTGCATTTATTTCAGCTGAAGTTTTGTCACAGTATTAATATGTGTCTGATGTTCATGAATTTGACATCTCACATGCACCATTGTAATATCATACAAGTGAAACTTATCACTTGTCCGAGAGACTGTTTCATGGATCACATGTTGGAGAGACTTCACTTATCTTTGATGCTGTTTTATGGATCAAACTTGAGAGACTGTTCTTTGGATCACTCATTCTTGAGACCATGTCTCCTGGCTCACTTGTTTGTGAGACTGTTTCATGGACTGTATTCTACAGATCACTTGTTTTTAGGTGTTCTTAGTTCTTTCTTATATCATATGTTTGATAATTGGTCCACCATTAAAACAGATTTTACACTTAACAGCAAGCATACTTTTAACTTGGAATCTAGAGCACTGTACACGAACTAAAATAATAGTTGAACATTTGTCCCCCTGGAGGACATCATTGATACCAACAATTACCATATATACTTGCTTATAAATCAAGACCAACTATAAACTGCACAGGACCAGATCTGCCGTAACATAATCCATAGATAAGGATCAACACAGTTTGATAGGAGTAATCATGAGAATGATCAACATAAACACTGATCTGCCAGTGGATTATTCAGTGGCAGATCAGGGTATGTGTTGTTCGCCGTTCGACTTGATATACAAACAAATATATATGGAACACGCATAAATGGTGTGTACAAAATAGATGTAAATAAGTCTTGTAATATTCCTTTGGTTTTTCATGCGCTATTTTGACCACTGTTCATGCTTTGCGCGTTATTTGATGAAGCTTGTTTCAATAAAAACTATAAAGTTTAGGCTTTACAAGTACATTTAACTGACACAATAAAATAGTACTCCAGTGATGGAATAAGGTCAACTATCATGTACATGTAGGTTGTACTCCAATGATGGAATAAGGTCAACTGTCATGTACATGTAGGTTGTACTCCAGTGATGGAATAAGGTCAGCTATCATGTACATGTAGGTTGTTATTATTATTATTATTATTATTATTATGTTTAATAGAAAGTTGACTTTGAGTTTGTATTAAATGCCTTACACCTGTTGTTTCAGACTTCGATGGATGCATATCAGTATTCCAGTTAGATGGTGCTGATGTTCCACTCAATGGTACAACAGAACACTACACTTTGACAGTTGTGGGTGGAGTACAGAAGACTTGCTCTGCTCTGTGCAGTTCTGGAGGGATGTGTAATGAAAATGCAAAATGTACACCAAATGGAGAGACTGTTTTGTGCCACCTTAATAGTTCTAGTACAGATGCATCTCTAAGCATAGGAGTCATCATTGTTATTGCTTTCTTTGGAGTGATAATCATCGTTATAATCGTTGCCTTTATCATTTGCCGTCAGCGTCGCATGTTTTGTCTTGCAAAGAAAGGCCCTGGTTTTGAGAATGGTCATGTTAAAAGTGTTAATAATAGCGGACATAGTCATCAGGATTCAGGATTTGGAGAACAGTTAAGTGAAGGGGACATAATCCAAAGCCATATTGCCAATGAATTAAATACAACCAGTCGTTTCGGAAATAGCGGACACTTGGTCCGACCTGATTTGATTGGTTCAGACACATCTGGCAGATTGCCCCTTCAAATGGACGATGGTACTGTAATAATTGATAATGCTAGTGATTTGACAAATTTGCGTAATCTCCATGATGATGCTCCTGAGCATTATGATTTAGAAAATGCCAGTAGTATTGCACCGTCAGATATTGATGTATTTGATCATTATAGACATTTCCGTGATGGGAAGGAACCACGACACAGACATAAACAGTCTCATTCTCATAAACATCATGATTCCAGTTCTTCATCTCACAAAAATCGTGATAGTCCAGCATTAGTGACAAGTGTTCCATACATGCACGACATTGCACGAAATAATAGTCCAGGGGTTCGAAACAGCCCCTTAAATCAATTGTCAAGACATAATCCCAGCCCTCTATCTAGTCCATTGACTCATTATAATGTCAATGGCATGCCTGTTACAGAGTTAAAAGGCAGCCATGACCATTCTGATCATAGTCTTGCCAGTCGAAGTTCTAGTTCTACAGTTCCTGTGAAACCTAAACGACAGATGTTACCAAATGGCAACATACCCAACACAAAACAAGGTAATTTACTGCACAATAAAAAGACTTCTCATCATTATGACAATCAGTTACTAAAAGGCCTCACAATGGAGGAGGTTGATAGACTGAACTCGAGACCTAGAGAAAGCCCTGCAAGTCTTCAAGAGGCTGTGTCGTCATCAAGTGAGAATAATAATAGTAAAAATTATCGTAAAGCAGGAGATCGGTATCACGAGACCAACACATTATTAGATCCTCCAGATACCAGCTCAGAAGACAGTGCAAATGATTCTTTCACTTGTTCTGAGTTTGAGTATGAAAATGAAAAGGGAAAGAATGAATTTGATCCAACCAGTATGATATTTTCTAACCTCCCAGAAGTAGAGAATGAAAACGATGATGGTGCCCACCATAATCGAGTGTTCAAAAAATCAGATGGATTGGATTCTGGTGGAAATTCATTCTCAAGTAATGTAGGGTCCTCGGATGAGGGGCCTGGAAGAACTAAGCCACTTAATAGCACATTTAATTGGGACGATTTATTGAACTGGGGACCCAGATTTGAGAAATTAGTAGGCGTGTTCACAGATATTGCACTGCTTCCAGATGCAGATAATCTGGATTGCATGGAGGGAAAAACGGACAGTGAAGAATACGTGTGATATTTCAGATAATATGGATGGTGTGATGGAAAAGACAGATTGTGAAGAATATATGTAATTATCATGGATAATCCAGATGGCATGGAGGGAAAAACAGACAGCGAATAATATGTGTGATTGTCTCAGGAATTTCATAAGTTAAATTTGCCGTCAGAATGGCAGTAGTGTACAGAATAACTATTAGATATTTAATTAACAAATTAATTGTAAAAGTTAATATGCAGCATATATTTCTGCTGTTTTTAATCCCCTTTTTGTACCTCTAAGTAAAAATTGAAATTTTTTGAATATTAATTTTTTTGTATGTATGTACAGTTTTATACAATTTTATTTTATGTTCATTCTTTTCATGGCAAACTTGTGTCTTTTTGTATCTTTGATCTTTGGTGAAATGTTGATATTTCAGACTTTATTTGAATGACATTTATAGCATTGCCTAATATTATCAGGCAAAATAAATTCCCTAGTGAAATTTTGGGCAAATTAATGTTGATGTTCTTAACATTGTTTGAATATGGATGAGAACTTTTCTTTCTGGCTCATTGTCGAGTACTTGTACAGTGATTAACAATTTGCAATTCAACTAAAGTGTCAGATACATGGCATTTGACCAAGACAGGGACTGACACATGGCATTTGACCAAGACAGGGACTGACACATGGCAGTTGACGAAGACAGTGACTGACACATGGCATTTGACCAAGACAGGGACTGACACATGGCATTTGACCAAGACAGGGACTGACACATGGCAGTTGACGAAGACAGTGACTGACACATGGCATTTGACCAAGACAGTGGCTGACATATGGCATTTGACCAAGACAGTGACTAATTTATTGCATTTAATTAACTGACAGTAATTGCTATGCCATATTCAACCCACGTCTTGATCCATGCAGCATAAAGGCTACTATTATGGTTGAAATATGGTGCAGTGTATAATGTCTTGGTCATATGCAATCTATATCATATATATATTTGCTCATAAGTTGGGTCCCATTTTCAACTGTACAGACCCAAATCGCCATCACATAATGTGCCATCCATGTGTATGTGCAGTTTATTAGGAATAATCATTAAAAAAACCCAACACAGACGTTGTAGGTCTGAGTTGTTTGCATTTGAAATCTATTTGTGAGTGTATAAGCTATTGTATGCATGAGTTCCAAAAATGTTCCTAGTTTCTTGATGTTTAGCCATAAACAACAACAGTTCACATTACATGTTACTCGTTTAGTGCGACAGATACAGAAGCAAGGTAACGGTTTCAGGCAAGGATGATTTGGTTAGTAGAAACTTGGTAATGAGTCCTTATTGATTCCAAGGTCTTGCAAGCGATTTGTCGACTCAGTGGGCTGGAAAGCTATTTATTTACTCCAGGAGCTAGTAAGCCATCACTTTCAGATGGCTAGAATGTTTGGCACAAACTTGCATCAGGGGTTTGTCAATGTAGTTTATTATCTTTGTCAAATGTTAATAATCTTGTCTTGCATTTACCTGTGGTAATAAACCAGTTTCAAAGAGAGATGTATACAGATTCTTCTGTAAATTGTGATAGAACCAACTTCTAAGGGCAGTTGTGTTTTTATGACTTTTACAACATGATCAAAGATTTTTCTGTAAAAGACATCTTGTACAAGTCTAAGAAATTTTGTCTTTATGAAATTAATATTCCCGATTGACAATCCAAACCTTTTGTAAAAATAGATTTTTTTTATATGAAAATGTGAGAACACATACAGGTAGCATTTTATTATGAATAATTATTACTTTCTATTCTTTTATCTTGTATTTTTTCTTTGGCATTGAAGTACGTTCACTATGTCAGCAGAATTTATGCCTTCAAGAGAGATTATTGCCATTCTTAAATAATAGATACCAGCTGTACTCGCATACAAGTCACAGAGTTGGTTCCAACAGCAAGCTGCACGGGCTCTTGATCTGCTGTCACATAATGCACTGACAGATCCATGAGCGTAGAGTTTTTATTTGGACAAATCAGTAGAACAAACAAGATAGACCTTCATCTACCAGCACATTATGCGACAGGGTTCATAATGCTTGCAGTTGGACCAGTCTTGCAAGTGATTATATACAGTTTACTGAATATAACAGTTGATGTTTTCAGAAAATGGAGCTTAAAGTGACACAGAAGTAAAATAAAACTAATTATAGTGGAGAAAAATAATTTAGGAAATCTAGGCATGCTCAGCATTGAAAGTTCCATCAAGCTCTGTTACATGATTTCCAAGATATTAAATTTTAAAATTTTCAGATGGGTAGAATTTTGTCAAACTTATGATTATTCATTAGCTCTTAGGACTTCATAGACCAAGATCAATATTTTTTAAAAACACGGAATCAGAAAAATTCAAATCCATATATAATTTTCATCCCTTATTCAGCACTGCATGCAAAGTAAGTTTTTGATGAGAATAATTCCAACATTTAAAACTGTCCAAGTTCACACCATAATGGTTCCAATTACCATTTAACATTGTATTTATATATGGTTCCTAAATTATACATTTCTCATCTATGATAGATGTATGAAATTAATTTATTATATCGTCTTTTTTAACAGTGATGTTATAAATTTTTTAATTTTATTTATAAATAAAAATAAATGATATATAAAATAATATACACAATAATTTGTAATTATGTTACTAGCAACAAATACTTTGAAAAACTTCAACATGCTTTTATCTTTTCTGTTTCTAATATTGCAAAATCATGCCAGATTAATGACCCACAATTAGGCAACATAGATGCAAATATTTCTTTCATAGTTACAGATAATCTGGCTTGGAGATTATTAAACACTTAAAGCTTGACTGCAAGTGAGAGGCTGTACAGAACACTAGGCCCCAATACATGTCAACTTGAAGGCGCCACTATGACTACATCAAATTGAAGGCCCCAATGTAACAATACATGTCAACTTGATGGTCCAACTAATGACAATATATATAAACTTGAGTACCACACTATGATAATACATGTCAACTTAATGGCCCAAATATGACAATAAATAAATTTGAGGGCAACACTATGCTAATACATGTCAGCTTAAGGGCCCCACTGTGGCAATACATATCAACTTGACAATCCCACTAGGACAATATACATCAACTTGAGGGTTCCACTATGACAGTACATGTTCAAACAAGAATTTTGTTCTTTTGTGTAATTCGTTTAACTTGTTTAAAGATAATCTTGTGATGGTACACCTTTGAACAACTCAGTTGTTCTAAAAGATGTGCTTCATTAAAAGCTCATTTTGGCTTACAATAAATTTATACCTGAATTTGAAATCTAAAACAAATCATTCATAGTGTGAAAATACACTTGGTTCTCGTCAAATAAGAATTTGAAAATCAGTTCTAAAACTGACCTGAAGCCAAATCAGTAGGAATAACTACCTTTTCTGCATTTTTATGAGGTCACAATATACTGAGGCATTCAATAGCATCTGAGGGACCACTGTATTTCACATGCATGTTCAGTTGCAGTTTTGATATGAGTAACAGTGATTGATAGCTTTTTTTTTAAATGCTATGAAATCGTTAGCATTATAGTCTGCAAGTTTCTTTGTCCACTGCAGTATTACCTTCCATGACATAGTGTTATGTGTACATACAATCTGTACTCGGCTGTAAACTGGATCCAGCTGTAAACTGCTTAAACCTCATCTACCATTGCATATATGCCAGGAGATCTGTGTATTGACAGTTTGTTAGGACTAGTCAATACAACAACAGAGACCTGGATTTGCAGTATGCAATGGCGGATTAGTCTTGTGTTGTTTGCTGTTGGATCCAACCTATACACAAGTACATACAGTACTTTTTTCCCCATTGTGATATAATCGATTATTTTTGTAATTTAACTTTTTATATCTTTATATTTTCAGCCAGATTGTAACATATCCTTACAAAATATTTTTTTGTTATATTGATGGAATTTTCAGTTGAATTGTCGATAAACATTTGTAAATAATCTGTACAGAGGATTTCAGACTAAAGTCTTAATGATTTTTCACAGAAGAATATTAAATAACAGGTTGTTGTTTATTGTCTAATTACATACTGCCTATATTTGTATTTATGCAAACATGGTGCAAGACTCTGATGAGGGATAAATCCACCTATATATATTCAGTGTCCATTTGAGGAGTGTGCATGCATATTAAAAGACCAGGGATGCTAAGTCCCAGGGCACAATAATAAAGTACCTTATTCTCACATACTTTTTTATATATATCATCAATTACATCGAGGGGGATTATTATTTTCGAAATGATGAATGATGTCTCATGATCAGGGTGGCATTTAGTTTTATATTGTACCGTAACTTATGTATCAAAGGGAGAGTACTCCTGGAATTACAGTGCCTGGTTTTGTGTATAGCATGATTCATTTAAGTTATTATTAATTTTATCAGTGTGCTCATGCATTCTCATCTCTTGTGTGTTCATTCTTGAAATATACATTTTAGATTCATGTACAAGACATTATGCAATTATTAGACACATAAAAATGTGAAAATTATTTATACAGAACAAAATGCCTAACATTCCATGAAATGTTGCATTATTTAGAACAAAAAAATAATCAAAATAAAGTTTCAAGATTTCAAATATACAGTATTCAACAGTCATATGTATGAAGTGTAGAAAGAATAAAAACATTCATGCTGAATTTTGTTTCTTTTTATTTATACTGATGTAAGAATTTCAATAGACTTATTTAACTATTATACACCATTCCCTTGATAACTCGCAAGCCCGCTTATAATGCAGGTCATTCGTGGATCCCATTTATTTTACTATAAAGTACCCCAAAAATTGACCCCATATTTGTAGAAAATGAAGAAAATCACGATAAAAAGTGGTAAATGAAACCTTGATATATCACTGTTCTATCATCGAAATGATTCATATGACCTAGAGATATGAATCAACATTATGAAATTTTCAACTTTTAATAAGTCATGTATTTTGTTAAAAATGTCTTTCAAAACAACATTCTTGGTACACTATAACTAACAGTATCCAATGAAATTTCAATCATTGAAAATGTCACTATGTAAGGCAGAAGTTTTATAAATAAATACCAATTAAGTTTTTTCTTATCAAGTGTAATTCATGTATTCTATCTTTTAGCTTGGTTTAAGTGTAATGATCATAAATGCAATGTATCCAGTTGTATTCAAATGTGAAATATGTAAATCTACTGTAACAGCTATGTCCGTGAGCATTTCTGTGTGAACCTAATTTTGAATAAATCAGGGATCAAAACATCATCAGTACTTAATAATTAAGTGCCAACGGTGTTTTGATACCTGATTTGCACAAATATTTGTTGTATTGTTGTAATGAATTAAAACCTGACCTCCTTGTATTAACACATTAATAACATCTTTGTATCAAATAAAAGGTGTGGAATAACTGAAAAATTAAAATGCATGAAAATCCAACCTGTGTAAGAGCAAACAGCCCTGGTTGAGTGTCAGGTCAACTCATTTCAAGTGATCAATCAAACTACGTTACAACATTTTAGGTTAATATAATTAAAAACAACAATTACTGACTTTTGAGGTTGGCAATTGTTTCACCGAACTAAATGTTTCATTTTTTTAATAAAAATCTTGTTGTGAATTTGGATTAATAACTAGTCTGGTTCCCTGATTATTATGCTCCTTGCGTTGCATTCCACTATAGTAGAAAGCAAAGAAAGGAACATACGGATAATGGAACCAAAATAACAACATAGAGTAGTGATGTAATACACAATGTTTTCATTTACATGTGAAAGATTGTTGAAACCAGCTGGAATAATGTTAATGATCTCTCAGCAGCAATTTGAAAATAAATGTAATTTTTACATAAAAAATGAATAACTTCATTAGAAACAATGCTTTATTGACAATTATTTCCAACACTATTTTAAAACGATTACTTGGCCATTAAACAGCAGTTCATTCCCCACCAAACAATTTTTTCGATGTCCAGTTGAGATGGCATCATTTCATATTGTTTTGGAAGTCCCTCAATAACTTGCACACTCACTTATAGTGTGGTCTATGTTTTTGGACCCTGTTGTGCATGAGTTATCGAGGAAGAGTTGTATCATACAGCTTTAACCATTTTCCAGTCATATCACTACGATCTTTGCAGCGTAGCAGTTTAAAGTAATGTCTAGCACTGGGGCATCATGCTGCAAACATGTAGCATGATGTCCCACCTAGTCATATTATCCTGACAGCAAGCCAACCAGTCCTAAGACTAAATTCTTAATGCTGAGCACCAAGCAAGGAAACTTCAAGTACCATTTTTATAAGTCTTGGGTATGATTAGGCCAGATTCAAACCCCTAACCTCCCATGTCTGAGCATCTAACCACTTTGGCCACCAGAGCAGTCACATTTCATTCTTGCTTGGGAATTTCAGATTCTAAAAAAAAGTTCTGCATTTTAAATTTTCACAACTTTTTGAGATATTGAAAGGTTTTTATGTGTAAATCTTTATGTAATTTGTTGTTACCATGTCAGGAAAAAAAAACATAATTCAAACCACAATGAAATTTTTCATGTAATACAGTAGATTGAAAAGTACAAACAGACACAAAAAAGTAAATGAAACTTCCTGTGATCCAGATGACAGTGTTATGGTTCATGATTTAACAGAGTAATTCATTGGTTAAGTTGACTATGACTGTTAATTTCAAAGAGCAGATTTCAAGTTTAAAAAAAATGATACAAAACCTTGAATAACTAAGTACATTGATCACAGAAATAATATCTTTGAGCAGCAAATTAAACACATGATAAATAACACGGTATAAAAAAAAAAAAGAATGTCAATTAACTGGTCCTGTATTCTTTACTCTCTTTAAGCACCCAACAGAAACCCAAGCACTTTGTGATTCAGATATAATCCCTGCTACTAAATATGAGCTCTATGGAAGAAAACCAAGAGTGATCAAATATTCAAACTTCACTCTACAAGTGTAAGAACTTGAGAGTCAATTTTTCTTTATTATTCAGTTTTAAATGGAGACAAATTTCAGGCTCAAAAATGTTAAGAATACAATGCCTAGACGTGATGTTGGCATGAGACAGTATGATTCATCACATGAATGATTTTGTACCAGTACAAAACAAAATCATATCCTTATGGCCAATTCTGCCATAATGATAACAAAGTCAATAAAACATTCTGGTGTATACAAGTATAAGAACTGTATACAAGTGTTAGAACTGTATACAAGTATTAGAACTGTATACATGTCTAAGAACTGTATACAAGTATTAGAACTGTATACAAATATTAGAACTGGTAGGACACATGGTACTAATTGTAAAAGCACATGTTTCAAACACATGTAGTTCCATAAAATACCAAAGCTCATATCCTTTTCTCTACACAAATGCTGACATCTAGGTTTCATCTACACTGATAAATATAGGTTTGATCATGAGCACTCAGAAATTTAAAGTTATTTCATTTTTAATATCGTGGTGTTTGCATAGGTTTACAATGGGAACTGAATTAGTACTGTGAGTCCTATAGGCAGCCACAGCAATACAGTGACTCCACATATGCAAGTGCAATATATTTACTATAAATGCAATCATATGGTTCTATTTGTGGATAACAAACAAAATTAATAGCTTTTGTAAACCACGGAGTGACTATCAATGGATATTAAACACATTCAGATATATCACCTGTTGCCAAGAAGAGGGGAGGTGGTACAGTGTGTAGATTTGACCATGTTTAGGTGGAGTGTTTTGCACACTGGTTATGCAATCTCTCACACACACACACACACACACACATATATATATATATATATATATATATATATATATATATATATATATATATATATGCAATCACATATAAAGTTTATACAATTTATAGAGTAGTTATGGCAAGCAATATGATACTTCCTAGTTGTGTTATGAAACATTATGCTTCAGATATCATCACTTAGGTCTCTTCCACCATGCTTTGTGGTCATGACCTTTCTTGACTTTGCATCCCACTAATTTCTTTCAGTGAATGTTTTGAAATTTCATATTTTGTATTTTAATGGACTTATGCCTACTTTACTTTAGTTTTAAATTATATGTGTTGGGGGGGGGGGTTCTAGGTAATTTCTGTCATTTAAATCTCCTTTTCTGTAATAATACATGTACATATAGATGGTCACCTTGACCTTTTACTCATTAATTACATAATATGACAAGGTTGGTAATATATTTCAGTATTAAACTGAAGAGAGATAAATGGTGATAGTAAAAAAGATGACTCTTATAAGGCAGCTTCATTTTAATATTTTTTTCTTCTGATTTTCTTAAATAAAGATCAAATACTTAAATGTTGCCTGAAATGCACCATTGCTGTGTAGGTGAACATGAACTTGCAATGTAATTTAATATTCACTAATGTAATCTTTGACAAGCAGAATTATGCACATTGCTTACTTATGTATTGAACTACTGTCAGAAAAATCAAAGGCGGATATAGGACACATGGTAATAATTGTATGGAAACATGGGAACTAGCCTGGAAATGGGTGGACATAAAATAGAGTATATATGGGTTTGGGTGACCAGGATTGGCTAATAATGTAAGTTATGTTTTAGGAAAAAGAATCTTTTAAGAACTTATCCTAGCTGTAACTGAAAAAAAATAGAGACGTTTTATGGATGGATTTTCAGTCCTTTAACAGTCTTGAGTTTGGAACACTCATTACTGAAACTAGCACCTGACTCTTTGGTGCAGAATTGAAGGCACATGTTTCAAACACATGCAGGTCCAGAAAATGCCATGGCTCATCCTTTCCTCTACACAGAAGCTGACATACAGGTTTCATCTATACTGATAAATATAGGTTTGATCATGAGCACTCAAAAATTTTAAGTTATTGAGTTTTTAATATCATAGTGTCATTGCATACCTATGCCAACACCATATTAAAACTACTTACTATGGGAACTGAATTAGTACCATGAGTCCTGTATGCAAATATTAGAACTGTACAAAAGTATTAGAACTGAATACAACTACTAGAACTCAAGTATAAGAACTTTATACAAGTATTAGAACTTTACTATTAAAACTGTTAATATTGAGCATAAAAACAATAATCATGTCATACAGGAATAGAATGGAAATTTTGTAAGGTACATGTATGCTACATTTTTAGAAATAATGGCCAATCCATGTTTATTCTCATCGTGCCTACAATTTACCATTTTGACCAAATAAGAATGTGGGCCTCAACTTGATCACACAAGAATTACCATATACCCTGAAAGAAGAACTCCATGACATGATACTACAAAACAAGTAAAACATACAGAAAATCAACCTTGCAATAACAGAATTTTGACAAATGAGCCTGCTTTTGACACTATGCTGCATCTGAATAGATTAGTTTACTTACGCATGTGACATTTTTTCAACAAAACATATGGCAACCAAACTTCTAATTTGGACTGGTTGGGTGTTTTACCACACAACAACACATGAAGGTTGTCCATGGCATGCCAGGGCAAGCAGAGTAAACTGCCTTGCCCATTGACAAACCTTGGTGGCAATCCAGTGGGAATGGAACCCGTACCCTTTTGGTTAAGAATACAACATCTCAATCGCTGAGCCACTTTGACTGACTATAATTTGAAAAGACGTGTAAAAGGTATAGCAAGCATATGCTAGCAATTATTTCATCAGAATGAAAATGTTCACTCATTCACATGCATTGTGTTTTGGGGTCTTTTGGACAAATGCAACTTATGTGAAAGAGGAACCAATTTTCTGTTTATTCAATACTTATATTTGAAGTATGATACCTTAATCAGATCTCCTACATGGTTTTTCTCAAGCATTTACCACAGAGTTCTAACAAGAGTCTTAAAAAAGCTTTTTTAAAAACTGGAAACTAAGCAGATTTTTACACATTCTGAGAATCAGGGACTTTCCCTATGGAATTAAAGAAAAACATGGTAAGAAAGTTACAAATATTTTGAAAGTTAAATCTGTGTGAATTACTTTATAAGTAATTACCATAAAATAAATGAAATTAATATAAACAAAAAAGGAAGCAACTATCGTGAAACAAATATAGACCATAACTAAAGTAATTAATATGAAACAAAGACTAAAATGTGAAGTAATTACCATGAAATAAAAAAAATTAATGTAATTACTATGGAATACAGGCTAAATTTAATGATTAGGTAGAAGCATAATACTGCCAAACTTTGCACAGAACACAATAATGACTGGATCAGTAATAAGTATCTTAACAATGCAAATAGTAATACATGTAATATCAAGAACTACATATAATAAAATTCACACCTAACAAAGCTAAAGTGACTTTAAAAAATCATATTGTTATATCAAATTTCATAACTGATTAAAAATTATATAAGACCAGAAGGAACATGCCATTTAATTCATAACAACCTTAATGTTATTATAATTACAGCATTTACCATACATACTTGCACTCAAGTCCAACTGCAAACAACACAGACCCTGGTCCGCCATCACATAATGCAGCGGGCAGATCTGGATCAATGCAGCTTACAGTTGGATCTGACTTACAAGGGAATATATATAGTAATATATACAGAGTTAACTGTCTTCCAAGTCATAAACTTCTTGTTGTTCTACGGTTTATTGCCATTTTTCAGCACAAGATAGGCTATACATGGCGGCCAGTATAACAGGTGGAGGAAGAACCCTGAAAAACCCAGGGAAGAACCACCGACCCACGAGAAGCTACCAAGTCATAAACTAAGGGTGCACTCAGTGTCTGCAGGTGATTCCAGTTTATTCCTGTAAACAAGACTGGTCTTAATATATATATCCATAAAATATTCTTTAAAAATCTTAAAATTATTACTCCATCCATTCCAATTTATTCATGGATAAATTCATCTCCATAATAGTTAATCACAGTCAGGTCTGGCTTTTGCCGAATGATCTCCACAATCAAATCGTCATCAATCTGAAAAAGATCACAGATATTCTTACAAAATCTGACTGGTTCCATAAGTATTAAGGTCTGTGAAAAAGTACATTGAAATACTTTCAAATATCAAAATATTTGCCAATTGGACACAATTTTGAGCTGTACTGGTCACAGACCAGAAGATCTTGTGTGAAGGCCTTTGGTCCGACATTCATCCATAGTTCATAACACAAATCTGTTATCAGCCTTCTAAACTATAGGGAAGTGCGCCACCAAACTTCACAGATACATTAAGCCCAAGGTCTAGTTAGTCCTACAAGAAAATGGCGCCCTTCAGATCTACAACACAGAGACAATTTTACAGATCTTGTTATTGATACATCTCCTGACTGGTTGATCATACTGATGTATGGTTTTTAATAAAAGACTTTTTACTGTACGATGCCTACTTGCTCCTACATGATATGACATCCAACTTATTTCTACCTGGTCTTAGACGAAAATCAAAATAATGCTGATATGACATCCAACTGATGTCTACTTGGTCTTAGACAAAAATCAAAATAATGCTGATATGACAGCCAACTGATGCCTACTTTGTCCTAGACAAAAATCAAAATAGTGCTGATATGACATCCAACTGATGTTTACTTGGTTGTAAATGAAATTTGTGCTTATATGACACCCAATATGGCTGCCTTGAACATTGTTATTGCTACTCCAGATGGTCATACCGACATGGGGTTGCCGTTAAAGACCTCACATTATGTCCGGCTGATCTTATGATCTTAAATGAAAGTGGTCATGTGGTTTAAAAGAACTCACCTTTGCAGCTCACTGGGTTCAAACCTTGGCTTAGCCAATGTAGGTTTGCAAGAAAGCTTACCATTAGCTTCCCATGAGATGGTGGTTCTTCCTGGGGCTTTCCCAGGTTCTTCCTCCACCAAAATATAGTGGCCACCATGTATAGCCTACCACATGCTGATAATTGATGTTAAACTCCATAAAACCAAACCTGAATAAAAATGGTGATGAGCTGACAGCTAATATACCTGCCATGGCAGCCATCCTGAAAACTGATATAACTACTCCTATTGAAAAGATGGTCATACTGACCAGTGATTTTCACGAAAAGTCTTCTTATGATGTCTGGTTGGTCTTAAATGAAAACTGCACTAATCTGACATCCAATATGGCCACCATGATTGCCATCTTGAAAATATTGTTATTGCTATGCCTCCTGAATGTGTTTTTCTCCAAAAGACTTATGTCTAGTTGATCAGAAATGAAAATGGTGCTGATCTTACACCCAATATGGCCACCAGGTGGCTTAAACATTCAGTTTTTAAGAAGTTGTTGTTGTTGTTGTTGTTGTTGTAGGGTTTAACGCCATTTTTCAGTACACAATAGGCTATACATGGTGACCAGTATTAATGGTGGAGGAAGAACCCAGAAAACCCCGGAAAGAACCACCGACCCACGAGAAGCTACTGGCAAGCTTTCTCACATAACCACATTAGCTGAATCCGAGACTTGAACCCAAGCAGACAGAGGTGAGATGGCAGTGATCTGTAACGTAGAGCGCTTTAGACCACTCGGCCACTTGGGGCCCCAGTTTTTAAGAAGTAAAAATGGTTTTGGATTCCTGAACTTCTTTTCAGCCAGAAGAGGGTCAGCCCCTTTGATGGACTCTTGTTGTTTAATTAGTATGTGATTGTGCCAGTTGAAGATGGTTAGATAATAATTTCAAACATCTAAGCTGCTTGTTGTGATTGAATAGTCTTTTTTAGTTCACCTGGCTGTTAGGCCAAGTGTACTTTTGGTATGGCCTTTCATCCATTGTATGACCTTTAGTTGATTAAAAAAAAAAAAACTGTCAGTCAATGTGGTTTTCTTCTCAAAACCTATTGATGTCATACTGGCACCATTTTCACTGAAGACAAAGTAGACATCCTAAGAAGTCTTTAAGTGAAAACCTCTTGTTGATAAAACCATCCATTTACCAGGAATTGTGATAACAAGAATTTCAAGATGGTTTCTGTACAGTGGCCATATTGGATGTTGTCAGATTGGCACCATGTTCATTTAAGACCATATGGATCTCATGAGAAGTCTTCTGGTGAAAACTCCACCTCAGGGAAACTTTCTATTCAGGAGTTGCAATATGATTTTCAAGATGGCTGTGATGGTGGCCATATTGGACTTCTGATTGGCACCATTTCTATTTAGGACCAACTAAACATTATAGTAAGTCTTTTATTGAAAACCCCATGCTGATAGGACCATCCATTCAGGAGTAGTAGCTATAACAACATTTTGAAAATAGCTGATATGGTGGTCATACTCACCATCGGACAGCACCATTTTCATTTAAAATCAAGTAAACACCATAAGAAGTCCTTTAGTAAAAACCTCATGCTGACATTCAGGAGTAGTGATAACATTTTCAAGATGGCCATTGTGTTGGACATATTGATATTGTGCAAACAGCACCATTTTCATCTAGGGTCATGGGATAAATGTGTGTTAAGTTTCATGGCAATCCTCCAAGTAGTTAGTAGGAGTAGCAATAACAAAATTGTACTAATGTACGTATGGATACTGGACAACAGACGACCACATAGGCACGATTGATCTATGACCAGTAGACTTAAAAATGACTGACCAGAAGTTTATCAATTTGACAGAAAGCATCCTGGCATGAAGAGCTCTCAAGGTTTTGCAAACGACGCCCATGCCATCCAATATGGCTGCCATTAGTAAAACAAGAAAAATCTTTAAATTACTTCTTCAAAAACAAAACCCACTTAGTTGAATAAACATGACAGATAGAAGACACTCTGACATGAAGACTTGTCAAATTTGTAAATTAAAAAGGAAGTTACTAATCCACTATCATACATGACTGCCATTACTAAAATAAAATAGAATTACTTCTCAGACCTTTGACGAGAATTTGATACAATTTAACAGAATGCACTCCGATATTAACAATTTTCAAATTTACAGAAATAATATCATTTTCACAATCAAATATGGTTGCTGTTACTAGCTGGGAAATAAATGCTTGCAGTACATGGTTTCTGCATTGACTATTAATGTTGCTATTATTTATCTTCTTTCTCATAGGTTATCGTGCACAACCAATAACCAAAAGGTGTAGGTTCAAATCCTACCAACTACTATAGAGCGTTCTCATGCAAGCCACTTTAGTTGAACTGCCTCAACACTAAATAACCTTCCTGCTCTGTCATAAATATATAAAAATAATCACTTTCTTGGCATAAAAAACAAGCAATTTAGACAGTAGATTTTCACATGATCTTTCCCAGACCTGGGGACTTAGGCCTAATTAATGACCAAGAAACAGTTCACAGCCCATCCTAAAGTATATGCAACTGCAAGGCATTACAAGATTACCAGTCAAGTATGCAGTCAGCATGGATTCCTAAGTCAGTCCTCATGTTATAAGCTGGAAACTATCAGAGCTGCAGAGGATCAGTGGTTAAGGCCTTGGACACATAAGTAGAAGGTTGAAGGTTCGAGTCCCACCATCTAATAAGCTTGGACTTAATTTGCCATTTATTTTATTAAATCCAACAAGTTAAACATCCTTACTCTAATATGGTCACCCTTCAAGGGAAGACAGTCTTCCCTATAAGAAGAAATATCACAATTTTAATGTGAGAAAAGCACATCCGACAGTCACGGAAATCATGACCACCATACCCAGAGGAAAATATTTCAGGTTGATCTATACCAATGATAAGGTTGCACAGACTTCAACTGGTCTGGTAATGGCCTGGGCTGCAGCCACTGGAATTACCAAATTTTTGTCTGATCATGCAGGCTTATATTATGTACTGGACTGAAACATTCCATTCTAACACAAAGCTTGCAGAGATAGCTCTGATTTAATCAACTGAGATTTTCATGAGATGTATTTTTTTAATTATAGATCTCAGTGTACGTCAGACATTTAAGCCATGACTCAAGAGCTAAGAGGCTACATTCTCTTTCCCTGATGAAATATGCATTTTTGGGCTCCATGGCATTTACCCATCTGCTTCAGTGCTTGACAGAAAGGATCTGGTACTGCATCACCACCTGTTTAGACTTACTGACAGTGGAGAAGGCACAGATGAAAACATTTTTGTTGCACACAGACAACATGTTCTTTGCTACAAAAACCTTGATGTGTCATTAGAACCTCATAACCATCTTATCTAAACTGGAGATAGTATGGGTTGAGGAAAAGGGCATGCATGCAACACCAAACACCATGCTTAAAGCTATCAAAAAAACTTGGTATGAAGGAGCTTTAAGGAGATTCTGGCTGAACGTCTGACCTGATCTGATTTGAACCATGTCAAAACCCATGACTGAATCTCTTACAGAAACAATGAGAGGGATTTTGGGCAAATGAAGTCAAAACTGCCTAACAGGTCTGATGTTGTTGTAGAGTTTAACACCATTTTTCAGCACATGATAGGCTATACATGGCGGCCAGTATTAATGGTGGAGGAAGAACCCGGGAAATCCCCAGAAAGAACCACCGACCCTCAAGAAGCTACTGGCAAGCTTTCTCACATAACCACATTGGCCGAATCCAAGACTCGAACCCATGCAGACAGAGGTGAGATGGCAGTGATACATAACGGAGAGCGCTTTAGACCACTCAGCCACTCAGGGCCCCTCCAAACAGGTCTGACATATCTTTATCGTGACCAATATCAGTTCCAACAAGATGCCTGAGATCATAGAGCAGTAGCCTTTGAAAGTAATTGGGACAAACATTTTCTCTTCAAAACGCCAGAGAAACAATAAACCAGCTGCATGATTGAGACACTTGACACGATACTACTGTTGATGTTGCACTAGTCCATGAAACCTGTTACTTTCCTTCATACATCTTTAGAGTAGATAGCCTTCTAGCTTATGAGATTCTCTCCATGAAGGAAGACTTCAATTCTCTTCTCCAGAGGGATTCCATGATAAGAGCAAGACAACACATCACTTGATATCCCCAGAGAGCCAATATCTGCTGAAAGATTGACTACTGGATGGACAACAGGGTGTGAAGAGTTTTGACCCTTCTTGACAATAAACCAGCCAAAATGTCTGCCTGGGGTTATGTCTGATTTGTGCACACCTCAGGGCAGAATGTTCTAAACCAGAATGCAAAGGTTCAGTGATTTTGTCTGAGAAGACGAGCCACAATCAGTTATCCATCATAATGAGGCCTACCTTTCTGTACAAATGATCCTTCCAAAATGAAACATGTTTAGCAAGGCCTTTATTTCTGGAAGGTCGATGTGAAGAGGTATATTTTCTGGCTCATATTTGCCACTGATTAATGTGAAGCAGGGCAACAACTGTGCAAGCCAACTGTACAAGCTGCCATCCATGCAGATTGTAAGTTCCAGCTTGGGATTTTCCAGAGGAATTCATGCCATGATATATCATATGTCACTGACACAGGAAAGATACCGGTACTATTTCATCTGAGATTGGTATGATCAGCTGAAGGTGTATGAACAGACAGGTGTAGAGATGGACCAAAGTGAACAGACTGAAGAGCTACAGAAACTCAACTGCAAAGATACACTCCCCTCTGTAAATCATGTCAACTTGAGAGAAAAAAACGTGCTGGAATGGACTAAGTTCTCACCTATCCCAACTGACCAGAAACTATAAATGGCTTGACCAAAGATAAACCTACTATGCATTTTGGAAGGATGTCAACAAAATATGTCACAGCTGCAGCCAACAACAAGGCTGACCAGAAGACGATTCAAATATTATTTTCCACATGTTGGTTGGTCATACTCATCACCAGAATGTTCTTATCCAATTATGGTAACTGTGCTAAAATATGAAAGTGTGCTAACAATACCAGTGTGATGAAAATGATGCTGGTAGCTGGCTTTACGAAAAGAAACCCTTGGAGTTGCCTGCATCCCATATTTTGTTTGTCAGATATTTCCTTGACCTTTGCCAACTGAGGCAGAAGTTATAAAAGGGACTAATCATCATTACCTTGCATGTCTACAAAGGACCTAACCTTATTGGCTGAGCTTACAACTGGCAGGTATGGGCACTCTGAAATCAACAAGAGTCCACAGACTTTCTCCACAGCTGTTATATAATTAAACTCCTTCTTATCCGCTGTGGGGTTGGGGTATGCTATTTTCATGAGGTTATCCCTGCACTTACTGTGAGTGCTGTCCTCCTGAGGCATTTTGTCTACATGAGGATAAGAACATTCAAAGGGACAAGGATGAGGCAATGCCATTATGCCTGTGTAAGGTCTGGTATCTCCCAAACATGTATGCCAGAAAGAATGGACTCATTGGATGCACTGGCAGCTAGGCAAGTGCCACAGCTTGCCTAGTTGGTATATATGGCCAGGAAATGTGTCTAACGGTAGGCCGAATGGTTGGCTTGTTTACAGGCTGGTTAGTTGGCTCTGCTAGCTGAATTCCTGTATAACTTTCCATCTTGCAGTCAGCTGGCTCAATAAAATGAGATTCAGTTATGAACCTTTATGGCCAGATGGCTAGTCTGCAGCCAGAATGGAGATGTAAAGACTGTACAGATGGCAAAACAAATCATCAAAGTCCGAAATAAATCCACTGAACCAGGACATACAGACTCTAAGGCCAATCTCAGACATGAGATTATGTTACTGTACTGCCTAATAAAGAGAAGACAGTCTCTCGTTGGCTCCAAGCTATCAGTGGAAGTTTATGATGGACAACGAGACACAAATTCACCTGAGAACTGCAGCTGTATCATCACATTTTGAACTTGGTGCCTCAGCTGTGACTCCGTCAATGCCTGTGAAGAAGGTTGGGTCAGCAACTCCACAAACCCCTTGTTCTCCTATCTCAAGCTGACACAATTTAATAGTCACAGTTGACATTATCTGTAGTACTTTCAAAAGGTGGATAGGACCATCTTTAAGTTCCCATTCTGCTGGCTAGTGACATTTTAGGGTGCAGATTCAGCATGTGGCATTCTTGCCATGTCTTTCTCTCCTCTTAAAGACACTTTTTAAGTATTGTAGACCAGATTGCTTCCTACCACAACACACAAACAATGCCTTCTTCATTGAGAAACATTTGGTAAAAGCTAGGCAAGTAACCTGTGTGTCATCCATGGTTTTAAATCTCTCACATTAAATACATTTTGTGCCTATCAAAAGACCAGAATGACAAAAAATCTGGAAATAACAACTTGAAAGTATTTATCTGGAAATAACAACCTGAAAGTATTTACATATGCAACTACTGAATGTTTGTGACTTAAATTATAGTAAATAAAAGCTGGACAGAATGCACCAAAAGAACCAACACTGTTATGTTAAGCATGATGCCATTAAAAAAAAGTCCACAACTGCAAAATAATTACATAATTATTTACAAATTAAAAAACATAACAACTGAATCATGTACTAAATAACTTTACACTCAATACCATATTAACTTAATCCATGGATGATAGAAAACCCCTCACAATATTCCCTGCATTTTGAGATGCAAAGAATATGTAGCTGATCATATCCAGGAAGAGCTAAAAACTGAGTAGACAACTGTAGCCAACTAGGTATGGTCAGGGGAGGTAATAGGTAAGAATTTCTTCCCTTTACTACATTGCAATTGCAGAAGTCATCAGTAGTAGGCTTTATTCCTAATGTAGTGTTAATGTGATAAGGAATGTTTTCAAATCATTTCTAGTAATAGCCCTGAATATGGCAAATGCCTTTAAAATAATACACAATACAAGTTATGCTGTGAATCACCTGAAATTCATGGAGTACAAATTGGTTTTCACAGCGTATAAATCTTAGTGGTTCTTGTAAAACAGACCATGAATTTAAGTCAAACCAAACTGATACCCAAATAAATATCACCCCTAACCCACCTCCCCACCATTCCTGATGATGAAGCATCACTTATTTCTGTGCTTGTTTTAATGCCAGTGGTATTGATAGTGTTGATATACATACTTTGTCACCATGTCTTTCTTTATATGAATAAACATGTTAAAGGTTTCTATTTTCTACGTTCATTTTAATTGTGTCAACAGTCAATTACCGCTCACTGATTTTAGCTTATTTATGAAAGACATCAGTGCTTTAGAAAGCTGACAAGCTGTAATCTTTTTATTATTGACACAGGAAAAAAACTATTCTCTGTGTTTGTCTTCAATGCATTCTGTACAATCATTACTCAAACAGCAGCCAAAAAATGTTTGCTCATTCAAATGACATACACAACTCACACAAGGTTGGTGAAAAACGCATCCCCCCCATAAGCAACTTCCTGGGAGGGGATTAGTTTTTATTTCTCTAGGTTTAAAATGAGTCCAAGCCATGTCACTGTTTACAGATCTTATAAGAGGGACTCTATAAGGACTGCATCAACCAGTCATTGAAATATGAGAGGATGTTGATCCACGGATCACTCAGGTGGGCGGCAACTACTCCCAGCGCCCTGGCTGAAGTTCTGAGACCAGAGCCTAGGCTAAACAGCAGAGCCTGAAATTGGAAAACTTCCCAATTCTGGCAAAACTGAAGATATTTCCTGTGAAGAGGAAAAATTAGGATGTTACGGTAAACATCCTGATGGTTGATGGTGACAGTCCAGTCACCAGCACTTCCTGGCATTCTTGACTGAGGTCACAGTATGCTCCATCCTGGACACTTCCTGCTGAAGAAACATGTTTAGGGCAGAAAGATGGAAGATAAGCTGAAAATTTCTGAATTTTTGAAAATGAGGAAAATCCAAGAGTAGAAAGTCAGAGGCTGGTCTTTTGTCTCCTACTGTACTGCATCGTTCCACAGAAGGCTGTGCATCTTATCCCTTGTCTAAGCCATTTTTGAAAATAAATGAGGTCATTGCAAGAGGAGGATGTTCCTGGAAACAATGTTGGTATCCTTCTTTTAGTATAGAAAGAACCAAAGTATCTTTCATTACACCCAATTAAAATATACACATAGGTGAGCCATGCACCCACAGGGATCCTGGAAAGAAGGACACATGACAGGAGAGGGTTTGAGTTAATAGTGCCT
Source organism: Sinohyriopsis cumingii (assembly GCA_028554795.2). Taxonomy (NCBI): domain Eukaryota; kingdom Metazoa; phylum Mollusca; class Bivalvia; order Unionida; family Unionidae; genus Sinohyriopsis; species Sinohyriopsis cumingii. The sequence goes on along the minus strand of CM068829.1, from coordinate 151,974,728 downwards.
CCCCCATTTCCTTGGTAATGGTGGAGGAGCCCAAAGGCTTCCTCCCTTGACCCTTCCAATTCTGTGCCATTCCAGGCATTTCAGACTGAGCTTTTAAAAAGACATGATGTGGACAGAATAATGAAATATTGATCAGTTAGCCAAAAATGAGGATTATGACGTCTTACCCTATTCCCTACAATAATTAAATATTGATCAGTTAGCCAAAAATGAGGATTATGACGTCTTACCCTATTCCCTACAATAAAAAAATATTCAAATTAGTTTACCTGGTCAAATTTTAATCACTGCTTTTGGCAATCACGACAGTGTCAATTATTTCTAACTTTGGTATAACATATTTGTGAGAAAATGGGGAATGCTGTAAAAGCATTTTTTTACTTTGCTATTCAAAGATGTTAAAATTTATTTTTTCAATTTAATAAAGATTATGTGATACTAACACTATACTCTGTATACTAATGTGACTTCTGTGTTGTGTTTTTTATTTTATTTTATTCACTAAAACTGTATTAGGTTTAGACTGATTCTGCAGCAAGTTCTTAAAACACAGATAACAATCAAGCTAGACTGCCTAAATGTTGATATGATGTGGCAGTTTAGGGAGCAAGAAACAAGAAACTCTAAAGGAAACCACAATCCCTTCACACTGATCATGCACCTATGCAAGTGGCACAGCCAGGGATCAAACATGTGACCAGAGATGCAAAGCAAGCACACTACCACTGCACTGTTCAGGCTCTATATCCAAACATTATGTACATGGAATCTGTACCTTGTTGCACTGTCTGAGGTTTAAGTAGGTCAGTCTTGGCATCTCATCAGGGATTCTGTGAAGACAAATTCCAATCACCTTGTCAATCCCCAGGAGATCCAGGTATTCCAAGTTTCTGCAATAATACCACATTTGTTTTCTTTATCTTAACTGCATACTGTATACACTCAATTATAAGTTGAGTAAAAACTGCAAACTGCACAGTTTGTTAGAAGTAATCAGCAGAACACACACAGACCCTGACCAGCTGCCACATTATGCTAAAGCAGATCAGGATCTTGGTTATTTGCAGTTTTACTCAACTTATAAGAGAGCATAGAAGGTAAGACTGGTATTTTTAGATGTCATCATAATTTATTTTTCAAAAAATGTCATATTTCACATTACCATACAACTTCACTACAGGTGCCCTGATCACCTTTCAAGCCCAGCAATTTTTTAACCTTTGAACCCAGCAATTTTTTTTTAATGAAATGTAGGTAATTGCTTTTTAAGACTTTATATTATTAAATGCTTTACAATGAAACCTATGAAGAATGAAACTTGAATAAACATAATATTTTCTACTTTAGATTCAATAAACTTTAGCCAGTGAACCAAAGCTGCTTTTTGTCTTATAACCAAATGAAATTCTGGGTCCAAAATGTGAACTTTACATTAACATGATGCCCATAAAACTGGAACTCAGTCAGAGCATGGGGCTTTAATTAACCCAATTTAGAAACACATACCATACATACTCATCTAGAAGTCAGATCAAACTGCACACTACACAGACCCAGATCTGTCAACACAAAATGCACTGGCAGATCTGGGTCTATACAGTTTATAAGGACTGACCAGTATCACAAACAACATAAACCCTGATCTGCCAACATATTAATTAATGGCAGATCATTGTCTGTGTTGTTTGTAGTTGGGTCCAACTTAAAAGCAAGTAAGTACAACAGTGGTACAATAAAATACCGATCGTCACAGATTCCTGTTAAAAATTTACCAGCTTCAGATATGTTGTCAAAACACCAAAATATTGAATGATATGTCACTGGACATATGATCATGAATTTCATTCCTATGTAAACCTAAAGAACTTCAATAAACAAAACAAAAAATCCTCAAAACCATACACTCTATTTGGTCATGAAAGATTGCCTTCTTGATAAATTTCATGTCAATAGTAGGGATGATTCACAAAATTGTGCATAAAAAATAAAACCATGCCACATGACTGAAAATTGATTACTGTATATACTAGCAAACTGAAAAACAAAGATCATGATCTGCCAAGCATAATAGACATGCACATCAGGATCTATGCTCTTTGTTCTACTGATTACATCTAACAAGCTGCAGAGACCCAGATCTGCTGGTGCATTATGCATTGGGAGATCTGGGTCTATGCAGTTTGTAGTTGGATTCCTTTTATAAGTGAGTATGTATGGTACTGTTTTAGAAGACATGCAAAATTATTACACCTAGGTTGTTATATAGTATATCAATTTCTTTGTAGCCTTATAAGAAGCTGTGAATGTCACACACATTGCCACCAAACAAAATAATAAAATAAAACTGTAATATTGTCCTTTGATCATTATTCAAACTCAATCCTTCCTTACATTTCTCTATACAACTCCATACACAACAGTCATGTCTCCAGGATACAAGACAGAAGGAAAAGATGTAAAAATGTTTTACTTAATGTCAGTAGTTTGGGTAACGATAAAACACTAGCATTGGACAAACTATTTCACCGACTTAATATAAATACCAGGTACTGAATATTTTAACCAACTGGTAAACAGTACATATTTACAATGAAACAAAACACATCAAAAAGCATTACAATGCAAACAATAACTAATTAAAAGACAACACAACAAATCATAAAATATTTAAACAATATATATACATATATGACTTAGAAGGCTTGCACATGAAATTTCAGACAAATAAATAAAAGTTTTATTCTTAAAATCATGTAGAAAGGCCATATTTATAATTAAAATATCAGAAAAAGAAGGAGTTAAAGTTAAAACAATAAAAACTCATTAAAATAAGCAGGATTTAATCAAAACAAAGTGAAATCGGTACCTTAAACTGGATTGCCACCAACTGCTAGATAGAATGACATACTAGCACATTTACATTGAGACCCTGACCATGTCCAAATTAACATGACCATGTCGAAATCAACCTGACCATGTCCAAATCAACCCATGAATTCTTTGAAATCAGGGATTGTTCTTGGTTCTGCATTCGATTCCAGACCTTGGGAGTGTCATATTTAAAAGAAAGCTTATGGTCCTTACCAAATTTTGGCGTCTAAGATTATCGTTGCAGTTTTTGAATGTGACTCAAATGATTGTGTGTTTTCTTGTCAAGTACACCTTATATGCTACAACTGCCATGTGTCCTAATCTGATAATATGTACAGTAGGATTTGCTTAACTTAGCCTATAGTCATACAAGCTATTAACTCCAGTTTAATACATTATACTGTATTATTTCCATTTTATCTGAATTTTGTTTGCTACAGAACAGCCTAATTAAGAGGGTAGTGGCTGAAATTTGACCTAAAAATGCATTTGTAGATCATTAGGTTAATATGTGGACAAATAATGATTGAAATGTTGCAAGATGTTTAATTATCTGATTGCTTTTTTAAATTACAGATCTTAGATATGTGATTTACTATATTTATTTGAAAATCTATTCCAAGAGTTTCAAACAGTCACCACATTGTATTCTTTGGTGATATTGGATATAATCAACCACATTTAAGCCTAGAACAATGGCTGGAGATTGGCTCGCACAGCTATGGCTGCAAACAAGTCAGTAAGTATCTTGTTTTCGTTTTGTAGAAGAGATATATGATGTAATTCAAGAACTAGAGGGAACTACAATATTTTTCTAAAATAAGTTTCAGCTGTATATTTTATTATCAGTTTTAATTATAAATAAGATGCATACAGCAAAACTGCCAGTGTATGAATCAGCCTCGTATATATATATAATTTGACATCATTCCATTCGCAATGAGATTTGAATTGTCACAGCCAGTATTGTCTGTAATTTCACATCATTCCATTCACACACAGACTTGCCTATGTCACAGCCAGTATTCTCTGAATAAGCTCAAAATTGTCTGTAAGCACTTTCAGCGAATAATAGTAGCTGAAGTTTGACCTAAATAGTGAATAATAGTGAAGCAATATTTTTGCATTGTTGTGATTAGGCCAGTTGCTTTATGTGATGGACCAGGGGAGAAAAGGGATCATGTTCATCATCATTTTAAGTGCTGAATAAATCTGGACTGGTCAGAACATGAATATTTACCTTGATTTTAATCAGATTCTGAATCATTTACACCAAATAATGCTCACTTTTTACTACAATATGATATGTAATCTTTCTTGACATTTCCAAGATCAGGTACACCTTACTAAGGTCTTGTGATATTGTATTAACCAAAGGAAGGACTGTCTGTTAGCTTCCAGTCTTGTGATATTGTCTTAGCCTTGGGAAGGACTGTCTGTTAGCTGCCAGTCTTGTGATATTGTGTTAGCCAATAGAAAGAACTGTCTGTTAGCATTCAGTCTTGTGATATTGTATTAGCCAATAGAAAGGATTGTCTGCTAGCTGCCAGTCTTGTGATACTGTACTAGTCAACTGAAAGGACTGTCTGTAGCTGCTAGTCTTGTCATATTGTATTAGCCATAGAAAGGACTATCTGTCATCTGTCAATCATGTGATATTTTATTAACCAAAGAAATGATTGTTAGTTTCCAGTCTTGTAATACTGTATAAGCCACAGAAAGGACTGTCTGTTAATTGTTAGTCCTATAATACTGTATTAGCCCTAGGAAACATTGTGGTTTTTTCATATGCTGGGGATATTACTAGTTTGAGATTATGACTTTTGATATGGTTTGGATATTATTGGTCTCAGATTATGCTCTTTGATATGGTGGGATATTATCAGTCTGAGGTTATGAATGTGTGATATGGTGGGGATATTATTAGTGAGATTATGAATTTTTGATATATTGGTTACATTATCAGTCTGAGATTGTGCTTTTTGATATGGTGGAATATTATCAGTCTGAGATTATGAATGTTTGATATGGTGGGTTTATTATTACTCTGAGATTATGAATGTTTGATATGGTGGGTATATTACTATTTATTCATGAGAGTATTGTGTCAATTCCCAGGAACCTTTCATTTTTATTCCAGTAAATATTACAATCATGTCTATGGTTACTTAGCAATAATTAATAAGCTGTTATTATAACATGATCTTTCAATTCTGCTGGATTATTCCATATGCACAGTTATCTTTATGATTGTTTCCTACATTTATACAGCTTGGAGCTGGATTTGACTTGTACATGAGAATATATGTTATTATATTTTTTGCCTCATCCTGAAACATTTTCCAACAAATGTTTCCATTTTATAGTTATAAGGATGCTGTCATTTAACACAATTTGTTTACAGTTACAAATTACATGTTTATGACACCTTACATGGCTAGAACAATTTCACATATACTGATTTATAAGTCCCCTCTAACTGAAAACTGAACAGGCCCTGATCTGCCATAGCATATTGTGCTGGTAGACCTGAGTCTGTACATTTTGTTATTAGAGCAATCAGCAGAGAAAACAACATAGACCCTGATCTGCCTATGCACAATGTGCCAGAAGATCATGATCTCTGTTGCTTACGTTTGGATCTAACTTATAAGCAGGTATTTATGGCATGTACATGCTTACTGTCTTCTTCATGTTAATCTTTTAAATCCCTGCTCTTTAACTCTTATATTTTGGGACCCTGAGTAGCTGAGTGGTCTACAGCGCTCTCCGTTACGGATCACTGCCATCTCACCTCTGTCTGCGTTGGTTTGAGTCTCGGATTCAGCCAATGTGGGTATGTAAGAAAGCTTGCCAGTAGCTTCTCATGGGTGAGTGGTTCTTTCCGGGGTTTTCCCGGGTTCTTCCTCCACCATTAATACTGGCCGCCATGTATAGCCTATCGTGTGCTGAAAAATGGCGTTAAACCCTACAACAACAACAACAACAACTCTTATATTCATTCAACTGTGATAGGAATTAGTTTCAAGATCTTATTCTAAGATTGCAAATTGTTTAATTTCTGCAATGTTTAAAGAATACCCTCTGTGCATTAACTCCATAATCAAATTGTTTCCCTGTTTCTCTACTCTCAAACAGAGACTCCCTGTATAATGATTCATTCACTGGAATGAATATTGGCATGGCTATGTGGTGTATTTCTCAATCACAAATGGCTACTACATTTCGGTGTTGGACAATAGTGAATTTGGCTACCAATGTAAAAAAACTGCAGATAAAAGTACTAATTAAACATTTTACTCAGTAACTTACCCACAGTGATCCACAATGTGAATCAACCCGGTATCTGTGATGGCCCAACACCAACATAATGCAAGGTGATGCAGTGATTTTCCACAGCTGAAATGATATACAGTAAAATGCCATAAGATCAAATGTCAACAAAGCAGAATCCCACTGGAAGCAAGCAATGCCCCTTGTCCCAAATTCTGCCTTTTTTAATATCAGTAAACTGTAATTCAGTAAAGCATGAAAACCTAATATAGTTTTGGTCTCAATGTCACTTTTACACTAAAATGAATCACAAAAATACAGAAACTTAATCAGAGCAAGTGGACAACCAATTAAAGCTTTCCCTCATTATAATGTGGTACAATGTATACACAATTTATGTTGGATCAAATGCAAACAAAACACTACATGATCTTCCAGTGCATTATGTAATAGCAGATCAGGGACTATGTTGTTTACTCTACTGATTAGTCTAAACAATATGCATATAATCAGATCTGCCAGTGCAGTATGTGATCGCAGATCTGGGTTTGTGTGGTCTGCATTTTGATCTGACTTACAAGAAATTATACAGAGTTACTGGAATCCATTACTGCTGACTGTATTACGAACCAAACTGCTGTATAATGCACAAGTCTGGAAACCTTAATGAATGTCCACATCTTGATGTAAAGATAGGAGTGATGGAAAGGAGGAGGGATGGAAATGAGGACTGATGGAAATGGGGAATGACAGAAAGGAGGAGCCCAATGAAAACAAGATAACAATAACTCTACTGTACAGAAAAGTGTCTTTGTCAACTCATTATAATTTTGCACTCAAACTTGTGTCAAATGATAAAATAAAGGCATTATAAGATCATCTGTGTTGTTTCTTGAATCCAGTATTTGGCCATTCTACATCTTGATACAAGTACTCAAAACACTCATCATGTATTTGGAAAGTCTAAATCACAATGTAAGAACATTTATTCAAAAGACTAATTATAAATCTGGCTGGTCTAAATCTTAAGACAATTACTCAAAACACTTATGTACATCTGAATGTCCAGATCTCAATGTAAGCCCTTAAAAATGAGGCACCTTCTTTTATTGCATAATTCAATCAATATTCAATACTAATGTACTTTTGACTTCTTCTATCCAATTCTTTGATTTAATACAGTTACTGGTGATTTAATGAATGGAGAACTCATGCAGGAATCACCTTACATCATGTAAATTTTCAGGGAAAACTAATGAGGATCTCCCAGCATTGCCTCGATGGAAAATTCAGTTTATGCAGGTTAACTATCGTTTGACTGAGACTGAACAGAACTGACCCACCAAGGTACCAGCTGCTGACCTTGCTTTAAGTTGATGCAGTATGCTAATTAGTTTGAGCAGAAAACACACCTGCTTCTTTGCTGCTCAAACAAATGGTAGGGGGATGGTAGTAGTGTTATGATTTGCACATGAGTTGGATTTAAATGAAGGAAATTTGCATGGAGTTGCCCTCACTCTGTCATCCATGCCTGTCAATCCAGAGGCAGGACAGAGTCAAGACATCTGGAGATAGATCCAGGTGCAGTGGATGGCCATCAGTTCCTACTGCATGATCTGATGCCCTGTGCTGTCCACACTGCATGATCTGATGCCCTGTGCTGTCCACACTGCATGATCTGATGCCCTGTGCTGTCCACACTGCATAATCTGATGCCCTGTGCTGTCCACCCAGCTCTTGCCATGTTCCATCACAGCCAGGAGATATCTGTTCGGCCACCTGATCCACAAAGAAAGGACTCACCAGAAGAAGCCTTTTTTTGTTGTTGTTGTTGTGGAGTTTAATGCCATTTTTCAGCACACGATAGGCTATAAATGGCAGCCAGTATTAATGGTGGAGGAAGAACCCGGGAAAACCCCGGAAAGAACCACTGACCCATGAGAAGCTACTGGCAAGCTTTCTCACATACCCACATTAGCTGAATCCGAGACCCTATCCGGCGCAGACAGAGGTGAGATGGCAGTGATCCGTAATGTAGAGCGCTTTAGACCACTTGGCCACTCGGGGCCCCGGAAGGAGTCAGGTAGAGGTGTCCACTCTGGGTCAACAGCCACAAGCAGTACCTTTTACTGTTACTTATGAAAGACTATGCCTAACCTGACACCATGTTTGAGATACCATTAATAAGCACTGTTATAGGGTGCTTACCTGGTACAAATGTACTTGCAGTGTACAAGAAGAACTTATGAATTAAGTCCATGTTGTTGATGGAGTTTATTTTCAGGATCAATTATGCTAACGAGCAGCCAAAAAATGACTTAAAGGTAACTGATCTAATTTAATGGACTAGTGTGTACTGCCACATAATTACATTAAATTAGCAGTGTCAAACAGAGCCCACCAGATACATTAGTCTGGCCCACATAATTACATTAAATTAGCAGTGTCAAACAGAGCCCACCAGATACATTAGTCTGGCCCACATAATTACATTAAATTAGCAGTGTCAAACAGAGCCCACCAGATACATTAGTCTGGCCCACAGTCCAGGTCTCTTGCTAGTGTTAAATTTGCATACTTATCATAGTTTATGATTCCTATGGTCAGAGTGAATTAGATTTATATCAAATCAGGCCAGCCATAGCAAACAAGTCTGACACCCCTGCACTGGATCATTATCTAAGATTAACAAAGAAATAGCTCAACAATTGTGGCCTGAACAGCGTGTTATTGATTTATTAGCAAACTTGGCGCATTTGATTCATATTGAAAGCAAGATCAAGTGTCCGACAGCTGGATGCAGAATACAACAGCAGACTCAAACAGTATTAAACTAGCTTATTACAATGCATGCAACATTTACAAATGTAAATTGGTAAATGTGTACAAAAACATGCAAGTGACTGTCACTGACACAGGAACTACACATCACAATTATAAATGATGTTTTTCTACTTCATCATTAGTGGTCTTTTCAATTCATTCTTTACTTAAAGTATCAGTGTGGCATCGCAAGCAAAAAGTTCAAATTTTATGAGAATCACATATTACAAAACACTATACCTCATTTAATGCCAACATTGACAAAATTTTATTTAAACTACAGTATTTATCTTTCAAAGTGTGTTTGAAAACAGAAACTTGAGACGGAACATTATTTTAATACACAAACAGCATTTGAAGACTTTTCATAATATATCAATGATACATCATACATGCTATATAAAAGATACATTGTACATACTATATCAATGATAGAGCATACTATATCAAAGATACATAGTACATACTATATCAATGATAGAGCATACTATATCAATGATAGAGCATACTGTATCAATGATACATCATACATACTATATCAATGATACAGTGTACATATTATATCAGTGATAGTGTATATACTATGTTAATGTTACAGCATACATACTATATCAATGATACAGTGTAATACTATATCAATGATACAGCATACATACTATATCAATTATACAGTGTACATACTACATCAATGATACAGTGTAATACTATATCAATGATACAGCATATATACTATATCAATGATACAGTGTAATACTAAATCAATGATACAGTGTAATACTATATCAATGATACAGCATACATACTATATCAATGATACAGTGTAATACTATATCAATGATACCGCATATATACTATACAAATGATACAGTGTAATACTATATCAATGATACAGCATACATACTATATCAATGATACAGTTTAATACTATATCAATGATACAGTGTACATACTATATCAACAGTACACCATACATACTATATCAATGATACAGTGTACATACTATGCCAATGATACAACTTACATGCTACATAAAATGTACAAAGATATGTATATATATATATATATATATATATATATATATATATATATATATATATATATATATATATATATATATATATATATATATATATGATCATTCTTTCAAGAAATAGACATGAAAAAGGAAATGAATCATAAAAGAAACAAGTCTTAAAATTTGACATGAAATATGTGTAAAATGAAACTTGTCTATTAACAGAATCAACAGATAGTCTGAAAATTAGAGAAAATATTTTTTACAGTGACTAAATGAGAGTCTATCAAGGCACAAAATACATGTATTTGTCTTAATATTGCAGCATTTTATTGTACGTTGTTCAACCTAAAATGGCGGTATTTGAATGACTTAATTCATCCATGTATTGTCAGCCAGATGAATGTTGTGTACTACTGATCTCTTGGTTCTTTATTTCAAAATTTTGTTAGAGTGGTTGCCACTCCTGTAACCTAAAAATTCTACAATACATCAATCATGATTTAACAACCTAAAGAATAATGAATGACTGAATCCATCATACTGGTCGTTACAATGGAAATTATGACTGAATTGATAGCTTGCCATTTGCCTATTTGTAGAACGCCATCATCTCTGAGCTGTGAGCACTCTGACAGATCTAGGTGATATAGATTGGACAGGCTGCTGGTCAGGAACATATCTCTCAGAGCTTTGTCACTAAAGTTCAAACCCTTTCGCAGCATGAACTTTCCCAGACACCTATACTGGATATTCTGAAGATGAAAGAATCAAATTTGAGCCCATTACAGCCCTCAGAACTTCATCTGCATTTTCAGTTACATTTTAGAGAAGAAGAGAAAAAAACTTGGACGTAAAAAGTGACCATTTTGAACTACCCCAATGCCTGCTGTTGTTATTATGTCAGCATAACATCTTCACACTGATTTAATGTCATCACAAACAAAAACATAGGCAATACTTTGAGACTATAAAAAGTGAATGATTTCTCAATTATTGTTTTTCCGAAGAATTACATTAAGATATGAAAGCATGTATTTTCCTTGATAGCTGAAACATCATGAAATGCTATTCAAAAGCCATTAAATCTGTCCTTATGAGAAACTATTTTTCATGTGTAGTTGGTTGTTCAACGGCTAAATATTTTTGGCTGATTGTTATTTATGGCCAAACATGTCACTGTATGTGTAATAAAATAACTAATGGCTAAATATGTCACTGTTTGTGTAATAAAAATAACTAATGGCTAGATGTGTCACTGTTTGTGTAATAAAAATAACTAATGGCTAAACATGTCACCGTTTTTTGTAATAAAAATAACTAATGGCTAAACATGTCACTGTTTGTGTAATACAAATAACTAATGGCTAAACATGTCACTGTAATAAAAAATATCTAATGGCTAAACATATCACTGATTGTGTAATAAAAATAACTAACAGCTAAAAATGTTATTGTGTAATAATAACTAAAGTCTAAACATGTCATATTGTGTAGTGATAATACATAATGGCTAAACAAGTCATTGTTTTTGTAATAATAACAACATTGTTGATGTAATAATAACACCACTGTTCATAATAATAACATGTCATTACTTGTGCCATAAAAACATCATTATTTGTGTTATAATAAAGTCATTGACTGTATTATAATGGTATTGGGCAATAATAATGTAATCGATTGTATTGTAATATCACTGTGCAATAATAGTATTGCTTGTGTAATAATAACATGTCATTGCTTGTGTTATAATAACATGTCATTGTGTAATTATAGCAGGTCATTGCTTGTATTATATAGTAATAACATGTTACTGCTTGTGTTATAATAACATGTCATTGTTTGTATATTACTTTTGATTATAATAACATGTCATTGTTTGTGTACAGTAACATGTCATTGTTTGTATATTACTTTTGGTTATAATAACATGTCATTGTTTGTATATTACTTTTGATTATAATAACATGTCATTGTGTAATTATAGCAGGTCATTGCTTGTATTATATAGTAATAACATGTTATTGCTTGTGTTACAGTAACATGTCATTGTTTGTATATTACTTTTGGTTATAATAACATGTCATTGTTTGTATATTACTTTTGATTATAATAACATGTCATTGTTTGTGTTATAATAATATGTCATTGAGTAATAATAGCAGGTCACTGCATTTCCTAGAATAAACCCTGGATACCATTCAACAGATTGCATTTCCATGAATAAACCATCAATACCAGTCAACAGCCTGCATTTCCTACAACAAACCATGGATATCATTCAATGGACTGCATTTCCTAGAACAAACCCTGGATACCATTCAACAGACTGCATTTCCTAGAACAAACCCTGGATATCATTCAGCAGATTTCTTGTCTATAAGCAAACCCTTGGTACTGACATTCCTAGAATAAACCATTGGTGCCATTTTATTACCGTTCAACAGACTACATGTCCTACAAAACACCCTGGGCACCATTCAGCAGCTTGCATGTCCTAGAATAAACCCTGGGTACCATTCTGCCAGATGCATTTCCTACAATATACTCTGAGTACCATTCAGACAACCATGTCTTACAATAAACCCTAAGCACCATTCAGCCAACTGCATGTCCTACAATAAACCCTCAGTACCATTCAGCCAACATTATATCCTACAATAAACCCTCAGTACCATTCAGCCAACAGCATGTCCTACAATAAACCCTCAGTACCATTCAACCAACTGCATGTCCTACAATAAACCCTCAGTACCATTCAGCCAACAGCATGTCCTACAATAAACCCTCAGTACCATTCAACCAACTGCATGTCCTACAATAAACCCTCAGTACCATTCAGCCAACATTATATCCTACAATAAACACTCAGTACCATTCAACCAAATGCATGTCCTACAATAAACCCTCAGTACCATTCAGCCAACTGCACGTCCTACAATAAACACTCAGTACCATTCAGCCAACTGAATGTCCTGCAATAAACCTTCAGTACCATTCAGCCAACTGCATGTCCTGCAATAATCCTTTAGCACCATTCAGCCAACTGCATGTCCTACAATAAACCCTCAGTACCATTCAGCCAACTGCATGTCCTACAATAAACCCTCAGTACCATTCAGCCAACTGCATGTCCTACAATAAACACTCAGTACCACTCAGCCAACTGAATGTCCTGCAATAAACCCTCAGTACCATTGAGCCAAATGAATGTCCTGCAATAAACCTTTAGCACCATTCAGCCAACTCAATGTCCTACAATAAACCATTAGCACCATTCAGCCAACTGAATGTCCTGCAATAATCCTTTAGCACCATTCAGCCAACTGCATGTCCTACAATAAACCCTCTGTACCATTCAGCCAACTGCATGTCCTACAATAAACCCTCAGTACCATTCAGCCAACTGCATGTCCTACAATAAACACTCAGTACCATTCAGCCAACTGAATGTCCTGCAATAAACCCTCAGTACCATTCAGCCAATTGAATGTCCTGCAATAAACCCTCAGTACCATTCAGCCAACTGAATGTCCTGTAATAAACCCTCAGTACCATTCTGTCAACTGCGTAAGATGAGGATCAATATAAAGGATCAAAAGATCAAAGGCATAAACCACTTAATTATATGCAAAGTCCCATAGTGCTACAGAGTGTTAGAATTACCTGTAGATGCTGTAGTGTCAGATCAGTAAGGAGATCACAAAAGGAGATGGTCAAGGTTTGCAGCTTCGGACACTGGAGCACCAACTCCATATCCTGATCAGTCATCTCAGCACCATCAAGATACAGGTGAACTAAATTATCCGTATGAAACTGTAGCAGTTTTTTTATTCCACTGGGAAATGTAGAAAAAAACATTGTTCATTTTCATAAATGAATTTCAAAAGAGTGAGTTTTTTAAATACAGTTCCCACTTGCTAAAAGGCCCTTCATTATAACAATGTTTCTGAAATTATATTTTATTAAGCAGCAAAATTGTGTGCATTATGCATTTCATTTATATTCTGTGTATTATGCACTTCATTATATTCTGTGTATTATGCACTTCATTATATTCTGTATTTTGCACTTCATGATATTCTGTGTATTATGCACTTCATTATATTCTGTGTATTTTGCACTTCATTATATTCTGTGTATTATGCACTTCATTATATTCTGTGTATTTTGCACTTCATTATATTCTGTGTATTATGCACTTCATTATATTCTGTGTATTTTGCACTTCATGATATTCTGTGTATTATGCACTTCATTATATTCTGTGTATTTTGCACTTCATTATATTCTGTGTATTATGCACTTCATTATATTCTGTGTATTATGCACTTCATTATATTCTGTGTATTATGCACTTCATTATATTCTGTGTATTTTGCACTTCATTATATTCTGTGTATTATGCACTTCATTATATTCTGTGTATTTTGCACTTCATGATATTCTGTGTATTATGCACTTCATTATATTCTGTGTATTTTGCACTTCATTATATTCTGTGTATTATGCACTTCATTATATTCTGTGTATTATGCACTTCATTATATTCTGTGTATTTTGCACTTCATGATATTCTGTGTATTTTGCACTTCATTATATTCTGTGTATTATGCACTTCATTATATTCTGTGTATTTTGCACTTCATGATATTCTGTGTATTATGCACTTCATTATATTCTGTGTATTTTGCACTTCATTATATTCTGTGTATTATGCACTTCATTATATTCTGTGTATTTTGCACTTCATTATATTCTGTGTATTTTGCACTTCATTATATTCTGTGTATTATGCACTTCATTATATTCTGTGTATTTTGCACTTCATTATATTCTGTGTATTTTGCACTTCATTATATTCTGTGTATTTTGCACTTCATTATATTCTGTGTATTATGCACTTCATTATATTCTGTGTATTTTGCACTTCATTATATTCTGTGTATTATGCACTTCATTATATTCTGTGTATTTTGCACTTCATTATATTCTGTGTATTTTGCACTTCATTATATTCTGTGTATTATGCACTTCATTATATTCTGTGTATTTTGCACTTCATTATATTCTGTGTATTTTGCACTTCATGATATTCTGTGTATTTTGCACTTCATTATATTCTGTGTATTATGCACTTCATTATATTCTGTGTATTTTGCACTTCATGATATTTTGTGTATTATGCACTTCATTATATTCTGTGTATTTTGCACTTCATTATATTCTGTGTATTATGCACTTCATTATATTCTGTGTATTTTGCACTTCATTATATTCTGTGTATTTTGCACTTCATGATATTCTGTGTATTTTGCACTTCATTATATTCTGTGTATTATGCACTTCATTATATTCTGTGTATTTTGCACTTCATGATATTCTGTGTATTATGCACTTCATTATATTCTGTGTATTTTGCACTTCATGATATTCTGTGTATTATGCACTTCATTATATTCTGTGTATTTTGCACTTCATTATATTCTGTGTATTATGCACTTCATTATATTCTGTGTATTATGCACATTATGATTCTCATGGACAGCATTACATTGCAGGAATACTGTTAGAAAGATACTGGAATCACAGCATACTGTTCTGTTATTAAAAAAATCAACATAAAACGGTGTTTGAATTTGGTTAGAAATTTTAAATTACACGTAGTAAAAGTACTTTTTAATTTTTCAAGGCAATGCTCATGATGAAACCTGTTGTTGTTGTGGGGTTTAATGCCATTTTTCAGCACATGATAGGCTATACATGGTGGCCAGTATTAATGGTGAAGGAAGAACCCGGGAAAACCCTGGAATAAACCACCGACCCACGAGAAGCTACTGGCAAGCTTTCTCACATACCCACACTGGTTGAATCCGAGACTCGAACCCACGCAGACAGAGGTGAGATGGCAGTGATCCGTAATGGAGAGCGCTTTAGACCACTCGGCCACCCGATGAAACCTGTAAACTTGGTCAATCCATTAAATAAACAACTACCATATATACTCACTTATAAGTCAAGTCCAACTGCCAACTGCAGAGACCAAGATCTGCTATTGCATAATGACTGGCAGATCTGGGTCTGCTGAGTTTGTTATGGGGAATCAGTAGAACAAACAACAAAGACCCTGATCTGCAAGAATATTATGCTATGGCAGATCAGGATCTTTGTTGTTTGCAGTTTGCCTCAATTCATAACTGAATATATACAGTATTATATGTTCCAAAGATATACCATATCTACTGAATATTGCAATAATTGAATGACAAGGAAATATAAGAGTCTGCATTTTCTTTTGCCATTTTAAAGTTATCAAAGAAAAACTGACAAGACACTCAGGGTACAAAATAGTAATAAACAACTGTGTTAGCAAGTTGTAACAAATTTTCATGTCTTCCAAACACAATCTGCATTACACAATAAAGGCTACAAATGATCTCCAGTTTCAAATATGTTTTAGTACCACACGTGTCAAAAAAGTAGATAACAGTAACTAGACTCATTTTAAGATCTGATTTACCATGAAGTGACATGATTTCATAATATATAGAAAACCTCATGTCCACCTCTTGATGCAAACACTAATTCTGAGGAAAACAATGATGTCCCATCTAT
This sequence comes from Sinohyriopsis cumingii, assembly GCA_028554795.2. NCBI lineage: Eukaryota > Metazoa > Mollusca > Bivalvia > Unionida > Unionidae > Sinohyriopsis > Sinohyriopsis cumingii. The sequence continues at coordinate 151,958,128 of CM068829.1, read as the reverse complement.
GAACTGAACGTAATTGTAATGAAAATCAATTTTTCATGTAACATGAAATTTTATTGCTCAAAATGCCATCATGTGACCATGATCAGCTGTTAATATTTCTAAATATACTGTTCCATGAAGTACATCTTAGTGCTAAAGAGTCACTTGAGCCAACTGAAATTAACAGTAAAACAAATGGCAGCTACTGTAGTTTGTGATTTAAACACGATAAAATAATCCTTTTAAACTTAATTTAAACAACTAAAATAAAACCAATTGAAGTGCACAGGCTCCTCTTCAGTAAGTTAATCGTATCAAATGTGCCTTTAAGTCATGAGAGGAGCAATATGAAATTTCTCAAATCTGATCTGGGGCAATGAGAATGTTTTGCAAAGTCGTGTGTGTGTATGTGTGTGTGTATGTGTGAGAGAGAGAGAGAGGAGGTGTAGAGGTAAGGATAAGTAGCACTGAAAACAAAGTTTCCAGGCAAACATTAGAGTCCCTCAATGGAACTGACACTACTGGCTGAAAAGAATTTCCAGAAATTTTAGATGAGACCATTTCTTCCTTTCAACTGTGAATATTTGAAACCATCTTTGATATTCGTCAGCGATACCAAGATTTTCCTATTAGATGCAGATTAGTGGACATATTGGATGTCAACTTGGCACAATTTTCATTCAGGACCAACAAGGCAATATAAGAAGCCTTCTAGTGGAAACCCCATTTTGATATGATTTTCTGTTTTGGAGGAGCAGCATTAACAATATTTTCTAGATGGATGCCTTAGTGACCATATTCAATATCATACTGGTGCCATTTCTATTCAGTACCAACTAGACATCAGAAAAAGTCTTTTGGGGAAACCACAATGTTGATACGACCACCCATCTAGGAGAAGTTATAACGAGATTTCCAAGATGGTCATTGTGGCAGTCATATTAGAAGTCCTGGGTTTGATACTCTACAACAATTCACTGTTCTTCACCTTCTACACTATCTACTAACAGAGGTGAGATCCCAAAAAGTAAATACGTTATGCATGTAATAATGAAAATATATATAGGACACATATGGATATATGTGTCTAGACCTATGGTGTGTGCGTCTGTGTGTATGTGTGTGTGTGTGATTTGGATTTATAATGTAGCTTCAACAATTTTTCATTCATATCACTACGATGTTTGCAGTGTGACAGTTTATAGTGATGTCTAGCACTGGGACATCATGCTGCAGACATGTAGCATTGTGTCCCACCCAGTCACATTATTCTGACACCAGGCCAACCAGTCCTAACACTAACCTCTTAATGCTGAGCGCCTAGTGAGGCAGCTGTTAGTACCATTTTTATAAGTCTTTGGTATAACTCAGCCGGGGTTTGAACCCGTGACCTCCCACATCTGAGGCAGATGCTCTAACCACAAGGCTACAAGAGCAGTCTCTAGACCTATAGCAATAATTCATTCCTACAAACAACTCCATAGATCTAGAATGTTATATAGACTACAAATTGTTTTTCCTCCAAAGGGACTATTTCAGCAGAATTTATTTAATCATTATATACTGAACAATCCATACTGAATATAAAGAACTTACAATCCTGTGATCCAAGGGATCCCATCTATATTGAGACTGGTAATACAGTTAAGTTTCTTGGCAAGATATTCCAACTCCTCATCTAACAATGTGCAGTGTGACACATTCAACACATGCAGCTTTTTGAATGCAGCCAAAACTTTAACACAATTACTTTCTTGAATATTTCCACATCCCTCTATATTCAAGGACTGTAAATTTGAGCAATTTTGGAGAAAACACTTTAGAAAACTTCCACTTAAGTTTGTCCAGAATCCAATATCTAGATGCTCCAATTCCTTGCAACATTCTGATATAACACAGACTTCACCGAGGCTGCTTGTCCGACCAGGGATAACAAGTGACTTAAGATGTGGTGTTCGACGAAGAATCCAACACAAATCTACTGAAGATATTGACGCATTGTGCCTGAAATCCAGATGTTTCCAGAGTACCGGGTCATATGCACATCTATACCATGCTTTACTTACGGGGGCCACATGAAGACAGAGTTCTATTGGAGTTAGGTATGAAAATATCTTCAAAAGAATCTCCTGTGGGAGTATATTTATAATATCATCACAAATGGCTTGGTTTACTTCTGCAGTGCCAATGTAATTCTGACATGCCTCTTCTAATACTGACAAGATGGACTTTTTGTCATCGTGCAAAATAGTCATGTCATTCTGCTCAATACTTTTGTCATCCTCAAAAGCTACCATTTGTAATCTGACTGTAGAATCAGTCAGTGGACTTTTTCCTGATTCTTTACATTCACTAAATTTAGCATTAGTATGCGCAGAATCATTAGTCATTGGCAGTGTTAGTCTGCCATTTTCAACAGAACTAATTCTACATTCACTGAAACCCTCAGAGTCATTGTTACCCCTGGAACACAAAAATGGCATTCTGCTTTGTGAGTCCCCAGAGTTTTGCTCAGTTTCTGGAATTGGTTCATTCAGTTCATCAATGTCCAAAAATGATATTAACTCTTCCCGTTTCAAGTGCACACCATACTGGGATGATGTTACCTCCGGTACATTCCTACATTCTAAACTCTGATTAGTAAAATCATTTTCAATGTCATTGTTCTCTATATTATTGCCAGGTTCAATACCATGATTATCAGGGTGGCAGGTGCCACTACTGCAAACAGCTGATGATTCAACTGAATGCTTATCGGCCTGCATTCCAGTGTTAATTGCACCATGAGTACCAGTTTCATTAGCAGAATCAGAAGCACTTTGCCACTCATGATCACCATTAACCATTTTGTCCATTCATGCAACTTTTCTGTCCTTGTCCCACTTTCTTGATCTTCAGTTTTTTCCTAGGATTCCTTATCGTAGAAAATTATTTCTCCAGTTTGTGACACTGGCTTAACTAGACTGTGATGATAGGGGTTCACAACTCGCTCTTCAGTGTCTTCCTAAGTACGGTCCTTTTGTTGGTTTCCAGATGGTGGACTCATTTAGAAAAATATTTGTTGCTTTTGGCATATTTTCATACACATCAGAAAAACTTTCATCTCTCTCATAGCTTCGATATCCACATAATGTTGAAAGATATTCCATTTATCCTGAACTAGCTTCATTCATCAAAGTCTATTTAGTTACTGAAGCCAACTTGTAATAGCTTGAAAACTGCCTGCAAATAGAAAGAATCGAAAATGAAGACTGACTGCAGTAAAGGAAAAGTTTGCTTCGAATCCAATTCTTACAGAATGACTGTTTTTTCTTTTCACAATAAAGAAACTCTTAAAAATTTGGAAAATAAATAATAGCATGAAAAGATGTGATATTTATCTAGATGTGAATAAATTGATGGGGCAGTTCCATATTACATCTTAATACAATGTTTCCCCTGATAACAATTCAAGCAAATTGCAAAACAGTACTAGAAAATATGGCTTTAATTTATGAAAAGCTTTGAGTTATTTTTTATATACAAATTTGTTCACAGTACTAGCTAATGTTTATTCGTATACGTTTCATACATTCCTGTCAGCTTTCAAGGAATGTTATATAAGCAGCACTTCCTTGTTTTACAGCAGTGATTTATATGTCGCACAGTGACACGACGGTCTATCATTGCTTAATCCCGAATCTCTTTGGGGTTTTGGGGGTGGGGTGGGGTGGGGTTAATTCACTGCTTTTCAATGTCATTTGTATTAACTTCAATGCTGTGTTTATCCAGAGTCCATTAAATGGATATATAACCATTCTGCGTTTAAAAAGCTTGTTTACCTTGACTTGTTCCTGTTGTCGACTTGTTGATGTACCGATTTTTATCGGAAATAGACGAGGATATTCCGAATGTAGCTAATTTAGTTAACACACAGGGGTTCGTCATACTTAAAGCTAGGAGTATCCGTCTATGAATCAAGGGATGCTGGGGTGGGACTAACCTGTGACAATGTAACACAAGAGAAGACACCAGTCCGCACCCCTCGATAATTCCAACCCTGGTAGTTTATGCTAATTTCCAGCTTAAGCCATCGTAATCAAGAATAGTTCAATGCGCAAAACAGCTCGACACACTTCGTTCAGTTTGTAACATATTGGAGAAAATGCAATAATTGTTCGCTCATTTGACGTCTGGACAAGTAATGGCCCCGGGAGTGCCGTTTGCATTCGGATATTCCTTGATTTCACCATCGATGTTAAGGTAAGATCCGAACAACCTCGAGTCTGAAGTTCACCGCTAAATACAAACAGACGATAGCAAAGAAATATATATATTATTGTGCCATCTTCGTAACTAACAAGTGCTGCTCACTCATTTTCTTTGACGTTAATATAAGGACAACAATAAAAACACAAAATGTATAACTGTTTAAGTGATTACAATAAGTATTGACTTGTATTTTCAAACAACAAGTATATTTCAGGAGTTAACAACGCACTATGCATCAATGTAACCAGCAATCAACACCACATTTACCAAAATCAATATTTGTTTTTGCCACCAAAAAATAAAACGCATCATAATTTACATTAACGATATTTACTGCGGAGTCGAGGTTGTTCGGATCTTACCTTTCGATCAGTGGTGAAATCCAAGAATATCCGAATGCAAACGCCACTGCCGGGGCCATTACTTGTCCAGACATCAAATGGACATAGAGCACAATTCATTTTACAAAATGTTCTCTACAATTATTTCTCAATGCTGAGCTTTCCACTGTGTGGCAATCAATACAAATCATTATGTTAATATAAAATACATTCAAAGATGACTTCACGGTGAAGTTCTTGTCAAAGGTTGACCTGCATATTTTTGAGAGGATGGACTGTCAACAGAGCAGCACGTAAACTGAACACAGATTTCACTTCGGATCATCATCAAGGCCTTATTACTAGCTGTGCACTGTCGCCGAAATACACATGGAAAACCACACCCTGAGCTCATATTTTCAAGAATAAACAACTACCTTTAAATCCTACACAAAATGCATAAATAGACAAATATCTCAGGAGTAAAACAAGTCATAGAGTATGGTCCCTGTGCCTTTAAAGACGGAAATAGACGAAGGAAATCGAGGGTCATGGGTGGAACTAAGTATTTGGAAGTTACGTACCTTCTCTCTTATATAGTATGATAGAGATGATCCTATGTCAGAATGGGTCATGGGGGTAATCTAAGGCATTTTTGTCACTCTGATATTTTGCCCTTCAGATTATTGGTTTTTTTTTTTTCTTCTTCTCAACATCAAGCTCGCGTCGAGCACCTGTGGAATGAACTAGCAGGGTTGGAATTACCCAGAGGTGCGAACTGATGACCTCATGTCTTCCCTTGTGGCTAGACCCCACCATCCCTTAATTCATGGAGGATACTCCTAATTTTCTTTGTAACGAACCCCTGTGGTTAACAGACCGCATACACATCATCAACTGACGAATTTTCATTCAAATCGTGCATCGAAATTTTTTTGAGAAACGTTTGGAATACATGACCGATGACTGTTATAAACAACATGGGAATGATTTCCCTTTATCTGAATTGGCTTTGAAGGAAAATCGCTCTTCGATGTCAAGAACAATCACTGTGTGTAGATCATTTGATATATCGGATGTAATTTATCTAAGCTGTCTGAATATATAGGTCATTTAATGATTGCTTCAGTCACACAAACAATTAATTATGAACAATTCAATACCTCACAATCCATCACGTCGTTTAATTCAAATGCACTTAAATCATCCCATATGTTCCATTTAAAGTTTATCTAACGATGTCACATCAAGCATTAATACTGGATAAATATTCATTTGTATAATCAAATACTAAAGTGCTAAAGATGAAAAAATGACCGTTTCTTGCTTACATTTTAAGTTGTATTATAATTTTATAACAGGTTTTATCCTGTTTAGAACGCAGAATATTCTCGAATGTAACCAGATGAAAGATTACCTTATTATATATATATATATATATATATATATATATATATATATATATATATATATATATATATATATATATATATATATATATATATATTTGTTTGTCAGTTTTGCATTTTTTATTTTCTTACATGCTATTGTAATGCAAATTTATTCACTAGAGATGATACTTTTTCAGAAAATTGTTTGACCTTGACTGTTAGTTTATAAACAACAGGTGTTGATCTAAATTCTGACATAGGTTCGGAATTAGTAAACAAAGTTCTATTTTATTTTAAAATGATTGATTGTTGTCAAGGTCATGCTGGGACTACGTGGGTTTAAGATGTAAACAACTTTTTTAAAAATTTTATTTCATAGAGAAAATTATTGGTTTTCTCAGAGTGACACTGGGTGGACGTGATATTTTACAAGAATTTCCATCTAGAAACTTCCAGGGGATGATCACGTGACACTTGTTGATGTTTTAGAAAGCCCATATAACTCAATGTTTTAGAGGATTGATTTTTAGTAGAAGTTGGGCAGTTAAAGTGTTGTGTTGTGCTGTTTAGATTTATTTCAAATTACTTTTTTGGAGTTATTTCAAATTACCTGGATTCAAAAGGATTAATTCTGGTCTGGAAATATTTTGAAGAGTGCTCACACAGGGAAAGACATTGCTTACAAATTTAATTTGGATGTCCAACACCGGAGTACCATTATTTGTATTTCTAGAAGGAACTGTAGATAAGCACAGTACTGACTACAGCAGACGTCATCGTCATCCATCTTGTATTTTATATCAGGATTTGAATTTGAAATTATATGAACATTTATAATAGGACTTTTGCAATTTAATTCGTGGATTATTCTTAGATTATTTTTGGATTTGATTCTTGAAACCGTAAATTCTTTTTTTTTCATTTTTACAGAATTTTCTAGGAAAATAAATTAGTTGTTACATTTTAAAAAGCTTATTGTTTACACTCCTTCTGTGTTACTGTTTTTTCGAGCCCAAACACGTAACAACATATATATATATATATATATATATATATATATATATATATATATATATATATATATATATATATATATATATATATATATATATATAGTAATCAATCCTCCGCCAAGTTGTTGCTCTTTTTATGCTGTATATTGAATTATACAATTTATTACTTATACTAAGAAGTATTTATTTAGTGAAATGAAGACAATTACTGGTGTTATACATATTACATTCTTCCTGTCATGTATGAATCACTCTGTTTCAATAGCGAATCGAGAGAACGTGCCGAAAATATGAGGTTCAGCAAACATGATGCCGTTACTGAATTGAAAATCCTTTGAGACAAAAACAATAATTAAAGCTATTTGCCGCCACGAGACATACATTAAACAAACTCACCTCTTACAATTAAATTAGCCTTGCCTTCCTTTCGGCAAATATGTCGATTATATCATCGCATGACACGGATTACAAGAAAGCTGGTCGAAAACTTAATTATTTAAAAGTGTTTCTAAAATGTGCTAGTCCAGTAAAGGAAAGGGCGTTTGTCTCTTTATCTAAGATGTCTTAAGTAATGCAGCTGACTTACCTCATAGGTATAGTCTGAATCCAATTATAAAGGGTAGTTTTCTGTATTAGTACCGTCACTGTTCGTATCAAACGCGGCAATTTTTTAAAACACATCTAACAATTAGCCTCCCCTACTCAATTTTGCCGCTCTATGTATCAGGCTGATTCGGATCATGGCTGATTGGGACCGCGCTAATTCGGCGCAAATTATGGGCTGATTCGTCACAAATTACAGACTGTTTAAAAGAAGAAAGAAAAACGATGAAACACACATACCTGGTTTATTGTAGAAGTTATCAATGTTTTCGCAAGCATAGCCAGAGAATATAAACGGTAAATTTTCATCGTTTTAAATTTACATCAAATAGCAAGTTTCTAGCCGTAATCAGGAAAAAAGACGTGAGCTATCGCATTTACATTTCTTTTTACCAAAATAACTTTCCAACGTTTCAGTAAAAAATTTTATAAAATTAACTTTTCATAAATCATGCCATTGTCAACATTATAAAACAGTAATGCATATTTATTGATTACTTAGTTGTCTAGCAAACCGTGCTTTCTTAGCATTATATTTACAAAACAAATTGCATAAATAGTTATTGATGAATAAAACGACAGTATAATGTATCAAAGAGTTGTCCGAAACAGTACAAATGAGCATCCGATTTTTATTGGTCCTGTCCTTCTGCATAAAGACGCTTCTTACAGCACTTACATGAGCTTTCTAGTGCGTATTGCTTCAGAGCTAGACAGAGATGCTGAGTCCGTGGAAGTAAGAGTGCCTGAGATGATGGAATTTGGAAGTGATGATGAGAAGAGTATAACCAAGCCAATAAAGTCTGTATTCCACTCGGCTACACGCTATATTTGCACGAAACATCTCAAGGAAAATATCAGACACTACCATCAAAATTAAACTGGGTTGGAAAAGGAGAACTTGACATAATAATGACCCAAATATTTGGTACCGTTGGCATCACAGATGCAAATACTACAATAGATTTTGAAAGCCGATCGGAACATCTGGAAACGATCATCAGTGAACATCACCCGATATTTGCACCATACTTTAGAAACAACTTGAAACTAAGACTTCAGATTGATTTTTTTCGAACCTAGCCGCAAACATAATGGACTCATGAAGTTGACTAATGACAATAGTAGTAGTATGGGAGAATATAGGGTCTATGTCTATATTGTTTTGTCCCTATACAACACTTGACCCTACATATACCCTATACATTTTCATTGACCCTATACAGTCCCACCGTGTTCAATTGACCCTATAAGTACTTATCCATTTTAACCCTATATACAGTCCCTATGTTAAATTCCCATAAACCCCACAGTGCAAACCCTCCGTTTTAACATTAAGGTCCCATAGACCCTATATCGTCTCCTACTACTACTAACAATGCAGAGTCCATCAAAAACATTCTAAAACTCTCCGTTGACTGGAAACGACAACACGCGCATGGCCTAATACATAACTTTTCAGCGTGACATAGCTCCATTTCGTGGATGATGTTGTTGTTGTTGTTGTTGTTGTAGGGTTTAACGCTATTTTCCAGCACACGATAGGCTATACATGGCGGCAAGTATTAATGGTGGAGGAAGAACCCAGGAAAACCCCAGAAAGAACCACCGATCCACGAGAAGCTATTGGCAAGCTTTCTCACATACCCACATTGGCTGAATCCGAGACTCGAACCCACGCATACAGAGGTGAGATGGCAATGATCCGTAGCGTAAAGCGCTCTAGACCAGTCGGCCACTCGGGGCCCTATTTCGTGGATGAAGGAAGCGCTATTCACGACAGCGGGAATTACCAAATAAACAAAGTAGAACACATTAACCACACACATGACAGCAAAACCAAAAAGAAAACGACAGAGACTTTCGCAAACTTTCTCAAGGACATTTAAATGTAGACAGAAATCGAAGTACATAAAATCACAAGATGGAGAAAATAAACCGTAATTAATAAGGCTAAATAAAGGAACTGCATGGAAACCTAGTCATCGAAGAAGGCCTGTCAGTGAGAGTGCGAATAAACGCTAAACACTTACAAACAAATGAATAATTAAAATGTTTGAGATATGCTACTAATTGACAAAATGAAAGAAAGGATGAATAATTATGATATATAATTAAAAGACGACAATACATTGCAGTTATAGCACTCTTTTTAAAAAATCAATATAACTGTTGAAAAAATATACTAACTACAGTATACAAGGAAGGTGTAGGAAACAGAAAGGTAATTAATGGCTTGTGTCATTCATAGCTCGTTAACAACCCAAGTGATCGAATACTATGTACTAATCCAAGGAACAGAAAACCAACTTCAAAGAAAAGAAATTTAATATGTAAAATAAAACGTCATGCTCTTTTATTTGTGCAGATAATCAATGAGATAAGCACCACGGATAAATGATTTACACAAATTTATATACTTAATATAAGATTGAATTTATAACGAAATTTTACAAAATGCATTTTTTATTGATGTAACTTAATTTGTATCATTTTAGTAGAGACTGTGATTGTTGCTTAAATACCGCAGTACGTCTAATTCTATGTCGTAGCATTTGAAACATTTTTAAAATTTTATTATATACTTCTAATCATAAAGTATATATATTTGGTTTTGGAAAGTTAAATATTATTAAGAATATATGTGTATCTGTAATGGATGTATTGATTTATTGTAAATAAGATTTCGTTGCTAATTTCATGCTCAGTAATAATTAATTTAGAAATAAAATACCTTTGAAGCTTCATAACATAATATATTGGTATTTAAAGTCAAACATGTAATAATTTGCAATTACTAAAAACAATTTTGGTGACAGTCTGAAATATTGAAATTAGTTTTAAAAAATTCCCCTAATCGTTAACTTATTCAATATTTAATTATTTACATTATGTCCTAAAACTAAAGAAATTCTAGAATTGTATGAAGTTGGTAAGTTTGAAGGAATATAATCATTTTATATGTATTTTTATATCTAAAATGTATGAATATACAAGTCACATCTATGCTACTCAGAAATTCATAAATAAAATAAATAAATAAAGATTTAAAAGAGAACGACTGACAGACAGAATTTTTTAAAAAAAGATAATCAATCATTACACTTACCAGTATCGCAAATGCGATGCTGAGATTTCTCTCATCTATTACAAGACAAAGTAAGCTGGAGAGGACTGGCATGCCTATGGCATTTTACACAAGGATAAAACACCATTGTCAGAATTAACACAGTTCAGTTGGTATCAACTGTATGTACTATAAATGAATCCCAAATTTACACACAAGTATACCAAACACATATATTTCAGCTTAGGATTAAAAAAAATGGCATGTAATGAAAATTTTCGGATCCTTTAGACAAATTTACAGCGTGTGGTACGTTTAATTTTCATACCTTTTTCTTTTCATTCAAATCAGCGTGCATTGATTAATTTGATAAAAGCGACTTCAATTATAATTAACTGTTTACATCTTTTTTGGACGATTTTGCGGTTTGTTTTGATTCTTTAATTGCAGACATCAATAAACTACCGTGTGTTTAGTGGGGATGACCATTTGCAGTGTGCTAAATATTTTTTTTTTTTAAATCGGATTTTTTCCACACAAATTTACAGTTTGGTAAATTTGATTTCTTTTCATTCAAATTAACGTGCATTCATTAACTTAATAGAAGTGACTTTAATTATAATTAACTGGTGACATCTTTTCCGCGACTTAGCGATGTGTTGGTATCTTTAATGGCAGACATCAATGAATAATTCACTGGACAACAAATTTTTACAAAAGTCATGTTACTGAAATAAAATTAGTCAATTCTTATCAATTTTTATGTGCTGAACACGAATATGACAGTCAAATTGCAAAATTGGCTCTAGTTTTTTTGTAATCTGCAAGAAATTAATGTTTACATAACGAAATGCATTCCAATAGTAAAAGGTCAACTGTAATAGCCTACCTATAAAAAATCAAGTCATTGACTACATCTTAGATTTCTTCGCCTGTCTCTTGTACAGCTGTTCGGGAGCATCTCTGAGGAGTGTCCAGCAGTAGTCAGCCAGCATTGTAGTGGACCATTTTCCCTGGTATCTTTGTTCCATTGTTGCGATATCTTGATGAAAACGTTCGCCGTGTTCATCACTAACAATACCACAGTTGCTAGGAAAGAAATCCAAATGGGAATGAAGGAAGTGAATCTTTAGAGACATATTGCAGCCAAGTTTCTTATACTTCATCAACATGTCTTCTACTAGTTCCTTATAGTTTTCTGCCCTAACATTTCCGAGGAAGTTTGTAGAAACTAGGCGAAAAGCATTCCATGCTTGTTTCGCGTCACCTTCCAGCAAGTTGTTGAACCGGTCATCTTTGAAAAGCTCTCGAATCTGAGGACCCACAAAAACTCCCTCTTTAATCTTTGCTTCGCTGAGTCGAGGGAATTTTTCATGCAGGTATCGGAATGCTGGCAAAGTCCGGTCAATGGCTTTCACGAAGTTCTTCATCAAACCTAGTTTGATGTGAAGGGGTGGTAGCAAGATTTTCTGAGCCTCAACCAGAGCTGGGTGTTGGATATTCTTCTCTCCAATGGCTACATTCTGCCTGTGAGTCCATTCCTTCCTCATGTAGTGCATTTCCCTTGCTCGGCTATCCCACTCGCATAAGAAACACATGTATTTTGTATATCCTTGCTGCAGTCCCATTAAAAGGGCAACTACCTTCAAATCACCACAGAGGTGCCAGCTGTACTTGTTATACTCAATGGAATTCAGTAGCTGCCTTAAGTTATCGTATGTCTCTTTCATGTGGACAGCATACGCTACTGGAATAGATGGAAGAATGTTTCCATTGTGCAAAAGCACAGCCTTGAGACTCAGTTTCGAAGAGTCCACAAATAGTCTCCATTCTTGTGGGTCATGAGTGATTTTTAAAGCATTCATGAGGCCCTCAATATCGGAACAGAATATCAGATTACTTTCCTTTCTGAAGAAAGGCTCCAATTGCTGGTGGCGCTTTCGATATGCAGTAATTGTGACATCTTCTTCTAGAAGATTCCATTGTTGGAGTCTTGATCCTAGCAATTCTGCCTTGTTCTTTGATAAGTCCAAATCACGAATCAGGTCATTTAGTTCTTCCTGTGTTATTCTGTGTGGGGTTGATGATGCACCACAGTGAAAATCTGGATCACTGCATGCTGATGGACCAGGAGAAGAACAGGTCGACTCACCTTTGTCTTCGTCAGATGAATCAAGAGAATATTCTGCTGGAGGTTCTGGAATAGGAAGTCCCTCACCATGTGGAACTGGTCTCAATGCAGACGGAATGTTTGGGTAGACTATTCTCGACTTCTTTCGCTTCGTTATTCCGCCGGAAAGAGGAGGAACCAAGCAGAAGTAACAGTCATTTAGGTGGTTGCTTGGCTCTCTCCACACCATTGGGACTGCAAACGGCATTGATGACCTTTTGCAATTCAACCACTGTGAAAGCTGTGTTGTACATGTAGCACAGCATATATGCGGAGCCCAAGGCTTGTCTTGGTCACCAACCTTGCATCCGAAGTAAAGATGATATGCCTTCTTCACTTGAGAATTGATACTTTTCTTCTGGTTGGCAAATGTCACTTCCCCACAAATATAGCAAAAATTGTCCGCGGTATTAACACACTTTCGAGGCATTACTGTTCTTTATTGTACGTAAATGGATAAAATAATAAGTTTTATGTAACAGTAGCTTGAACTGTCTCGCACAACGTCTAAAATATTTTAAATGCTGAACCTATCTGATTGGGCTTTATATAGTACACTGCTTACGTCAGCTTCAGCAGCCGCCTGGCATTAGTATAATAGGCCTACACATGTATAGTACACTGCTGACGTCAACTTACTTCAGCAGCCGCATGGCATTAGTATTGCATTGCATCAGAAAATGATGCAATCAACTGTGGATGATGTGAGCATGATGGTATTATGCAATGTTACATCATTATTCCGGATGTTGCTGCAGTCCTACTGGAGAAATTTACACAGTGAAACATAGAAAATGAGGTATATGAATATCTTCAAAACAAGAACCAATACAAATTTTTCACGGTTATATTCGTGTTCGGCACACCAAAATACTACAGATTAGGGCCTTTTCAAGTCAGTAATGATTTCACTGTTGACCAGTGTAATTGTGTGATCAGTGGAAATTATCATTAGTGGAAATTATCATTAGCAACGTGCTAATTCTTGTTTTAAAAATGCATAAATTGGGGTCTAATTGTCCCATGGCTGGAGTTGAAATGTCTTGGGGTAGAAATGTCTTGCTCCCCTGTGTTATTGCTACTTATTGATAAATGTGGATGAATATTCAATAAAAATTACTGTACCCGAACACACTTCATCAAAACCAGAGTTATTTCCCTTAGCAACTCTCGACCTCACTACTTTTCATGTTACACACAAATTCGACAAATATTCACACTTTTTGTTAGTTTGTTTGTTATTGTTGTTGTTGAAATTTAAAGCATGTATTTTGTAAAGTCTTACTGTGTTCTTGGAGAGTCTTGGGGTGTCTTGGAGTGTTTAGTGAGACCCCTAACTGACGCGGATGAATAATTATGGCACGTCATATCGTTCAAAATGAATGAGCATGGGCGATCGTAGGGTGAGCTGAAGTAATCGTAGGGTGAGCTTGGAGAGATCGTAAGGTGAGCAGAAGTAATCGTAGGGTGAGCTGGTGCGATCGTAGGGTGAGATTGGAGAGATTGTAGGGTGAACTGAATTAATCGATGGGCGAGCTTAAGTAATCAAAGGGTAAGTTGAAGTAATCGCAGGATTTGTTGACGTAATTATAGGGTGAGTTGGAGTAATCGTAGGGTGAGTTGAAATATTCGTCGGGTGGGTGGGTGTGGGATTTGGATTTGTAACGTAGCTTTAACAATTTTTCAGTCATATCCCTATGATGTCTGCAGTGATCGTAGGGTGAGCTGGATTTATCGTAGGGCGAGATAAATCCGAATAATAGCGAAGTGATCCTGTATCAATTGATATAAACGCATTTTTAAATCATAAATTTGTAACTCTTTGCGATTCGGACAGCAGTATTACAGTTTATAATCCTCGGCAGCGATATTTATATCCTGTAGACAATACGTAATTTGTTAATATATTTCACGTTTGCTTGGCATGTTGGATACAAAATGTGATAAAGATCAAATGATGCAAACTGGAGATGTGGCTATTCTTTGAAGTCCCTAAGGTTACTTCTATGAAAGGAAAACAAACACGAGATAATAAACCCTTTCAACATCTTTTTTTTTATATCTGTATAGTCAATCACCATGAAATACAAGAATGTTACATAATACGTACGGGTGTTAATACAAATAAAATTACGCATGCTGTTCTTTAATTGTATTGTTTTTCTTAAAAGGCATTATTCTTATGAGAGGATATTGTTGTTATAAAAAGTTACATAACCAATCCCAGTGAATAAAGTTATAAATAAGTTTCACTGGAGTTCAGAAAAGGGGTCAAATCTGAATGTGTAGTGGCCTGTGACGTGGCTATGTGCCAACCGTCTTTGTGATGTATCACAGTAGTATAATCTAAGATGACCTTGTCTGAATTCACTATATTTCTAATTTAATGTTTCTGTCCAAGAATATTTTTGAACAGGCTGTAATTCTAGAGAATATTTATTTTAATAAATAATTCCTCCCAATAAAAAAAAACAACAGAACAAAACAATACAAATCATTCTGCGTCTGATCTTATCGCAAGAATAATTTTTTTCATCTCAAATAAACAAGATTATAAACCCATTTTCAGAAAATACGCTGTCACATAGTGGAAGTTTCCATTCTATAACATTCTCTGTTGTCAACAAGACAAAATCTGTTACTAAATTTATAATAAAGAATGTGGTTAACCTCAGACACAACAGGTTTATCCAAGAGGAATACGAACGTTCGAGATCCACACCCAAAAAAACATGTTTGTCTCTATTAATCACGATCACACTCATAGAGAAATATTTACTATGTACTATTTGTTTACAAAAATAAAAGTTACTGATCAGGTACACAATGAACTTAATTTTGGACAAGGTGAAGTCCAGAATACAATTATACATAACATAATCACAGAGAAAAAACCTAACTATTAATACAACATATATATATATATATATATATATATATATATATATATATATATATATATATATATATATATATATATATATATATATATATATATATATATATATATATATATAATCCATACTTCTGTACACGTGAAAGTGCATCTGCAATACAATAGTCTAAGATGGAGCTGAACTAATACACACATCAAGCTGTTGCAAAGCAGTGTCAAAACCAAACATTCCTTTTAGATTGTAGAACACTTTCTCTGGTGCTTGTTTAATTTCTTAGAAAACTTGCACACTGGAACATCTACACCATTTTTTATCTTTTGAACCAATATTGAATGAAATTAATAGCTGAAAGAATGGTGCACTATTAAAAATGGCTTTTAACTTATCAAAAGCCTCCTGAAATGACTTCAGACTAATGAAATTGGTTTTCTTACTCAACAAATTGGCCAGGGGTTTAGCAGTTACGAAAAAATTGGAACAACATTTCCGATAGCATTCAGCCATACCCAAAAAATCGCATCAGGTGTTTTTTTTTTTTTTACTGATAGGAACAAGGAATTCAAAGATAGATTTGACTTTAACTTCTGAAGGTTTTACTTGTCTAACAGTCTGGCCTAATAATGTAACAGAAGCACAGCAAAACTCCTTTCAAAAGTCAAATTTTATGACATATTTTACCTTTTAAATTTTGTCAATGCAGTCATCGATTCTTGGCAATGGAAATGTCTCTGATTTGGTCACACTGTTCACTTTTCTATACTCGGTGAACACCCGGAAAGTTTCTGGTTTATGTACACGAATACACGATGAATTCCCATCACTTTTACTCGGTTATATGACATAATTCTTCAGCAAATACAATTTCTTTTTCAAAAACTCGTGTTTGAGATGCTTCATCCTGTACGAATGCTGTTTCACAGGTGTAAAATCTACAAGTTCAACGTCATCGTAGACTTTATTTGTTTGTGTAGGAACAACTGGAAACAAGTGATTATATTCAAATGCTAGCTGCTTTAGTTCAATCTTTTCTTGTGGCTGTAGATGTGAATGTTTGTGTCCAGATTACTCGATATTTATGAATTCATTTCCTGAAGATTGGTTACTCCAGAGTCACTGCAGTCTGGTTTCATTCCATGGTTGAAATCCTTACGGTGTGGGACAGATACAAATAAATAGACTGCATGATTAAGAGGGCTGACTCTATCAACATACTCCGTTAGCATATTTATATGGCAAAGTTGTTTTTGTTTTCGCCTCCCAAGAGTATTCATGAGATAATTTAAGTCACATGCTTTCTTTTCAACTATGTAAGGACTATATTACTTCGTCTGAAGAGGATTTTGACGTAAAGGCAAGAGAGACAGAACTCTCTCAACAGGCTGAAAACTCCTTCCCTTTGTATCTTTGTCATACCTCAATTTCCTCTTTGACTGAGATTAGTTCTTTCAGCGTCACAAGCCTTTGACAACTTAAATTTGAAATTAGAAACATTGTCAAGAAGGTTAATTTATGAATATTCATTTGAAAGAAATGTCTCTTGAAATAACTTATGTGGTCCACGGACAGTATGTCCACGAACTAATTCACAAGGAACTAAATCCTAAATATTCTTGAACCTATTCCTTAACAGCAAATAACAGCAAATGAACACCTTCATCCAAATCTTTTTCGGTAAATTTTAACAGGTATAGGATTTCAGAATCACTAATAATTGATACAGAACCATTCGACATGAATGGTTCACAATTCTCCATCAGAAGAGCCGACTAGAGTTAGATTAGCCGTCAAATTAAGAGCGTTTGGAATAGGCTTGTCTTGATTCGGTTGCATATTTTTCAGTATATAGCGATTAGAAATAACGCGCCCTTTCTTACTGCAATAGGTGCACGTAGGACAAGATAAGGATTCTGATCAGTATTATGAGAAACCCGATTCCTAAAAGTTGTGCAAGTTTGATATTTTGAAGTGCTCGTTTGAGACTTAAATGGCTTTTTACCAATAAATTTCTGAATGGAAGACTTACTGACAAAAACAAACATGTCTGAGTCAATGAATAATCGTCAGCTGAGAGAGCAGCATTTTCTAAAGTTTCGACCTTATGGTCATCAAGATAAGTCTTAACGTCACTGTGGACGTAATTCTTGAACTCTTCAATTAATATGACTTGTCTGAGGTTATCGTAGTTTTAACCAACCTTCTTGGCTGAGCAAAACCTATCAAATAATTGTTCTTTTTCTCTTGGATATTCGACACGAATCTTTCCAGTCTCTTGTTTATATTTCCTTCACCATTGTCTCAGTCACTAAATCATAACCCTTCAAGATAATTTCCTTAACCACATCATAAATCAATACATTGTACTGACAGTGAAGTATAGACTGCACCAGCTTTGCCAGTAAGTACTAATACAATCCAATGCTTTCTTGGCCATTTCAAATTTTCAGCATTATTTTCAAAATGAGGAAAATATTTATCAGCTTTTTTTCTGTAAAACCCTATCTCCATCCTGTGTTTTAATTTCAGTTCCTTTGCTTTCATGTCAGAGCCAGATAGAGACTTACCAATCACACCCAAAACACTTTGACCTGGAATTTTTTTGTCCAAATAAATATTGGACCAAAATAGTTTTATTTCTCCTGGACGAAAGAAAACTAACAAACATATATATAGTCTGTAGGCAATTAATCGTCTATTTTTAAAATCCAATAATATATAATGAGCATTAAAGCGGAAAGAGGAAAAACCATTGATCGAAATGATATCCGAATACTCAAAATTCAATATACTTACAAAGACATGTGAAAATCACGGAGATCTCGAATATATGGTTTATTTATTTATTTATTTATTTATTTATTTATTTATTTATTAAGATAAATCACATCTTGCTGAATAATGGTCACAAAGTCTTCATTTATCTTATCTTCGTGTAAAATTAGATGATGAGACATAATGGATTCTTAGTAAGATATGTGTATAGTAAATCCATTTCAAGAACAACAGCACTGATAAGTGAGTCTTTTAATATGGTTAGAATTAAACTGGTGATTTTTTAATGTGCTTGACATTTTCCTTTATGATTATTATAGTTGGTCTTAGCAAGCTAGTGGTTGTCGTTAGTAGTGAATGGGGATCCTATAGGGTCTATGGGACTTATCATTAAAAATACCCTTGGGACAATATAGGGTCTATGTAAATTTAACATGGAGAAAAATCGTGGGACAATATAGGGTCTATGGGAATTAACATGGCCAAAAATCGTGGGACAATATAGGGTCTATGGGAATTAACATGGCCAAAAATCGTGGGACAATATAGGGTCTATGGGAATTAACATGGCCAAAAACCCCTGGGACAATATAGGGTCTATGTAAATTTAACATGGCCAAAAAAACCCTGGGACTGTATAGGGTCTATGTAAAATTGAAACAGGGAGGGACTCTATTTTTTAAAAAAAAATAAAAAAATGAAATAAAAAAAGGGGTAGGCAATTGAAAGGCTATCTCTTTTCGAGAAATATGGCTGGCCCTGAAAAGGGCCTTTGGGTTTATGTTAATATTAATATTAACATAGATGGCATCTGTCACATCTTCTTCTTCTTCTTAAACTCCTTCTAACTGCCGGTCCATACACAAGTACCCTCTTGAGACATCCTTGTCTTTCTATATAAACTCTCCTCATCCATAGACTTGTATCTGTCCTATCAACAACAGTCCACTTGGACCGGACATACATGAGCATGTCCGTCCTGAACATCATTGTTGACACAAGGGTTGAAGATTGAACGTCCGTCCACATCTTGAGGCTCCGAGAAACAGGTGAATCAATGCAATCAACGGCGCTTATTTATAGGCAGAGGCAGGATTGAAACGGATTGAGTTCATTCACCAATCCGAACACGCGTTACAAAATTCAGCCAGCCGCATCCAATCCGAAGAGAGCAGTCTGTGACGTCACGTAGTCAATATAGATTTGCTAGCGCTTGTGTGCAGTCAATCTATGCGACAGTGATTCAACATGACGGAAACTCAGAAAACGATCCAATGGGGTGCACCAGCAGCGGAGACCGCCCAAGGGAACCCGGACTTACTTTCAGAAGAGGTGAATTGGGATTTTGTGGATTTTCTCTCCTCGCAAGAATTTGTTCCGGAACCTGCGTTACCTTCTTCATTACCGCAAGTGGAGAATTTTAGACAGAGACAGAAAGAAGAATTGGAGAAATTTATACAACGACAAAAGGAAGCGGAACAGGCTTTTCTCCTACAGCAACAGCAAGAAGAAGAGGTAAGAAAAAAACAACAGCAGCAACAGCAAGAAGAAGAAGTAGCAGCAAAGAAACAAGAGGGTGAAAATCAAACGGTCACGGTACTGTTGGACATTTTAGCGGAGTTAAGAAGTCTGAAACAAATGTATCAGACTTCTTTATCACGACCGAAGAGAATACGACCTTCCCGAGCTAAACACGTCAACCCTGTGACTAAGCCTACCGTACCACCCTTAGTGATTTCAACTCAATCATCATCAACATTACGTAGTCCAGAAGTAGGCCTTGGCCGTGGCAAAAGCTTAAGGCAGTTAAAGTTGATTGCTTAAGCTCACCCCTACATCATAAAGAGAAAAAGGCCCTTTTCAGGGCCACCCACATTTCTCGAAAAGAAATACAATTTCAATTTGCCAATAACTCCCTAAAAAATAACCCACCCATTTTACCTTATAGTACGTGTCTGTGTATGAGTGCGTGAGTGTAGCTTCTTATTTTAAAATAAAAACTCAAAGACACTTACCTTATATCATTAATTTATTCTTTTCTCCATTTTTTACAATCCAATTCACAATTCACAACACAGCACTTTAATTTAAAAGTTCATTGTCTTCTTCTGTCTCCTTGTTTAGTCTCTCTGTTTTTTGAATTTTTTCACCGTCACACTCTTTTCCTCTTCTTCTTCCTCCTCGCTTTCTTCCCTTTTTCTTTTTTTCTCCTGTTTCTTTTTCTTCACCTGTCTTCTTTCTTCCTCAGAAGAATCCCTCTCTTCCTCTGAAGAATCCCTCTCTTCTTCTGAAGAATTCCTCTTTTCTTCTGATTCCTCTTGTTTCTTTTTTGGGCAATCTGGAGACCAATGTCCTTTTTCTTTACAATAATAACAGGTATCTTGACTTTTGTCTTTTTTAGCCCCTGTTTTTGTTCTTTTTTGACGGTCTGGACACTCTGAAGACCAATGCCCTTTCTTCTGACAGATATAGCAAGTATCTTGACTTTTATCTCTAAAGGAAGGAGAGTAGTCCGTAGGCTGGTCTGAAGAGAATTTTCTAATGACCCCTCGCAAAGCTCTGACGAAACGTTCCATCTGGTTAGTCTCTTCCATCGTTGTGCTCGGCTTGAGAGTGAAATGAATAGTGAAAGGACAAGACACACACCCTTTTATATACGCTGGTCTGCTATGACTATAAAGTAGCTCATGGTGTTTGAACTTGAGTCATTTGACGTTTTTCACTCAAGATGAAACGATCCAATTCATTTGAGAAGAAAGAAGAAAGTAAGAGGCAGAAACGTGATCTATCGCCTCGTACCAGGGCTGAAATCTTGGCACAAATTCATGCCAGTGATTTTGAAGAGGACATGAGTGAACCAGAATCAGAACCCTCTAAACCAAGTTCACCACCCTTAGTCAACCCTGAAAATTACTATTCCATTCGAGAGACGGAAAAGCGCTCCTCTAGAAAATTTAGAACCACGGCTTACAAATACACAGTGAAGTTTAAAGATTTCAAGGCTGAAGTACCGTTAGAGAAAGCAGAAGGGTTTATCACTGGGGTGTGGGATTCTCTGCTCACCGCACTCAAGCGACAATGTCAACCCAAAGAAGACGATCGCTTGAGACTTTCCATACAACACGACGGTTTGAAATCCCCTGTTTGGATCGAGTTTAGCACCCCTGCAGAATTGACCGCTTCCAAAGTCATGGACAAGATTCAGCACGTGCAACAATCTAATGACCAGTTTGACATCACCGATGGAAAAGCCACATTGGACATGACCCACGTCTCTCCTCCTCAAGGGACCGGACGCAAAAAGATGTTATTGGTGAACGACCTTCGCAGCATTAAGCGTAGCCTTGTCCAAATTTACAATCCTCATGACCAGATGTGTTTAGCCCGTGCCATCGTGGTGGGACGAACCTATGTCAACAAGAACGACACGGCAGAATGGAAAAGAGACTGGGAGAACATTCGACAATCGGACCGAGCCAAACAACGAAGTGAAGCAGAACTGCTGTTACGACAAGCTGGCATGTCCAAAGACACACCCTGTGGCATTCCTGAGATGCAAAAATTGCAAGATGCCCTAGCTCCACGATACACTTTGAAAGTGCACCCTCAAGAAGTGCGCGGGTCTCTGTTGTTTCGAGGGCAAGATTTTAAGGACGGAAAATACATTCACGTTTATCATCACGATGACCATTTCGATACCATTACCAGTATCACCGGATTCCTGGGATACGGTTATTACTGTGAGAAATGTGACCATGGTTATAATAATCGAGAGCAACACAAGCATTGTGGATCGAAATGCTCAGGATGTTTGGCCTCTTCACCCTGTCTGAGCGAAGAACCAGTGCTTTGTTCAACTTGTCTGCGCACGTTTGTCAGCCCTACCTGTTACCAACAACATCTGAAAACGCAAGGTTCACAGAAAAAATGTGCTTGTCAACTCCTGAGATTGTGCCATACGTGTGAACAAGTCATACGTACCAGTAGTACCAAGGCACACGTATGTCGAGGAAAGAAAAAATGTCACATTTGTCACCACATCGTGGACTTGGAACACCAATGCTACGTGCAAAAATACCAACCCCCACCAGAGAAAGAGGATGGTCACAAGAAGAAAGGCAATTTCATCTTTTTCGATTTTGAATGCATGCAAGAGACCGGCATTCACATTCCTAATTTCTGCGTGGCTCATCGAGCGTGCGAGAAGTGCATTCAAGAACCTATCTTCAGTCATTGCCCTCACTGTAGCAAGATTCCTGGAGGGCGTGAAAAAATCTTTCGGGGACCGAACACGTTAGCCGATTTTGCCCAATGGGTCTTAGACCCCATCGACAAGACGTGGAGCCAAGAGGACATCGAACTTTACGGAGATTGTCATCGTCATGCCACGGTGATGGCTCACAATTTCTCCGGATACGATGGACAGTTTCTTTTGAGGTACTATACGGAACATGGCACCGAACGTCCTAAAGTGACTTTGAACGCAGCCAAAATCATTTTCATGCAAGTGGGACAAGTGCAGTTTAAAGATTCGATGAGCTATTTGGCCATGCCTTTGAGTCGAATGCCTAAAACGTTTGGAATGACAGAAATGGCTAAAGGGTACTTTCCACACTTTTTCAATACGGAAGCCAATCAACACGTCGTTCTACCCCATTTGCCCGAGGCTCACTATTACGACCCCGACAACATGCGTACCGAACAACGAGAAGCTTTCTACGCTTGGTACCAGGCTCACGCCTCGGACCCTTTCGACTTTCAGGAAGAAATGTTAAAGTATTGTCGTTCCGACGTGGACATTTTACGACGTTGCTGTGGAAAATTTCGAGAACTGTTCATGGAACACGGAGGGGTCGATCCTTTGAAAGAAGCTTGCACCATTGCCAAAGCGTGTTCCTTAGTGTATCGACAACGATTCATGCCTGAAAACACCGTGGCTGTCATCAGTCCTCAAACGACCCACTTTGTCAAACGTCAATACTCGGTCAAAGCCCTACGTTGGTTACATTACTTGTGCGACAAGGAAGACAAGTGGATTCAGCATGCCCGCAACGGAGGGGGCGAAAAGACCATCGGAACGTATTCGGTCGATGGCTGGGACTTAGAAAACCCCAAGATCGTGTACGAGTTTAACGGTTGCTTATTTCACGGATGTCCCGTCTGTTACCCTGACCGTGGCACTAAAAATCAGTTTTTGCAACGAACCATGGAAGACTTGTACCAGGACACTTGTCAGCGGCGCCTAAAGTTAGAACAGCAAGGATACCAAGTGGTGGAAATGTGGGAACACGAGTACGATCACCGTATGAAAACCGATCCCGAGTTTAAACGTGTCGTGGAAAGTTACCAGTTCATGGACCCGCTGAACCCGAGGGATAGTTTGTACGGAGGAAGGACCAATGCCACCTGTTTGCTGTACCAAGCCGACGAAGAGAAAGGAGAAGAAATCAAATACTTGGACGTGTGTTCGCTGTATCCCTACGTGTGCAAATATTGTCGCTTTCCTGTAGGGCACCCGCAATTGCTGACGGAACACATCGACCTGAAAAACATTCGACAATACGAAGGCTTGATCAAGTGCAAAGTTTTGCCTCCCACGAACCTATACCATCCCGTCTTACCTCACCATTGTCAAGGCAAACTGATGTTTCCCTTGTGCCGTACTTGTGCCGAAACGTGCAACCAAGACCAACCTTGCCATCACAGCCAGGAAGAACGGGCCTTGACGGGAACCTGGGTCAGCGTAGAATTGTTCAAAGCTCTGGACATGGGATACCAACTGTTAGAAGTGTACGAAATTTGCCACTTTCCCAAGACACAACAATACCACAAGGGTGACCCCACGCAGAAAGGCATTTTCGCAGACTACGTGGATGCCTTTTTGAAACTGAAGCAAGAAGCCAGTGGCTATCCTTCCTGGTGTCACACTCCCGAAGACCAAATAAAATTCAAAGAGAAATACTACGAACAAGAAGGCATCACTTTAGACCACACCGAGAAAAACGAAGGCAGGCGATCGTTTGCCAAAGTGATGTTAAATTGCTTGTGGGGTAAAATGGCACAACGACCGTGTTTACCCAAGACGGAATATTTGACAGAACCTTCCCGCTACTTCCAGATGATTCACGACAAAACCAAATACATGAAACACGTGGACGTCGTTCGAGAGAATTTAATCTTGGTCAGTTACGAAGAAGATCTGGACTTTGTACAAGACGACCCTTTTGGAAATGTCATCATTGCGGCTTACGTGACAGCTCATGCTCGCTTAAAATTGTACGAAGCTTTAGAACTGTTAGGGGAACGCGTCCTGTACTTTGACACGGACAGTTGCATTTACATCCATCACCCGATTCAACATCACCCTAACATCGAAGGAGACCGTTTAGGAGCCTGGACAGACGAGCATCCCGACGACAAGATTCTAAGTTTCGTCAGTGGCGGTCCCAAAAATTACGGCTACGAATACCGGGACAAACAAGGAGAAGTGCACACGACGTGCAAAGTGAAAGGACTGACTCTGAATTATCGTACCAGTCGTGTGGTCAACTTTGGGGTATTGAAAGAAGCCTTGCAATCGGGAGAGGATGGAAACTTTAAAGTGACCACCTACCAACCGAACAAGATTGTACGTTTACCCACTCACCACATCGTCAGTCGACCTTTGGAAAAAGTTTATCAAATCGTGTACCAGAAGCGAGTGCGACTTCCCAGTCATTTCACCTTACCGTATGGACACGTTGGTATAAAACATTGGTTGTAAGAGGATAGTCACCCACCAGAAAGATGACTTCGCCACAGCAAAAATCGAGTGAGAAACCCGATGAGAACTCCAAGTTCAAACCCTACCATTTTCCAGTCTTCTTACCTGACTATTGTGATTGTGCCCGTCGATTGGACACGTTTCAGAAATGGCCTACGGATAGGGAAGGATTACCTTCTTCGCATGTTTTAGCTAGAACAGGATTTGTCTACTTGGGACCTGAGTCAGGATTGGGATACGAGGTACAGTGTTTCGCTTGCGGACTGAAGTTACGAATGGATCTATGTATCTATAAAGATTCAGCTATTCTGGAACATACTCGATGGTCTCCGCACTGCCCTTACCTTTCTTTGGCCTTTCCACCCATCACACTACGGTACAATGTTGACGGTACCTTTGAAACGGTACCTTCCGAAACAAGACATAAAAAACGTAAAAAAGGAAAGATGTACAAGCTTGAGACTGCATTGCGACTAGTATAAAAAGGGGGCTATGGTCAAGATCGATAGTTCATTGTGACTACCAAGATCGAGCGAACAAGATGAATACTTTGAAAGAGACATCGTTCCAGTTTGGGGATTGTAAAAAAGTTGTATCTTCCTCTAGTGTGACTAATATTGGATGGATAAGACCCAGGCATTGCGACGGAAAATGTCCGGAAGGAAACTGCGATTGTCCATGTGGTTACCATTGTAATTGCGTAACGGAGTTTGCAGACGAGTGCGATTGTGAGCCTTGCGATGGGTACGATGCTGTACGTTGTGACCTGAGCGATGCCGTAAAGCATCATGGGAACTTTGTTCTCACTGCCCCTGTCATGGAAAAGGATGCTGTGCGTGTCAAACCTGAGGGATGCGAAAGCGATGCCGCTCGTCCTCTTAGACATTTTACCGGGTTTCGTTTTAAAGGGGAATGTTCACCTTCACGTCTACCCCCCTACGGATGTCATCCAGCCCTGAGCAAACTCCTGTTTCTGTCACCCAACCCTCATCGAAACGAACCTGTGAAAGACGAATATTCGTTTCCTGTGCGTTTGTCGGAATACTGCGACTTTGAAAATCGTCTTCAATCGTTCAAAGGAAAATGGCCTAAGTATCTTGGAGGACCGACCCCCGAAGAATTAGCCAGAGCCGGATTTTTCTACTTGGGCGAAGGAGATAAAGTCAAGTGCTTCAGTTGCGGTGTGTCACTTCACCACTGGGAACCGCAAGATTCGGCCTACGTAGAGCATGCTCGATGGTCACCGAATTGTCATTACTTACCCTTAGTGGGACCGAGACATTGAAGTAACTTCTTACCATGTCGTTGACGAAGAAGAAACCAGATTGGCTAGGAGTCAAATGTTGGACATCACCGAGACCAGTATTTAAACCTCATTTCAAAAACGATATTGAATCATTACCTAAAGAACTACAAGAGAAGATTTACAAGGAAGTTTGGCAGGGGTTTGCCAGAGTGAAATCTCAATGGGTCACTGTAGAACTTTTGTGTCGAGAAATTCATAAGAGGAAAGTGAAAAAAGTCAACCAGTGTGTTAGATTTCTTTGGGTCAAGGTTGCATTCCTCCTATTATATCGCTTTAGACCGTTTACATCAAAAGAGTTCAGTGACATTCTTGGACGTTACCCTGAATGGCAGTGGTCAGAAATTACTCACTATGTGGATTACTTTTGTGAATTGTACAGACTGACCTATTCATGAGTACTTTACAAGAGAACATTCGTGCTTTGCCTGTGGAATTGAGAGAAAGGATTTACCGAGAGCTGGTGAAAATACAAGTGAAACGTAAAGAACAATTGCATCCGTTACGTCACCAGATCTTTAACCACTGGTACCTGAATGGTATAAGAGAACTGATTCGTCAGAAATTGTTTCAATGGTCAGACCTTGTTCAATACTTCCAGTGCCCCGATGATTCACGTGTTGATCATTTTGGTTACTTCGAGATTCACCTAGAGCAACCCCTTGAGGAAGACGAGGTAAAGGATTACCAACATTTGTTACGTGGAATCTACTTAGCGGAAGAGGAAACTTCTAATCGAACTCTGACGTTTCGGTTACAGTATGCAAGATTTACATTCCCAACTGGAGAACGAAGATCACTGGCTAGAAAGTACGTGTATTCTTTTCGAAACAAAGAGACTATAAAAACAGGCTGCTATACCACGACTTATGTCGTATGTCATCCAACAGATTCCGTGGAAGGAACTCAATGACCATATTCAAACTGTGGATCATTACCATCGATTATTACAAGAACTGTATCCATTCAATTTGGGACGACAAGTGGTGTGTGTCTTAGTGACTTGTTTTCTGGGATTTCGTTTACCAGCCGATTCTTTGTGGACTCTTTACGATCAGTACTTACCACCTCCATGGCCTTAAATGGTCACGAAAAACTTCTTTTGCTCAAAGCCTTGCGGTTTCATCTCGATACCTCTCGACCTCAACAGGAAAAAAAGATTCGTCAACTTTTAGCTACCCAAGACGTGTATGACGATGTGTGTGTAGCTTGTGACTTACATCCCCATTGGACAGATGTCCGTGCCTGGAAAGAATGGGGTTTTGAGGCTTGGACCCAAGAAGTGGCCCAGTATGCACGAGAGTTGTTCAAGGAAAAAAGTTACTTTTCAACCCGTGTTAGTGACGGTGCCAGAAGAACCCGTCACCCAGGACAGGACTGTCGTGGACAGGCCTGAAAGACCCTTTCGGGAGGACACTTGTGTGACCTTACCCCCTACTATAGAACTGGTTAGAACATTACCCAAAACATCTTGTTGTACAGACACTTGTGTTTATTCCACGTTCATAGTTATCATGTGCCTTTTATCCTTGTACTTAAGCCTTTGGCTTTTATGTATTTTTGTCTTTCGTATTCATGTTTGAAACATTCAATAAACGTGTTCTGAAAAAGTATATAAACTCTCGTCTTGTTTGTTTTTCGTGTCACTAGTGACATTTCTCACACCATGACTACCTCTGCTGTCTCTGCTCCCTCTTCCTCTACTGTCAAAGTCATCGACGAACACTTAGATCGTGCCAGTTGGGAGGCTTTGTATCTTCGCCATCCCTTTAACATGCTCATTGCTGGACCTAGCGGTTCAGGCAAAACCGAATTCGTCAAACGTTTGATCGAACATAAATATCATTTGATCGATCGGCCACCTCAACGGATCGTGTGGTGTTACAAAGAGTGGCAATCGGCGTACAGCCTCTTGCGAGAAAGTCAAGGCGATTCCATCGTGTTTGTGGAAGGCATTCCTAAAGAAGACGACGGCATCGTCTCTGACTCCCGTCTAACCCATTTGGTCATTTTCGACGACATGTTAGGAGAAGACGAAGAAGAAATTAAACTGTGGTTCACGCGCAAAGGGCATCACCGTAATGCCAGTGTCGTTTACATCACCCAAAATTTGTTTCAACAAAGTAAAGCCCATCGTACCATCAGTCTCAATGCGCATTACGTGGTCTTGTTTAAAAGCCCTCGAGATAAATCGCAAGTGCAAGTCTTAGCCAAACAGTTAGGAACACCTTGGCTGACTCAGGCGTACGACGATGCCACTCAAACGCCACACGCCTATTTACTCGTCGATTTGAAACCTACCACCCCCGAGGATTTGCGATTTCGTACCCACTTGTTTCACCACTAGTGCCAAGACGGAGGGCCTGTCCTGTACACGTCTCCGTCCTCGACTTCATTTCACTCCCCATAAAAAAATCTATAAAAACCTCAGACCCTTTTTCGTCTGTCTCACTCTCAGTGCGAACATGACGTCCCTTCAGTCGCATCTTCCCGTCAAATTGATTCGTGCCTTGTATGGCATCAGTCGAGAAAAAGATCCACAAACACGAGCTCGTGTCTTAGAAGCTAGTCTCAAAGAAGTCTTACGATGGTTCACGGTGACGGCACGTCAATTACTCCAAGGAATCATTCAGATTCCTCATCAAACCAAACGCTTTTTCGATCGAAACAAAGTCGCTTTGGTCCAACTAGCCGATCCCCGCATCGACACTCAAACCAAAAAACAAATCATTTTGAAACCTGGAGGGAGCGGTACTCTAGGACGGGTCATCATTCACTCACTCTTAAGATGGGATCCTAATGCCCCCAAAGTTATCCCTAAGACAAAAGTCCAACGAAGCCCCAAGAAGAAAAAGAAAAAGACCAGGTCCCCAAAGAGAAGAACTTCTCCAGTGGCGGGACCCTCCTCTTACCAGACACCACCCCGGAAAAAGAAAAGAAGCCCCAAGACAAAGAAACAGAGAAAAAGTCCCCAGAAAAAGAAAAGTCCACAGAAGAAAACTAGTCGCAAGAGAGGCACTGCGGCCAGGACGCAGCCTTACACTCGCAAACCACGACCTGCCACAGCGGTGACTGTGTCTCCGACAGCCTCACGTTTATCCACTTCTCCGTTGATGTCACCAGGGACTGAAGAGTACTTGGAGACGTTAATCACACCAAGAACTTCTCCGTTGATGACCCCCAAAAGAACTTCCCCAGTGGCAGGACCCTCCAATTTAGTGGCAGTGGCTGCTGCTCACAAAGTACCTTCTCCCAAAATCAAAGTCCATGAAAGATCGGGCATGTTACAAAGTTTACTGGATTTGTCCAAGCAAGAACTGACTCGATTTAGTCCGTTACGTACCCCTGCACGACGTGTCATGCCTGTCATGAAGTTGATACGCCGTAAAGACAACACTGGACAACAAATTTTTACAAAAGTCATGTTACTGAAATAAAATTAGTCAATTCTTATCAATTTTTATGTGCTGAACACGAATATGACAGTCAAATTGCAAAATTGGCTCTAGTTTTTTTGTAATCTGCAAGAAATTAATGTTTACATAACGAAATGCATTCCAATAGTAAAAGGTCAACTGTAATAGCCTACCTATAAAAAATCAAGTCATTGACTACATCTTAGATTTCTTCGCCTGTCTCTTGTACAGCTGTTCGGGAGCATCTCTGAGGAGTGTCCAGCAGTAGTCAGCCAGCATTGTAGTGGACCATTTTCCCTGGTATCTTTGTTCCATTGTTGCGATATCTTGATGAAAACGTTCGCCGTGTTCATCACTAACAATACCACAGTTGCTAGGAAAGAAATCCAAATGGGAATGAAGGAAGTGAATCTTTAGAGACATATTGCAGCCAAGTTTCTTATACTTCATCAACATGTCTTCTACTAGTTCCTTATAGTTTTCTGCCCTAACATTTCCGAGGAAGTTTGTAGAAACTAGGCGAAAAGCATTCCATGCTTGTTTCGCGTCACCTTCCAGCAAGTTGTTGAACCGGTCATCTTTGAAAAGCTCTCGAATCTGAGGACCCACAAAAACTCCCTCTTTACTCTTTGCTTCGCTGAGTCGAGGGAATTTTTCATGCAGGTATCGGAATGCTGGCAAAGTCCGGTCAATGGCTTTCACGAAGTTCTTCATCAAACCTAGTTTGATGTGAAGGGGTGGTAGCAAGATTTTCTGAGCCTCAACCAGAGCTGGGTGTTGGATATTCTTCTCTCCAATGGCTACATTCTGCCTGTGAGTCCATTCCTTCCTCATGTAGTGCATTTCCCTTGCTCGGCTATCCCACTCGCATAAGAAACACATGTATTTTGTATATCCTTGCTGCAGTCCCATTAAAAGGGCAACTACCTTCAAATCACCACAGAGGTGCCAGCTGTACTTGTTATACTCAATGGAATTCAGTAGCTGCCTTAAGTTATCGTATGTCTCTTTCATGTGGACAGCATACGCTACTGGAATAGATGGAAGAATGTTTCCATTGTGCAAAAGCACAGCCTTGAGACTCAGTTTCGAAGAGTCCACAAATAGTCTCCATTCTTGTGGGTCATGAGTGATTTTTAAAGCATTCATGAGGCCCTCAATATCGGAACAGAATATCAGATTACTTTCCTTTCTGAAGAAAGGCTCCAATTGCTGGTGGCGCTTTCGATATGCAGTAATTGTGACATCTTCTTCTAGAAGATTCCATTGTTGGAGTCTTGATCCTAGCAATTCTGCCTTGTTCTTTGATAAGTCCAAATCACGAATCAGGTCATTTAGTTCTTCCTGTGTTATTCTGCGTGGGGTTGATGATGCACCACAGTGAAAATCTGGATCACTGCATGCTGATGGACCAGGAGAAGAACAGGTCGACTCACCTTTGTCTTCGTCAGATGAATCAAGAGAATATTCTGCTGGAGGTTCTGGAATAGGAAGTCCCTCACCATGTGGAACTGGTCTCAATGCAGACGGAATGTTTGGGTAGACTATTCTCGACTTCTTTCGCTTCGTTATTCCGCCGGAAAGAGGAGGAACCAAGCAGAAGTAACAGTCATTTAGGTGGTTGCTTGGCTCTCTCCACACCATTGGGACTGCAAACGGCATTGATGACCTTTTGCAATTCAACCACTGTGAAAGCTGTGTTGTACATGTAGCACAGCATATATGCGGAGCCCAAGGCTTGTCTTGGTCACCAACCTTGCATCCGAAGTAAAGATGATATGCCTTCTTCACTTGAGAATTGATACTTTTCTTCTGGTTGGCAAATGTCACTTCCCCACAAATATAGCAAAAATTGTCCGCGGTATTAACACACTTTCGAGGCATTACTGTTCTTTATTGTACGTAAATGGATAAAATAATAAGTTTTATGTAACAGTAGCTTGAACTGTCTCGCACAACGTCTAAAATATTTTAAATGCTGAACCTATCTGATTGGGCTTTATATAGTACACTGCTTACGTCAGCTTCAGCAGCCGCCTGGCATTAGTATAATAGGCCTACACATGTATAGTACACTGCTGACGTCAACTTACTTCAGCAGCCGCATGGCATTAGTATTGCATTGCATCAGAAAATGATGCAATCAACTGTGGATGATGTGAGCATGATGGTATTATGCAATGTTACATCATTATTCCGGATGTTGCTGCAGTCCTACTGGAGAAATTTACACAGTGAAACATAGAAAATGAGGTATATGAATATCTTCAAAACGAGAGCCAATACAAATTTTTCACGGTTATATTCGTGTTCGGCACACCAAAATACTACAGATTAGGGCCTTTTCAAGTCAGTAATGATTTCACTGTTGACCAGTGCAATCAGTGGCGACGCGTTCCAGTATAAAAAAGGCCTGTGACCAAATAGGGTATCAGTGTTCTTTTGGTGCTCCTAAAGACTCAAAGATGTCACCCTCCAGAAAACCCCAAGGAAAGAAAAGGAAAGGACTACCACCACGTTTAGCCAAACATGGGGACCTGTTATCTGTCCTGTCCAAAGCTTCTCCACCCCTACGAAAAAAACTCATTCAAACGGCCTCCAAAGAGGTCATCGATACCGTGTGCGAATGTTGTTTGAACGTTTTGAAAGGCAGGATCCCTTTGTCCAAACACCAGAAACAATGCTTAGGCAAACATCGTCACGTTCTTCGCCAAATGGTTCGAAAAAAAATTCCCATTCGTCAAAAAAAGAAGATGTTAGTGCAACGTGGAGGCATTTTGCCTCTCTTGTTAGGTCCCATACTGAAAGGAGTCTTGGGAACCATGTTGGGAGGACTGGTGGGAGCAAGATAAAAAGGCCCTCGGAAGTCCCAAGATCTCAGAATCGACCCCTGACAACCCCATGGAAGGACGAAAACTAGCTTTAGTGCCTTACAAACGATGGATGGAATACCATCGGTGGCAAGAACAACGCACCCCGCATTTACCTCCCAATCCCAATTTGAGTGAGATGTCCCAGTTACAACACGAATTGCAGTCCTTGATGGATCGCCAAGATTTGTCCGAAACAGAAAAATCGCAAAAGTACGGTCAACTCTTGCAACGATTGCAACTCTTTCACCAGAAAGCTTTAGACGAAACAGCTCTACCCACTTTGAAAGATTTTAAGACCTTGATGAAAAGTCCAGCACCATCACCAGTACCAGTACCAGTACCAGTGGTCAAGACAGAAAAAGGAAAAGAAGAAGAAGGGTTTCAAACTCCACCAGAAAAAGTACAGAAGTTAACAACACCATCTACCTCCAGAATTGGATGGATTAAAAAGATGATGGTCACTCCTTCTTCATCACAAGAGAAAAAGAAAGTGAAGACAGAAGTGAAACAAGAACCGATATCCCCCGCTCAGACATCCTCCTCCTCTTCAACACCAATTGCCGGTCGCACACGCAAAGCATTGCAATCCAAGAAAATACCCCAAGAGAAAAAGAGTAGCGTCTTCCAAGAGTGGGTGACTTATTAAGACACCAATCAACACAAAAAATGGAAAAAGTCTTAGCTAGCATTTACTACGATCCCTCCCATCCTGCAGGTTACGCAGGAGTTCAAAAATTGTATCGTGCTGCCAAAACGCAACTGAAAAGTCTCCGTTTACCTCAAGTGCAACGATGGTTACAAGAACAAGCTACCTACACTTTACACAAACCCATTCGACGCAAGTTTGCCAGAAATCGTACCCGAGTGGAAGGCATCGATCATCAATGGCAAGCCGATTTAGCCGATGTCTCTCATTTGGCCAGCTACAATCGTGGCTACAAATATTTGTTTTGTGTCATCGACGTTTTTTCCAAATTTGCCTGGGTCGTGCCCTTGACTTCCAAATCGAGCAGCGAGTTAGTGCGAGCCCTACAACGGGTGTTGAAACAAAGCGGTCGTCACCCTCTTCGATGGAAAACGGACAAAGGCACCGAATTTCTGAACCAAGCTTTCCAAAAAGAATTAAAGAAACGTGACATTCATTTTTTTACCAC
Organism: Sinohyriopsis cumingii; assembly: GCA_028554795.2. Taxonomy (NCBI): domain Eukaryota; kingdom Metazoa; phylum Mollusca; class Bivalvia; order Unionida; family Unionidae; genus Sinohyriopsis; species Sinohyriopsis cumingii. Next base: position 151,924,159 of record CM068829.1, on the reverse strand, counting down.
CGAGAATCCCGAAACCAAAGCCAGCATCGTGGAACGTTTTCAACGCACTTTGAAAGAACGCATGTGGAAATATTTTACGCATCACCACACTCTGAAGTACATCGACATCTTACCGCACCTGGTGCAAGCGTACAACCAATCTTACCATCAAAGCATCGGACGTGCCCCGCAAGACGTGACTCCCGACAACGAAGTGTTGGTGTTCGAGCGTCTGTTTGGTACGTCCCCGACGAGGGCTGTCGCCAAGAAAACTGGAGAGTTGACCGTAGGAGATTGGGTGCGCATTGGCAAAACCAAACGCACTTTCGACAAAGGTTACTTACCTAAGTGGACGACCGAACTGTTTCGCGTCACTGGACGAGTGCATGGCCGTCATCCTGCCGTCTATAAATTGGAAGACATGAACGGAGAAGTACTCAAAGGAACGTTTTATTTGCCCGAGTTACAACGTGTCACCAAAAAAGAAGACGACGTGTACGACATCGAAAGCATTCTCGAACGCAGAACCCGTAAAGTGGGCAAACGACGTGTCAAAGAAGTCAAAGTACGTTGGAAAGGATATCCACCCAGTTTCGATTCTTGGATCGACGCTTCGCAAGTCATCGACTATAAAAAGAAGAAGTGACCATCATGCCCTTTCACACATCAGACGCAGCTACGTCGACCACTCCTTCTTCACCCAGTTCTTCTGTGCAAGATTTACAAAAACAACCCTTGTGGGTGTGGTGTGGAGAACGTGTGCCTAAAACGCAAATCGTCTTTTTCTGCCAAATCTTCGTGGTGTATTGTGTCATCGGGGCAGCCATCGCCAATTTGAGTTTGCAACAAGGAGACAAACAATTGTGGACCATTTTATTGAGCAGTTGCATCGGTTACCTGCTTCCCAATCCCTCCCTGAAATTCTCCTCGAACGGAAACCTTGTGTCCAGTGCCAGTGTCAGTCACCAGTCCAACCACAACCAGAACCCCATTTTTGGTGGAGACACGCCTCTGACTTCCAGTAATAACCCCTCGGACAGCCACAGAACTCTGGAATTATGAGTCACCAAAACCAATTTTACTTAACCTTACCCAGTGACAGTTCCATGGAGGTGTTTCCCCACAACACGTTGTGCTGTTACACGGCCAAATTACCTCAAGCCATCCCCTTAGATCACGAAGCCCATTGGGAAGTGGCTTTAGTAGAAATGATTCACCCTACACAAATCCAAAACATCACCGAAAAGCAAAACACTTTTGAGGTCGAAATCCTGAACCAACAATTGCAAGACACCATGAATGAAATCAGCGGGTTTTCAGGGGACATAAGACCAGCCAGCAATTCACCCTTCAGTATCTACACCTTGAAAATTCCGGCAGGGTTTTATTTTAGTGGCCAACATTTGGTGGACACCATTGTTTCCAGGTTCGAGTTCGCCTTTGGCAAAGCCCTGAACAGAGTCAAAAAAAGTGTCACCATGGAGTACCATAAAGTGGCTCGTCGCTTACTGATGAAATTTCAGGATAGCCAAACGTTGTCCATCAGTTTTAATCGTGACTTGTTTGATATTTTAGGTGGAGACACAAAAATGGCTCAAAATTTTAAACCGAAGATCAACAACAATACGGAATTTTACAAGTTCTTTCGATTCCCTGTAGAACTGAACCAAGGACTGAATTTGATGTTCGTGTACTCCGATGTGGTGGAGTATAACGTGGTGGGACACACCTCCGTGCCATTACTGCGTGTCATTCCTTTCAAAGTGGATAGTACCACGACCAGTGACCAGGAAGGTGGAAACACTTACCACGTCCACCGGGAATTTGTACATCCTCATTATTTGCCTGTCAGCAAGTCGTATTTGGACACGGTCAACATTGCTATAAAAGGAGATTTGGGACAAAATATTCCATTCACCAAAGGAAAAGTCACGGTGAAACTCCATTTTCGAAAACGGTTCTTTCACGACTCGTAAGTAAGTCATGTATCCAGTGTACCAAGGGGTTGCTCGACAGCGAGGACACGGTTTAGGAGACATGTTAAAATCGGCCTTTCGTTCGGTGGCCCCGGTGTTGAAACCGATGGTGACACGCGGATTGCACGCCTTGAAAGATGCGGCACTGACGCAAGGCAAAGAATTTCTCCAAAATGTCATCATCGACAAACAAAACCCTAAAGAAGCCTTCATGAGGGCTGGCATAAATGTCTTGCTGCAAACGGGCAAAGACATTTTGGGCCGACGAGACACACCTATAAATGCCCTGCACGCTACCGAGTCAGGCATTCAGCAAGGACAAGGCAGAAAGAGACGACGAAGAAAACACCCTTTCACTAGACTTCAAGCTAGAAAGGCCAAGAAAAGAAGAACCGTTCGAGACTTAGACGTTTTCGATTATTGAGACACAGAAAAAAATGATGCACCGAGAGTCATGTGCTTGTTCCAAGACGGAACTGGATATGTTTGCCATGCCCCCCACCATGATGACGATGCAAGAATCCCAGTGGGTGGAATTTCATCCCATCTCCTCATTGATCGATTCCGCTCCCATCGAGTTTGAAATCAAAGGACAGCCCAAAGATTACATCGATCTGAATAGCAGTTACTTGTACTTGAAAGTGAAAGTGATTGAACCACCCAACGCTAGCCTAGAAGATGATGATGCAGTAGCTCCCGTCAATAATTTCATGCATTCCTTGTTTAGCGAAGTGGACTTGTACTTGAATAACAAACTAGTCAGCATCAGCATGGATACTTACCCTTACCGAGCCTACCTGGAAAATCTCTTGACGTACGGAAAAGAAGCCAAGAACACTCATCTGGATGCTTGCGTGGTATGGAAACCTGACCAAGCGACTAGGTTCAACACCGTTACAATTGCTGGGGATGCTCAAAATTTATCGGGATTTGTAGAACGACGAAAGAAAATTGCTGGAAGTCGTAGTTTAGAACTGATGGATCGCTTGCATTTGGACATGTGGTTACAAGAAAAGTATTTGCTGAACGGGGTGGATGTCCGCTTGAGACTGAATCGCAGCAGTGCCGCTTTCCATTTGATGGCTGCTCGTGATGCCACTTACAAAACCGTCATCCAAGAAGCCAGACTCTACATACGTCGTGTGGAAGTGTTGCCTAAAGTAGGTAACGACATCAGTCAGACGTTGAGCAGAACGACCGCCAAGTATCCGATACGACGCGTAGAAGTGAAAACCTTCACCATTCCTGCTGGACAGCGATCCATGATCGAAGATCATCTGTTCCAAGGACAGTTACCCAAACGTTTGATTGTTGGTATCGTCAGGAATTCAGCCTTCAACGGAGCCTACAACGAAAATCCTTTTGAGTTTCAACATTACAAAGTGTCCAAGATCGAAGTCAGTCGCGACGGCAAGACCTTGTGTACCCGACCTTTCGAGCCTAAATTTGATCCCGAGAAGAATTACTTGAGATCATACTTGTCCCTGTACGAAGCCACGGGACAGTTAGGAACCAACACCAGTCACGGTATTACGTACGACGATTACGCAGGAGGCTATGCTTTGTGGGCTTTCGATTTCACTCCAGACCAAGGCAGCGACGAGGGACATTTCCACCCTATAAAATCCGGCCAGATTCGTGTGGAAATTCAGTTTGCGAGTCCACTACCCGCAGATAACACAGTGAACGTCATCCTGTATGCCGAATTTGATAATACGATAGAAATCAATAGTTTAAGAGAAGTCATTCTAGATTATTAGAAGCTATGGAAGACTGTTATCCTTCCTTACCTAGTGGAGAAACTTTGGACATGGAATGTGAGGAGACTGTGGAAGAAGAAGTTATCATGATGAAGTCGAGATGGCCAGAACAAGAAGCCCATTTAGTCTCCTGTTTTGCCAAACACTTGGTCGACAAAATAACGGAATTGATCAAGAAAAATTGCTATGGATGTCAAAACGATCATCCCAGTCAAATTCAACACGATAAATGCATGATGTTGAGTCAAGAAGAAAAATTGGACGAATATCTGGACGAAGCTTGGAGTCTCATCTCAAACAAAGACGTGTTGCACCAGTGGTATAAAGACTTGCGTGAACATTCTTGTCCACCATTAACCACTCAAGAGATCCATCGTATCGAAGCTCTCCTGAATCAGAGTGAGGAAACAGAACGAATAACCGTTTATTCGTCAGACATTTTCAAGCAAAAAGTCAGGATCGAATTGACAACTTATTATTACCTGTGAAGAAAAAGAAAAAACACAAATCAATGGATACCTGGGAACTTTATTACCTTTTGAACCACAGTTCATATACGGCTTCTTGGAATCCTGTCGTCTGTGCTAAAGATGAACTCCCTCATCGCAAACCTAAAGACCATCAAGCTTACGTGATCAACACGGACGACAGTCATCTCCCAGGAACCCACTGGGTAGCCGTCTACTTTCCTCAAGAAGGATGTGTGGAATATTTCGATTCGTACGGATTGCCCCCTTTGGAAGACGATATCATTGACTTTATGAGAAGAAATGCTCAAACCACCCGATTCAATAATGTGAAATTACAAGGCACAGATTCCTTGGTGTGTGGACAATATTGTGTGTATTTTCTGCATCATCGCAGCCTGGGCTATTCCTTAGAACATTTAGTGACTCATTTTGATCCTCGTTCTTCTGCTAGAAACGATGTGAAAGTAGATCGATGGTTTTGTGACCATTATGCTTATCTTTTGTCTCAAGCTAGGAAACGTAGTGTCCATCAATGGCCTAATGATTTCCAACAGTGGAAATCACAATTTCATTCACAACGTTGTCAGCCCTGTTTAAAGTAGTTTGTATTTGAAGAAAAAAATGTTTGGGTTTTGAAGAAAATTGTTTGATGTTATTATTGTTAAAAATGTTAGAGTTGTTGTTTAGTGTTAAGTGATTTTTGAATAAAAAATGTTGTGTTTTGAAAAAAATGCCTTTGTCTTTTGTTTAGCTATAAAAATGTTGGATTGATGCTCTTTCATTTCTTACTATCCCTCCCTTAACACTCATTGAACGTTGCGACTCGAAAACCGTGTGGGGGATGTTTTCTTTCACGTCCGCGCTTTGACTTTAAGAACCGGTGGTTGTTTCCAGTCTAACCATCCATTGTCGACTCATCCTCCTAAGAAGATGTGCTCCAAACTAGCTAAGCTCAACGAAGCCTACGTGAATTTGCATAGGGTCAGACACAGTCTGATACCGAAGCCAGAAGAAATAGAGAAAGTGAGAATGCTAAAAATCACTGAAGACCTGATAGAAGAGCTCTTCAGAGAAGAAATGAACAGGGAAAAAGAAGAATGGACAGAGAAGTACAGACTTCAGAGACAGCAGCAACAGCAACAACAACAACAGCAGCAGCAACCTGAACCTGACAGAGGCTTTGTCGATTGCCGTATCGACACCAAAGAGTTCTTCTTCTCTTTCCGAAGAAGCAGACCTATTGCCAGAAAGTCTATAATCAGAGGACATCGCATTCTTAGAAACTAAAAAAGAATGCCATAGCAAACAAAAAAAACAGCCCTTTTCAGGGCTACCCAATACTCTAGAAAAGAAATAACCATCGATTTGCCAATGTGCGTGTAGGTAGAGTAGTGAGAAAATAAACACTAACTCTTTTTTAAAAAAATGTGAGGGTATGTGTTTGTGTGTTAGTGTTAGTAAAAGTTAAAGTAAGTTAAGGTGAATAGTAGATTAAAATAATGTATTTTTTGGTGTTTGAGGTGTATATTTGGGGTTAGATTGGATTGCTTAGAGTATGTAAATAGTCTATTGAAGTGATTTATAAAAAATTTTTAGAATAGGAATGAGTAGCATAAAAAGTGAGTGAGTGTTTCTTTTAGGTCCGCGCTGTTGTTGTTTTTTTTGGTCATGATCTAGGTAAGATGAATTTTATGTTTTTTAGGGGGATGTTTTCCATCACGTCCGCGCTTTCACTATAAATTAAAAACTAATCGTCAGTTGGGCCCATCGTCGACCTGTTAACAGCAAGACAATGAATACAAGGATTGTGAAGCTGCTAGAACTCCAGATGCACCTGGAATATGCCAGGCGCATAGTAAACGAACTATCAGCGGAGGCTATTGTAGAAGAAGCAAAAATAAAGAAGGAAGAGGAGGAGAGAAGAGAGAGGGAAGAAGAGGGAAAGAAAATAGGAGAGAGGATGACTTATAAGATACCAGAGACAGAGGATTGGGGTGCTGAAGCAAATCATCCCGCCTCTGCACTCTCAAGACAAAAAGTAAAAAGAGACTGGAGTCAAAGATGTGTGTGTGGCGCCAGACCTGGAAGGTGCAACCATTAGATAGGTGCATCTGGAGTTGAAAAAAACAGCCCTTTTAAGGGCTACCCAATACTCTAGAAAAGAAATAACTATTAATTTGCCAATGTGAGTAAGTAGAGTAGTGTGAATATAAACACTAACTCTTTTTTAAAAATGTGAGGGTATGTGTTTGTGTGTTTGTGTGTTTGTGTTAGTAAGAGCTCAGGTATGTTTGTGTGAATAGTAGATTATGGGTTTATTAGCGTATGTGAAGAGTATAGTTAGGGTTATATTATATGAAATGAGAAAGTAGGGGGATGTTTTCCTTCACGTCCGCGCGTTGTTGGGTCATGATCTAGGTAAGATCAATTTTATGTTTTCAGGGGGATGTTTTCCATCACGTCCGCACTTTCAGTATAAAACTAACAGTGTTGGTCATTGGAGCTCATTCTACGGAATAAGCAAACAAGAAGATGCCAGCAGCTTCAGCTTTATACAACGATCTTATGGGAAGTTGGTATTGGATGGTAGATGGATTGAGTGTAGCAGAAAGGGTTGAACAGGAATGGAGGTATGCAGTGACAAAAGACTTAGTCTCAAGACAAGTAAACAGCCTGCACTTAGCCGTAAACATCGTGAAAGAAATGATAGAGGATGAGGAGAAGAGAATCAGAGGTTTAATTAACCCACCGTATGTCAAAGTGGGTAAGTTAAAAGAAGCAATAGATCATGTGACGAGTGCAAGGTGCTTTCTAGAAGACATTGTAGAATGGACAGATTGGTGTTTCGCGAAGTGGGGGTTAGAAAAACTTAAGAAAGCTGAAGAACTAATGAGGAATGTGCTGACCAAAGAGGTCAAGAAGATCAAAGAAAAGTGATCCAATGAAAGAAAAGACGAAGAAAATAGAAGAAAAAAGGATGAACTAGAAAAACTGAACACAAACTGGATGAAAATCCAAGAGAAGTTCCGGGCCATGGGCCACCCGGACTGGCTGCCGGAAACAGAAAAGAAGAAGAAGAAAGGAATGATGGACAAATTAAGAAGATGTTGGAAAAAGTTAAGAAGATAAAAGAAGAAAAACCCAAAGGCCCTTTTCAGGGCCAGCCATATATCTCGAAAAGAGATAGCCTTTCAATTGCCTACCCCTTTTTTTATTTCATTTTTTTATTTTTTTTTAAAAAATAGAGTCCCTCCCTGTTTCAATTTTACATAGACCCTATACAGTCCCAGGGGTTTTTGGCCATGTTAAATTTACATAGACCCTATATTGTCCCAGGGGTTTTTGGCCATGTTAATTCCCATAGACCCTATATTGTCCCACGATTTTTAGCCATGTTAATTCCCATAGACCCTATATTGTCCCACAATTTTTGGCCATGTTAATTCCCATAGACCCTATATTGTCCCACGATTTTTCTCCATGTTAAATTTACATAGACCCTATATTGTCCCAAGGGTATTTTTAATGATAAGTCCCATAGACCCTATAGGATCCCCATTCACTACTGTCGTTCAATGGTATTTAACTCGTAATTTTCTGATCATTAGTATGTAGTAGTTGTCTCCCGTACACTACCAAAATGCTATCCGGCAGATGCAGGACTCCTGGTTGAGTAACAAACCTGATGAGATCCAAAGCCACACTGTCAAGCATGATGTGAAGAGGTTTTAAGACCCGTTGAAAGAAGTCTATGACTAATCGTCATCAGGATCACCCCCTCACCACAGTGCGGATGGGAACAGACAGGGTCGTGTGACGCTCTTCCATCACTAAATGTGCTTCAGCCTGGAAGGCCAATAGGACAGCCGCGGAAGACAGGCCAGGAAATCCTGAGCCAGTAACCCCGCGTTCGGCGCTACTACCATCCCATGTCCACATTGCCAAAGAACATTCAGGGCACACATCGGCCTCATCGGCCACCTATGCATCCACATACCATTTGTTCCCAATTAAACACTGGATGACTAAAGTGGTCCTCATCGACTTGATGGACGAACAAAACACACAATCAAATCTTTTAGAAACGCTTTCTTTGACCGATCATATGCTGCATCTCAGTACGTTTTGGTTTACATTCATTCATTCTTTCATTCATTCATTCATTCGTTCGTTCGTTCGTTCGTTCATTCATTCATTATATTTTCCTTTGTCGGGCTGTCTGTATGTCAATGTTGACTTAATGTTTATATTTGTCTCTTTTTTCGTTTTCTTCTTTCTTTCATTCCTTCATTTTTATCTTCCCCTTTAACGGTTACACTGTTGATTTCAAGTAATACCCATTAAAAAACAGAATATTATCGATATTTAGTTGGAATGAATAAACTATTTAAATATATAATATTAAAATATATTATTTTAAAAAATCGTAAAGATACCTTTCTATTGGGTAAGACCCAACTGTAGACCAAATGTGGCAAATACTCTATTATTTGTCAATTTTCTTCTCTTTTTCTCTTTAATCACCATTGAGTCTTGCTACTGGGTTTCTTCTCAATTGTGAATTAATCGTTTTTCAAAAGTTCTATAAAAACAAATATATATAAAGTGAAATATACACATGACATCAGTACATAAAAAAGATAATCGACACGAAATACGAAGGCAGTTTACCACAACGAAAAGAGCAGAGCTTGGTAAGCAAAGATACAAAGAGAGCAAAGTTGGGTAATTCAAAATGGAAAGAGGGCAAAGGTGGGTAAGTCAAAACAGAAAGAGGGCAATGTTGGGTAAGTCAAAATACAAAGAGGGCAAAGTTGGGTAAGTCGGAGTAAGAAGGAGGCAAAAGTAGGTAATTCACAATACGAAGTGGGGGGGAGGATCGCAAAGGTAGGTTAAGTCACAAGTTCTATAAAAACAAGTATATATAAAGTGAAATATACACATGACATCAGTACATAAAAAAGATAATCGACACGAAATACGAAGGCAGTTTACCATAACGAAAATAGCAAAAAAGGATAATCGACACGAAATACGAAGGCAGTTTACCACAACGGAAATAGCAGAGCTGGGTAAATAAAGATAGAAAGAGAGCAAAGTTGGGTAAGTCAAAATAGAAAGAGGGCAAAGTTGGGTAAGTCATAATACAAAGAGAGCAAAGTTGGGTAAGTCAAAATACAAAGAGAACAAAGTTGGGTAAGTCAAACAGAAATATGGCAATGTTGGGTAAGTCAAAATATAAAGAGGGCAAAGCTGGGTAAGTCGGAGTAAGAAGGGGGCAAAGGTAGGTAATTCACAATACATGGGGGGGGGGAGCGCAAAGGTAGGTTAAGTCACAATACGAAAGGGGGCTAAGGTAACAAAAATATATCGGTAGCAAAAGTAGGTAAGTCACAATACGAAAATAAAAGCAACATGAAACATTATGATAATGCCAATGTACAATATATATATAACGTAGGATACAAAGAAACACGAAGATAGCAAAACGTGTAATGATTTCTTAGCGAAAGCAGCGACACAATTACACAAAAAATGTTTATGTTTCACAAGAACTAGTAAAATTAGGAAGAGTGAAAACAGAAATTGAAGGTGAAATTTCAGTTTTACATTTATAATGGAGAGTAAAAGCTATGAAACTGGTCATGTTCAACCAAATCCTCGCGTGACTTTGTGAGATTTCTTCAAAGCAAATTCATCTTTCGCTCTGGTTTTCTCTACAGTGCGAAGGACCATTCCACGAGTCAATGAAAACCAAAAAACCCTGTAAGCAAATTACTTTACAGAGTGATCAGCCCAAAACAAACCTCGATTGTTGAGCTTGTGTTGCAAAAATAAATGACAAACGTTTGGAGGAGATATGACAAAGGCACTCAAGACAACAGCTGAGCGCGACTGTTAAGTAAATGATGAAATCCTGTATCGTCACCTACATACACATCAATGAGTCACCTCAAATGCCAGTGAATTATACAGCCGTACAAATGCTATATGTGTCTTGTGTAGTGATCAGCTGGAAATGATAAGTTCACATTATCTTCATCTCGCTCCTGGTTATATCACCTTTCGTGTCTGACAAAGTATAAATCAACGAAGTTAATTTAAACCGTGACATCATTTCTTCTTTTATCCACACACACAATTTAGGAAAGGTAGTTAAACAATTAGTTGCGAAAAGTAAATCGTCCTTTTCTCGTTAATCATAATGTTTTCTTTTATAAACATTTATATCAGCGGTATAGTCGGTGCAGTGTCAGTGTCCATGTTAAAGCTACACATTTTTTTAAACCGTACAAGCGCCATGGCAATGTAGGGCAAAATATGTTGGGTTCGGTCTTTGAACTTTAAATTCAGGAGCTGCAGGTTCGAGCCTGAAGTCTGAACACAAGAAGAAGAAGAGTACCATCCCTTTGTCCGGATAGACTTGCATGGTCGTAGATAACCAAAGGACGATTTCTTTATGTGGTTTACATTGTCTTCTTGTTTTGTACCTCAGTTGCTTGAATAGTTATGTCAAAAAAGCACTCTTGACGGCTGAATATGCAATAAAGACCTTCATATGAAGGAAAATGGAGAATCAGAAGGTTGCAACGGACTTCGTGTGGGATACCACTAACTCTTTATGTGATTTGGATTTTTAAGGTACCTTTAACAATGTGTCAGTCATAGCGCTACAATTTATGCTGTGCGGCAGTTTATAGTAATGTCTAGCACTGGGGCATCATGTCGCAAACATGTAGCTCATGTCCCACGCAGCCACATTATCCTGACACCAGGCCCAATAGTCCTAATATTAACCTTTTAATGTTGTGCACTAAGCGAGGCAGCTGCTAGTTCCATTTGTATAAGTCTTTGGTATAACTCGGTTGGGGTTCGAAGACGCGATCTTTTGCATCCGAGGCGGACGTTCTAAGCACTTAGGCCACCGGATCGGTAGTGCTGCTCTAAGGGTCTTAGCTATAAATGCAGTTGTAAACGATAAACTTGCGAGGAACTAGCGTCTCATTAAAGGGAGTTTTGCCATCTTAGCAGCATCATATAAGGGAAACTGGGGGTGGGTAGTTTCAGCTCTGTGAGCCACTTTACACCTTGGAAGATTTGTACCTGTTAGTTTAAGTGTCGCTAACGCGATCGTAAAAAGGGTGGGTGTGTATACAATTTTGGGGGGATTAAGCGTGCTTATTCCAAATGTGAAACTTAAGTTTTTAGGACACTCTCGCTACGCACTTGTTGCGTATAGCGCGTTGAGTGAGAATTTACAGACTCCACGACTGATAATATCAAATGACAGGAGTCCAAACTTGAATAACTGAGGAGTCTATGTTGGTCGCTGCTGATGTGAAACTACATTGGTGACATCTGATTTACAGCGCAATTTTGACCATAAATAATAAGCAGTACGAGCTAACAATCATCCTTGCAATAGAAAGTGACTGTCGGTGCAGTATATATATATATATATATATATATATATATATATATATATATATATATATATATATATATATATATATATATATATATATATACTCCTTTAAGTTGTTTTTTTTTAAACTTACTTTTAGACAACGTTTCAGAAAAAGTGTGAACACAATGAAACACGTTGTCAGAAGATGTTGCCTGCGTGTTTGGAACAACCAAATTTAGCCCCAGGATGCGAATCAATGGCAAGCGAAACAGTGTTATATCTATTTTGTTTAAATTATACCAGTACCTATTTTCTTAGTATTTGTCCGAATAATTTATTTTGTATTCTTCCATACGAAGAAAAAAAAATGGTTTTCAGATGAGTGGGTGCAGCTTTTAGTAAATGACTCAGTTTTGGTCAAATATTTCGGCACAACTTGGGTGAAATTAAATCTTTTGCGAAATTAATTTGCTAGCTATGTGACGTTCCCGTCCCTCCTTCCCGTTTGTTAGAAACCGAAATAGTTCAATGTTCAGCTAAACCAGGGGCCCCGAGTTTTCATCCTCTCTTTCCGCGTGACTTCGAGTCACAGTTCAACCAAATTGGATATGTGAGAAAGTATGCCAGTACCTTCTCGTGGGTTGGTGGTTCTTTCCGGTGTCTTCCCGGGTTCTTCCACCATCAAATATACCGGCCAGCATGTATGGACATAGGACACAATTAATTTTACTATATGTTATCTACATTGGTTTCTCAGTACTGACCTTTCCACTGTGTGACAATCAATACAAATCATATGCTAATCTAAAATACCTTCAAAGATGACTTCACGGTGAAATTCTCGTCAAAGGTTGACCTGCTCTTTTTTTAGATGCTGAACTGTCAACACATCACCATGTAAACAGAACACAGATTTCACTTCCGGAGCATCACCAAGGCCTTATTACTCACTGTGCACTGTCGCCGAAATACACACATACAACAACACCCTGAGCTCATATTATCAAGAATAAACAGTTACCTTTAAATCCCTACCAAAAATGCATAAATAAAACTCTTCTATCACCACCAAAATGAGAGAGGAAAAAATGTTCTAAAAATAGACTAGAACTACATTCGTGGGTACTGAACTGGAAGTATTAATTGTGAACCGATTCCGTATATCATACAGTGTGCTGCAAATGGCGTTAAAACCTACTAAACACAAACACTCAGCTGAATCACCATCGGATAACGTGATTTAAATTTAGTTAAATTAATATTATTAAAACATGTAAGGATTTTAAATATTCCGATTCACTAGCATAGAACCAAATTCACGGTGACTTAATAAAGGTTGATAGTCTCCCTTCTTTATATAATATATTGTCTAAAATGCATGGTATCCTTTAAACAATGATACTTTGATTTGGTGTTTTACAGCACGGCAACACAAGTGGGTCATTTAGTATTAAAGCAATTGGAGTAAGGTGCCGTCCATTTAGTACGTACGCATGGAGGAGGGAGGGGGTAATCCAAATGCATACGCCTGCGAATGGTGGGTGGGGGTGGTCTACTGATGATGTACGTACGCACAGGAAACGGGGGGAGGGTGAAACCTCGATAATAATTTGTCTAATATGTATCCTGTTCGACTGGTTCAGTCGGCGTTTGAATTTTAGCGGACTGCAGACAAACCTTTTAAAGTTACGCAGCTTATTTCTTTGATGCAGCCAGACATTCAACGTCGGTTGAATATCTGTTTTATTTAACACGTTAATATTATTAATCCTTTATGGTTTATGGATTAAATATAGGCCGTTCTATTGGGAGGGGGGCGGGGTCAAGCGTACGTACGCAGGTGGGGGTGTAAAAAAGTATGCATATGTACAGGGATGGGGAGGGATCAAGCTTTGCCAGATTTTTGCGTACGTACTAAATGATGACCCCTAAGTGCCTCTCTCAAGGTCATACCACAATTCGAACCCGCACCCGCTCAGCTGCGAGACCAGCATGCTAACCACTGAGCGCCGCATCTCCTTCATTTAAACAAAATTATTCGCATACCCTCCCGTTTGTTTGTGCCCCCTCCGCCCCCCCCCCTTTGAAACAACAAAATGTTTCAATGATATAAAAAGATGCACAAAAATGCAGTCATTTCATTCAACAATTAATCATTTATAACCGGATTATACCCAAGGGGTACCTAACAATGTCGACTTACTGAAGTTTCAACGCAATCGGAAGCTTCCGATATAAACAGCAAACAGACTGCTCGTTGTCCATTTCTGGTTTCTAGAATAGACTATTTCAGTAAAATCTGTCGTCTGCGTTCAATATTTATTAAGACTAGTTTTAATATTTCTAAAAGAAACTAAACAAATATACATATCTTTAAAGAGATGTAAATCCAACATTTACGGAATTACTGAGATTCTCAAAGACCGTAAAACAACATTACAGCTGTTTCTGACCCTTGCCACCCCTTTTCTATATTTGGACATTTATGTTAGGGTGTAGGGTCAGAGTTCATTGCCTATCGAAACGTTGGAATTCGCCGTTTGGTGTCGGCATAGGGTAGCCGCTTACTAAGAGGCCTAGCAAAGTATAACGACCTTTCGTCGAGATATACCTGCATGAAATCGATAGGAATATGATTTATTTTCTCAGAAATAGCGAATATAGCATTCGTTATATCTTTAATCCGCTGAAAAACGAGATGTAACTACAACGTTGATGAAATTTCACCTGGAACTCGCCATTTGCATTCCGAATCACATGACTACACAGATCTCGCAACCTACATGTCAATGACGTCAGAGGTCCAACAGTTAATTCTCAAGATTTCATGAACTGAGAATATGGTCAAGTCTGTGGATCTGTTGTGTTTTCTCTGGTCATTTTTTTATATCAAAATTTAATTAATGTAGCGTATACGAGACGAAATTTTGACTAATGTCTATTATCTACAGAGTTGTCTACCTTGAATAGGCAGGTGGCTACCTTGTCTGATCTCGTCAGAAGTGTTAAATGGCCATAAAAGAAGAGAGAAGTATTAATTTTTTTGTCTCAGAGAAGCTACATGCATAACGACACCCTTCACAAAAGAAAACTAACTATAGCTATGTTGAGAACGGTTCGTGTTCTTAAAACATAAGCTCCATCAACCGAAGCTACTAGGGTTACTTCCCTTTGACTTTTCTTGAGCCATTTCGCGAAAGACGCCAAGAACAATATAACGAGCAATATTTACATGAAATAAATAACAATTTACCCCTTCACCCATTAATGGCTCAGCCTCATTTACGAAAAAACCTGTGGCATCCTGGGAAAAGTAAGCAATTTAACTTGTCCTGAAATATAGTATAGATTACAAGATGAACGTAAGAGATTTTCAGAGAATCTAGAAACCCGTCTTGGTATCTACCTAGTCTCAATATACCATTATAGATATTAGCTATGAAAATCACCTTTTAGGTAAATCACATAAAGTTGGCTTAGCTTAATCAAATCAAATAATTACTTAGCCTAACCATATAAATCCCAAATAATTACTGTGCGTATCAGGTATAATTTAATTAAACTCAAGCTGGAAAATACGCAAAAAAAAAAACATTCACGGTTATACAGATGAAAGAGACCTTGTCATTTTTAAATCTAAGTTTTCGATTTTCTTTAGGCTTCATTTATACGAATTTGTCACCAGCTTTTAATTTTTGTCTATATTTGGTTTCCTTTTCGAAAAGAGCAGCACATAATTTTTCATTGTTCGTTTCATGTTGTCCTGCAATCATTAAATCTGGGATATGGACGCATATGAAACCAGACTCGTTTCATTTTGTCCTGCAATCATTAAATCTGGGATATGGACGCATACGAAACCAGAGTTTTACATCAGATCCTTCGTCCAAAATGGTGTCACACAGTTATTAAAATTCTCCTAGTATATGACTCAAACCAACATCGTTGAACAGAAGACATTAATTGTTGAGCTCCAAAAACACGATAAGTTCCAACCTGATGAGAAATTTTATTTACATAACCAAACATCGTTTACAAAAAAGGTCCCCTGCTGAAGTGCGAGCTTTTCTCGGTGGACAACGGCGCGCCATCCCGTCATGTTTCTGTTATCACTCGTGATGATTCTATCATGTCTAGACGGAACTGTTTATGTATCTCAAATCATACCGCCGGATGAAAACAGATTGCAGTGATCTTTGACTGGAAACAATTTTTTAACATTTCCCTGTCACATTCCGATGTCAATTTCGATCGAGAGAGAGAGAGAGAGAGAGAAAGAGAGAGAGAGAGAGATTTGCAAATTTCTTATACTTACATGATAAGTACAAATTGTTCATTAATAAAATATGTAAATGAAATATTTTTGTTTGCAAAAGTGATCGAACCGACAAATTCTGAATATAAGATCAAAAGGACAAAGTGCACAGTGATTAAACATCATTTAAAAAGTTAATAGTTTCAGACCAAATATTGGCAATATGAAAACGATTAAATCATTCGTTGAATAGTTATTACATTGCTCTGATGTCGATAGTTTTAAAATTGCATAGTGAAGACTTTAAAAGAACCAAACTGATAGCTAAACAAACACCACCAGTGACATATTGCCAGATATATAAATAATCTCCAACATGATGCCGAATTTTCCGGTTGTCATGGTGTCAATGACAACAGTATGCCAGTACTTGAGCCATCAAGACCGGTTGTCATGATGTCAAACACAGCTTAATGCCAGTACCTGAGCCGTCAAGAATGCACACGCAAATAGCAAATATATTGCACTCGCCATTTGTATTTGTATTTTTCTTCTATAGTTATTGCAAAATATGGACGGCATACATCCATACAATATTTCTTATCAACACTTTAAGAAGTTATCACAAATTCTGAACTATTTATTTATTCATTAAAAATAAAATAAAATTAAAAATAATGAGAAAATCGTGTTGAAACTGTTTCATGTAAATAAATAAATACCATCTTAGACTAAACATTTTTATTCTATTTCCAAGAAGTCCATTATTAATCAAAGAATAAGTAGCATTGACCTCCCGGCCACCATCCTGAAGTTGTCCCCATTCTTCCTGAACAAATTTGAAGTATTCAAACATTTTTGGAAACCCACAACTGCATTCTATTGAAAAATTGCCACGTCTAGATGTTTACTACACTATTGCTACCTTTTATTTGACTGTATCAGTTACTGGTTGAAGAGATAAAGCAATTTCAACTAATTAAATCACTTTTTTGTCTTTCTTATATTTCTTCATAATATGATGCAATATTTTTGACATAGATGCAATTCACCAACAACCCAGCTGGGAGTAAGTCGCATATCAGGATATGACAGTATTTTAATAAATTGGTCACATTTTTATGAGTAATAGCTTTTGAAATTTTGGAGCATGTGTTATTTTTTTTTTTTGTTGAAAAATTGTACATATACATAGTTGAAGATCAAAACATTACAAAATCACCTCAAAATGCTACAGTTTGAGTGATTTTGTTATTGTTGTTTTTACGCTAATCGTATATATTGCTAATTAAGGGTAATTGACAAAAATGTAAGGGTAACAATTACATTGTTACTCACTGCCCATCAAATAATACCCAAAGAAGTATTTAAATATTCATCACATTTTTCAAATGGAATTTTTTTAGTATGGCACAATTATTCGATCGAGTTGGTTTTCCGCAATAGAAAGCCGACAGGTCATAAATCGCTAACGATTTCAAAGAGTCTCGTGTATTTGACAATGACTTATCATTTTTTTCCAAAGTTAGATTATCTTTCTTTCTACAGTTGTAGAAGTATTTTCCTTTATGTATGTTTAATAAAAGACATAAGCCACAGTTACGTCATTTTACGACCTAAACACTCTGGTAATTAGTGATGTTATATAAATGACGTCACAATGTAATAATGATCGTGTCATTTCGAACTGCAAAGTAAAAGTTGAATTTACAAAAGCGGACTTCCTGAATTACGGTTTGACCCTCCAAGTCTCCTAATGTGACGTTAGCATATGACCTGCGTAGAAACTAATGTGATCACGTCTTTGGCGCTAAAAATAGCGGAAACCGGAACGTGAGAAAGAGACGAGCGAAGACTTATCATTCAGAAACGCACTTACTCGTTTTCTGAAGAACTGGGTGGGTTGAGGTCGGAATCTAAACCAGGTGACAAGTAAAAACGTCTTACAACCGTTGTTTCTTACACAGGAAATTGAAAATAGATACAAAGTCTTCAACAAACTGCTGCATAAGCATTTTTCGATATCAAATTGTTTTGCTGTAACTCCATCTCTCTCTCTCTCTCTCTCTTTCTCTCTCTCTCTCTCTCGTTATTTTGTTTGAAAATTCATCTGTGATAAGTCGTTTTTCAGACACTGATCACGCGTTTGTTCGTCTCTCTGTCGTCTCTCTGTCCATCCTCAATCTTTCCTTAGTTTTTCCGTCATTTTTCTGAGGTACCTATTGTTTCATCGTAAAGTCCATTCCAACCCCTGTCGATGTCTGATAATCTATTACCCCGACATCTTTATGCTAACTGTATCGTCCCAATAGCATATACACAGAAGAAGAAAATCAGAAAATCTCTCTCTCAATCTCTCTCTCTCTCTCTCTCTCTCTCTCTCTCTCATAAAACATAAAAGTAAATCTATTTAAAATCAATGAGCCCTCTCGTATCATTTTTATAAAAATAGGTCAAGACCCACAAGATTCCTGTTGAATCAAATAGGCAGTGCCAATCGAAAAACAGATCCAATAAATCTCGTATATGCGTTTTAGTACGTCTTGTGTCTGTTTAATAGCAACGTCTTCTGTGGTTAAAATATATGTTTTAAAATTATGTGATAAATATAGACAAGGTTTATCTTTTCTTTTCATCTTAGTAACAACTTCATCGTGTATTTTATACACACGTAAGCTGCTTACTTAACATAATAAATAAACAGGTAGCCCATTAACGATTTCCTTGGTCTGTTCTCATTTCCTCGATCAGCAGAACAGTTTTGTAATTGAATATTTATTTCCAAATAATAGTTTTTATTTTTAATAGCCATGAATTTAGCTTCAAAATCAGCATGAAAATGCCAGTATTTCATAAAAATTAAAATACTCAATGCTGAGGAAGCGGCTCATTGGTCAGCGTGTTGGACTCTCAACCCAAAGATGCGTGGCTGTATCCTACCATTGGATCAGTCCAGGTACACTATCGTATTGTGTCCTGGGGCACTGTTGCTTATTCAAATATCCTCTGCACTAAATAATCCAATTCTTTTGCTGTGCTGTGAAACACTAAACTCAGCATAAACTATTTTAATTCTAATTACAAGACATTCATCAAGTTACACGATGATCGTGAAAATCAAATGGTATTCGACCAGGCTGTATTTGCGGGGGGGGGGGGGGGAGGGGGTATGAGAAGAAAGAAAAAAACCTTGTGTTTTTTTTAAGACTGTATTATTATAACCATGGTATTATTTATATAATAATAATAATAATAATAATAATAATGATAATAATAATAATAATAATAATAATAAAATAGGTCATCAGCCCTTGATATATATAAAGTTAGCATTCGGTGCATCAAAGAGAGGTGGACATCTCTAGCGTTAACAACTTATCAGAACGATGCCTAATGATTGCGATATGGATAAAACATTATATTAACTAATTGGAAATTCATTCATATATCATCAAACACATATGTTATAACAATAATACAGTATAATATATCACTCATGTATATAGAGTAAAAGGAATACAAACATGGAGGATTTCACCCATTAAATTTGCCCTAATCTTCAAGGCTTCACTAATAAAGAGAGTTAAATTTTACATAAACAGATTTCACTCAGTACTAAACACTTATGAGTAAAATCAATCTGATTAAAATCAAATCTCCACTGGCCAGCGTGAAGATCGGGCAGAGACCATTTAAGGTCCATGTTCTGGTGACCCTTGATATTACCATAATTGCTAATTTGATCGGCCAGTTAGTTGAAATTTTATATTGTCGCGTTTGGGAGACTGAGCAGTATGACTGATGAGCATCAATTTGTGCCGAACGATTTGATTCACTTTCAATTTTCTGAAAGCTGCATTTTCATTAGCTAGTTCAAAGGTCACCAGAACATGACCCCTAAGCGGTTGCTGTTCTTCATGTGCTGCAGTGGAGATCTGATTTTAATCAGGTCGGAGTAAAATTGGACTATATCTGGATTTTCATACACCGATGACGGTAAGCTGTTGTTTGGGGAATTTGAGAGTCTAAGGGAATTGACACTACGCCGTAGGTTTACATAATATGATACTTGAGAGCCAAAACGGGAAATGGCATTACGCCGGTTTACTTAAAGCCGAAAGAGAAATTGTATGTTAAAACAGTGCACAGGTTGAGCGTGGGGAATGGCAATATTAAGCCAAAACTTCATAAACCCAAATGAGAATTTCCCCTTGCCTAGGTTTACATTTTGGTTCTTTTTATCGAGCCTTCGGGACATGTAATGTTAACATTTTATTACACTCAATCACACACACCCCACTATCCAACACCCTCTTCCTGATTCCTACCAAAACCCACTGCCTGCCCTACTATGCAAACATCCCACACTATCACAGCACAGACTCCTGCACTTCGTGGAAAAGGAGAAGAAAGTCTTAATACACATACTCTCACACACACTGCCACTCCAAACACCATATCTGTTCGAGCACAATGTGATGGGAAACACAGACACTACGTTACTCAGAGTCATTTCTTTCAAGGTGGATTCTGCCATTGCTGCTTAGGTCCTGGTGGAAAGACGTATCACGTTCACCGTGAATTTGTCCGTCCTCATTATCGTCTTGACAGTAAATCGTATTTTGACAGCGTCAACATTAGTCTAAAAGGAGATTTTGGACTAATTATTTCTTCCTCGAATCGAAAAGTCAGGGTGAAACTACATTTTCTCCAGTGAATTGTAAAAATAGATGTATCGAATGTACTAAGTAGCCGCTGGACAAAGAGGACATGGATTAGGAGATATATCAAAATCAGCTTTAACACCGCATAACCTGTCTTTGCACCGGTAGTGACTCCGGGATTGCATATTAAAAGATGTTGTTTTGACCAAACATCCTCCTTGACAAATAAAATCTAAAATAATTATTCACAAGAGCGGGTACAAAATGCATAGCTTCAAATTAGAAAAAACATTTAGGGTCGCCCAGACATGTATGTACATTCGTTTCACACTGGCCAAAGGGTATCTAATATTTGCTCTTGTAAAATCAACTTGAATGCACTTAGAAGAAAGAATTCAACCTTATTATTTATTTCGCTCAATAATTCTAAACCTATCTATTGAATGGTAACGCATCGTCAACCTAACGTATTATCTATTTGTCGTGCTTCCATTGTTACCGATGTTTAGAGGATGATCGACCACGTATTATAGCCCAGATCGAGCGAATAAATGAAATTAAGGGCTGGAATAAATGGAGATCTGAGCTGGGATATCGAATAAAACGTCACAATACCTCTATACGACTACAACACTTTAATCAATTGGGTAAAACAAAATAAAACTGTACAGGAAAAATTGCAGGATGCACCTATACCAGAAAACAAAGATAAGAAAAGAATATTATTTGAGTTTAACTCAAATATATGGACTGGAGGACTATCAGATCCAATATAATATGGTTACATTCATCAAGAGGGACTAGAGGACTATGAAGTCCAATATAAAATGGTTACATTCATCAAGAAGGACTTGAGGACTATGAAATCCAATATAAAATGGTTACATTCATCAAGAGGGACTAGAGGACTATGAAGTCCAATATAATGTGGTTAATTTCATCAAGAGGGACTAGAGGACTATGAAGTCCAATATAATATGGTTACATTCATCAAGAGGGACTGGTGGACTATGAAATCCAATATAATATGGTTAATTTCATTAAGAGGGACTAGAGGTCTATGAAATCCAATATAATATGGTTACATTCATCAAGAGGGACTGGTGGACTATGAAATCCAATATAATATGGTTACATTCATCAAGAGGGACTAGAGGACCATGAAATTCAATATAATATGGTTACATTCATCAAGAGGGACTAGAGGACCATGAAATCCAATATAATATGGTTACATTCGTCAAGAGGGACTAGAGGACCATGAAATTCAATATAATATGGTTACATCAAGAGGGACTAGAGGACCATGAAGTCCAATATAATGTGGTTACATTCATCAAGAGGGACTAGAGGACTATGAAGTCCAATATAATGTGGTTACATTCATCAATAGGGACTAGAGGACTATGAAATCCAATATAATATGGTTAATTTCATCAAGAGGGACTAGAGGACTATGAAGTCCAATATAATGTGGTTACATTCATCAAGAGGGACTAGAGGACCATGAAATTCAATATAATATGGTTACATTCATCAAGAGGGACTAGAGGACTATGAAGTCCAATATAATGTGGTTACATTCATCAAGAGGGACTAGAGGACCATGAAATTCAATATAATATGGTTACATTCATCAAGAGGGACTAGAGGACCATGAAATTCAATATAATATGGTTACATCAAGAGGGACTAGAGGACCATGAAGTCCAATATAATGTGGTTACATTCATCAAGAGGGACTAGAGGACTATGAAGTCCAATATAATGTGGTTACATTCATCAAGAGGGACTAGAGGACCATGAAATTCAATATAATATGGTTACATTCATCAAGAGGGACTAGAGGACTATGAAGTCCAATATAATGTGGTTACATTCGTCAAGAGGGACTAGAGGACCATGAAATTCAATATAATATGGTTAATTTCATCAAGAGGGACTAGAGGACCATGAAATCCAATATAATGTGGTTACTTTCATCAAGAGGGACTAGAGGACCATGAAATCCAATATAATATGGTTACATTCATCAATAGGGACTAGAGGACTATGAAATCCAATATAATATGGTTACATCAAGAGGGACAAGAGGACCATGAAATCCAATATAATATGGTTAATTTCATTAAGAGGGACTAGAGGTCTATGAAATCCAATATAATATGGTTACATTCATCAAGAGGGACTAAAGGACCATGAAATTCAATATAATATGGTTACATCAAGAGGGACTAGAGGACCATGAAATCCAATATAATATGGTTACATTCATCAAGAGGGACTAGAGGACTATGAAGTCCAATATAATGTGGTTAATTTCATCAAGAGGGACTAGATGACTATGAAATCCAATATAATATGGTTACATTCATCAAGAGGGACTAGAGGACCATGAAATCTAATATGATATGGTTAATTTCATCAAGAGGGACTAGAGGACCATGAAATCCAATATAATGTGGTTACTTTCATCAAGAGGGACTAGAGGACCATGAAATCCAATATAATATGGTTACATTCATCAATAGGGACTAGAGGACTATGAAATCCAATATAATATGGTTACATTTATCAAGAGGGACTAGAGGACTATGAAATCCAATATAATATGGTTACATTTATCAAGAGGGACTAGAGGACCATGAAATCTAATATGATATGGTTAATTTCATCAAGAGGGACTAGAGGACCATGAAATCCAATATAATATGGTTAATTTCATCCAGAGGGACTAGAGGACCATGAACTCCAATATAATATGGCTAATTTCATAAAGCGGGACTAGAGGACTATGAAATCCAATATAATGTGGTTAATTTCATCAAGAGGGACTAGAGGACTATGAAATCCAATATAATATGGTTACATTCAATAAAGAGGGACTAGACGACAATGAAATCTTATATGATATGGTAAAATTCATAAAGTGGGGCTAGATGACAATGAAGTCCAATATGATATGGTTAATTCCATCAAGAGGGACTAGAGTACTATAAAATCTTATATAATATAGATAAAATCATACAGAGAGACACGAAGATTATGAAATCCAGTATGATATGGTTAATTTCATCAAGAGGGACACGAGGATTATGAAATCCAATATGATATGGTTAAATTTATAAAGATGGGATAGATGATTATGAAATCCAATATGATATGGTTAATTTCATAAAGAGGGACTAGAGGACTATGAAGTCCAATATAATACAGATAATTTCATCAAGAAGGACTAGAGGACTATGAAATCTAATATGATATGGTTAATTTCATAAAGAGGGACTAGAGGACAATGAAATCCAATATGATATGGTTAATTTCATAAAGAGGGACTTGAGGATTATGAAATCCAATATTATGTTGTTAATTTCATAAAGAGGGACCTGAGGACTATGAAGTCCAATATAATACGGTTAATTTCATCAAGAGAGACTATATGACTGTGAAATCCAATATGATATGGTTAATTTCATAAAGAGGGACTAGAGGACAATGAAATCCAATATGATATGGTTAATTTCATAAAGAGGGACTAGAGGACTATTAAATCCAATATGATATGGTTAAAGTCATAATTAGGGTATAGATGACTATGAAATCCAATATAATACGGTTAATTTCATCAAGAGGGACTATATGACTATGAAATCCAATATGATATGGTTAATTTCATAAAGAGGGACTATAGGACAATGAAATCCAATATGGTATGGTTGCATTCATCAAGAGGGACTAGAGGACCATGAAATCTAATATAATATGGTTAATTTCATAAAGAGGGACCCGAGGACTATGAAATCCAATATTATGTTGTTAATTTCATAAAGAGGGACTTGAGGATTATGAAATCCAATATGATAT
This sequence comes from Sinohyriopsis cumingii, assembly GCA_028554795.2. Taxonomy (NCBI): domain Eukaryota; kingdom Metazoa; phylum Mollusca; class Bivalvia; order Unionida; family Unionidae; genus Sinohyriopsis; species Sinohyriopsis cumingii. Next base: position 151,899,783 of record CM068829.1, on the reverse strand, counting down.
GGTTAATTTCATAAAGAGGGACTAGAGGACTATAAAGTCCAATATAATACTCTCAATTTCATCAAGAGGGACTAGAGGACTATGAAATCCAATATGATATGGTTAATTTCATAAAGAGGGACTAGAGGACTATGAAATCCAATATTATGTTGTTAATTTCATATAGAGGGACTTGAGATTATGAAATCCAATATTATGTTGTTAATTTCATAAAGAGGGACTAGAGGACTATGAAGTCCAATATGATACGGTTAATTTCATCACGAGGGACTAGAGGACTATGAAATCCAATATGATATGGTTAATTTCATAAAGAGGGACTAGAGGACTATGAAATCCAATATTATGTTGTTAATTTCATAAAGAGCGACTTGAGGACTATGAAGTCCAATATAATACGGTTAATTTCATCAAGAGGGATTAGAGGACTACGAAATCCAATATGATATGGTTAATTTCATCACGAGGGATTAATGGACTATGAAATCCAATATGATATGGTTAATTTCATCACGAGGGACTAGATAATTATTAAATCCAATATGATATGGTTAAACCCATAAAGAGAGACAAGAGGACAATGAAGTTTAATATGTTTAATTTCATCAAGCGGTGCACGAGGGCAATGAAATACAATATAATATGGTTAATTTTATCAACAGGGACTAGAGGACTGTGAAATCCAGTATGATATGGTTAAATTAATAATTAAGGTATGGGTGACTATCAGCTCTAATATTATATTATTCAGTTTAACATGTACCAGCGTCAAAAACCCCAGACAATAAGTGTATTGTCTGACTATTTTCGCCTTCATTGGTGCTATTTCATTTTCGAAAATTACAAACAATCTGAATACAAGAATGAAAAATAAGGAGACCCTTAGTCAAATAAAAATAAAAAAAAACACGATTCAACCGAACGTTTTACAATTTGATGACATGAAGACACGAACAACATTTTTCGAAGAACGATATTCACTGGAAATTTTCAAATATTCAAAAGTTAATTCACGCACATATATAGACATATTATACTAAGTTATAAAATTCTTGAATTCAAGCTTTTGCAGTAAAACGAGATATTTACATACCAAATATGTACAATTAGAGGCTCGGTGTTTTGCTTCCTCCCCAAAGATTGTGAATCTTGACCGTATTTCTATTTTTAGTAACAAGCGCAGGTTCTATTTTTTAACTTAATCAAATACATAAGTGTAACCATCTTTCACCAGTAAAGATATTTGAAATCCGCTCCCTTCCCATCATCGAGATGCTTTTGAAAACAGAAGAGAAATTTTTCTTGATCGACGCACTTGAAGAGGAAAATCTTTCTCGAACACGCGAGTCTGAGTTGACTGCCGTTTTGGACATTACATTTTCATAGTTTCTGTTTTTAGCCGTTATGTTACCTGAATCTTTCTTCATTTTCCTATATCGTTCTTAAGTTGAAAATGGCGGGTTGAAATTTATCTGTTGAACTGTGTCTGTGAGTTCCGTTTCACTTAAATCTCTTCATCAAATCCACTTGAAATAGCATATATTAATAAATCGTCTCTTCATTGTTATTCTATATCCATATCTAACTACGTTTTTCTGGTGTGTGTGTGTGATTTAGATTTTTAAGGTAGCTTTAAAAATGTTCATGTCATATCGCTACGACGTCTGTAGTGTGGCAGTTTAAAGTGATGTCTAGCACTTTGGCATCATGCCGCAGACATGTAGCATGATGTCCCACCCAGTCACATTATCCTGACACCAGGCCGACCAGTCCTAACACTAACCTCTTAATGCTGAGCGCCTAGTGAGGTAGCTGTTAGTACCATTTTAGAAGTCTTTGGTGTGACTCGGCCGGGTTTCGAACCCACGACCTCCGGCTCGTTTTTTTCCGGAACTCTATAAAACACAATGTAGAGATTTTCATCTTTTTTTCGGGATCCATGTTTCTAACTATTCTTGTGGGTTCTTGAACATTGCAGTACTGTACCTGAGTCCATTTCGCAGGATATTTGTTTTTCCTTTGTTTTCTTTTTTCTTTTCCACTTAAGTTTAACAAATGAACTTTAAAAGCAGTACAATTGTTTGAGATTAAATCGGGGTTAACTGACTGTATTGAAAGTGAAGCATATGTGTCGCTATATACAACTACTATTACTACTACTACTACTACTACTACTAATAATAATAATAATAATAATAATAATAATAATAACAATAATAATAATTTTGAAGAAATGGTTTTTTAAAACCATTGAAAAATATGTAATTAAATGTTTAGTAACATAAAACAAAAGCTGGAGTTAAGCATTTTTAAGTTAAATATCTTTATATCATCAAATAATTAATAAAAAATGTTTTCTTTAATTGCCTAGTGTTTTTCTCTTTTTTTTAATGTTCTTTAACATGAAAGAAATACATAAATCTTTGAGAGTGCATCGTGTATTGGAATATATATAAATATGTAAAGATAGAATGCATTAAAATGTAAATAATATTTCGTGAGATGTTCTTTACGAGAACAGACTCAATATGCTTGTTTCTTTTTCAGTTTTGTCGTTTGACATTTATACTGCCTCCTGCTGAAAACAATTAACATTCTGGTCAACAGTTTTTCATTAATGATCCGAGAAAAAGATAATAATAATCTTATTTAACGAGGTGGAATAACAGCTAAGTTGCCAATTTTGTAGTGTAATATCTTAAATTTACGCCATTGTGGGTGCCAATTATAATCTGCCTTCTCAGATTGTGAAAAGATTAAGGAATATTGTCCATGTAAGTGTGTATAATGAGTACCCACATTTAAATTGAGTTCTGTCAGGAAAAAAAATATTAAAACGAGTAAGCAGGAATAAAAATATTCAACAAAGTCATTAGACACTATCGCTCTTTTATTGACGTTGAACAAATTGAAGATTTATTGGAATGGTAAAAACAACACTGCAAAAATACAATTTGATGTTCTGTCTAACAACCTCATGTTCAGTTAAATTTCACAAATTAACCCCTCCTCTATCGACGAAAGGTATAATTACACGAAAACGAAATCTCTCAAGGAGAGTTAACACATTGATAAACCTTTCTCCTCAACAGGTTGGTAAAGGAACGATGTTCCTGTTTGCTGAGATAATTACACATCGGAGTTGAAAGCAGGAAAATAATTATACTGCCTCAAAATACGGACGGGTTATAGAAACACGTGTTCATTTGGTTTGGGTTTCATTCCGGCTCTGTTTTTCGTCTGCTACCATACATGTACGCTTACAAGTCAAAGTCATCAATACAAATTACAGAACCAGACCAGAACGGCAACGGGTTGATGTTGACTGAGTAATAATAGATTTTTACTTTGATAATCGTATTACAAATTCGAAATAAGAAACTCAGTATGTACAAAACAATTTGTATACAAGTTAATCAAAACCAAGAGGAGAAACTCCGCTAAGATGCATAGGATGTTTTGTGCTAATTTAAACAAGAGGTTGATGCTGATAATTTGTATGATAGAGCAAATAAAGCCAGATTAGGAGGGCGTTTTATTGCCAATATGCATCGCGTGCTAACAACAAATCTGCTAAGTTGTGGGACTTATCCCAGACATATGGCCCATAACAGAAAAGAGAAATGTTTATGTACTTGGCAATAAATAGAAAAGTAATATGCTTTTAGTTTCTGAATAACATATATATATATATATATATATATATATATATATATATATATATATATATATATATATATATATATATATGTGTGTGTGTGTGTGTGTGTGTGTGTGTGTGTGTAAAAATTCATGGCGTAAAAGAAGAGGAAGGCATTTAAATTATATTATAACCGGTATAAACGTTGTCTGTAAGAAATTATGGCTTGAGACATATTTTCTGTTTAAAATGTCTTTGTCAAGACATGCCAGTATTAGACACTTATCAACAAATACGTGGTCATTTTCGACATTAAAATTTACTAAGACGAGAATCTCTAATTCTTTATGTTTTATTCCGGATTCAGTTCAGTTCGTATGGTTAGCTTTTGAACCTCGAACAAAAAGAAAAGAGTTGCCTGCCCCTGCAGAAGATAGCTTTTCATTTTCACACTGCATCTGACGAACGTATTTATTTTTTACCTTTTTGGGGGTGGGTGGTTGAGTATGTTGTGCTTTTATTGCACAACGTGCAACGCATATGACAGTCTATGCACATCGTTTATATATAAGAAATATGACATAATATCTATAGCTAGCTTTATAAGCTGCATAAAATATATTATAGATCTTGAAATTCAGCCTCAATATGATTTTCTGACTCCCATTCACAGTGCTTAGAAAATTTGGGAAACCCTGGTACTTGTCAGCAAACACTTTTATTTGAACTGATGCTTATATTTTCTTTCAGAATTGAGAGTGAAGAACCTTGATCGTGTTCATTTAAATACATTCAGACATGTGCTATCTGAAAGCGATAGCAAAGGAAGAGGGTGGGTCACTTCTGGAGCAGAAATGGTCGTAATTCTCTGGTCCACACCCATGTGGAAGCAATTAGAACGATGATAACTCTTTATCTCATGTGCTCCCTAGAGGCAGCGACCATTTCTTAATCAAGGAGGGGGAGGGACGGTGGAATGGTTTTTCATTAGAGCCAGTATATTTTAGCCATTACATTTTTAATGGTCCTTTTCTGGTGCAGATTTTTACACCAAACAAAACGAATCACAAAGGCAACAAAATCCGAGGGATTTTTTTTCTTGCGGAAAGAAAGGGCCAGAAATAACACAACAGTAAACTCCAGCTTCTCCCTGTCCAAGAAGAGCAAATGGTATGTATCTGAAGTCTCATTTTAATTGTCATCACAGCCTGTATAATTTAAAGTTCTGCTATAAATTGTATGGACAGATAGATCTACTACTGGGACACTCGTGTGTTAGATCACCCTGAAAATAGTCATAAAAAAACGTGACATGTTGATACGCAATTAAGATGTCATACGAAGATTCTGGCAGTGTGAGTGACCCTTTCATCGAGTGGAGATTGTCAAGTTTGTACGTCTCAACAGGAAATCTATGGCTCCGCAATAACTCCATTATAACAATTAACACCTAACTGATATATTCTGTTTCAACTGAAATTAAGACTCTCAAATTATTTTCAAAATTAACCTCCCTATCCTACAGAGCACTAAAGCCCATAATGAGCATCTCGCTGGACGAGAGGAGAATGAAACATAAAATTGACAAAGAAGTCCAAAAGTACAAAAATATTAAGATAATACTAAAAAACCAATGTAACGAAGCCTGACGGTCAGTTCAAGATATTTGCGCGTGTTTACTAAAAAATGATTATGACAACAAATTCATGAAAAGTATTGGATGAGCGGAAAGAAAGAAGAAACGACAAGTCAGAAAATGAACTCGTTAATTCTACGGTACGAACTGCCAAAACAGTCTGTGATTTTAGTCACTTTGCGATAAGGAAATTAATGACGCATATTTCAATAAGGAGAAAATTCGGAAATGTTCAGAATAGGTGTATGCCTGAAAAACCTATCTTGTGCAAATTGTGCGTAACAGATTATCAGGACGAGGCAGCTAACTTGATTTTTCTTCAGTCTGCTAAGAAGGATATCACGAAATGTAGCTGATAAGCAATGAGGTAAAAGATAGTTAAAACGTATGATGCCAAATAAAATGGCTTCATGGGAATGTGTGGGAAATATTTCAGAGAAAAAGCGAAGTGAAATCGACTGGATAAGATTTAATTATAAAGGAGACAAATTTCTATTAAAACAGGAATAAACAAGAAAGACTAGAAAGGACAACAAATAAAAAATTTGCAAAACATATTGTAACGAATTTCTGCATACAAGATACATAATACTTGATTAAAGGTGGAAAATGTGTGTTTGCGTGCGCATGTGTGCGCGCGCGTGAGAGAGAGAGAGAGGGAGAGAGAGAGAGAGAGAGAGAGAGAGAAAGAAAGAGAGAGAAATTCACATCTATAGCCCATATTGATTAGAATAATTGTTGATTCTGTATTCACCATTTGTTCACATGACTTTTGTTGTTTCGTGTTCCTAACTATATTCACTTCAATAACTTACTAATATGACCTTCAGTTAACTCTTTTCTAAATGTTAAATTCGATATGCTGACTTCAAATATTACATGTTCGGCATATGGAAAGAAAACTCTACAAACAAACTTCTGACAATCAAACCCATTGCTTGAGAGTGTTATACCTCCCACTGAGCAAAGTTGCCGAAATTACGTTGTATTGTTCCTTATGCGCATGGGACACACGAACGCCTGACCCATACATGACCTCTTCGAAGGTGAACCTAGGCAAGAGCTGTTTACCTTCACAGTGCCCACTTACAGTAGAATACATCCTTGACAAATGTCATTTCAACCATCGTCTTGTACAGCAGATTAAAAAATGTATGAACTCAAGTAAAAAGCTATTTAATTATGTAGCGTTAAATCTATTGCATAAATACTATTTTCCACTGCCTGTAGGTAGATATTAGCTTAAAATAAAATAGTATCCTTAAATAAGAAACAGCAACAAGGGAGAGCGACCCATTGAAACTGGCTCTGCTGGTACAACTACAACTGTCATTACAGTTCTTAGCTCTGTTAGGGCCTTCCACATGTTATGGCGCCTAGGTTTGGTTATCGTTATCTAGCAGATAATCGACCACGGTGAAGTTGCCCGGATCGAGTAAATAATGACATACAATATGAAATTAATGGATGGAATAACAGAGATCTGAACAGAGATATAGAAACGAACTACACGAGCCCCCGTAGGTAAAATATAAAGAATTTATCAATTACATCAAGAAAATGAGATTGAACATGACAGTTTAATGATACTCTCTCTCTCTCTCTCTCTCTCTGAAAGAGAATTACAAAATCTATGCGAAATGCAAATAGCCGTTCTGTTATACCGATTAAATAAATTTCATCATAGAATCGAGTGAACAATTGAACTCATTTTGCTCATCATGCCGGTCCTCTCAAAGTCAATGCCGGTGACAGGTCAGAGTCGCCGTATTCCTTTTACTTTTCTTTCTGTCTCTCCAGCCTTTTCCGGCTCATCAACTGTAACCTGGTGTCTGTTCTTCTTTCCACTGCATGGAACACACATGTGACGAATTTGCCCTTTAAATAAATAACAACGTAATCTAATTATTTGTCAGGCCTTTTTACTTCTGGGACCGAACAATAATCTCCACTCTTGTTACGTCAGATATCATCTTATCCAAATTCAACGGAACTAAGGCTAATATATTGTCTAATCGTAATTCGACCGACTAAGGCTAATATCGATCATTTCGAACCCCCCCCTCTCTCTCTCTCTCTCTCTCTCTCTCTCTCTCTCTCTCTCTCACACACACACACAACCATATCATCATAAGATTAATGTCTTTTTTATATCTGCTACAACATTCCTAACTGGAACCATAACATAACTAGACCTCTTTGAAAAACTATCACGTTATATTGTGGGCTATACAATCACTAGCTGAAAGATGTCGGTCGATAGGCGTTCTTAATGCTAACACCGTTGATTCTTGGTTGAAAGGAATTCACAACTTAATTACATAAATGAATTAATGGACTATAAGTCTTGTATTATCTGCATCACTTAACTAATTAACATTTCAGTTATATACATTTCCAGACATAGAAAAATCAATTCCCGCCATGTATGATACATATCATTTAAGAAATAAGTTAACATATTCACTCAGTTTACCTTACGCGAGATGATAGATGCTCCGCCTACCAAATCACGTGACATGACCACCTGTTAACCTCCGACAAATATGCAGTATTTGGCAAATAAATATGTTTCAGTTTAAGTGATTAAAAATGATTTGTGTTATTCTTAAAAATTAAAAATAACAAAGTTGCATAAATTATACTGCAGTAGACACTATTTATATTGTTAGTTCACGTTCGTATAGTAATAGCCTACATGTTTTATTTCAGTAAATAAAAAAATCAATTTCAAAGCTGTTCGAGAACGCATTCATGTAAACGGAAATTTGCTTTAAAAGATGCTAATGTATTTAATATATAATCTTATCCTTATTAATTTTTTATCTGGCTCATGTTCACGCTGCCTTGGAAGTAAATTAAATACAAATTAGTAACAAAATCGTAAATAATTACTGTTTATAAGTATACTGTTTTACATAATAATTTTAACGTTCTACTGTGTTCCTCAGACAGAATGATCAGTGATGTCTGCTGAAGCAAACATGTAAATGCGTGCTTAATGTATCGGACGACATTTATCTGAAACCATTGTTTTTGTATTTCTTTATGATTGCATTATTGTATCCCCACCCCTCCTTCAGCCCATTGAATAAGTAAAGAGTCACTCAAGTGTCTGAAAGATCTAGACGATACATTATTAATTTTGGGACAATCAAACATTAAAATGTAAATTGTCGAACTTAAAAATAATACAGCCTGGGGTTCAGTCCATCCTATACAAGAAAAATAATATCTACCAAAACCCGAAAGTTAGGAGGTTCTCCACCCATTTTCTAGAATCGTTGATATTTACATATATTTTTCAATTTAATTATATATATATTTTTTTCTTTTTTCAAGCCATCGACGGGACGTGCTGTCTACATACGTTTATACAAACAAACATGTTGTAATTGCCATCAGTTGTTCCATTTTCAGCTGATCGTACACGCCACCACATAAAAGGTCTTTATCCATCGAAGTTTATGTCTATGTTTCTGGAAATGAATAAATCTAATTCCTCCATTTAGACGAGCTGGATATCGACTGTCAAAACTGTAAGGCTCCCACTGACTTTTTTCACCCTTATCAATCGAGAAATCAACAAATCATTAAAAACTTTGTAAATACTTATCATAAGCAATTCATTATTGCCACCAGAAGCTTGTCTGAGGAAACTGGCGGACGAAAGCAATGCCTGGAGGTGTGTCAAATTTACGCTCGTTGATTGGTTAATTGATCAGCATGAATGACAAGTAGCGATAGGTCAATTTTGTATAAGAAGTAATGAATGAAATACTTAGAATACATGAGTCATATCACATTCGAGACAAATGCATGCAAAACATTAACTTATGAGCCCACGGTAAATTGATGTGTGAGTTTAAAACGAACAAATTCAACAAATAATTACAAACGTATACCAATGAACATCTTTAGGTGATGGGGACTTATTTCAAATGGCACAGAGTTTCTCTGGATTGTCTCTTTTTTAAATATATTTTCCTCTATTTAACTCCAAGTTAAGATATATGTCTGACCGTTATCTTACCGGGTCCAAATTAAAATTCAATCATATCCCCCAAACAAGAGCATCACATTCATTGCATGCTGGCGATTTATTGCGGACCTAACCCATGCGTCAAAACTAATTGTTACGTGCCACGCTGATCGTGACAAGACTGAATTTAGTTATCGTGTATTAATATTTTTCTTCCAAATTCACTCTGTTACATACTTCAGAAACTACATGATACTCACACCCTCGTCATAGCCACCGCCATAACTACTACTGTACGGTCTCTACAAAGGGTACCGCTTTATTCCGGTATATTGAGGTAATCTTTTCTGGCAATACCTAAAGCAATACGATTTTCTGCTTTCATTCTACAAATCTTACACTTTTTCCAATTTAATTCAAGAACCATATTTTCTTTTCTTCTAGATGAACGGTTAGTACGAGATCGCAAGAAATGTTTAATTGGGAGGTGGCAAGTCAATTACAAATATATACCAAACAGAACGGAAATGCTCTCCTTGGCTTCTACAGGAGAATGCTTGATAATACTAACAGAAAATTGTTATACGTACAAATAAATAGCATTATCATACAGGTTAAAGAATTTTAATTCGTACTCAAATTAGATTCGAACCCGGATCCGCGAGTAAATGGCACCCATACAGTTTTAAGTTGATCGTCATTTCCCCTTTCGCTCAGCTTAAGGAATATGTTTGGAACAATGATATGTGAACCAATGTCCGAGAAATCTTCTCCTTAGAACACTGACGAAGACTTAGACCAACAACACACACAGACACACACACAAAGAGATGAATGAAGTCTCCAGATACAAAACAACTCAGAAATGTTCAGCAGAAGGCTTCCTGAATTCATTATTGGACGGAGTACGATTCGACTTCTATTATAATAGAGTTAATTGTGCGTTGTGATTACTTTGAAATTGCTCCCGACATTTGGCGTTGTCTGTCGTCTTTTGTCCCAATTTGATAGTCAACCTTTACCAAGTCTGAGACCATATGTCAGTCAAGCACCTTAAATTAGAATTTTACGGTCACTGAAGATAAAATGATCAGCTGCTAAAAGATCGTCCACATTCTTGTCACTCCTTAAGTTGCGTGACGCGGGATCAGAACAAGCCGTGTTAAAAAAGCACATGTCCAGTCAAACTCAATACTTAGAAATCTATGGCGAAGTGTTTAGATTCCTCGTTTTCAAGTTCATCGAGTTCTTTTTCACAGCACACGTGAAGAATTGAACTGCGAAAGCCTAATCATTTGCCGTGACCTACATTTTAGTATAAAATTATTGACTGAAAACATTTTGTGATAAAAAAACGATGTTTCCAGCCATCATAGTTGGGAGTCAGTGTAATATTGCATCACTGAGATAATATCACGGATAAATTGATAATAGTACATCATTAGAATACGTTTCGCCTAGCAATGTTAATAATTAGTGTGACATCGAAATCATTCAGGTAGCTAAGCAGCTCATCAGTGCATTTCCCATGTAATATAATGTGAAAATAAGGCATTAAAAGTTGATAGCAAGTTTCCTTTCTGAGCTATCCCTTCTTAATGTTTAGCTAAATAATTTAAAACATGAGAACCCGAAATACTTATTTTGTGCCTTTTCTTTTCAACCACGCCAAAAAGCAGTAGGAACACGCACGCACGCACGCGCACACACACACGCAAGCAGGCAGGCAGGCATACATACATACATACATACATACATACATATATTTTGAATACAGTGCTCTACATTTTAAGCCTATTTTGGGTCAAACTACGCAGTCGGTACTCATATCCTTTTTAATACTTCATCCTGAAACATGCAATTACGTAATTGAGTACCGTGTAGCTGAACACTTCATATTTTCTTTCTTTATTCTCCTGCTTTCTTCTTTCATATGTTCAATTTCAGTTTGTTTATTCCTTCCATTATTTCCCCCTCTCTTTCGTCCACAAAACAGGCAAAAGGTACCGAAATGTAATACGTGACTGTTTTCACACCATAACTCGAAGCAGGTGTACACGGTATGGAAATACAATTTCGAGATAAGGGCCATTACAACGGGAAGGGACAAAAACGTTTCATCTATGATAGGAGTAATGGTGAAATGATGTAATTATTATAGCCTTTCTTACATGGAAGATAGGGGTTGGGGTGGTGCAGATTAATGTCCTCTTCTATTTGCGCCAATCATCCAGTGTACAATGTAATTGACTAAAGAGAGAATGGGCTATAGCAAAGGGTCAAAAGGCTGACCGTCAACACGAGTCAAGTGATGTACTAACCAAATAGCCAACCTGAAAATACGTGTCTATCCACTGTATTGAATCTCTTGAACCCCTTTTGTGAATGGCGCATGTACGATCCTACTTCCTCTCTAACTGGCGCCTGTATGGTCCTACCTCTTTAATTGATGCCTGTACGGTCATACGACCTCTTTAATTGACGCCCTACGGTCCTACCTCCTCTTTGAGGGGTATAAATATGTCACTCTGGAAATCCTATTTAAAGAAAGCATTGGTTTGCTTTGGTTTTAGGGCGCTCCAGCACAATATAAAAGTTTATTTAAAAAAAATGATCATCGTAACTTCTGTTCTTTTCTTTCTCTTTTTATGTCCACATGATGTAGAGAGATCGTTGTCTCCACCTTTTCCCTTCAACCGCTACTACAATAACAAAATCAACAACTACAACTATTACTACTGCTGCTGCTACTACTATTACAACTACTACTAGCACGATAGCATGATCTCGCCAGCGGCAGCGGTATTTTGTTTAGTTGGGGTGGTTGTTCTGTTGCTATTTGTGACCACATATTGTCCTTTTTCCTTTACAAAGTTTAAACAACTTCGACAGGTCATGAAACATAATTCTATTTGTCGCCTGTATTCTCAGATTTTCGAAATGCAGTAGAGTTATATATCGTTGCATAGTACATACTATTTCTTGTAAATAAAACGTTTTAATGGCATGCGAAAACTCATCGATACATCTTACAATCATCCTAATACCAATACCATTATGTTTTATTTGGGGGGAAAAAAAGGTTATATTTCTCATCTAGAATGTGATCACGCGCTTTGATGTGGCTTACCTAAGGTAGACACATAAATTACCAGAGCTGTCCATTTCAAAGGATGTTTTCTTTCGCTATTGCGTGCGATCTTAAGCCGCTACAATTTTATTAATGGAAATTTAAGACACACCAGGGATGCGATTCTTTGAAATAATGAATAGAACGGATGTATTCTTAAGATGCTACAGGATTCAATTTCCCATTGAAGATAGATGAACAGATATAGATTTAAACTGCTCCGTGAATACAAAATGAGGGAGTACCTGTTGTGGATTACACTTTAGGCGCACCTGATACTTTTACTCGCGGTCAAATAAGAACGGTATTGTCAAAGGAAGGTAGTTGAGTGCACATAGATAATTTGTTCTTTGTACGACAACGTTACAATTTGTAACTTTAAATTTGAAGCTTAATTATTTGTCTAACGTTTCATACAATTTTTTGTTTATATTCATCTGATTACAAATTGAGATTCCTATGACCATTAATTTCGACGTAGCACCCTACTATTGGCAGTTTTAGGTAAATGTCAACTCATCATATTAGCCGTATATACTTACTTGACCTTACAATGTACGTACGAAAAACAAAATTCTTCAAATGTTCATATCTCTGAAGACACAGGTATATTTTACCTAAATCAACCTCAAAGAACTGTTTTATTAATTATTATATAAATATCATTACCTAGTATCTGTTAACTGATCACGTGACCCCGGGAGGACGAAGCACGCGAAGCTATTACGGATTGTTTTTACTCAATCGTCGACATCTGGAATACTTACGTGGTCACAATATTTTGACACATACTACATAAATCTAAGAGAAATGGCTTCCATCAAACCAAGAAAAAAGAAAGGCGATGTCATTATTGATAATGAAGTTTATTTACACGTTTTGCTATCTACGCGTGTGTTAGTGTAAACTAGGTTTGGAGTTGATGACGGCCAGCAAGTGTAATGCACGCGCAAGCCGATGTAGATTTTATGTAGCGTGTTGAAGAGTTACGCCATACTGTGAACGTGAGAAATATATCGTCTGTTGCGTAAACCTAGACTTGGGTGCATCTATTTTCTTGAACAAATTATCTTGGAATTCCTATAACTTTCATATTGCTATTGGAACATTCAAGCGTAGAAGAAATAGAAAAGGAGGAATGATCTTTTTTAAAAAGTTTACATTGGATTCCAAACTGGGAAAGAAAGAATCTAGACCATTCGCAATTGTTTGCTTAATGTTTTTAATTAATGACACTGTTAGATAATTTTTAATCAGCTCTTGATTTTATTATGGGTTTTGCTTTCGTCACAGACGCTATATCCAAGGTAAAATACTGAGCATGCCATATAAAATACTACATAAAAATACCATATCAAATACAATATCAAATACAATATCAAATAAAATACCATATAACATACCATATAAAATAAAATACCATAAAATACCATATAAAATAAAATACAATGCCATATAAAATGCCATATAAAATAAAATACCATATAAAATGCCATATAAAATGAAATACCATATAAAATACATGTAAAATACCATATAATATAAAATACCATATAAAACACATGTAAAATACCATTTAAAATGAAATACCATATTAAATACCATATGAAATACCATAAAAAAGAAAATACCATATAAAATAAAATACCATATAAAATACATGTAAAATACCATATCAAATAAAATACCAATATAAAATAAAATACCATATAAAACACGTACAATACCATATTCAATAAAATACCATATAAAATACCATATAATATAAAATACCATATAAAATACATGTAAAATACCATATCAAATAAAATACCACATAAAATAAAATCCCGTATAAAACACGTACAATACCATATTCAATAAAATACCATATAAAATACCATATCAAATAAAATACCATATAAAATAACTGCTCTCAAGAATCGTTAGTTCTCACACATGAAATTGGATTATTTCAGAACACTTTGCAAAGCTAATTGGGCGTAAGGGTGGGGAGAGCAACGGTTTTGGTTTTGTTTCAAATTAGCACCTTGTCTTGTACTATTAGTTCCAAGTACGATTTCTTCTACATTCTAATTTTCAAATGGAATTCCACAGCAGTGATTTAGTGGTTGAAATATTTACGGTAAGTCTTTCTGTGAAGAAAACATTTTCGATCAATGTACCCTATTTATGATTCAGATTTTATCGTACTCTTCCGGTGTGATTATCGTCAGAAATGTCATCGCAATTCTGATCCGTTAGGTGATATGAGGTGATTCTCTCCATTCGCTCTAATGACATCAGGAAAATATGTAATCGTCTTTTTTGTGTGCGATTAAGGTATAAAGTAAGTCTCTCTCTCTCTCTCTCTCTCTCGTTTGTCTCCACGAGTACATTCTTTTCGTCTCCCAATTAGTAATTTTTTCTGTCTACCTAAATAGTATCTTTCAATGAAAACACATAACTTTATGAGGTGGTGAATAAATATATAAAAAAAATAAAAAGTTAAAAATAAAATAAAATAAAAAATAAATAAATAAATAAATACGAATGCCCCGTTTCCCCTTTTGCAAAACTGAACGAAAGTAATGTAGGTACATTTATATACTTTTGTTGGATTGGGTAATGTAGGTACATTAATATACTTTTGTTGGATTGGGTAATGTAGGTATATTTATATACTTTTGTTGGATTGGGTAATGTAGGTACATTAATATACTTTTGTCGGATTGGGTAATGTAGGTACATTTATATACTTTTGTTGGATTGGGTAATGTAGGTATATTTATATACTTTTGTTGGATTGGGTAATGTAGGTATATTTATATACTTTTGTTGGATTGGGTAATGTAGGTACATTTATATACTTTTGTTGGATTGGGTAATGTAGGTATATTTATATACTTTTGTTGGATTGGGTAATGTCGGTACATTTATATACTTTTGTTGGATTGGGTAATGTAGGTACATTTATATACTTTTGTTGGATTGGGTAATGTAGGTACATTTATATACTTTTGTTGGATTGGGTAATGTAGGTATATTTATATACTTTTGTTGGATTGGGTAATGTAGGTACATTTATATACTTTTGTTGGATTGTTTAATGTAGTTTCAATTATATACTTTTGTTGGATTGGGTATTGAATTTAACAAAATAAATCTAACATAAAGCCGTATGATCCTACAAACGAAGCGCATTAAAAAAATGACGCTGCCGTAAGAAACATCCGGGTCTCTTTTAGTGCTTCTTCAAATAAAAGTTTTGATTTATAAAATTAAAAAGTGTTGTTCGGCCCGAGCCCTTTTACGGCCCAGGGCCTCTGAGATATGTCCCCGGTTGCCCCACCCCCCCCACACCCCTTGTCGGTCCTGAAAATTGACCTAAACGTATAACTTTACCATAAAAATGTTATGCAATATTATAAATACATCACGTATCCCATATATAATAAAATGGGTATATAACATCACATGCATGACAAACGTGTAATAACATTACAAACACTTATTACATGATTGATATATAATATCACGTAAGAGCATCGTGTCCTATCTTTACAGTTATTCTAATATCGTTAATGCAATATTAATTCGACGACGTAAAGGTATATCAAAGCAAGATTAGAGTTGGGGAACTGTGGGGGTAATGGGGGGAGGGAGGGCAGTAACATATGATAGCCCTTTCTAAATTCACGTATGACGTTCTAGACAGGCAATGCTTTTGGACTGGAGAGAGCTTGGACATGTCATTAAAAAATTTAACAATTTCATACATCAATTCAAATGATGCAGAAGCGCGTGTATCTTTGGTTATCAATGTTACCGAATATTTGAGTGGGTGTTTCCCGTAAGGTTACCGAGTCATTGGGTTGGTGTCTCGTGTCAGGTTAGCGAGTCAGTGGATGGGTATTTGATGTAAGGTTACCGAGTCATTGGGCTGGTGTTTCATGTAAGGTTACCGAGTCAATGGGTGGGTGTTTTATGTAAGGTTAAGTATGTGTGGTAAGGGAAGTATACGTTGACGATTAACCATCCTCTCGGAGAGCTATTTCAAGATGCTTAAAATAAATCGTTTTTAAACCGATTGATTGATTGATTGATTGATTGGCTGGTTGGATGACTGATTTGTTTCCAAAATTAGAATACCTATTTCTCCGATAAACAGTTTCTGCTTTAGAATAAATAAATAAAAAACAAAAACAAAAACTAAAATAAGTTTCTAATATGGAAATAAGAGAAGTGTAAATGAACTAGAAGTGAAATAATGTCACCATTGCGTAAATTCCTAAATAAATACGCTAAGAGACAGTTTGGATTTGGATATTCAAGCGGGTAAAGCCTCACCAATTGCATTCTTTGGTATGATAATGTTCTTTCGTACATTCCTGGCATGTGTGTGTGTGTGGTGGTGGGGGGGTGCTCCCCATATTCTATTTAAATTGTTATAGAAGTTCCACCCAGGCTCGATTTTGGTTGGAAGTTAAATTAGTGAAAGACAGATGTAAAGCCCCTAGTCACCAATGCTGACGGTTAAATGATTGAATATATAAAAAAAGCGAAATTCAACGAATAACAATTTAATGACAATTCAATAGTCAAATGATTAAATTTTCCCAAGTACTCTCCTTCCGCTCGACCATGTGATAGCTTATTGCATCATTTGATTAGTAGTGTGATATAGCTTTCCACCTGTCCTTGTATTCTACTCATCTGTGTATTCTTCTCTCCTTTTCATCCAATTCCTTCTCCCCTTTCTCCGGACTTTCTCCAAATTCTTCTCTATACTCCTCCTCCTTCTCCACATTTTCATAATCGACTTATTTTCATCCTCCTCCTGACTCTCTCTACCGAAGTTCTGTCCCCACAAAAGCTTCTGACCTTTACGAAGATTTGTCTTTCCTTAGAATCTCATCTCTAAGTTTTACCGCCTAATTAAGAGTGGCTTCCTCAGAGTAACTCTATATTGCTCAGCAATCTTCCTATGCGAGACTAAATTTTCGCCTGCTAGTTAGAAGTCATATTCAGATCGAAATTGTTATCACAACCACTATCTCAATTCCGATTAGGTGTCGTGGTGACCCAATCCAATCAAACTTAGCGGACACTGTCCTTCTCGCTGTCTTTCCACGTGGGGACGGATTTAGAACACGCTCCGTTCCTTCGCGGGTTCCTCTGATCTTAGGACTAAGCTGTAACACATAGGCTGGAATTCGCTCGATCTAATGCCCGTGCCGATCCAAGATGCCGGGTCTTCTCTCTGGTCACGGTAACCTTGCGTAAGAGATTAACTCTAGCCTGCGGCATTGTTCAGACATCAAACCATGGTTTGTAATAATACCTTAGTTTATACACGACTTACGAACTGTCGCTGAGCAATCGTGAAACTATGATTAATGCAATTCAATATAAATGACAATTTATAAAAATGTTTTCTCCATGCAATGTTGGGATTGGATTACGGAGTTAGTTTTTCTATGAAAATATTAAAATGCGCAAATTTGTTATTTGATCCACGACTTGAGTTTACGTTCGTTAAAGATAGGACTATCATGGGAAGTTGGCGATAGTCATCCCATAAAAAAACCATAAGTGGACACAGCATTTAATTGGATACCTGAAGGCATGATCAACCACAAGCGTTGGGGAGGGCTTCACCATTTCGTGGTAACTAACCGGACAGCTGCGTAAGAAACTTACTTCATAGACAACTAAATTACATCACCGACAACTATGCTCCATTTGACAATTAAATTGCTTCATAGATAACTAAATTATTTTAATAGTTTACTAAATATTTTATATTTCCTATATCGTTCTATGTTAATTCAGATAGTATCCATTTACATTTTGTTAACATTAGTTATAATTTTATCATTATTAAACTTCTAAGATAATAAACGAGTTTATTTTCATTTACTTACATTTCTTGTTGCAATTCAAACTTCATGTTGCTCATTATTTTTTTATATTTGTTTTTGTAATTAGGCATGTCCTACTTATTGTACCAACCCTAGGAGAATCCTCGAGTATGACCTATTGATCTTCTCCATCTAATTTTAGTAGTGCAAGCGATTACATGCAGGTGACCTATTTGTTTTAAATCAAATATATTTATTAGTAGATCTTAGACTGAGGTGTCTCAAAAACCCCAAAACAAAAGAAAAACGTTGATACTGTCCCGAAGAACTATGTCAATAGCTTCATAAGATATTTATAAAAAAAGAAAAAATTCGACAAGAATAAGGTTGATATTTGAGAAAAAGTACCAATGTAAGGTGCAAGAGTAATGGAGTATAAAAAAGTATCAATATAAGGTGCAAGAGTAATGGAGTATAAAAAGTTGCAACTTAGATTAATATGCATGTAACGTGTAAAAAGAGTGAATTTAGTTTGTTTGTTGCATGAATTTGTTTGCTTCATTTGTTTTGAATATAAATTTTGTATATGAAGTGATGGCGATGTTTGGTGTAGGAGAGAAGAGTTTTATTTGTTAAGACATACATTCAAGTCCTATATTTGGTAAGACATACAAAATCTTATATTCGGTAAGACATACGAAAAAGTGTTATATTTTGTAGGATATGCTAGAAATTATATTTGGTAAGACATACGAGAAAGTTCTATATTTGGTAAGACATATGAAAAAGTCCTATATTGGCGTGGACATATGAGAAAAATACTATATTTGGTAGGACATACGAGAAAAATGCTATATCTGGTAGGACATACGAGAATATTTTATAAAGAATCGTATGATAAAGGCAAAAGTAAAAGGGAAAATGTAATTACAGAAAGGATAGGTAACTGTTACCTATATTTCCTTGTAAGGGTATACATATTCAATAAGGAACACAGTGATGAAATAAACCTGCGTGAAAGAAATTAACATACGCATATGAGCATAAATTAAATAATAACAGAAGACGAGGATGAAATTAAAGTATGTCTATTGAGTATGAACAATATAACTAGTGAATTGGAATTAATAAAAAAAAAATTTAATTTGAAAAAACTTTGTGAATTAACAAGAGACATAATTCAATAGTAATTATGAAATGGAACGTTCATGGAATCACAGTTTGGATACTCGTCAAACGTATTTGAAATTTTTTAATTTAAGATTATTTATAATTTTCATTGATATATTTATAATATATAACTAAGTGTACACAATTAAAGGGAAATAGAGCTGTCTGTCTATGTCTTCAACGAAAAAAGGAAGAACTTGTATATACCAACACCGCTTCCATTTCCGGTACAGTTTCACTTTTACTATGAACGAAAACACCTCGGTTCACTAACAGCAGTTAACATTCTGCGAAGAATGTTAAGACAATCCAGTTGTTCCATACACCGGATGATGATATATTCTCTATTTGTAGGCTGTTGCATTCAATTTACGAGAAGTGCGATAGATGGAATAATGATCTAATATATCTTTTTGTGTAATATAAAAAGACAGTCTAACAAAGGAAGTACTCTTCTACATAAACAATAAAAACAGCGCACAAATACACATATACCCCCCAAAACCCAAATATAAAAGTGGAGTCCTTTAATAAATAGACATGTCCTCCATCAGCCACACCATTGTAGTGCCTTCAAGTATTATGTACTTTTTTTTAAAAAATACTATCGAAATAACATTAAGTAAGCAATTTACTTATTTAGTCTTCATTGATTAAAGGTTTCTAAAACAAAAAAGGTTTCAAATTTGCTCCTTGGTAACTTTGCAAACTGCTACGAAGTAAATCGTAGGCGATTTAGAACAAAAAAAAAGTACTATAAAGACGATGCAATGAGACTCAAGAGCTAATTTCATTTAGCAATTTGTTTCCTAACTTCAATATATGTTTAATTGATCAAATTAGTACATATATGTCCAGGAAAATACATCGTAGGCTGGGTACTACTTTCTTGCGCAAGAATATTGTGCCGTTTGTTTCGTATTTCTTACGGTGGTGGTGGTGGTGGTGGAGGGGGGCAAATGGGGACAAACCAGTCCGCTTTATTCATCCGATCCTCGTTTTTCTGGCTTAACAGATAAGATTATATTGCTCTGAATAACAATTAACGTCATGATACAAATTCTACGATTTGAATGCCCCCCCCCCCACATCTTTGCTATCCAAGGTTCCGATATAACCCTATCTACAGGGTAATATTATTGGAACCTTGGCTAGCGAAGATGCCCAATAAATAATTCCCATAGCTTGAATATGATGGGTAGGGAGGGTTGTTTTCCATGACGTAAATTAAATATGTTGCTAATGTCAACGATTACTGCTGATAGAGCGAATCGGAATATTGTAATGTAATAGGAAAGGCTTTATAATGTACCTTACGCTGGCATTTGCATTATGTTATGTGTAAAATGTGACCGCCGGTCATATAGGTAGCAATTGCACTGTCATAAAATTAGATTTTGCACGTCGTTAAAAGCTCATAAAATCTTATTTCATACGAAGACATGACACTCAGATGCATGTTTATTACACCTTAATTCCATTTCAAAGCAACACATGAATAGCCTTTTTATGACGACTTCATCAGCTGACACTACTATGTTTTCCACAGCAATGCTGTTCAACGGCAGATCACATGACGAGTTTCACACACTATAAATTCATCCAATTTCACATTAGTCAATTAAATTTAACTTGTTCGTTGAAAATGCTGGCCTACTTTTATATAAGTTGGAGTATATTTTGAACTTTTAATATTGTATTCTTCATTTTAAAAAAATAGGTAATGCATTTTAAATGTAGTCAGCGTTCAGTAATACTTGTTTACTCTTCAACCATGCCTAGATAAATTGGTTACGACGCAAAAAATGCTTCGATGTTTGACGGACAAGAGATAATACAAAATGTATATATGCTAATGACTGAGAGTAAACAAAGGAGTGTTGCTAATTAAATTGCATGATAACTCTTAGTTTTTGTCACTGGTTGTAGAGTATCTATTAAGCACAACCCGACCTGTTGGGTGTGCCTGACAAGCAATGATTGGTCAAAATTACGTCACATGACTATATTTAGACAAGTATGAACAGGTGCGAAATTCGAAGGTCTGCAGATAGTTGTTACCAGTCATAGCGTCCATAGTTACAGATCTTCGCCAAATAAAAATATTACTTTCTTGGGATTATTGTGATTACAGTTTTGCTAAATCATATTACGAAACTAACAGCTAGCTATAAAATATGACAAACCAATTAATTTTTATTTCTTTATTATCAAAATCTAGAGCGAAATTACATCTGAAGTACAATAATCGGAATCAGTTAAAATCAATCTAATTCAATTCACTGCTATAAATTCCGACTTAATACAAACGTAATATTGTACCACACTCAATATAAGCAGCTGCCTTCCGCCATGCCAAGAATATTAGGCTTGCTTACAAAAATTAGGTCACCCATTTCTTGATGAATGGTTAGAATGGAATCATGAAGGATAGCATATACTACTCTCTGTTTATATTACACATTCTTATTTATCATGTTTAACTTAAGTTACGTATATTAAGCCTTTTATCCTCAATAAATACAATCAAAACTAAAAAGGTCATGAATTTAAGCATTTTTAACTTATTAATACAAGTTAGCACATACCCAACCATTCTCACCATCTGTTACAATGATAAAAAAAAAATGTGTATGTACATGTATTGCATTACAAAATAATCAATAAACATATGTGCATATGCATTATTGCTTCACAAAATAAATAATTAAGAAATATGTATATGTAAATATATTTTGTCGCTTAACAAATAATTGAGAAACGTGTATGTGTACATATATTTTGTCACAAAATAAATTATCAAGAAACATGTATATGTACATATATTTTATCACAAAATAAATAATTAAGAAATATGTATTTGTACATATATGGCGTCAAAAGCCAATAGAACGCAGAATTTATCCTCGAGACAAATGTAGGTGGGGAAAATACAGTGGTTACTTTTATATAAATGCAAATGAACGATATCTGCGTTTCAGAAGAAATGGTTACAATTATCATTGTCACTAACATTTCAGTACACGTTCTTTTGCAACGTGTTACGACTTACTTCAATACTGTTCTTTGCACTGTTGATCCAAACTGTGCTTTACACATGACAAGTTTTTATTTTCGAATATTTCTTGGTGTCACGGTACTCTTTTGAATGAGCTTTGTCTCTAACATCTATTTAATCTAAGCGCACGTAATCAATCGACCAATCAGTCAGTCAGTCGGTATATCTATATATCCGTCTGTCCGTTCATCCCTCCATCCATGCGTCCATCCCATCCATCCATTCACCCACCCACCTACCCATCCATCCATCCGTCCGTCCATCCATCCATCCATCCATCTATCTATCTATCTATCTATCTATCTATCTATCTATCTATCTATCTATCTATCTATCTATTTAATATGGTAAATATTGATTGCTGATGTTTGACCTTCAGTTACCCG
Organism: Sinohyriopsis cumingii; assembly: GCA_028554795.2. NCBI lineage: Eukaryota > Metazoa > Mollusca > Bivalvia > Unionida > Unionidae > Sinohyriopsis > Sinohyriopsis cumingii. Next base: position 151,876,938 of record CM068829.1, on the reverse strand, counting down.
ATCCATCGCATTCTGCGCGTTAAGCGTTTTTCATTAACTAGTATATTGATGTGGGTAAAATATTACATAGTAAACATTTCACTATTAATATTTTATCAAATCATTCATAAAATCATTTATCATAGCAGAACTATCTCTTCTTGCAAACGATTCCGGATAATATTCCGTACCGGATTCACTCGCAGACACTGAGCATCGATTATGTAAATAATGCAATTAAGCCACAGACGATTTTAAAGTTCGTTCTTTCCTTACGATTGATGACTACGCAATGGAAATTAGTGCCAAAATGCCAATAGCAATACCATGGGTCACACATTGATTGGGAAGCGTTTTAAGATTAATCTCTTCCATGTTTTAATTTCCTCTCAGACTCTTGAAGAACGTATTTCTTCAAACGTGATTTCTTCTCCTCAGATAATCAAAACTGATGCAGCTGGTTTACACTGTTTCATACGCAGTACTCGGCGGCCCTCATTTATTAAAAGTATTTAATGCTGCATAATTTTAGGTGACGTGAATAGATTATTATTATTATTATTATTATTATTATTATTATTATGCACATATAGATATAAAATTTTCACTCAGTTTTAACATATTTGGTTGTATTTATAATCACCATCATCATCAGCGTCCGTCTGGCCATTTGAAGTTTTAGACATATGACATAAATTTCTTCTATAAATTTGATATTTTTTATGATATTAAAAAAACGTTTAAAAAAGAAATGAAAAATAAACACATAACGGTGAATTTTTCTGATGACCACTTATGAATCTGGGTGATTTGACAAGATCAATAACTCGCACTGAATCTACGTTCACTAGATGCATGTAAATCCAAATAAAGACACTTCCTTTTGCGTCTAAATGATGTCTGAGGACACACACTGCTTCCGATTTCAAACGGCAACAGGATGAGGTATATGGATGCCAGGACGCAACCAGAGGCTAACAATAATAAACACAGCCTGGGAAAAAATAACTATTCAAATGGAATTCATTCATTCATTGTTGACTCAGTCTAGGGAGACCATGCAAGCAGCTCTCTTGGAGTTTTGTCTGTCTCTAGGGTTTTTGAATCGTCTGCTATGGATGTGCAGGCCTTTACTCCAATGACAGTCCATATTGCAGTTGGTGCAGACATATTGGGAAGTCTGAATTGCTGAGGTTGCTGCCACACACTACTTTCTGTCACGTTCCTCTGTTGCCGGTTGGCCTCTCCACACATCAGCGACTGATGTGCCCATGCGGACCGTCAGTGTTTGGGTTCCTCGGTCCTCGGCCTGCACTTCCCTGCTGTCGGGTGAAATATTGCATGCCTTCATGTCCATCTTTTGCGCATCCTTGAAACGGAGTGTGGGGCAGCCGACTCTTCTGGTGGCAATGGCCAGCTGTCCATATATGATGTCCTTTGGTAACCTCCCATCCTCCATGCGTCGGATGTGTCCGACCCATCCAAGGCGGTGTTTACACAGCAGAGAGTACATGCTGGGGATATTTGCACGTTGCAGGATCACGCTGTGTAGGGCGCGGTCTTGTCAGCTGATTTTTAGGATGCGTTTTAGGCACCTCATATGGAAGGAGTTGAGCCGGGGCTCCTGCCTTATATAGGTGCTCCAGGTCTCACTTCCATATAGGAGGGTGCTGAGAACACAGGCCTGTTAGTCTTGGATATTGGTTGTTTTCCCACACCCTCTTCGTTGGTAGGGCCATGATGGTGTTTGCCTTTTCAAGCCTTCTGTCCAGCTCCACATCGAGCAAGAGAATGTTGCTGATGGTTGACCCAAGGTAAGTAAAGTTGTTGATTGCTTCCAGGGTGACACCGTCGATTTTGATGGATGGGGCAGTGATGGCATCTTGCGCGCTGACGTTTGTCTTTTCAGGCTGATGGTGAGTCCGAATTGCTTGCGGACATCAGCGAAACGGTCTCTCAGTCTCTGGAGGGCATCCTCGGTGTTGGTCACAAGAGCCTCATCATCAACAAAGAGAATCTCCTTTATGAGCACCAAAGTCGTGACAGGTTGAACAGCCTCGAGTCGGGCCTGGTGTGCATATATACGCCATCAGTGGACGAGTCAAAGTCGTAGGACAGGAGTAGGGAGAAGATAACCCGAAAAGGGTTGGCACCAGCACGCACCCCTGCTTCACGCCGCTGTTGACAGGGAAGGAGTCTGAGAAGGATCTATCATACAGGACTGTTCCCTTCATATCGGCATGGAAGGAGATTATCACGCTGCGGGTTTTGAGGGAGGGTTGGGGGGGGGGGCAGACGATCTTACTGAGAAGTTCAAATGGGCCCTTCCTGCTGACCAGGTCGAAGACCTTTGTGAGGTCGATGAACATCATATAGAATGGCTGACCTTGCTCTGAAGCCGCACTGGGATTCCGGGAACACATGGACCGTGAGCAGCTTCAGCATGTTGAGAAGGATGCGGATGTACACTTTGCCAACGATGCTCAGGAGTGAGATCCTTCTGTACTTGTTACAGTCACTGCGGTTGACCTTGTTTTTGTAAAGGGTCACAATGGTGGTGTCGCGTATGTCTTTGGGACTGCTCATTACTCTCAGCAGAGGCAGAGTAGCTCATTCAGCGGCTGAGGAAATGATGGTTTCCCATGTTTGATAGCTTCGGTCGGGATGCTGTCGCTACCTGGTGCTTTGTCGTTTGGGAGGGAGTCGATGACTTTGTTGAGCTCCTCTAAGGTGGGTACTTTGTGGAGCTGCTCTATTGTGGATATTCTCCGTATGCGGCTGTGGGCATGCTGACATTTCTCGGGAGTACAGCTCTGAGTAGGGCTCGACCCGTCTGGCTACCTGCTACTCACGGTCTGTGATCTTCTCTCCAGTCAGAGGTTTCGGGGGGGGGGGCGACCCCTTTTGCTGTAGAGCCTAGGGCCCTCTTAATGCCACTGTACATGTCTTGGATGTTTTCCAGATTCAGCTGGATTCCTTCACACAGCTGCTGACAGTACACGTTCGCGCACTGTCTAGCGATACGTTTGGTGGTTCTTTGGGGACGTCTGAGGTCAGCAAGAGTCCGTTCTTTGTGGGACTTTTTTTTGTAAGCTATGAAGGCTTTTCGTTTTCCCTCGAATATTGGTTCCAACCATGAAAGGTGTGTGTTGAACCAGTCCTGACTGGACCGTCCCTTCTTGCCAAATGTGGACATGGCTGTGCTTTAGATGGCACCCTTCATGGTGATCAACTTGGCTGTGGCATCGTGGTCTGGAAGGTCCTGGAGAGCCTGGTCCAGGGTGGACACATACTCATTAACCTTGGATGGGACCGACATCTGCGCAGTGTTGATGCGAGGGAGACCTTTTGGTTTGGAGCGTTATAGTATGTGCATGGCTGTAGGCGCACCCTGCTGCTCACGAGGGCGTGGTAGTAATCGCAGTCTGGGATGTTTCCATGACACTTTGTGTTCTAGCTTACACTTGAAGAAGGTCTTTGTAACGCACAGGTTATGGTAGCTGCACAGCTCCAGCAATCTTTGATCGTGTTCGTTGGTCTTTCCAGTGCCATACTGTCCGAGGTAGGTAGACCATTACTCATGGCCCGCACCTACTCTGGCATTGAAGTCGACGATGAGGAATAGTGGCTCGTCTTTAGGGCATCCTTTGAACTGTTCGTCGAGCTGCCCATGGAACTGATTCTTTCGATCTTCTGAAGACGTGAGGGTGGAGGGGTAGACACTGAGTTTGTTGAAAGGACCTGCATCAGTGGCAAGGCGGATGGACAAGAGACGCTCAGTTCCCCACGAGAGAAGCTCAGCAGAGGCCAGAGGGTATTTTTGATGGCGAAGTCAACTCCGTGATGGCTGGGCTCCTCAGGTTCTAGACACTTTCAGAAGAATGTATAATTTTCCTCTCTGAGTGTGCCGCTGAACGCCAGCATGGTTTCCTGGAGGGCAGCTATGCTGACATTTAGTTTGGTGAGCTATCTGTCGATGATGGCTGTTCTCCTGGTGTCGTCCACCTCCCTGGGGTCATCAGAGGTGCCTGTGCACATGGTGCGCACCTTCCAACTTGCGCATCGAAGAGCTGAAGTCTTCTTTGTTGGTTTTTTGTTTCTTTTGTCTGGTGTGGAGTTCCTCTCTTCTTGTCTTGGTGAGCAATGCACTGAGATCCAGGCACCCACAGGAGCAGGCAGACGTTGACGGGCGGTAGTAGGCCAGTGGTACGTGATGATCCCTTCCACCGTCGAAGCTGACCCGTGACGTCATTTCCGTAAGCTAATCGGGTAGGACATATAACCCGAATACCAGCTTCCGTGGTATATTCTTCTTTCTGGAGCGAGGCTGCAGTGGCCTCTCCAGGGCGTAAGCCTGGGAGTGGAATATGGAAATCATGGTCTACCCATACGTCAGGGTTCCCCTCTCGTCCTTGCTGGTGGGGTCCAAAGGAATGCTGAGCATGATATTTGGCACCAGTTTGGATACAGGAACTGCCGAAAGGAAGTCGTAGTCGACACGCAGCCGCCTTGGGAGCTCCACTCCAGAATTTCTGTCTGGATTTACTCCCGTAGCCTTTCCTTCTCACAAAGATATCCACATGGCAGCGTAGCCATTATCCAATGGCCGGGGAACTTCATGGGTTTGAAATCAGAGTTTTCTTCTCCTAGATGAACTGTCTAACGAGGCTAACGAGCTCCATCTGCCCGGTTCGTAGTCAGAGTTTTCCTTCTCTTAGACTGGCTGCCTCCCAAGGCTAACGACCCCAGTCTTCCCACCCAGTTATATCGCCGGGAACTCGGTCGCGTTACACAGCAGGCTCTGTGAAAACAGGGGACCCCGCATGACGGTGCTGCTGTAGACACAACAGTGTAGCAGAAGCCATATGTAAGCAACAGACTGCCCAGCAAAGTAAGACAGTGGTCCCGCGAAGATCACTACACCTGGAAAGGAGAGGCGGTGAGTGACGCTTCACTTTCCTTTGGCGAGCGGGACGTCTGGCCCAGACCTCGCACCCCCTCCCCCATTCAAATGGAATACAACACAATATTAAATGAGAGTTGGGTTACAGTATTCGCTTGAAATATGGAAAGAGGATGCATGCTAATATGGCGATAATGCTTGTTAAAGTTCGTTCAGCTCAGCATCTCGAATGATATCCTAGGATGTATTTAGGTGAATCTTCACTGAGAGCCTGTCATAGTGTAAAAATGTCTCCGAATTCGTTTTGCGCATGAAAGATTTCGACACCATTCGTATCCCCGTACAGAGCAACATTACTTATTCAATACATCCTGACAAAGAGTGGTCTGTTTACATGTAAAAAGCCATGTTTGCCCCTGAAGTTATGGAAGAGTTCATTTTTTATATACAGGACAAAGCAGTTATGGGAACCGTGAAGTACTATAGGTAAACAAACATGGTTAACTCTTTAGACAAATTATATTACAAACATACATCAGTAAAATGTACATTAGTTTAAAGGAAACAGATGATGTTTGAAACAGGTAACTTTATTTACATTTCAAGACGCCTATGTGCAAATTCACTGAGCTACAAACACGGATATCATTCACGATGCTGGGATTAGCGAACTACTCTGCTGAACTCCACAGCTGATTTTTTTTTTTGCAGACCTAATTCCATGAACGTTGGATACCACAGACTCATCTTTAAATGCCGTCATTGTTGAAAGTCAATGGACGAGGTTCCTGATTTGTGTTCTGACTTTAATTCAGACTGGTCATCAGTGGTCAGATCATAAAGCCCAGTCACTTCATAAGTTATGTATGGATCTGGAAAAGCTGGTGAGTGAGCATCATTGTCTTGTCAATAAACAGGAGTCAAACTGTGCAGAATTTAATAAAATTTACTACATTTGACATGTGATATAAATATCTTATTATGTGTTCAATTTTATATTATATTTATCATTACATAAACAACCTTAACTAAGGGCTCATATTCATGTCCACCTGAATTTACCATTGTGTCACTGAGTCATCTTGCATGATGAAATGTAGGGCCAGTTGTTTAAGGGCAGGATCTGTAGTTGTTGTAGGGTTTAACGCCGTCTTTCAGCACAGGATAGGCTATACATGGCGGCCAGTATTAATGGTGGAAGAAGAACCCGGGAAATCCCCGGAAAGAACCACCGACCCACGAGAAGCTACTGGCAAGCTTTCTCCCATACCCACATTAGACGAATCCGAGACTCAAACCCACGCAGGCAGAGATGAGATGGCAGTGATCCGTAACAGAAAGCGCTTTCGACCACTCAGCCACTCCGGGCCCCAGGATCTGTAGTATTTTTAAGTGAATGGTTCAGTGAGCTTGCGGGATTTTTTGGCGAGTTTCACACACTCATCATCATCATCAACATCAACATCAACATCATCAATAACAACAACAACAACAACAACAACAACAACAACAAAAGCAACAACAACATCAGCATCATCTTTCTGATGTCATAAACAGAATAAAAACCTAATAGCACTATTAAGATTACACCACCCTTTCGGAATTTAAAGGCGATTTACTACCTGTCAGTGGGATCAACCTTTTCCTGTTGCTAGATAACGCATTTCTAAACTGGTTCTGTGTTTCTGATGCTCTTACGTTTAAGCAAACCTTCTGACACAGGGAACTATACTACCCCTGTTGTATGCACGCCATCTGCAGTGTGTTTAAGGTGCAGTGGTTCCAAAAGGCTTTCCTGGTGTGGCTTCTTTGAAAGCTCTTGCATGTTGAACGTCTGTTAATATGTTGTGTATTTAACGGTACATCAACACCTGAAATGCTATATTGTTTCGAGAAAATGTCAGTAAAGTGCATTGTCTAGAAGCACACCACATAAGCCGATTCTGGCTCTTGCGAGTGACAAGTTGACCAATGAGTCACTACAGCTCGCGTCGTTTTTGCAAGCCACGGGAGATAATCCGCTATGCTCCATTATCACCCATGGCTGCCTCGGCGGGGATTCGCTTATTAAACACGAATATGCATAAACCTTCTTGACCAATCACGTCATTGCGACCCAACAAATCTTTCATGCTGTTTGAATGACCCAATCAAAAGTTCTCTGTTAAAAACGATGGATAAAACGGGCATTTTCATTTTTGTGGTGGAGATTGTTACGTTGTTTTGTTGATGACATTTTTCTGTTTCGGAGAACTCATGAAGATAAATGTCAGAAATCTGACATTCCGAAAGAACGCCTTCTGTGCATAGCTTGCTTTGTTATTTTTGCTGGAGTGAATATTAACTGGAGCACTATAAACAATTTAAATGTAAGGAACATTATTGCAGGTTCATTGTCATTGGTCAGGAGCTTGATAAATTGTGATAGTACATTACCATATTCGTTGACGTCCGCTTGGGGAAGGGGGGACAATTGCCCCCACCCCCAATTTTACATATATAAATATATCCATTTCATTTTGCCCCCACCACCATTATACGCCCATGACGGAAAAAATTGTGCACGCACATTACTTTAATATCATAGTTATTTATTAGTACTATTATTAAAACTAACTTTGACTACATCCGTACTAGCCTATATGTCGCGCTAACAGCAAGCTGCACAGACCTTGAACTGCCTTAGCATAATTCGCCCATATATATAGGTCTATGCAGTCTGTTATGAGTAATCAGTAGAACAAACAAAGTCGACCCTGATCATGGTGCGACGGCAGATTGGGTTCCATGTTGTGTGCGGTTGGACTAGGCTCACAAGAGAATATGTACGGTACATAGGATCCTTTTTTTAAATAATTTTCTTTGTAATCTAAATTCCAGTCTGCTTCATTATGTGCTTAAACAACAGTATTGCCCGCACAACCTGTTTGCCCCTTGCTGGGCCTCGTTTAAGGCGGTAGTCAATTTCAACTCGTATCGTGCAATTTGAAATGCAAGAAAGGGTACATTCTAGAAGATTGAAGGCATTCATATAAATCAAGCAATGCATTTTCGATACATTTGTACTTTATTATAGCATCTTAAAAAACACCGGAGTAAACACTTGAACATATTTGTAAGATTGTTCCATGTATAAAACTGACTTTATTGATGAGGTGAACTTCAATCAGTGGAGTTGTTAGTATGACAGATTTTGGAATTCAGCTGAGTAACTAATATTTTTTTCGAATTTATTTCATTGCCATATATGAATGATTCACCAACTGTACAATCGAGTTTCAATCTCATCAACTGAATTTGCAAGTTATATCTGTTAATCTCCAATCTAGATCCGATTGTTCGACTAAGCGCGTGCAATGTGTGGGTCTTTTAGTTAATTGCAGATCATATTCCGTTTGTTGATTGTGTTTTCAAATAATGTTTTATAAAATTAAAAAACATAGCCAAGTCGGCCGAATCATTATGCCTGGGCTCAGTAGCTTGAAAATAAAGGCATACCTTTTTGGGGGGTGGGGTGGGCGTACAAATAATCATCGGCGTCAGGTAGTAAACAGTGGATTATCTGTTGAAGTCTGCATGCAAAGAATGCAACAGGTGTTAAGCTTTGTCTCAATTACTGCAATAATGTTACTTTATAAAGGTATCGTTATGTGTCATGCAAGACAAATATGTGTCGCACTGCAAGACTTGAGAGGGTTAAACAAGGTTCTCCAGCGTTTGTATCATGTTTCGAATCTGTTGTCAGATCCCGGACTGGTTTCACAGATAAACGAGCCAATTTGAAACATCCGATATCATCTCTTGAAGAAACACGCGGTAATTGTATGAAAGCGTTATTTCTTTACTTAAATTGTCAATTCTGAAGAAGCGAACACTTGGTCCTTACTTTGTCATTGCATTCCACCTGAAATGGCCGCAGTTTATGCAACATAACACCCAAGTTTCGTTTTCATTTTGTGTGATCTGTACTTTGCAACAATCTGAGGCGAACATTAAGAAGGCCTTGTTGTACCACATGCATCCGTGCACGTGTTTACCGGTTAAAAGATTTGTTTGATTATACCAGGTCATCTGGAAATGAAGAAAATCTACAAACGTTTTCGTTCGTGGCTGCATGTTCAGAGAAAACTTCGCTAAAGTACGTTTCTTGCCTAAAAGGGACAACAATACGCTGCCGCCAACTTAACTAAAGTATTCGCAGCTTTCTGGTCCGAAATGTGGGTATGTTTGATGACTAATGGTTGTAGCTCGGGTGACGGCCCGCAGGTAATTGTAGATATTTTTGTTAATGAGTCTGCTACCATCTCGATATGAATGACTCTATTAGTTGCGATGCGATAGATTACCGTTTTAACTATAATTAACGCGCACCCAACTAGCAACATCATAAATGCGTCGGCAGATAGTTGTCTATGGTGTTATTTCAATATTTTATTTAAGAACAAAAGGGGCACATCCTAATCTTAATTAGACAGCATATTATACGACTGCAGATCATGGTTGCATTTGAGTGCGCGTAGAAATTTAGAAAACACGGCATGGAGTTGCTAGATTGACGTGAGATATGTCAAATATCAGACGAAGTGTATTGTTTTTTATAATTACATTCAGGTAGCTAATTTGTCTGGAACTGAAATAAGATTATTGTCACCATTGCGGTCGATATACTGTATGTACTTTCTATTCGATTTCAAGCTGCTACCGGGAACGCTTCTATCTTTCCAGTAATTTAAGCATTTATCAAGGAAGTTTTGGATTGGGGGTGGGGGCACTGCACTGTATGTTTAATCATCTAAAGTCAGAATGTTGCTTAGCTGTTTAAAATTTGTTTTATTGATTGGTTGTTGTTGTTGTTATATGGTTTAACGCAATTTTTCAGCACAAGATATGCATGGCGGCCAGTATTATTGGTGGAGTGAAAACACGGAAAGAACCACCGACCCACGAGAAACTACCGGCTAGCTTTCTCACCTACCCATATTGACCGAGCCCGATACTCGAACCCACGCAGACAGCGGTGAGATGGCAGTGATCCTTAACGATGAGCGCTTTAGACCACTGGGCCACTCGGGGCCCCCATATTGATTGGTGGCGTTGGACTTAAACTATTAGATTAGACCAGAACTCTAGTTTGCAACCGCAGAAAGCATGTACCTTGCTACTGAGGTCAGAGATCATTACTTCTACAGGCAGACCTTTGAAAACACATGATACGATGAGCATACGGTAAAATCCGGGCACTCTTAGGGTACTTTTCGACTGATATCAAGGCCGACTTTGATAAAGTTTACTGATGTAATTCCCTGTCATATCCTAGCATTTTCAGGTGGTTTCATCTGGAAGAGTGGGATGTGTCTTCTGTGCGGGAAGCAGTTAATGAAGATGCTCGATACAGAAAGAAAGATAATTTTGTTATCACGGGCATTAACTCGTCAGCTGTTTTTAACAAGACGAAGAATAATGTAAAGCTGAAAAAGGTTTGAACAAGACAGATTCCACATTTGTTGACGACTGATCAAAACCAGAAGTAGTGAATGGGGTCACCCTAGGGACAATGGGAATTAGCATTAAAAACACCCTTGGGTCACTCTGGGGACTATGTAAATTTAACATTAACCACCCTGGGTCACTCTAGGGACAATGGAAATTTAACATGGGAAAAAAAGACATCCACTCTGGGGAAAAGGGAATTTAACATTGGAGAAAGGAAATATTCATTCTAGGGACAAAGGCATTCGAACAATGGAAAAAAATATCGATTCTAGGGACAAAGGCAATTGAACAATGGGAGAAAAAAAATAATATCCATTCTAGGGACAAAGGCAATTGAACAATGGGAGAAAAGAAATATCCATTCTAGGGACAAAGGCAATTGAACATGGGATTTTTTTTTTAAAATTAAAAAAAATAAAAAATAAAAATAAAAATAAAAATTTTTTAAAAAAGGGGTAGGCAATGGAAAGTCATTCTCTTTTCGAGAAATGTGGGTGGCCCTGAAAAGGGCCTTTGGTTTCTTCATCATCTTCTTCTTTTATTTCCTCCACTTCTGTAGCCATCTTCTAACTTTTGCCATTATTGCTGTCTTCTTCTTTATTTCTGATTCAGGCATCCAGTCAGGATGACCTATCGCTCGGAATTTCTCCTGTATTCGTATCCAGTTATTGCTGAGTTTCTCAAAGCTTTCTTTTCTCTTTCTATTTTCTTCTTCTTTTCTTTCCTTAGTCCACTTTTCTTTGATGTTCTTTACCTCTTCCGTCATCACTTTCCTCATTACTTCTTCCGTTTTTGTCAGCTGGTCCAACCCCCATTTTACGTATCGCCACTCCGTCCAATTCAATATCTTTTCTAAGAAGCACCTGACTTCGATGACATTTTCAAGTGCTTCCTTTAAACTTCCCACTCTTACATAAGGCGGGTCAATCAATCCTGTCAGTCTCTTTTCCTCTTCTTCCATCATTCCTGTTACTATCTCCTTTGCTTCCTTCAAATTATTAAAACAGTCGAGACACTTTTCTAATTTGAATTCTTTCTCTATCTTTTCCATGACAAACGTAACATCTACTATCCAATAATAAATGCCTATCAAATGATTCAGTAACGCTGTTGCTACCACCATTTTCTATGTCTTTATTCCGTGGAATGGGTTCTAATGGCTAAACTGTTAGCTTTATAGTTAAAGCGCGGACGTGATGGAAAACATCCCCCAAAACAAAATTGATATTACCTAGATCATGACCAAACAACGCGCGGACGTGAAGGAAAACATCCCCTACTTTCTCATTTCATATGATATACTATCCACATAAGTGAAGCAACATTTAACAAATCCATAATCTACTATCCACACAATCGTACGTGAGCGGTTACAAACACAAACACACAAACACACAAACACATACGCTAAGAAACAATAAACAAATCCATAATCTACTATCCACACAATCGTACGTGAGCGGTTACAAAACCCAAACTATACTCTCCACATACGCTAAGAAACAATAAACAAACCCATAATCTACTATCCACACAATCGTACGTGAGCGGTTACAAACACAAACACACAAACACATACCCTCTCACTATAAAAAAAGAGTCAGTGTTTATATTCACACTACTCTACCTACACACATTGGCAAATCGATTGTTATTTCTTTTCTAGAGTATTGGGTAGCCCAGAAAAGGGCTGTTGGTTTTTAACTCCAGATGCACCTATCTAATTCCGGCACCTTCCTGGCCTGGCGCCACACACATATCTTCTTTCCCAGTCTCTTTTCACTCTTTTTTGGGGGAGAGCAGAGGCGGGATATGTGGCTTCAGAATCCCAATTTTATGTCTCTGGGATTCTGAAATTTCTTCTCTCCTTTTCCTCCTCTTCTTTTTTTCTTCTTTCCTCCTCCTCTCTCATCCTTCCCTCTTCGACAATGGCCTCCGCGGCCAGTTCATTTAGTATGCGCCTGGCATATTCCAGGTGCATCTGGAGTTCTAGAAGCTTTACAATTCTGGTATTCATTCTCTTCATCAATCAACATGGGTAGCTAGACTGCCCAGCGAGTTTCAATTTATACTGAATGCGCGGACGTGATGGAAAACATCCCCTTAAAACAAAATTGATCTACCTAGATCATGACCAAAACAACGCGCGGACCTAAAAGAAACACTCACTCACTTTTTTTATACTACCCATTACTATTCTAAACAAATTTTCATTAATCACTTCAATATACTATCCACATACGCAAAGCAATAAAACCCCAAATCTACTCTCCCCACACCTCAAACAGCCAAAAACATGATCTTAATCTACTATCCACACCAACTTACGTGAGCACTTACAAACACACAATCCTATACACAAACACATACCCTCTCACTATACAAAAAGAGTTAGTGTTTATATTCACACTACTCTACCTACACACATTGGCAAATCGATTGTTATTTCTTTTCTAGAGTATTGGGGTAGCCCTGAAAAGGGCTGGTTTTTTTTGTTTTTTTTTGTTTGCTATAGCAATCTTTAAGTTTCTAAGAATGCGACGTCCTCTGAGGATAGACTTTCTGACGATAGGTCTGCTTCTTCGGAAAGAGAAGAAGAACTCTTTGGTGTCGATACGACAATCGACAAAGCCTCTCTCAGGTTCAGGTTCCTGCTGCTGCTGCTGCTGCTGTTGTTGTTGCTGTTGCTGCTGTCTCTGAAGTCTGTACTTCTCTGTCCATTCTTCTTTCTCCCTGTTCACTTCTTCTCTGAAGAGCTCTTCTATCAGGTCTTCAGTGACTTTTACCATTCTCACATTCTCTATCTCTTCTGGCTTCGGTATCAGACTGTGTCTGACCCTGTGCAAATTCACGTAGGCTTCGTTTAGCTTAGCTAGTTTGGAGCACATCTTCGTAGGAGGATGAGTCGACAATGGATGCTTTGACTGGAAACTACCCCCGGTTCTTAAAGTCAAAGCGCGGACGTGAAGGAAAACATCCCTCCGCGGTTTTTTCGAGCCGCAACGTTCAATGACTGCCATGAGAGGGATAGTAAGAAGTCAAAGAGCATAAATCAACATTCTTATAGCCAAACAAACCACAAAGGCATTTTATTTCAAAACACAACATTTTTTTATTCAAAATCACTTAACACTAACCAACGACTCTAACATTTTTTAACAATAATCCAACAATATAACATCAAACAATTTTTTCAAATCTCAAACAATTTTTTCAAATCACGAACATTTTTTTTTCAATTCACACTCTACTTTAAACAGGGCTGACAACGTTGTGAATGAAATTGTGATTTCCACTGTTGGAAGTCATTAGGCCATTGATGGACACTACGTTTCCTAGCTTGAGACAAAAGATAAGCATAATGGTCACAAAACCATCGATCTACATTCACATCGTTTCTTGAAGATGAACGAGGATCAAAATGAGTTACTAAATGTTCTAAGGAATAGCCCAAGCTGCGATGATGCAGAAAATACACACAATATTGTCCACACACCAAGGAATATGTGCCTTGTAATTTCACATTATTGAATCGTGTGGTCTGAGCATTTCTTCTCATAAAGTCAATGATATCGTCTTCCAAAGTGGGCAATCCGTACGAATCAAAATATTCCACACATCCTTCTTGAGGAAAGTAGACGGCTACCCAGAGGGTTCCTGGGAGATGACTGTCGTCCGTGTTGATGACATAAGCTTGATGGTCTTGAGGTTTGCGATGAGGGAGTTCATCTTTAGCACAGACGACAGGATTCCAAGAAGCCGTGTACGAACTGTGGTTCAAAAGGTAATAAAGTTCCCAGGTATCCATGTTTTTTCTTCTTCACAGGTAATAATAAGTCATCAATTCGATCCTGACTTTTTGCTTGAAAATGTCTGACAAATAACCGTTTCTTCGTTTCGTCTCCTCACTCTGATTCAGGAGAGCTTCGATACGATGGATCTCTTGAGTGGTTAATGGTGGACAAAAATGTTCACGCAAGTCTTTATACCACTGATGCCACACGACTTCGTCCGAGATGAGACTCCAAGCTTCGTCCAGATACTCGTCCAATTTTTCTTCTTGACTCAGCATCAGGCATTTATCGTGTTGAATTTGACTGGGATGATCGTTTTGACATCCATAGCAATTTTTCTTGATCAATTCCGTCATTTTTTCGGCCAAGTGTTTGGCAAAACAGGAGACTAAATGGGCTTCTTGTTCTGGCCATCTCGACTTCATCATGATAACTTCTTCCACAGTCTCCTCACATTTCATGTCTAAAGTTTCTCCACTAGGCAAAGAGGGATAACAGTCTTTCATGGCTTCTAATAGTCTAGAATGACTTCTCTCAAACTGTTGATTTCTATGGTATTGTCGAATTCTGCATACAGGAGGACGTTCACTGTGTGATCTGGAGGTGGATTTGCAAACTGAAGCTCCACACGAATCTGGCCCGATTTTATAGGGTGAAAATGTCCCTCGTCGCTGCCTTGGTCTGGAGTGAAATCAAAACCCCACAAAGCATAGCCTCCTGCATAATCGTCGTACGAAATACCGTGACTGGTGTTGGTTCCTAACTGTCCAGTGGTTTCGTACAGGGACAAGTACGATCTCAAATAATTCTTTGCTACACTAAAGTTGGGCTCAAAGGGTCGGGTACACAAGGTCTTGCCGTCGCGACTGACTTCGATCTTGGACACATTGTAATGTTGAAACTCAAAAGGATTTTGATCGTGGGTTCCGTTGAAGGCTGAATTCCTGACGATACCAACAATCAAACGCTTGGGTAACTGTCCTTGGAACAGATGATCTTCGATCATAGATCGCTGTCCAGCGGGAATGGTGAACGTTTTCACTTCTATGCGTCGTATCGGATACTTGGCGGTCGTTCTCCTCAACGTCTGACTGACGTCGTTTCCCACTTTAGGTAACACTTCCACACGACGCACGTAAAGTCGGACTTCTTGAATGATAGTTTTGTATTCGTTGGCATGGGCCATCAAATGGAAAGCGGCACTGCTACGATTAAGTTTCAGACGGATATCCACTCCGTTCAGCAAATACTTTTCTTGTAACCACATGTCCAAATGCAAACGATCCATCAGTTCTAAACTTCGCCCTTGCAGAATTTTCTTACGACGGTCGTTAAACCCCACATTGTGAGGATTGTCATCTTCTGTCAGGACTGTGTCGCTAAACGTGCCTACACCTGCTGAGTAGTAAGGTGGGATACTTTACGGACAATGGAAATTCCAGTCAAAACACCCCTGGGACACTTTACGGACAATGGAAATTTAACATGGCGAAAAATCGTGGGAACATATACGGACAAGGGGAATTAACATGGGAATAAATCGTGGGACACTTTACGGACAAGGGGAATTTAACATGGGAATAAATCGTGGGACACTCTACGGACAAGGGGAATTGAACATGGGATTTTTTTTTAAAATTTTTTTTAAAAAAGGGGTAGGCAATTCAAAGACTATCTCTTTTCGAGAAATATGGCTGGCCCTGAAAAGGGCCTTTGGTTTATGTTAATATGCCCTTAACATAAAGGACATTTGCGACATCTTCTTTTCCTCAAACTTCGTCTTACAGCAGGGCCGTACATCAGAGTCCTCTTGAGGCAACCTTGTCTCTCTATATAGACTCTTCTTATCCACAGGCTGCTGTTGGTCCTGTAGACAACGGTCCACTTGGATCGGACATACATGAGCATGTCCGTCCTGAACATCATCGTTGACACAAGGGTTGAAGATTCAACGTCGGTCCACATGTTGAGGCTCCGAGAATAGGTGAATCAATGCAGTGAACTGCGCTTATTTATAGGGACAGAAAGGATTGAAACGGATTGAGTTCATTCACCAATCCGAACACGCGTTACAGAATTCAGTCAGCCCGCATCCAATCCGAAGAGAGCAGTCTGTGACGTCACGTAGTCAATATAGATTCGCTAGCGCTTGTGTGCAGTCAATCTATGCGATAGTGATTCAACATGACGGAAACTCAGAAAACGATCCAGTGGGGTGCACCAGCAGGGGAGACCGCCCAAGGGAACCCTGACTTACTTTCAGAAGAGGTGAATTGGGATTTTGTGGATTTTCTCTCCTCGCAAGAATTTGTTCCGGAACCTTCGTTACCTTCTTCATTACCGCAAGTGGAGAATTTTAGACAGAGACAGAAAGAAGAATTGGAGAAATTTATACAACGACAAAAGGAAGCGGAACAGGCTTTTCTCCTACAGCAACAGCAACAGCAAGAAGAAGAGGTAAGAAAAAAACAACAGCAAGAAGAAGTAGCAGCAAAGAAACAAGAGGGTGAAAATCAAACGGTCACGGTACTGTTGGACATTTTAGCGGAGTTAAGAAGTCTGAAACAAATGTATCAGACTTCTTTATCACGACCGAAGAGAATACGACCTTCCCGAGCCAAACATGTCAACCCTGTGACTAAGCCTACCGTACCACCCTTAGTGATTTCAACTCAATCATTATCATCATTACGCAGTCCAGAAGTAGGCCTTGGCCGTGGCAAAGGCTTAAGGCAGTTAAAATTGATTGCTTAAACTCACCCCTGCACCATAAAGAAAAAAGGCCCTTTTCAGGGCCACCCACATTTCTCGAAAAGAAATACAATTTCAATTTGCCAATAACTCAAAAAAAACTCACCCATGTTACCCTTATAGTACGTGTCTGTGTATGAGTGCGTGAGTGTAGCTTCTTATTTTAAAATCAGAACTCAAAGACTCTTACCTTATATCATTCATTTATTCTTTTCTCCATTTTTTACAATCCAATTCACAATTCACAACACAACACTTTAATAAAAAGTTCATTGATTTCTCCTTCTTTAGTCTCTCTGTTTTTTGAATTTCTTCACTGTCACACTCTTTTCCTCTTCTTCTTTCTCCTCGCTTTCTTCCCTTCTTCTTTTCTTCTCGTGTTTCTTTGCCTCATTTAAATAGAATTGTCTTTTTTCTTCCTCTTCTTCCTCTGAAGAATCCCTCTCTTCTTCTGAAGAATTCCTCTTTTCTTCTGACTCCTCTTGTTTCTTTTTGGGGCAATCTGGAGACCAATGTCCTTTTTCTTTACAATAATAACAGGTATCTTGACTTTTGTCTTTTTTATCCCCTGTTTTTTTTCTTTTTTGACGGTCTGGACACTCTGAAGACCAATGCCCTTTCTTCTGACAGATATAGCAAGTATCTTGACTTTTATCTCTAAAGGAAGGAGAGTAGTCCGTAGGCTGGTCTGAAGAGAATTTTCTAATGACCCCTCGCAAAGCTCTGACGAAACGTTCCATCTGGTTAGTCTCTTCCATCGTTGTGCTCGGCTTGAGAGTGAAATGAATAGTGAAAGGACAAGACACACACCCTTTTATATACGCTGGTCTGCTATGACTATAAAGTAGTTTATGGTGTTTGAACTTGAGTCATTTGACTTTTTGCTTTCAAGATGAAACGATCCCATTCATTCGAGAAGAAAGAAGAAGAAGAAAGTAAGAGGCAGAAACGTGATCTATCGCCTCGTACCAGGGCTGAAATCTTGGCACAAATTCATGCCAGTGATTTTGAAGAGGACATGAGTGAACCAGAATCCCAACCCTCTAAACCAAGTTCATCACCCTTAGTCAACCCTGAAAAGTATTATTCCATTCGAGAGACGGAAAAGCGCTCCTCTAGAAAATTTAGAACTACGGCTTACAAATACACGGTGAAGTTTAAAGATTTCAAGGCTGAAGTGCCGTTAGAGAAAGCAGAAGTGTTCATCACCGAGGTGTGGGATTCTTTGCTCACTGCACTCAAGCGACAATGTCAACCCAAAGAAGACGATCGCTTGAGACTTTCCATACAACACGACGGTTTGAAATCCCCTGTTTGGATCGAGTTTAGCACCCCTGCAGAATTGACTGCTTCCAAAGTCATGGACAAGATTCAACACGTACAACAATCTAATGATCAGTTTGACATCACCGATGGTAAAGCCACACTGGACATGACCCACGTCTCTCCTCCTCAAGGGACAGGACGCAAGAAGATGTTATTGGTGGACGACCTTCGCAACACCAAAAAGAGTCTCGTCCGAATTAACAACCCTCAAGACCAGATGTGTTTAGCCCGTGCCATCGTGGTGGGACGAACCTATGCCAACAAGAACGACACGGTAGAATGGAAAAGAACCTGGGACACTATTCAACGTTCCGACCGAGCCAAACAACGAAACGAAGCAGAACTCCTGTTACAACAAGCCGGACTGCCCAAAGACACACCCTGTGGCATTCCTGAGATGCAAAAATTGCAAGATGCCCTAGCTCCACGCTACACCTTGAAAGTGCACCCTCAAGAAATGCGCGGGCCTCTATTGTTTCGAGGCCAAGATTTTAAGGACGGAAAATACATTCATGTTTATCATCACGATGACCATTTCGATACCATTACCAGTATCACCGGATTCCTGGGATACGGTTATTACTGTGAGAAATGTGACTATGGTTATAATAATCGAGAGCAACACAAACATTGTGGATGGAAATGCTCAGGATGTTTGGCCTCTCCACCCTGTCTGAGCGAAGAACCAGTGCCTTGTTCCACTTGTCTGCGCACGTTTGTCAGCCCTACCTGTTACCAACAACATTTGAAAACACAAGGTTCACAGAAGAAATGTGCTTGTCAACTCCTGAGATTGTGCTCTACGTGTGGACAAGGCATACTTACCAACAATGCCAAGGCACACGTATGTCGAGGAAAGAAAAAATGTCACATTTGTCACCACATCGTGGACTTGGAACACCAATGTTACGTGCAAAAATACCACCCCCCACCAGAGAAAGAGGACGGTCACAAGAAGAAAGGCAATTTCATCTTTTTCGATTTCGAATGCATGCAAGAGACTGGCATTCACATCCCTAATTTCTGCGTGGCTCATCGAGCGTGCGAGAAGTGCATTCAAGAACCTATCTTCAGTCATTGCCCTCACTGCAGCAAGATTCCTGGAGGACGTGAAAAAATCTTTCGGGGACCGAACACGTTAGCCGATTTTGCCCAATGGGTCTTAGACCCCGTCGACAAGACGTGGAGCCAAGAGGACATCGAACGTTACGGAGATTGTCATCGTCATGCCACGGTGATGGCTCACAATTTTTCCGGATACGATGGACAGTTTCTTCTCAGATACTATACGGAACAAGGCACCGAGCGTCCTAAAGTGACTTTGAACCGAGCCAAAATCATTTTCATGCAAGTGGGACAAGTGCAGTTTAAAGATTCGATGAGCTATTTGGCCATGCCTTTGAGTCGAATGCCTAAAACGTTTGGAATGACAGAAATGGCTAAAGGGTACTTTCCACACTTTTTCAATACGGAAGCCAATCAACACGCCGTTCTACCCCATTTACCTGAGGCTCACTATTACGACCCCGACAACATGCGTACCGAACAACGAGAAGCTTTCTACGCTTGGTACCAGATTCACGCCTCGGACCCTTTCGACTTTCAGGAAGAAATGTTAAAGTATTGTCGTTCCGACGTGGACATTTTACGGCGTTGCTGTGGAAAATTTCGAGAACTGTTCATGGAACACGGAGGGGTCGATCCTTTGAAAGAAGCTTGCACCATTGCCAAAGCGTGTTCCTTAGTGTATCGACAACGATTCATGCCTGAAAACACCGTGGCTGTCATCAGCCCTCAAACGACCCACTTTGTCAAACGTCAATACTCGGTCAAAGCCCTACGTTGGTTACATTACTTGTGCGACAAGGAAGACAAGTGGATTCAGCATGCCCGCAACGGAGGGGGCGAAAAGACCATCGGAACGTATTCGGTCGATGGTTGGGACTTAGAAAACCCCAAGATCGTGTACGAGTTTAACGGTTGCTTATTTCACGGATGTCCCGTCTGCTACCCTGACCGTGACACTAAAAATCAGTTTTTGCAACGAACCATGGAAGACTTGTACCAGGACACTTGTCAGCGACGCCTAAAGTTAGAACAGCAAGGATACCAAGTGGTGGAAATGTGGGAACACGAGTACGATCACCGTATGAAAACCGATCCCGAGTTTAAACGCCTCGTGGAAAGTTACCAGTTCATGGACCCGCTGAACCCGAGGGATAGTTTGTACGGAGGAAGGACCAATGCCACCTGTTTGCTGTACCAAGCCGACGAAGAGATAGGAGAAGAAATCAAATACTTGGACGTGTGTTCGCTGTATCCCTACGTGTGCAAATATTGTCGCTTTCCTGTAGGGCACCCGCAATTGTTAACGGAACACATCGACCTGAAAAACATTCGACAATACGAAGGCTTGATCAAGTGTAAAGTTTTGCCTCCCACGAACCTATACCATCCCGTCTTACCTCACCATTGTCAAGGCAAATTGATGTTTCCCTTGTGCCGTACTTGTGCCGAAACGTGCAACCAAGATCAACCTTGTCAGCACAGTCAGGAAGAACGGGCCTTGACGGGAACCTGGGTCAGCGTAGAATTGTTCAAAGCTTTGGACATGGGATACCAACTGTTAGAAGTGTACGAAATTTGCCACTTTCCCAAGACACAACAGTATTGCAAGGGTGATCCCAGTCAGAAAGGCATTTTCGCAGACTACGTGGATGCCTTTTTGAAACTGAAGCAAGAAGCCAGCGGCTATCCTTCCTGGTGTCACACTCCCGAAGACCAAATACAATTCAAAGAGAAATACTACGAACAAGAAGGCATCAATTTAGACCACATCGAGAAAAACGAAGGCAGGCGATCGTTTGCCAAAGTGATGTTAAATTGCTTGTGGGGTAAAATGGCACAACGACCGTGTTTACCCAAGACGGAATATTTGACAGAACCTTCCCGCTACTTCCAGATGATTCACGACAAAACCAAATACATGAAACACGTGGACGTCGTTCGAGAGAATTTGATCTTGGTCAATTACGAAGAAGATCTGGACTTTGTGCAAGACGACCCTTTTGGAAATGTCATCATTGCGGCTTACGTGACAGCCCATGCTCGCTTAAAATTGTACGAAGCTTTAGAACTGTTAGAAGAACGCGTCCTGTACTTTGACACGGACAGTTGCATTTACATCCATCACCCGATTCAACATCACCCTAACATCGAAGTAGACCGTTTAGGAGCCTGGACAGACGAGCATCCCGACGACAAGATTCTAAGTTTTGTCAGTGGCGGTCCCAAAAATTACGGCTACGAATACCGGGACAAACAAGGAGAAGTGCACACGACGTGCAAAGTGAAAGGACTGACTCTGAATTATCGTACCAGTCGAGTGGTCAATTTTGGGGTATTGAAAGAAGCCTTGCAATCGGGAGAGGATGGAAACTTTAAAGTGACCACTTACCAACCGAACAAGATTGTACGTTTACCCACTCACCACATCGTCAGTCGACCCTTGGAAAAAGTCTATCAAATCGTGTACCAGAAGCGAGTGCGACTTCCCAATCATTTCACCTTACCGTACGGTCACGTCGGTATTGGTCTGTATATAAAAAAGGAACCCTAGGCAAGATCGATAGTTCATTGGGACTACCAAGACCGAGCGAACAAGATGAATACTTTGAAAAAGACATCGTTCCAGTTTGGGGATTGTAAAAAAGCTGTATCTTCCTCTAGTGTGACTAATACTGGATGGATAAGACCCAGGCATTGCGACGGAAAATGTCCGGAAGGAAACTGCGATTGTCCATGTGGTTACCATTGTAATTGCGTAACGGAGTTTGCAGACGAGTGCGATTGTGAGCCTTGCGATGGGACCGATGCTGTACGTTGTGACCTGAGCGATGCCGTAAAGCATCATGGGAACTTTGTTCTCACTGCCCCTGTCATGGAAAGTGATGCTGTGCGTGTCAAACCTGAGGGATGCGAAAGCGATGCTGTTCGTCCTCTTGGACATTTTACTGGGTTTCGTTTTAAAGGGGAATGTCGACCTTCACGTTTACCTCCCTACGGATGTCATCCAGCCCTGAGCAAACTCCTGCCCATGTCACTCAACCCTCATCGAAACGAACCTGTGAAAAACGAATATTCGTTTCCTGTGCGTTTGTCGGAATACTGCGACTTTGAAAATCGTCTTCAATCGTTCAAAGGAAAATGGCCTAAGTATCTGGGAGGACCGACCCCCGAAGAATTAGCCAGAGCCGGATTTTTCTACTTGGGCGAAGGAGATAAAGTCAAGTGCTTCAGTTGCAGTGTGTCACTTCACCACTGGGAACCGCAAGATTCGGCCTACGTAGAACATGCTCGATGGTCACCGAATTGTCATTACTTACCTTTAGTGGGACCGAGACATTGAAGTAACTTTTTTACCATAATCATCTGTTCATGGATACTTTACAAGAGAACATTCGTGCTTTGCCTGTGGAGTTGAGAGAACGCATTTATCGAGAACTGGTCAAAATACAAGTGAAACGTAAAGAACAATTGCATCCGATACGTCACCGGTGTTTGAACCACTGGTACCTGAAGGCTATACAAGGACTGATTCAATTGAAAGTGTTCCATTGGACAGACATTGATCAACGACCTCCTGGTTATAAAAAGGAATGGTTTGGTATTGACGATTTTATCTACTACATTGTAAACGTACTGCATCGAATTCCAGAGGAAGAGTTAACGAATTACCAACATCTTGAACACAATGTCAACTTGGTGAAAGAGGAAACTTCTGAACGAATTGTAATGTGTAGATTAGTGACTCAACGATTTAAATTCGACACTGAAGTGAAACCATGTTTGTGCAAAGAGTACATTTCTTGTGTCAGACCAAAGAGGATTTAGTATGACCTATTCATGGATACTTTACAAGAGAACATTCGTGCTTTGCCTGTGGAGTTGAGAGAACGCATTTACCGAGAGCTGGTGAAAATACAAGTGAAACGTAAAGAACAATTGCATCCGATACGTCACCAGATCTTTAACCACTGGTACCTGAATGGTATAAGAGAACTGATTCGTCAGAAATTCTTTCAATGGTCAGACCTTGTTCAAAACTTTGAGGTCGCTAATGATCGACATGTTCATGATTATGGTTACTTCGAGATTCACCTACAGCAATACATTGAGGAAGACAAGTTAAAGGATTACCAACATATTTTACGTGGAATCTACTTAGAGGAAGAGGAA
Source organism: Sinohyriopsis cumingii (assembly GCA_028554795.2). Taxonomy (NCBI): domain Eukaryota; kingdom Metazoa; phylum Mollusca; class Bivalvia; order Unionida; family Unionidae; genus Sinohyriopsis; species Sinohyriopsis cumingii. The sequence continues at coordinate 151,853,454 of CM068829.1, read as the reverse complement.
ACTTCTAAACGAACTCTGAAGTTTCGGTTACAGTATGCAAGATTTAGATTCCCTACTGGAGAACGAAGATCTCTGGCTAGAAAGTACGTCTATTGCATCCGAAAAAAAGAGACTATAAAAACAGGCTGTCATGCCACGGTTTATGTCACATGTCATCCAACAGATTCCGTGGAAGGAACTCAATGACCATATTCAAACCGTGGATCATTACCATCGATTATTACAAGAACTGTATCCATTCAATTTTGGACGACAAGTGGTGTGTGTCTTAGTGACTTGTTTTCTGGGATTTCGTTTACCAGCCGATTTTTTGTGGACTCTTTACGATCAGTACTTACCACCTCCATGGCCTTAAATGGTCACGAAAAACTCCTTTTGTTCAAAGCCTTGCGTTTTCATCTGGATACTTCTCGACCTCAACAGGAAAAAAAGATTCGTCAACTTTTAGCGACCCAAGACGTGTATGACGATGTGTGTGTAGCTTGTGACTTACACCCTCATTGGACAGATGTTCGTGATTGGAAAAAGGGGGGTTTTGAGGCTTGGACCCAAGAAGTGGCCCAGTATGCACAAGAGTTGTTCAAGGAAAAAAGTTACTTTTCAACCCGTGTTAGTGACGGTGCCAGAAGAACCCGTCACCGAGAACAACCACTCGCTTCAGGACAGGACTGTCATGGACATTCCTGAAAGGTCATTCCGAGAGGACACTTGTGTGACAATACCTCATGTAGAGACTGTAAGAACATTACACACTGTCCCTAGGACATCTTGGTTAACCAAAACATGTTGTACAGACACTTGTTTATATTCCACTTTGATCGCTTTGCTGTGTTTTATATTCCTGTACATCACTATTTGGGTTGTATGTATTTTTGTCTTTCGTGTTCATATTTGAAACATTCAATAAACGTGTTCTGAAAAAAGTATATAAACTCTTGTCTTGTTTGTTTTTTCGTGTCACAAGTGACATTTCTCATACCATGGCTACCTCTGCTGTCTCTGCTCCCTCTTCCTCTACTGTCAAAGTCATCGACGAACACTTAGATCGTGCCAGTTGGGAGGCTTTGTATCTTCGTCATCCCTTTAACATGCTCATTGCTGGACCTAGCGGTTCAGGCAAAACCGAATTCGTCAAACGTTTGATCGAACATAAACATCATTTGATCGATCGGCCCCCTCAACGGATCGTGTGGTGTTACAAAGAGTGGCAATCGGCGTACAGCCTTTTGCGAGAAAGTCAAGGCGATTCCATCGTGTTTGTGGAAGGCATTCCTAAAGAAGACGACGGCATCGTCTCTGACTCCCGTCTAACCCATTTGGTCATTTTCGACGACATGTTAGGAGAAGACGAAGAAGAAATTAAATTGTGGTTCACGCGCAAAGGGCATCACCGTAATGCCAGTGTCGTTTACATCACCCAAAATTTGTTTCAACAAAGTAAAGCCCATCGCACCATCAGTCTCAATGCGCATTACGTGGTCTTGTTTAAAAGCCCTCGAGATAAATCGCAAGTGCAAGTCTTAGCCAAACAGTTAGGAACGCCTTGGCTGACTCAGGCGTACGACGATGCCACTCAAACGCCACACGCCTATTTACTCGTCGATTTGAAACCTACGACCCCCGAGGATTTGCGATTTCGTACCCACTTGTTTCACCACTGGTGCCAAGACGGAGGGCCTGTCCTGTACACGTCTCCGTCCTCGACTTCATTTCACTCCCCATCAAAAAATCTATAAAAACCTCAGACCCTTTTTCGTCTGTCTCACACAGTGTGAACATGACGTCCCTTCAGTCGCATCTTCCCGTCAAATTGATTCGTGCCTTGTATGGCATCAGTCGAGAAAAAGATCCACAAACACGAGCCCGTGTCTTAGAAGCTAGTCTCAAAGAAGTCTTACGATGGTTCACGGTGACGGCACGTCAATTACTCCAAGGAATCATTCAGATTCCTCATCAAACCCAACGCTTTTTCGATCGAAACAAAGTCGCTTTGGTCCAACTGGCCGATCCCCGCATCGACACTCAAACCAAAAAACAAATCATTTTGAAACCTGGAGGGAGCGGTACTCTAGGAGGGGTCATCATTCGCTCACTCTTAAGATGGGATCCTAATGCCCCCAAAGTTATCCCCAAGACAAAAGTCCAACGAAGCCCCAAGAAGAAAAAGACCAGGTCCCCAAAGAGAAGAACTTCTCCAGTGGCAGGACCCTCCTCTTACCAGACACCACCCCGAAAAAAGAAAAGAAGCCCCCAGAAAAAGAAACAGAGAAAAAGTCCTCAGAAAAAGAAAAGTTCACAGAAGAAAACTAGTCGCAAGAGAGGCACTGCGGCCAGGACGCAGCCTTACACTCGCAAACCACGACCTGTCACAGCGTCTCCGACAGCCTCACGTTTGTCCACTTCTCCGTTGATGTCACCAGGAACTGAAGAGTACTTGGAGACGTTGATTACACCAAGAACTTCTCCGTTGATGACCCCCAAAAGAACTTCCCCAGTGGCAGGACCTTCCAATTTAGCGGCAGTGGCTGCTGCTCACAAAGTACCTTCTCCCAAAATCAAAGTCCAAGAAAGATCGGGCATGTTACAAAGTTTACTGGATTTGTCCAAGCAAGAACTGGCTCGATTTAGTCCGTTGCGTACCCCTGCACGACGTGTCATGCCTGTCCTCAAACTGATAAAACGTAAAGACAATCAGTGGCGACGCGTTCCAGTATAAAAAGAGCCTGTGACCAAGTCGGGGTATCAGTGAACTTGTAAAAAAGATGTCACCTCCAAGAAGCCACAAAAGAAAGAGACAAAGGCAGACGCGTCATCCGACAAAGCGCTTAGCCAAGCATCGACATTACCCTAAGAAAAGACACAGTCGTTCCAAGAAAAAGAGGCGTCAACAAAGGGGAGGATTCCTTGGCGATTTTGGGAAAAACATTGTCACCTTTATGACAAAGCGATAGTCCCAAAAAAAAGATAAAAGGGTGTGCGTTAAGTCATCGACGTTAGTGTCTGTTCGGTGAATGTCCCGGAACCCACAAGCAAAAATGTCACCCTCCAGAAAACCCCAAGGAAAGAAAAGGAAAGGACTGCCACCACGTTTAGCTAAACATGGGGACATGTTATCTGTCCTGTCCAAAGCTTCTTCGCCCCTACGAAAAAAACTCATTCAAACGGCCTCCAAAGAGGTCATCGATACCGTGTGCGAATGTTGTTTGAACGTTTTGAAAGGCACGATCCCTTTGTCCAAACACCAGAAACAATGCTTAGGCAAACATCGTCACGTTCTTCGCCAAATGGTTCAAAAGAAAATTCCCATTCGTCAAAAAAAGAAGATGTTGGTTCAACGTGGAGGCATTTTGCCTCTCTTGCTAGGCCCCATACTGAAAGGAGTCTTGGGAACCATGTTGGGAGGACTGATGGGAGCAAGATAAAAAGGCCTTCGAAAGTCCCAAGATCTCAGAATCGACCCCTGACAACCCCATGGAAGGACGAAAACTAGCTTTAGTGCCTTACAAACGATGGATGGAATACCATCGGTGGCAAGAACAACGCACCCCGCATTTACCTCCCAATCCCAATCTGAGCGAGATGTCCCAGTTACAACACGAATTGCAATCCTTGATGGATCGCCAAGATTTGTCCGAAACAGAAAAATCGCAAAAGTACGGTCAACTCTTGCAACGACTGCAACTCTTTCACCAGAAAGCTTTAGACGAAACAGCTTTACCCACTTTGAAAGATTTTAAGACCTTGATGAAAAGTCCAGCACCATCACCAGTACCAGTACCAATTCCACCACTACCCGTGACCAAGACAGAAAAAGGAAAAGAAGAAGAAGAAGAAGGGTTTCAAACTCCACCCGAAAAAGTACGCAAGTTAACAACACCACCTACCTCCAGAATTGGATGGATTAAAAAGATGATGGCCACCCCTTCTTCATCACAAGAGAAAAAGAAAGTGAAGACAGAAGTGAAGACAGAAGTGAAACAAGAACCGATATCCCCTGCTCAGACATCCTCCTCTTCGACACCTATTGCCGGTCGCACACGCAAAGCCTTGCAATCCAAGAAAATACCCCAAGAGAAAAAGAGTAGCCTCTTCCAAGAGTGGGTGCCTTATTAACACACAAACACAAAAAATGGAAAAAGTCTTAGCTAGCATTTACTACGATCCATCTCATCCTGCAGGTTACGCAGGAGTTCAAAAATTGTATCGTGCTGCCAAAACGCGACTGAAAAGTCTCCGTTTACCTCAAGTGCAACGATGGTTACAAGAACAAGCTACCTACACTTTACACAAACCCATTCGACGCAAGTTTGCCAGAAGTCGCACCCGAGTGGAAGGCATCGATCATCAATGGCAAGCCGATTTAGCCGATGTCTCTCATTTGGCCAGCTACAATCGTGGTTACAAATATTTGTTTTGTGTCATCGACGTCTTTTCCAAATTTGCCTGGGTCGTACCCTTGACTTCCAAATCCAGCAGCGAGTTAGTGCGAGCCCTGCAACGGGTGTTGAAACAAAGTGGTCGTCGCCCTCTTCGATGGCAAACGGACAAAGGCACCGAATTTCTGAACCAAGCTTTCCAAAAAGAATTAAAGAAACGTGACATTCATTTTTTTACCACCGAGAATCCCGAAACCAAAGCCAGCATCGTGGAACGTTTTCAACGCACTTTGAAAGAACGCATGTGGAAATATTTTACGCATCACCACACTCTGAAGTACATCGACATCTTACCTCACCTGGTGCAAGCGTACAACCAATCTTACCATCGAAGCATCGGACGTGCCCCGCAAGACGTGACTCCCGACAACGAAGTGCTGGTGTTCGAGCGCCTGTTCGGTACGTCCCCGACGAGGGCTGTCCCCAAGAAAAGTGGAGAGTTGACCGTAGGAGATTGGGTGCGCATTGGCAAAACCAAACGCACTTTCGACAAAGGTTACTTACCTAACTGGACGACCGAACTGCTTCGCGTCACTGGACGAGTACATGGCCGTCATCCTGCCGTCTATAAATTGGAAGACATGAACGGAGAAGTACTCAAAGGAACGTTTTATTTGCCCGAGTTACAACGTGTCACCAAAAAAGAAGACGACGTGTACGACATCGAAAGCATTCTCGAACGCAGAACCCGTAAAGTGGGCAAACGACGTGTCAAAGAAGTCAAAGTACGATGGAAAGGATATCCACCCAGTTTCGATTCTTGGATCGACGCTTCGCAAGTCATCGACTATAAAAAGAAGAAGTGACCATCATGCCCTTTCACACATCAGACGCAGCTACGTCGACCAGTCCTTCTTCCCCTAGTTCTTCTGTGCAAGATTTACAAAAACAACCCTTGTGGGTGTGGTGTGGAGAAAGTGTGCCTAAAACGCAAATCGTCTTTTTCTGCCAAATCTTCGTGGTGTATTGTGTCATCGGGGCAGCCATCGCCAATTTGAGTTTGCAACAAGGAGACAAACAATTGTGGACCATTTTATTGAGCAGTTGCATCGGTTACCTACTTCCCAATCCCTCCCTGAAATTCTCCTCGAACGGGAACGTTGTGTCCAGTGCCAGTGTCAGTGCCAGTCACCACTCCAACAGCCACAACGAAAACCCCATTTTGGGCGGAGACACGCCTCTGACATCCAGTAATATCCCCTCGGACAGCCACAGAACTCTGGAATTATGAGTCACCAAAACCAATTTTACTTAACCTTACCCAGTGACAGTTCCATGGAGGTGTTTCCCAACAACACGTTGTGCTGTTACACGGCCAAATTACCTCAAGCCATCCCCTTAGATCACGAAGCCCATTGGGAAGTGGCTTTAGTGGAAATGATTCACCCGACCCAAGTCCTCAATGTCATTAACAATCAAAATACTTTTAAGGTAGAAGTTCATGACCAACCATTGCAAGAGGAGTTGAATAAGACTAGTAGTAGCACATATACCAATAAAACCTATGATGAGAAAACTAAAACGTGGACCTACAACTTGTCCATTCTCCCAGGCTATTATTTCAGTGGTCATCATTTGGTCAGCGCCATAGCCTCCAAGTTTAATGGTGTGTTTGGGGAAGTTTTTAAGAAGGACAATTTCAGGAACAAAAGTGTCACCATGGAGTACCACAAAGTAGCTCGTCGCTTCTTGATGAAATTTGAGCGAAGTAAAATCGTCTCCATTATATTTTGTCCTGAATTGTTTGACATGTTGGGCGGGGACATGGAACTGAGGAAGAACTTAGAACGAAAAACACCACCCGAATTACCAGTCATTTACGACAACGTGACTTTTGGCCAGTATTTTCGTACCCCGGTAGAACTGAACCAAGGACTGAATTTGATCTTTGTGTACTCCGATGTGGTGGAATACAACGTGGTGGGACACACCTCCGTGCCGTTACTGCGTGTCATTCCTTTCAAAGTGGATTCTGCCACGAACGCTGACGAGGAAGGTGGAAACACTTACCACGTCCACCGCGAATTTGTCCATCCTCACTATTTGCCGGTCAGCAAGTCGTATTTGGACACGGTCAACATTACTATAAAAGGAGATTTGGGACAAAATATTCCATTCACCAAAGGAAAAGTCACGGTGAAACTCCATTTTCGAAAACGGTTCTCTCACGACTCGTAAGCAAGTCATGTATCCAGTGTACCAAGGGGTGGCTCGACAGCGAGGACACGGTTTAGGAGACATGTTAAAATCGGCCTTTCGTTCGGTGGCCCCGGTGATAAAACCGATGGTGACACGAGGATTGCACGCCTTGAAAGATGCGGCACTGACGCAAGGCAAAGAATTTCTCCAAAATGTCATCATCGACAAACAGAACCCTAAAGAAGCCTTCATGAGGGCTGGCAAAAATGTATTGCTGCAAACGGGTAAAGACATTTTAGGCCAACGAGACACACCTATAAATGCCCTGCACGCTACCGAGTCAGGCATTCAGCAAGGACAAGGCAGAAAGAGACGACGAAGAAGAAAACACCCTTTCACCAGACTTCAAGCGAGAAAGGCCAAGAAAAGAAGAACCGTTCGAGACTTAGACGTTTTCGATTATTGAAACACAAAACAAAATGATGCACCGAGAGTCTTGCGCTTGTTCCAAGACGGAACTGGATCTGTTTGCCATGCCCCCCACCATGATGACCATGCAAGAATCTCAGTGGGTGGAATTTCATCCCGTCTCCTCACTGATCGATTCCGCTCCCATCGAGTTTGAAATCAAAGGACAGCCCGAAGATTACATCGATCTGAATAGCAGTTACTTGTACTTGAAAGTCCAAGTTCTAGATAAGGATGGTGTTGGAGTAGAAGACACTGAGAATATAGCTCCCGTCAACAATTTCATGCATTCCTTGTTCAGCTCAGTGGACTTGTACTTGAATAACAAACTAGTCAGAAGCAGCATGGATACATACCCTTACCGCGCCTACCTGGAAAATCTCTTGACGTACGGAATAGATGCCAAGGATACTCATCTCAATGCCTGTGTGCTGTGGGAACCTGACGAAGCGGGCAAGTTCGACGCATTAGATGGAAGCAATTCCGGCTTTCAGTCAAGAGAAGAGAAAATCTTAGACAAGAGGAGTTTAGAACTGATGGATCGTTTGCATTTGGACATGTGGTTGCAAGAGAAATATTTGCTGAACGGGGTGAATGTTCGCTTGAGACTGAATCGCAACAGTACCGCTTTCCATTTGTTGGCTGATTCTGATAAGACTGGCATTCCTAAAAGCAAAATTTTAGAGGCCAAACTCTACGTACGACGCGTAGAAGTGTTACCCAAAGTGGGTAACGACATCAGTCAAACGTTGAGCAGAACGACTGCCAAGTATCCCATCCGACGTGTGGAAGTGAAAACGTTCACCATTTCTGCTGGACTACAATCCATAACCGAAGATCATCTGTTCCAAGGACAGTTACCCAAACGTTTGATCCTTGGTATGGTCTGGAATTCAGCCTTCAACGGAGCCTTCAATCAAAATCCTTTCAACTTTAAACACTTTTTTGTGAAGAAAGTCGAAGTCAGTCGTGATGGCAAGACCTTGTGTACCCGACCTTTCGAACCTGACTTTGTCAACAAGAATTACTTGAGATCGTACTTGTCCCTGTACGAAGCCACCGGTCAGTTAGGAACCAACACCAGTCACGGCATTGAGTATGACGATTATGCAGGAGGCTATGCTTTGTGGGCTTTCGATTTCACTCCAGACCAAGGCATTTCCACCCTATAAAATCTGGCCAGATTCGTGTGGAACTTCAGTTTGCAAAGCCACTGGACCAGACAGTGAACGTCATCCTGTATGCAGAATTCGATAATACCATAGAAATCAACAGTTTGAGAGAAGTCATTCTAGATTATTAGAAAGCCATGGAAGACTGTTATCCCTCTTTACCTAGTGGAGAAACTTTGGAGATGGAATGTAAGGAGACCGTGGAAGGAGAAGAATCTCAAGACAAAGACGAAGAAGTTTTGATGAAGTCAAGATGGCCAGAACAAGAAGCCCATTTAGTCTCCTGTTTTGCCAAACACTTGGTCGACAAAATGACGGAATTGATCAAGAAAAATTGCTATGGATGTCAAAACGATCATCCCAGTCAAATTCAACACGATAAATGCCTGATGTTAAGTCAAGAAGAAAAATTGGACGAGTATCTGGACGAAGCTTGGAGCCTCATCTCGAACAAAGACGTGTTGCACCAGTGGTATAAAGACTTGCGTGAACATTCTTGTCCAGCATTAACCACTCAAGAGATCCATCGTATCGAAGCTCTCCTGAATCAGAGTGAGGAAACAGAACGAATAACCGTTTATTCGTCAGACATTTTCAAGCAAAAAGTCAGGATCGAATTGACGACGTATTATTACCTGTGAAGAAGAAAACAAACACAAAACAATGGATACCTGGGAACTTTATTACCTTTTGAACCACAGTTCGTATACGGCTTCTTGGAATCCTGTCGTCTGTGCTAAAGATGAACTCCCTCATCGCAAACCTAAAGACCATCAAGCTTACGTGATCAACACGGACGATAGTCATCTCCCAGGAACCCACTGGGTAGCCGTCTACTTTCCTCAAGAAGGATGTGTGGAATATTTCGATTCGTACGGATTGCCCCCTTTGGAAGACGATATCATCGACTTTATGAGAAGAAATGCTCAAACCACCCGATTCAATAACGTGAAATTACAAGGCACAGATTCCTTGGTGTGTGGACAGTACTGTGTGTATTTTCTGCATCATCGCAGCCTGGGCTATTCCTTAGAACATTTAGTGACTCATTTCGATCCTCGTTCTTCTGCTAGAAATGATGTGAAAGTAGATCGATGGTTTTGTGACCATTATGCTTATCTTTTGTCTCAAGCTAGGAAACGTAGTGTCCATCAATGGCCTAATGATTTCCAACAGTGGAAATCACAATTTCATTCACAACGTTGTAAGCCTTGTTTAAAGTAGATTGTATTTGAAGAAAAAAATGTTTGTGATTTGAAAAAAATTGTTTGATGTTATAGAGTTGGATTATTGTTAAAAATGTTGTTGTTTAGTGTTAAGTGATTTTTGAATAAAAAAATGTTGTGTTTAGAAAAAAATGCCTTTGTCTTTTGTTTAGCTAGAAGAATGTTGGATTGATGCTCTTTCATTTCTTACTATCCCTCTCATGAATGTTGTGGCTCGAAAACCGTGTGGGGATGTTTTCCTTCACGTCCGCGCTTTCACTATAATAACCGGGGTTGTTTCCAGTCTAGCCATCCATTGTCGACTCATCCTCCTAAGAAGATGTGCTCCAAACTAGCTAAGCTCAACGAAGCCTACGTGAATTTGCATAGGGTCAGACACAGTCTGATACCGAAGCCAGAAGAAATAGAGAATGTGAGAATGTTAAAAATCACTGAAGACCTGATAGAAGAGCTCTTCAGAGAAGAAATGAACAGGGAGAAAGAAGAATGGACAGAGAAGTACAGACTTCAGAGACAGCAGCAACAGCAGCAACAGCAACAACAGCAGCAGCAACCTGAAGCTGACAGAGGCTTTGTCGATTGTCGTATCGACACCAAAGAATTCTTCTTCTCTTTTCGAAGAAGCAGACCTATCGCCAGAAAGTCTATCCTCAGAGGACATCGCATTCTTAGAAACTAAAAAGAATGCCATAGCAAAACAAAAAAACAGCCCTTTTCAGGGCTACCCAATACTCTAGAAAAGAAGTAATGATCCATTTGCCAATGTGTGTAGGTAGAGTAGTGTGAAAATAAACACTAACTCTTTTTCAAAAAATGTGAGGGTATGTGTTTGTGTGTTTGTGTGATTGTGTTTGTAAGTGATAAAGTAGGTTGGTGTGGATAGTAGATTAAAATGATGTTTGTTTTTTGGGCTGTTTGAGGTGTATATTTTGGGTTAGATTGGATTGCTTTGCGTATGTGGATAGTCTATTGAAGTGATGGGTAGCATAAAAAAAGTGAGCGAGTGTTTCTTTTAGGTCCGCGCGTTGTTGTTTTTTTTTTGGTCATGATCTAGGTAAGATGAATTTTATGTTTTAGGGGGATGTTTTCCTTCACGTTCGCGCTTTCAGTATAAATTGAAACTCGTTCGGCAGTCCAGCTACCCTTGTTGATTGATCAACACAGCCAGAAGAATGACTAGCAGAATAGTGAAACTGTTAGAACTCCAGATGCACCTGGAATATGCCAGGCGGATAGTAAACGAACTATCAGCGGAGGCTATAGTAGAAGAAGCAAGAATAAAGAAGGAAGAAGAGGAGAGAAGACAGAGGGAAGAGGAGGAAAAGAAAAGAGAAGAGATGATGTCGTTTAATATTCCTGAAACAGAGGATTGGGGTGCTGAAGCGAATCATCCTCCCTCTGCGCTCCCCAGAAGAAAGGTGAAAGAAGACTGGGGAAGAAGATGCGTGTGCGGCGCCAGGCCAGGAAGGTGCAACCATTAGATAGGTGCATCTGGAGTTTAAAAAAAACAGCCCTTTTCAGGGCTACCCAATACTCTAGAAAAGAAATAACGATCGATTTGCCAATGTGTGTAGGTAGAGTAGTGTGAAAATAAACACTAACTCTTTATTAATAGTGGAAGTGTATGTGTTTGTAAGAGCTAAGGTATGTTTGTGTGAATAGTAGATTATGGGTTTTTTAGCAAATGTGGAGAGTATAGTTAGGGTTATATTATATGAAATGAGAAAGTAGGGAGATGTTTTCCTTCACGTACGCGCGATGTTGGGTCATCATCTAGGTAAGATCCATTTTATGTTTTAGGGGGATGTTTTCCTTCACGTTCGCGCTTTTCGTATAAGAACCCACAGTATTCGTTGTTCAAACCATTCTGCAAAGAATACAAAGAAGATGGCGTCAAACCAAATGGACAAATTACAAACCTTGCAAGACGTTTTAGACAACTTAGGAATAATGGAACAGATGCTATTAAGACTGGTTGAAGACCATTATTCCTATAGTCCCCATCGTGTGAAGATGGAAATTAATAACTTAAGGAAAGCAAAGGACAAGATTAGTGGTGTCATGAAAGAGATCAAGGAGGAGAAGGAGGATGAAGAGGAAAGAATAAGAATACGTAATTGGAACGAAAAAATTGAAAAAGAAGAAGAAAATGAAAAGAAGAAGAAAGAGGAGGAAGAGAAGAAAGAAGAGGAGAAGAAAAAAAAGAAAGAGAAGAAGAGTGTAGGAGATAAAATAAGAACTTGGTGGAGGAAAAGAAGAAATTAGAAGAAAACCCAAAGGCCCTTTTCAGGGCCAGCCATATTTCTCGAAAAGAGATAGTCTTTGAATTGCCTACCCCTTTTTTAAAAAAAATTTTAAAAAAAAATCCCATGTTCAATTCCCCTTGTCCGTAGAGTGTCCCACGATTTATTCCCATGTTAAATTCCCCTTGTCCGTAAAGTGTCCCACGATTTATTCCCATGTTAATTCCCCTTGTCCGTATATGTTCCCACGATTTTTCGCCATGTTAAATTTCCATTGTCCGTAAAGTGTCCCAGGGGTGTTTTGACTGGAATTTCCATTGTCCGTAAAGTATCCCACCTTACTACTCTGCTGTGTCAGGTTTCCATACCACGCAAGCATCCAGATGAGTATTCTTGGCTTCTTTTCCGTACGTCAAGAGATTTTCCAAGTAGGCACGATATGGGTAAGTATCCATGCTGCTACTGACCAGTTTGTTATTCAAGTACAAGTCCACTTCACTGAACAAGGAATGCATGAAATTGTTGACAGGAGCTACTCTAGCATCGCCCCCTGGATTGGTGTTGTCCGTTTTGATCACTTTCACTTTCAAATACAGGTAACTGCTATTCAGATCGATGTAATCTTCGGGTTGTCCTTTGATTTCAAACTCGATGGGAGCTGATTCCGTCAAAGAGGAGACGGGATGAAATTCGACCCACTGAGATTCTTGCATCGTCATCATGGTAGGGGGCATGGCAAAGAGATCCAGTTCCGACTTGGAACAAGCACAAGACTCTCGGTGCATCATTTTGTTCTGTGTCTCAATAATCGAAAACGTCTAAGTCTCGAACGGTTCTTCTTTTCTTTGTCTTTCTCGCTTTAGAAGTGTGAAGTCTGGTGAAAGGGTGTTTTCTTCATCGTCTCTTTCTGCCTTGTCCTTGCTGAATGCTTGACTCGGTAGCGTGCAGGGCATTTATAGGTGTTTCGCGTCGGTCCAAAAGGTCTTTCCCCGTTTGCAGCAAGACATTTTTGCCTGCCCTCATGAAGGCTTCTTTAGGGTTTTGTTTGTCGATGATGACATTTTGGAGAAATTCTTTGCCTTGCGTCAGTGCCGCATCTTTCAAGGCGTGCAATCCGCGTGTCACCATCGGTTTCAATACCGGGGCCACCGAACGAAAAGCCGATTTTAACATATCCCCTAAACCGTGTCCTCGCTGTCGAGCAACCCCTCGGTACACTGGATACATGACTTACAAGTCGTGAGAGAACCGTTTTCGAAAATGGAGTTTCACCGTGACTTTTCCTTTGGTGAATGGAATATTTTGTCCCAGATCTCCTTTTATAGCAATGTTGACCGTGTCCAAATACGACTTGCTGACAGGCAAATAGAGAGGATGGACAAATTCGCGGTGAACGTGATAAGTGGTTCCACCTTCCTCGTCAGTGACCGTGGCAGAATCCACTTTGAAAGGAATGACACGCAGTAACGGCACGGAGGTGTGTCCCACCACGTTGTACTCCACCACATCGGAGTACACAAACATCAAATTCAGTCCTTGGTTCAGTTCGACCGGGGCACGAAATAACTTGCTAAAAGTCTGGTTGTCGTAAACGATTGCTAATTCGTTTTTCTTGAGCATGGCCATTCTCATGTCCATGTCTCCGCCCAACATGTCAAACAATTCAGGACAAAATAAAATGGACAGGATTTTACTCCCGTCAAATTTCATCAAGAAGCGACGAGCTGCTTTGTGGCATTCCATGGTGACACTTTTTTTGACACTTTCCAAAGCTTTCAGAAACACGACATTAAATCTGGAGGTTATGATGCTGACCAAATGTTGACCACTAAAATAATAGCCTGGAGGAATGAACAAGTGATAGGTGGTGTACTTTTGATTTTTTGTGCCAGGGGTTTTCTTGTCATATTTGCCATAGGTATCCAAGTACTGTTGCAATTGTTCGTCATGAACTTCTACATCAAAAACATTTTGATTGGGAAGGACATTGAGGACTTGGGTCGGGTGAATGATTTCTACTAAAGCCACTTCCCATTGGGCTTCGTGATCTAAGGGGATGGTCTGAGGTAATTTGGCCGTGTAACAGCACAACGTGTTCTTGGGAAACACCTCCATGGAACTGTCACTGGGTAAGGTTAAGTAAAATTGGTTTTGGTGACTCATAATTCCAGAGTTCTGTGGCTGTCCGAGGGGTTACTGGACGTCAGAGGCGTGTCTCCGCCCAAAGTGGGGTTCTGGTTGTTGTTGGAGTGGTGACTGGCACTGGCACTGGACACAAGGTTCCCGTGGTTCCCGTTGGAAGAGAATTTCAGGGAGGGATTGGGAAGCAGGTAACCGATGCAACTGCTCAATAAAATGGTCCACAATTGTTTGTCTCCTTGTTGCAAACTCAAATTGGCAATGGCTGCCCCGATGACACAATACACCACGAAGATTTGGCAGAAAAAGACGATTTGCGTTTTAGGCACACGTTCTCCACACCACACCCACAAGGGTTGTTTTTGTAAATCTTGCAGAGAAGAACTGGGTGAAGGAGTGGTCAACGTAGCTGCGTCTGTGTGAAAGGGCATGATGGTCACTTCTTTTTATAGTCGATGACTTGCGAAGCGTCGATCCAAGAATCAAAACTGGGTGGATATCCTTTCCAACGTACTTTGACTTCTTTGACACGTCGTTTGCCCACTTTACGGGTTCTGCGTTCGAGAATGCTTTCGATGTCGTACACGTCGTCTTCTTTTTTGGTGACACGTTGTAACTCGGGCAAATAAAACGTTCCTTTGAGCACTTCTCCGTTCATGTCTTCCAATTTATAGACGGCAGGATGACGACCATGCACTCGTCCAGTGACACGAAACAATTCGGTCGTCCAGTTAGGTAAGTAACCTTTGTCGAAAGTGCGTTTGGTTTTGCCAATGCGCACCCAATCTCCTACGGCCAACATTCCACTTTTCTTGGGGATAGCCCTCGTCGGGGACGTACCGAACAGGCGCTCAAACACCAACACTTCGTTCTCGGGAGTCACTTCTTGTGGGGCACGTCCGATGCTTCGATGGTAAGATTGGTTGTACGCTTGCACCAGGTGCTGTAAGATGTCGATGTACTTCAGAGTGTGGTGATGTGTAAAATATTTCCACATGCGTTCTTTCAAAGTGCGTTGAAAACGTTCCACGATGCTGGCTTTGGTTTCGGGATTCTCGGTGGTAAAAAAATGAATGTCACGTTTCTTTAATTCTTTTTGGAAAGCTTGGTTCAGAAATTCGGTGCCTTTGTCCGTTTGCCATCGAAGAGGGTGATGACCGCTTTGTTTCAACACTCGTTGCAGGGCTCGCACTAACTCGCTGCTCGATTTGGAAGTCAAGGGTACGACCCAGGCAAATTTGGAAAAGACGTTGATGACACAAAACAAATATTTGTAGCCACGATTGTAGCTGGCCAAATGAGAGACATCGGCTAAATCGGCTTGCCATTGATGATCGATGCCTTCCACTCGGGTGCGACTTCTGGCAAACTTGCGTCGAATGGGTTTGTGTAAAGTGTAGGTAGCTTGTTCTTGTAACCATCGTTGCACTTGAGGTAAACGGAGACTTTTCAGTCGAGTTTTGGCAGCACGATACAATTTTTGAACTCCTGCGTAACCTGCAGGATGGGAGGGATCGTAGTAAATGCTGGCTAAGACTTTTTTCCATTTTTTTTTTGTGTTTGTGTGTTAATAAGACACCCACTCTTGGAGGATGCTACTCTTTTTCTCTTGGGGTATTTTCTTGGATTGCAATGCTTTGCGTGTGCGACCGGCAATTGGTGTTGAAGAGGAGGATGTCTGAGCGGGGGATATCGGTTCTTGTTTCACTTCTGTCTTCACTTTCTTTTTCTCTTGTGATGAAGAAGGGGTGACCATCATCTTTTTAATCCATCCAATTCTGGAGGTAGGTGGTGTTGTTAACTTGCGTACTTTTTCTGGTGGAGTTTGAAACCCTTCTTCTTCTTCTTCTTCTCCTTTTTCTGTCTTGGTCACTGGTAGTGGTGGTGGTACTAGTGATGGTGCTGGACTTTTCATCAAGGTCTTAAAATCTTTCAGAGTGGGTAGAGCTGTTTCGTCTAAAGCTTTCTGGTGAAAGAGTTGCAGTCGTTGCAAGAGTTGACCGTACTTTTGCGATTTTTCTGTTTCGGACAAATCTTGGCGATCCATCAAGGACTGCAATTCGTGTTGTAACTGGGACATCTTGCTCAAATGGGGATTGGGAGGTAAATGCGGGGTGCGTTGTTCTTGCCAACGATGGTATTCCATCCATCGTTTGTAAGGCATTAAAGCTAGTTTTCGTCCTTCCATGGGGTTGTCAGGGGTCGATTCTGAGATCTTGGGACTTCCGAGGGCCTTTTTATCTTGCTCCCACCAGTCCTCCCAACATGGTTCCCAAGACTCCTTTCAGTAAGGGACCTAACAAGAGGGGTAAAATGCCTCCACGTTGGACCAACATCTTCTTCTTTTGACGAAGGGGAATTTTCTTTTGAACCATTTGGCGAAGAACGTGACGATGTTTGCCTAAGCATTGTTTCTGGTGTTTGGACAAAGGGATCGTGCCTTTCAAGACGTTCAAACAGCATTCGCACACGGTATCGATGACCTCTTTGGAGGCTGATTGAATTAGTTTTTTCGTAGAGGTGGAGAAGTTTTGGACAGGACAGATAACATGTCCCCATGTTTGACTAAACGAGGAGGCAGTCCTTTCCTTTTCTTTCCTTGGGGTTGTTTAGAAGAGGGATGTTTTTTGGAGGGTGACATCTTTGAGTCTTCAGGAGCACCAAAAACACTGATACCCTACTTGGTCACACACCTTTTTTTATACTGGAACGCGTCGCCACTGATTGTCTTTACGTCGTATCAACTTCAGGACAGGCATGACACGTCCTGCAGGGGTACATACCGGACTAAATCGAGCCAGTTCTTGCTTGGACAAATCCAGTAAACTTTGTAACATGCCCGATCTTTCTTGGACTTTGATTTTGGGAGAAGGTACTTTGTGAGCAGCAGCCACTGCCACTAAACTGGAGGGTCCTGCCGCTGGGGAAGTTCTTCTTGGGGTCATCAACGGAGAAGTTCTTTGTGTGATCAACGTCTCCAAGCACTCTTCAGTTCTTGGTGTCATCAACGGAGAAGTGGATGAACTTGAGGCTGCCGGAGACACGGTCACCGCCGTGGCAGGTCGTGGTTTGCGAGTGTAAAGTTGCTTCCTGGCCGAAGTGCCACTCTTGCGACTAGTTTTCTTCTGTGGACTTTTCTTTTTCTGGGGGCTTCTTTTCTTTTTCCGGGGTGGTGTCTGGTAAGAGGAGGGTCCCGCCACTGGAGAAGTTCTCCTTGGGGACCTGGTCTTTTTCTTCTTCATCTTGGAGCTTCGTTTGTCTTTTTTCTTGGGGAGAAGTTTGGGGGCATTAGGATCCCATCTTAAGAGTGAGCGAATGATGACCCCTCCTAGAGTACCGCTCCCTCCAGGTTTCAAAATGATTTGTTTTTTGGTTTGAGTGTCGATGCGGGGATCGGCCAGTTGGACCAAAGCGACTTTGTTTCGATCAAAAAATCGTTTGGTTTGATGAGGAATCTGAATGATTCCTTGGAGTAATTGACGTGCCGTCACCGTAAACCATCGTAAGACTTCTTTGAGACTAGCTTCTAAGACACGAGCTCGTGTTTGTGGATTTTTTTCTCGACTGATGCCATACAAGGCACGAATCAATTTGACGGGAAGATGCGACTGAAGGGACGTCATGTTCAAAATGTGTGTGAGGCAGACGAAAAGGGTCTGACGTTTTTATAGATTTTGTTTGTGGAGTGAAATGAAGTCGAGGACGGAGACGTGTACAGGACAGGCCCTCCGTCTTGGCCCCAGTGGTGAAACAAGTGGGTACGAAATCGCAAATCCTCGGGGGTGGTAGGTTTCAAATCGACGAGTAAATAGGCGTGTGGCGTTTGAGTGGCATCGTCGTACGCCTGAGTCAGCCAAGGTGTCCCTAACTGTTTGCCTAAGACTTGCACTTGCGATTTATCTCGAGGGCTTTTAAACAAGACCACGTAATGCGCATTGAGACTGATGGTGCGATGGGCTTTACTTTGTTGAAACAAATTTTGGGTGATGTAAACGACACTGGCATTACGGTGATGCCCTTTGCGCGTGAACCACAGTTTAATTTCTTCTTCGTCTTCTCCTAACATGTCGTCAAAAATGACCAAATGGGTTAGACGGGAGTCAGAGACGATGCCATCGTCTTCTTTAGGAATGCCTTCCACAAACACGATGGAATCGCCTTGACTTTCTCGCAAGAGGCTGTACGCCGATTGCCACTCTTTGTAACACCACACGATCCGCTGAGGTGGTCGATCGATCAAATGATGTTTATGTTCGATCAAACGTTTGACGAATTCGGTTTTGCCTGAACCGCTAGGTCCGGCAATGAGCATGTTAAAGGGATGACGAAGATACAAAGCCTCCCAACTGGCACGATCTAAGTGTTCGTCGATGACTTTGACAGTGGAGGAAGAGGGAGCAGAGACAGCAGAGGTAGCCATAGTGTTAGGAATGTCACTTGTGACACGAAAACAAACAAGACGAGAGTTTATATACTTTTTTTCAGAACACGTTTATTGAATGTTTTAAACATGAATACGAAAGACAAAAAATACATAAAAGCCAAAGGCTTAAGTACAACGATAAAAGGCACATGATAACCATCAACGTGGAATAAACACAAGTGTCTGTACAACATGTTTTCGGTAATGTTCTGATCAGTTCTATAGGGGGTAAGGTCACACAAGTGTCCTCCCGAAAGGGTCTTTCAGGCCTGTCCACGACAGTCCTGTCCTGGGTGACGGGTTCTTCTGGTACTGTCACTAACACAGGTTGAAAAGTTGCAAGGCTCACAATCGCATTTCACTTCAGAAGCCCCACACTTGAATTGTGCCTGTCTAAACTTGTTTTGTGTTTCTCTGAAAGTATTCATCTTGTTCGCTCGGTCTTGGTAGTCACAATGAACTATCGATCTTGCCTAGGGTTCCTTTTTATATGCAGACCAATACCGACGTGTCCATACGGCAAGGTAAAATGATTGGGAAGTCGCACTCGCTTCTGGTACACGATTTGATAGATTTTTTCCAAGGGTCGACTGACGATGTGGTGAGTGGGTAAACGTACAATCTTGTTCGGTTGATAGGTGGTCACTTTAAAGTGTTCTTCCTCTCCGGATTGCAAGGCTTCTTTCAATACCCCAAAGTTGACCACACGACTGGTACGATAATTCAGAGTCAATCCTTTCACTTTGCACGTCGTGTGCACTTCTCCTTGTGGGTCCCGGTATTCGTAGCCGTAATGTTTGGGACCGCCACTGACGAAACTTAGAATCTTGTCGTCGGGATGTTCGTCTGTCCAGGCTCCTAAACGGTCTCCTTCGATGTTAGGGTGTTGCTGACCCGGTCGATCGATGTAAATGCAACTCTCTGTGTCAAAGTACAGGACACGTTCCCCTAACAGTTCTAAAGCTTCGTACAATTTTAAGCGAGCATGAGCTGACACGTAAACCGCAATGATGACATTTCCAAAGGGGTCGTCTTGTACAAAGTCCAGATCTTCTTCGTAATTGACCAAGATCAAATCCTCGCGAACGACGTCCACGTGTTTCATGTATTTGGTTTTGTCGTGAATCATCTGGAAGTAGCGGGAAGGTTCTGTCAAATATTCCGTCTTGGGTAAACACGGGCGTTGTGCCATTTTACCCCACAAGCAATTTAACATCACTTTGGCAAACGATCGCCTGCCTTCGTTTTTCTCGATGTGGTCTAAAGAGATACCTTCTTGTTCATAGTATTTCTCTTTGAATGTCTTTTCGTCTTCGGAAGTGTGACACCAGGACGGATAGCCGCTGGCTTCTTGTTTCAGTTTCAAAAAGGCATCCACGTAGTCTGCGAAAATGCCTTTCTGACTGGGGACACCCTTGTGGTATTGTTGTGTCTTGGGAAAGTGGCAAATTTCGTACACTTCTAACAGTTGGTATCCCATGTCCAGAGCTTTGAACAATTCTACGCTGACCCACGTCCCCGTCAAGGCCCGTTCTTCCTGGGTGTGCTGACAAGGTTGGTCTTGGTTGCACGTTTCGGCACAAGTACGGCACAATGGAAACATCAGTTTGCCTTGGCAATGGTGAGGTAAGACGGGATGGTACAAGTCCGTGGGAGGCAAAACTTTACACTTGATCAAGCCTTCGTATTGTCGAATGTTTTTCAGGTCGATGTGTTGCGTCAGCAATTGCGGATGCCCTGCAGGAAAGTGACAATATTTGCACACGTAGGGATACAGCGAACACACGTCCAAGTATTTGATTTCTTCTCCTTTCTCTTCGTCGGCTTGGTACAGCAAACAGGTGGCATTGGTCCTTCCTCCGTACAAACTATCCCTCGGGTGCAGCGGGTCCATCAGCTTGTAACTTTCCACGAGGCGTTTAAATTCGGGATCGGTTTTCATACGTTGATCGTATTCGTGTTCCCACATTTCCACTACTTGGTATCCTTCCTGTTCCAACTTTAGGCGTCGCTGACAAGTGTCCTGGTACAAGTCTTCCATGGTTCGTTGTAAAAACTGATTTTTAGTGCTACGATCAGGGTAACAGACGGGACATCCGTGAAATAAGCAACCGTTAAACTCGTACACGATCTTGGGGTTTTCTAAGTCTCAGCCATCGACCGAATACGTTCCGATGGTCTTTTCACCCCCTCCATTGCGGGCATGCTGAATCCACTTGTCTTTCTTGTCGCACAAGTAATGTAACCAGCGTAGGGCTTTGACCGAGTATTGACGTTTGACAAAGTGGGTCGTTTGAGGACTGATGACAGCCACGGTGTTTTCAGGCATGAATCGTTGTCGATACACTAAGGAACACGCTTTGGCAATGGTGCAAGCTTCTTTCAAAGGATCGACCCCTCCGTGTTCCATGAACAGTTCTCGAAATTTTCCACAACATCAGCGTAAAATGTCCATGTCGGAACGACAATACTTTAACATTTCTTACTGAAAGTCGAAAGGGTCCGAGGCGTGAGCCTGGTACCAAGCGTAGAAAGCTTCTCGTTGTTCGGTACGCATGTTGTCAGGGTCGTAATAGTGAGCCTCAGGTAAATGGGGTAGAATGGCGAGTTGAAATGGCTTCCGTATTGAAAAAGTGTGGAAAGTACCCTTTAGCCATTTCTGTCATTCCAAACGTTTTAGGCATTCGACTCAAAGGCATGGCCAAATAGCTCATCGAATCTTTAAACTGCACTTGTCCCACTTGCATGAAAATGATTTTGGCTCCGTTCAAAGTCACTTTAGGACGTTCGGTGCCTTGTTCCGTATAGTATCTCAAAAGAAACTGTCCATCGTATCCGGAGAAATTGTGAGCCATCACTGTGGCATGACGATGACAATCTCCGTAACGTTCGATGTCCTCTTGGCTCCATGTCTTGTCGATGGGGTCTAAGACCCATTGGGCAAAATCGGCTAACGTGTTCGGTCCTCGAAAGATTTTTTCACGCCCTCCGGGAATCTTACTGCAGTGAGGGCAATGACTGAAGATAGGTTCCTGAATGCACTTCTCGCACGCTCGATGAGCCACGCAGAAATTAGGAATGTGAATGCCGGTCTCTTGCATGCATTCGAAATCGAAAAAGATGAAATTGCCTTTCTTCTTGTGACCGTCCTCTTTCTCTGGTGGGGGGTGGTATTTTTGCACGTAGCATTCGTGTTCCAAGTCCACGATGTGGTGACAAATGTGACATTTTTTATTCCTGAACATACGTGTGTCTTGGTAATGTTGGTACGTAAGCCTTGTCCACACGTAGGGCACAATCTCAGCAGTTGACAAGCACATTTCTGCTGTGAACCTTGCGTCTTCAGATATTGTTGGTAACAGGCAGGGCTGACAAACGTTCTCAGACAACCAGGACAATGTACTCTTTCTTGTCCTTCGCTCAGACAGGGTGGAGAGGCCAAACATCCTGAGCATTTCCATCCACAATGTTTGTGTTGTTCTCGATTTTTATAGCCATAGTCACATTTCTCACAATAATAAACATATCCCAGGAATCCAGTGATAGTGGTAATGGTATCGAAATGGTCATCGTGATAATAGACATGAATGTATTTTCCATCCTTAAAGTCTTTCCCTCGAAACAACAGAGGTCCGCGCATTTCTTGAGGGTGCACTTTCAAGGTGTAGAATGGAGCTAGGACATCTTGCAATTTTTGCATCTCAGGAATGCCATAGGGTGTGTCTTTGGACAGTCCGGCTTGTTGTAACAGGAGTTCTGCTTCATTTCGTTGTTTGGCTCGGTCCGATTTTCGAATATTCTCCCAGGCTCTTTTCCATTCTACCGTGTCGTTCTTGTTGGCATAGGTTCGTCCCACCACGATGGCTCGGTCTTGAGGGTTGTTAATTCGGACGAGACTTGTTTTGGTCTTGCGAAGGTCGTCCACCAATAAGACCTTTTTGAGTCCAGTCGCTTGAGGAGGAGAGACGTGGGCCATTTTCAGTGTGGCTTTACCATCGGTGATATCAAACTGATCATTAGATTGTTGTACGTGTTGAATCTTGTCCATGACTTTGGAAGGGGTTAGTTCTGCGGGTCTGCTAAACTCGATCCAAACAGGGGATTTCAAGCTGTCGTGATCTATGGATAGTGTCAAGCGATCGTCTTCTTTGGGTTGACATTGTCGCTTGAGTGCGGTGAGCAAAGAATCCCACATCTTGGTGATAAACCCTTCTGCTTTCTCCAATGGTACGTCGGACTTGAAATCTTTAAACTTCACTGTGTAGGTGTAAGCCGTAGTTCTAAATTATCTAGAGGAGCGCTTTTCCGTCTCTCGAATGGAATAGTACTTTTCAGGGTTGACTAAGGGTGGTGAACTTTGTTTAGAGGGTTCGGATTCTGGTTCACTCATGTCCTCTTCAAAATCACTGGCATGAATTTGTGCCAAGACTTCAGCTCTGGTACGAGGCGATAGATCACGTTTCTGCCTCTTACTTTCTTCTTCTTTCTTCTCGAATGAATAGGATCGTTTCATCTTGAGTGCAAAACGTCAAATGACTCAAGTTTAAACACCATAGACTAATTTATAGTCATGGCAAACCAGCGTATATAAAAGAGTGTGTGTCTTGTCCTTTCACTATTCATTTCACTCTCAAACCGAGCACAACGATGGAAGAGACTAGCCAAATCGAACGTTTCATCAGAGCTTTGCGAGGGGTCATTAGAAAATTCTCTTCAGACCAGCCGACGGACTACTCTCCTTCCTTTCGAGATGAAAGTCAAAATACTTGCTATATCTGTCAGAAGAAAGGGCATTGGTCTTCAGAGTGTCCAGACCGTCAAAAAAGAAAACAAACAGGGGCTAGAAAAGACAAAAGTCAAGATACCTGTTATTATTGTCAAGAAAAAGGACATTGGTCTCCAGATTGCCCCAGAAAGAAACAAGAGGAGTCAGAAGAAAAGAGGGATTCTTCAGAAGAAGAGAGAGATTCTTCAGAGGAAGAAAGCAGCCAGGTGAAGAAAAAGAAACAGGAGAAGAAAGAAGAAGGGAAGAAAGTGAGGAGGAAAAGACTGTGACGGTGAAGAAATTGAAAAAAAAAGAGAGAGTAAAAAAAGAAACAGAAGAAGTGAATGTAATTTGTAAAGTGTTCTGTTGTGAATTGTGAATTGGATTGTAACTATGGAGAAAATAATACATTAATTATATAAGGTAAGTGTCTTTGAGTTTTGATTTTAAATAAGAAGCTACACTCACGCACTCATACACAGACACGTACTATAAGGGTAAAATGTTTTTTTTGTGTTGATTTTTGAGTTATTGGCAAATTGAAAGGCTATCTCTTTTCGAGAAAAGTGGGTGGCCCTGAAAAGGGCCTTTTTTTTTTTTGGTGTATGGGTGAGTTTAAGCAATCAACTTTAACTGCCTTAAGCCTTTGCCACGGCCGAGGCCTACTTCTGATGATGATGATTGGGTTGAAATCACTAAGGGTGGTACGGTAGGCTTAGTCACAGGGTTGGCGTGTTTAGCTCGGGAAGGTCGTATTCTCTTCGGTCGTGATAAAGAAGTCTGATAGATTTGTTTCAGACTTCTTAACTCCGCGAAAATGTCCAACAGTACCGTGGCCGTTTGATTTTCACCCTCTTGTTTCTTTGCTGCTACTTCTTCTTCTTCTTGTTTTTTTCTTACCTCTTCTTGTTGCTGTTGCTGTTGCTGTAGAAGAAAAGCTTGTTCCGCTTCCTTTTGTCGTTGCATAAATTTCTCCAATTCTTCTTTCTGTCTCTGTCTAAAATTCTCCACTTGCGGTAGTGAAGAATGAGACGAAGGTTCCGGAACAAATTCTTGCGAGGTAAGAAAGTCCACAAAATCCCAATGTACCTCTTCTGAAAGTAAGTCCGGGTTCCCTTGGGCGGTCTCCACTGCTGGTGCACCCCAGTGAATAGTTTTCTGAGTTTCCGTCATGTTGAATCACTGTCACATAGATTGACTGCACACAGGCGCTAGCGAATCTATATAGACCACGTGACGTCACAGACTGCTCTCTTCGGATTGGATGCGGGCTGACTGAATTTTGTCACGCGTGTTTGGATTGGTCAATGAACTCAATCCGTTTCAATCCTTCCTCTCCCTATAAATAAGCGCAGTTCAGCGCAATCACTCACCTGTTCTCGGAGCCTCAAGATGTGGACCGACGTTCAATCTTCCACCCTTGTGTCAACAATGATGTTCAGAACGGACATACCCATGTATGTCCGGTCCAAGTGGACTGTTGTCGATAGGACAGATACTAGTCTGTTGATGAGAAGAGTTTACATAGAAAGACAAGGATGCCTCAAGGGGTACTTGTGTATGGACTTGCAGTTAGAAGGAGTTTAAGAAGAAGAAGGTGTGACAGATGCCGTCTATGTTAATATTAACATAAAACCAAAGGCCCTTTTCAGGGCCACCCACATTTCTCGAAAAGAGAATGACTTTCCATTGCCTACCCCTTTTTTAAAATATTTTTATTTTTATTTTTATTTTTTATTTTTTTAATTAAAAAAAAAAAAATCCCATGTTCAATTGCCTTTGTCCCTAGAATGGATATTATTTTTTTTCTCCCATTGTTCAATTACCTTTGTCCCTAGAATCGATATTTTTTTTCCATTGTTCGAATGCCTTTGTCCCTAGAATGGATATTTCCTTTCTCCAATGTTAAATTCCCTTGTCCCCAGAGTGGATGTCTTTTTTTTCCCATGTTAAATTTCCATTGTCCCTAGAGTGACCCAGGGTGGTTAATGTTAAATTTACATAGTCCCCAGAGTGACCCAAGGGTGTTTTTAATGCTAATTCCCATTGTCCCTAGGGTGACCCCATTCACTACTACCAGACTTGGGTTGAGATCGCCAAACAGTTATTAGGCAAATAGAAAGAGAGTGACCAGATTGGTTCGAATGAGATTGTGACAGGTTATTGAACGTGGAATTACTCTTTTGAACCCGTCTCAAGAATAAATACTAAAGTTCAGATCGGAGAAAACAAGCGGAAACCATAAATCGCTCGACGTATTCGGAATGTAAAGAGAATTTATGCAACATTTTTCGAGCCAGGCGATTTGAAAACTGCCTTGCTATTGGAAGTGCATTGCTGCAGTGTATGAAAGCATACCCAAAAGTGAATACAAAGTAAAATTATATTTTGGACAATCAGACCGAGAAAGTGCGTAGAGGCGTATGACAAGTACATTATAGGGAATAGTACATTCACTAATAAAGTATAAGTAAATTAAAGGGGTGCGTACTATTCACTAATAAAGTATGAAAGTATGACAAGTACATTAAAGGGATGAACTGACGTACTATTCATTAATAAAGTATGACAAGTACATTAAAGGGATGCACTGGCGTACTATTCATTAATAGCGTTTGACAAGTACATTAAAGGGATGCACTGACGTACTATTGACTAATAAAGAACTGTGTTATAAAGTGTACTAATATTCAAAACTTTTCAATACCTTTCGTATTTAAATATCATCCCCATAATATTGCAGACCCCAAGCACATTTTGTTGCGTGTGTATTGACTTCCTATGTAGGGACAAATTATTGATGTACATGACTATAAATAAGGAAACGCGTACAGAAAAAATTATTCCGCCGCCTCTGCCTTTGACGAACGTTTTGACCTTTCCGAAGATGCTTAATCGGATATTTCTTGTGGATGCCACGTAAACTTAATAACATGTTTAAATTTAATTGTTATGAGGTAAATAACACCATATTAAAACTATGCAGTAATGAACTGTGTTGTCCATTTCGCAGGAAAAGATGAACAAATAAGCTTTAAAGAATATATTTGTATATTTTTTAAAAAAATAACTTAATTCCTATGAACCGATATCTCTTTCTGAAACTTTCCTTGTTAGTAGACAGCGGCGTTAGTATATCTCTGTCTTTCTCTATCTCTCTCTTTCTCTTTCTCTCTCACACAGACATACAGACTCGCAATCACCCGTCACATGTATCATCTTGAAATCGAACACTTAGTTCATTCTATTACACATGCATTAAATTTTATCAAGACACATTACAGTTTCGAACGACCACCCCGGTGGCCTAAGTGTTTTTAACTTTCCGCCTCTTATGCGGGAAGTCGCGGGTTCGAACCCCGGTCCAGTCGTACCAAACACTTTTTAAAATGGTACTTGCAGCTGCCTCGCTTGGTGCTCAGCATTAAGAGGTTAGTGTTAGGACTGGTCGGTCTGGTGTCAGGATAATGTGACTGGGTGGGACACGCTACATGTCTGCGGCATGATACCCAAGTACTAGATATCACTATCAACTGCCACACTGCAGACATCGCAGCGATATGACTAAAACTGTTCAAGATAGGTTACAAGAATCCAAACCACACACACACACACACACACACACACACACACAGAGTTTCAAACATCTACTTCTAGTAGTAGTTGTTGTTGTAGGGTTTAACGCCATTTTTCAGTACACGATAGACTATACATGGCGGCCAGTATTAATGGTGGAGGAAGAACCCGGGAAATCCCCGGAAAGAACCACCGACCCTCGAGAAGCTACTGGCAAGCTTTTTCACATACCCGCAATGGCCGATTCCGAGACTCGAACCCACGCAGACAGAGGTGAGATGGCAGTGATCCGTAACGGAGAGCGCTTTAGACCACTCGGCCACTCTGGGCCCCCTACTTCGAGTGGAACCGTTTAGGTGTTTTCAGTTATGTCTGTGTATCCGTATTTGTAGATGCACCAAATGTATCTTTAATTATCCCAATTAGTTCTGAGTTTCATTCATGCTATATATGTAGAACTATGAAGTAGAAAACAAGACAGGGTATATAACAAATGCAAAACCGTACTCGTGTTTTGTTCAAAGTTACGGGAAAGAACTCATTTGATGTGGCTTATGAATGCATTTCAACATAACGGCCTCAATATATTCATCCACCATGTAAAACTCGTTCTTTCCGCTGGCTTTAAAAAAATATGCATGGAATATTGTCAGATTCCAAAACCTTTTCTACCTGGGTGCATCATTCTTTCCTCTTCTTCTTCTGCTTCTTCTTCATCGTCTTCTTCTTCTTCTTTGCTTTCTTTGTGTTATTATTATTATTATTATTATTATTATTATTAAGCTGCATAAATAAGATTATCTGCAGAATTTAATATTATGATAATAACACATCAGGGATAAAACCGTCCAAGTACGATTCTCTCATCCATAGATGGTTGTACAGTGTGAGGCTATGCTTATAGTCCCTTCCTTATTCTTGTGCTTTCCTTGCAGGTTGGTCAATTTATCAAAACATACAGAGTGTTAGACAAACAACTGTATTCCTCCCACACATATAATAATTATTTTTTTATAGCTATTTAAAAAAAATAAGTATTATCATTTAAGATTTCGTATTTATCGCGTTTCCTTTTGTGTAAGTTGTTGCGTGTTTGTGTTTGCGTCTTCCGTGCTTGCCACTGACAAAAGACCCTTCGGTTTCGAAAAGGCAAGTTTCTATCATTTATCATTTTACATTGCGTGTTGTGAGAAATTACTCCCTAACAATCCTGATATCTAGAGATAACAATACATATTTATAATTTTAACGGTCATACAACCGCTCTTTCATGTTCATCAGATGGCCGAAGACTTCATTTGTAGTTGAGTCCGTTTTTTTGTGTTCTTCTGGTTGCCGATTTAATTCTGTTTCTGACAGATCAAGTCATAACTAAACTATATCTTTGTTTATTCGTAAACATCAAATACAGCCTTTCCTTATTTCCTCCGAGATGTATATACATATACTATTATCTATATATTCGTATACACATGTATTATCTACTCTATCCTAGTTCCCGATCTTGGACGTAAGCTGTCATGTTGAGGTCAGGCTCGTGTCATTTTCAGATGAAAGCGACATCTTTCATAAATCACACATGACGTGATTTAATGGCCATATCAATATCATACCTAAATGGATTACGTGTTTACAAAACAAAGACGAAAAACATTTCACGAGTCCGAAACCAGATGTGATATGCAATAAAGAACACATGATGTAAACATTTTCTCTACAGATACTATGTGATGTACAATGGCATGGCGTTATGTTCAGTAATTAGTATTTTGAGATTCCTTATCGCAACTTTGGATCCACTAAAGATATGCATTTCAAGTTTAGAAATTCCATATTTATTCAAAATGGAAAAGGGTAATTATTTTGTCTTTGTTAGTATTGCGTTAAGACAAGAGAGATGGGGGGGGGGGGGAGGGCATAAATCGATATCTAAAAAGAATCTGGCGATCACGTTGCACAACGAAATAGTTAGGCGGTAACGTATTTTGTGTTAATATTGAAGCTTGTATCATTTGGTCTAGTTTGGTTTTAAGATACTCTTTTGAAATGAAATGCTGTGCTTGTATATGAGTAGAACGTGCAGGGGCCTCTCCACAACAAGATACAATGACATGGCAAGTGGGGCACATGTAGGAAATAACAATTACAAAAAGGAACAGTTGAATAACAAACAGCACAAGAGTGAGTGAAGGAGGGATGGTGCTAGCAAGGAAATCATCTGATGTCAAAGATTAATTTAAAGTTAACCATAATTTATGGATCAAAACATGAAAAACTTTTTTTTAAAATCAGACCTATATAAGGACAATCTTTGAACTTGCTTTTTTAAATTTATAGTTCATGATTTAAGATGGGGTGGGGTACGTATAAAAAGAGATAAATTACGCTCCGGAACTTCCATATGCCGTATTGAGAATCGTTTTATCGTATGTTTCTTTAATATTCAATATTACATCAATCTGAATTAAGTTGTGTAATTATCTAAATAGATTGAGTTGAAGAATATGAGAAGAAATGTACGTCTGAAAAAAACGGGATATTTCTCATCTCTTATCACCTTGCAAGGTAGTATCATCCCCGAACTCGAGCCGTGAAGGTTACATTTCAGTTTGTTATCAGCAAGACATCGTTTGATGAAGTGGAGACTTTTCGAAAATGGATATATGTTGGTTCATGAAAGAGCAAAAATCGTCGTCTCGAGATTAATAAAGATACGTGAAATAAACAAACTGAACGTTAGCCAGCTGTCTGGAGAGCCATTTGTGATCTCAAATCTGCTACGCGTGCTTGTTCAGCTATGTTAACGGCATCTCTCTGTCCGGTAAACAATTTTGACAGCTGGTCTGTTGATAAATATATGGAGGCAGACCACGGCTGAAGGAAATTTTCAAATTTTATCTCGAAGTTGACATTTACTTTAGATTATTTCTGAAAATAATTCTGAGATTTGAGGAAATTTGTCAAAAATACAAATAGTAGAAAGGATACAAAAGTAGCTATTTACTCTGGGATTACTTTTGTTATTGGAAGAAAAAAACCGTTGAGATTCCACAAATTTTAAGAAATTATCAAACTTTCCTCAGTGACAATTATAAATATTGTTAATATATTTCAGTTCTTGATGTCTGCTTAATGTTCAGAAAACAGTTTATTGATATCTCTATGAATACTATTTTTTTTTAAATATCAATTTTAGAAAGAAAATTGGAGATGTTCAGTTAAGTCTCAATTTCGTTATAAACTTCTCAGAACTTTTCATAATGTTGAGAATATATATTATTTTGCCTAAGATATATCTTGCAGTCTGTGTTTCTTTTTTTCCGATGTAGAGGTATTAGAAGAAACGAAAAAAATTAATCTTTGGTTTCAAGTTTTACTACCCCCCCCCCCCGTAAACCATTAATTTGTTTAAAAAACTGTTAAGGAATTAATCAGAGATAATACGCGACATGTGTATGGAGAATGGCCATAAGATAGATACCTTAATCCTAAATGTTCGGTGAAGGTCTTTCCTAAGAGATTTCAAGATCTTGATTTTTGGAAGACTATTTTAAATGTTTAGTAAACCTGGGGATAATTTCTAGTGATTCAGATGTTCAAAATATTGTAGAAGTATCAGAAGCTCCGTGAACGAATGTTAAATCATTAGGATTTTGTCCATTAGCAATACGACCCTGAACATTTAACTGATGTCAAACTTGGGACAGTATATTTCTCTGTCCAGTATGAAAAGGACAAGAAAATAAGACCTTCCCGCGGATATGAAGTACCGTTACAAATATGTTAAATCTAGGAGTAAATATTAAAAGAGGTCATTTGCCATGCTTTATCAACTTATACACAGGGACGTCATTTCAAACTTTTACGGGGAGGGGGGAATTCATTGGGGGTGGGGGTCAAAACTTGACGAGCTTGTTAATAGGCTACAGCAATTTTACAGCACATGCAAATTCGGGGTGGGGGGGGTGGGGCACATGCCCCCTGCCCCCCCCCCCCATTGACGCCCTTGCTTATTCCTACTTAATAAATTAATACATATTGGGTTTATTTTGTTTGTATTTACGTCTCTGTTTATATCATTCTTAGATTTTGGCGATTATTCATTTGATTACGGAATTTACGGGTAGTCTGTGAAGGGAGATAGTTCTCAAACAGAGAAATTAGTACTATCAGACATCGTAACGTAGAAGATTCACGAGACTTGATTCAAAATATGTCTCCATGTTAACAGGGGCGAATCAAGAAACATGGGGTGGGGGTGGGGCAATAAACAAGTAAGAAAGGGGTCTGCAGGGTGGAACTCTTTGTGAGCATCCAGAGGCCGAAGCACCCAGAAGCTCCTGCAGTTTAGTGCTTTCATGGCATCATTGTAACCATCTAACCGTAACATAAAACTACTTCAGGATCAGTCTAGTAAATTCTCCCGCGGGGTTGCTGTTTCTTTTTTTGGGGTGGGTGGGTGGGTGTTCTTTTATTGGGTGGGGGTGGGGTCTATATAATAATATGTTACGATGTATCTACCGTAGCAGACAAGCAAGGCAACTTCTGAGCGTAAATGCTCTTTTTTAATCTTTGTTAACAAAGCAGGAGACATAACTCGTTTGAGAAAAGAACCGTGTCGAGTCAGATATCTTTGTTAGAAATTATTTCATCACCATACATGTGATATGGGATTCACTTTCTACATTGAATCACACAAAGTTTACTTTTCTTTTACGTAAATATAATTCCTGAAGTGAAATATATTTTGAGATAACTAATAAGAAAATGTATATTTTCCCATGTCAAAAATATACGGATCTATTTTTTTTATACATAGTTGTTCTTGCGGAAATTAAAATAAAAAAAATATGATAAATATTTAACCAGTACATTAATTTTTTCTATATTTAGTATTAAGATCTTGAAATGCTGCAGGATAAGCATCAATTGCAATATAACCTCTGAAATTACTTTCTTTTTCCATCATAAAAATGTGGAAATATTTATGTCCTTGTTACGGTATTTGGTCAACTTTTACTCTCTCTACCTCCTCCCTATCTCCCTTACACAACCCTAATGATGACATTAACAAAAATATGCAAACACTGCAATTTTATGAAAGCAATGAAATAAAATAATAAACGAAGTTTTTAAATAAGTAAATCGGCGTGTTTTGTTTTGTCAACCTCGGCTTCATTATACAATGTTTCCGCTATATTTACTAAATATTCCTTTATATCTACTAAGAGACGCATATACACTTTTTATATTGAAAAGTCAAATTAAGCGCACCTATTCCTTTCCTGACAGGCCTGGACTTTTACCATGAACGAAAAGCCATGAACAACAATTCCATTTTATTTCAAAATGACTGACCTCGTACTGCAAGAAAGCATTAACTTTCAACCTCGTTTTTTTTTCGTTCGTTACGTATATGTGTGGAGGTAGGTGGGGTCCAATTGACCTATCGCCACTTGTCAACCATGCTGATCAATTAACCAATCAGCGAGCGTAAATTAGTCACACCTCCAGGCATTGCTTATGTCCGTCATTTTCCTCCGACAAGCTGCTCGTGGCAATAATCAATTGATTATGACAAGCATTTACAACTTTTGCAAAGATTTGTTGACTTCTCGATTGATAAGGGTGAAAAGAAGGCAGTGGGAGCCTTGTAATTCTGACTATCAATATCCAGATCGTCTAAATGGAGGAATTTGATAAATCTATAAAGACATTTAGATGGATAAAGACATTTTATGTGGTCGCGTGTACGATCGGCTGAATATGGAAACAATTGATGGCAATTACATTTGTTTGCATGACAGTACGTAGAAAAGCATGCCCCGTCGGTGACTTGAAGTAAAAATAAAAAAAAGAACTGAAATTTGAAAAATATATGTAAAAATAAATGTTTATAAAATATGGGTGGAGACCCCCCTCTCCAACTTTCGGGCTTTGATTTATATTATTTTTCTTGTATAGGAAGCACTGAACCCCAAGCTGTATTATTTTAAAGTTTGAAAATTTACACTTTAATGTTGCTTGATTTATCGTCTCGATCTTTCAGACACTTGAGTGGCTCTTTACTTTCTCATTGGGCTGAAGGAGGGGTGGGGATACAAAAATGTAATAATGAAGAAATACAAAAACAATGGTTGCAGATAATTTTCTTCCGATATATTAAGCATGCATTTACATGTTTACATCAACAGACATCATCGATCAAAATTCCATCTAACGAACATAGTAGAACGTTAAACAGTAATTATCTATAATTTTGTTGTTAATTTTTAATTCATTTACTTTCAAGGCAATATAAACATAAGCCAGATAAAATTAATAAGGATAAGATTATATGCTAAATACATTAGCGAATTTCTTTGTGCATGAATAAGTTCTCGAGCAGATTTAAAATTTATATTTATTATTTACTGAAATAAAACACTTAGGTTATTACTATGCAGACTTGAACTACAAATATAGTGTCCACTGCAGTGTAAGTTATGCAACTTTTAACTTTTTAATTTTTAAGTATAATACGAATGATTTTCAATAAACAAATCACTTTAAGCTGAAACATATTTCTCTGCCAAATACCGCATGTTTGTCAAAGGTTAGCAGGGCTTCATGTCACGTGATTTGATAGACGGAGTGATCTCTCATCTCGCGTAAATTCATTTAATTTTTTCTGTCATTATTACCGCAACTTTGTACACAACACAGATATTGATTATCAGCTTCTTCTATTATCTTCTTTCTTTTCTTTATTTTCATCTTTAACTCCTTCGTTGTTTATTATTTTGATGTATAAATCCTTTGTTAAACGACAATGTTTAAATTAATTTTAAAAAAGTATAACGTTGGCTATTCAATAATTTTAAACTTTTGTCATCAAACTTCAGTATCATCTGCCATGTATTCACATATATTTTAAATGTTTGTATCGTCAAAGAAGAAGACCATGATAAACCGTAAGACATAATCACAGCGTGACAAGATGATATAAGGATGGTGACGAAGGAAACAAGCAATAAACACCCGCTAGGAAAAACTCTTACCAGTAAATAAATAACAATACTAATTAAACATGCCTGTCTCGTTTTGGGATTAAAAGATTTAAATTAAACATGTCTGTCTCGTTTTGGGATTTAAAAATTTAAATATAGATTAAAGTACTGACCATTTTTAAAAATTACCCCCCCCCCCCCGGCCCGGCATCATGTAACCACAACTGTTTTCCTCGTAAACATAAATTTATTTTGAATCACATAATAGCTGTCAAAACATGTCCTTCTGTTTGCGAACGTTAGTGCCAACATTGTTATTCAATCGCTTGAATGTTAGTGTGTCGTTAAGTTTAATTTGGATAATCGGTTCTCATATTCATTAAAAGGAACGAACTTTAAGCAACATGTGCGTTTTGTGAGTAGGGCATTTACAGCAATTGTTGTGCTACAAATGTGAAGATCTAATTAATTGTCAGCTGGTACAAAGGTTGGGTATTTCTTTTAAGCTGGGATATAAATGACTGCGTACTGCAGGAAAACAGCGAGGATGTCTCAGAATCACTGAAATATGCCTGAATTCCAGAAAGACGTGCTCGGAAAATCACTCACAAGGGACACAGTATGCAACCATTAATGTGTTTTGCAATTGAACGGGGACTTGATCACGATCATGAATTTTTCATATGTCATTTTGATACAGTCGGAAGATCTGCCCATTCGATCAATAGGCAGAACATAAAACGTGGTCGTATTGGTTCATATATAAAACCCACCAACCGCGAACAATGTTGACAAATATCTGCCATTGAATAGTGCGCAGGCAAATCAGGGTCCACGCTTTTCACTCGAAATATAACTTACAGCGAAAAGTGAAGAGAGAGAGAGTTACGCTCTTCGCAGCTGAGTACTATATAAGAGTGAGGACAGTACACGTACCGTCTCCCTTAAGGTAGATTCACTGCCGTAAGTTGTAAGCATGAACATGTTTACGAAAAGGGTAACAAAGCTTACGGTATCTAAATCTAAAATCGTAAAAATTGCATCCACCGTTGCAGCACTGAATTATGTAGGTACAATGGTAATATGTAACACTGGTTTCGTACAACGGTATTCATCTTTCATCACAAAAGTATGTCATTCTGTTGTTAAATTACTCATATATTGCAGTAACACCAGAAAATTATGTTGCAACATTATATTAATGCCGATACGACGACATCAGTGTTAAAAATACCGTTGCAATGGTAAATTTTTTCGTTGCAACGGCAATAATGATCCTTTTTCGTACGCCATATGATCTCGTTACGCCAAAGCATCACGTAGATAAAGTGATATTTTGGTTGATGAATAGTTCCGGTGAATGAAGTATACAACCATATTTAAACATCATGGTATGTACGTGTTGAAATGATTGACGAATCTTCGTTTTAATTTAACATTTTCAGACAGTAAAGTGTACGTTATCTGCGAAATTGTAAGATGTTTAGGATCCGTGGATCGATGAGTATTGTCGATTTTCGATGGTTGCTAATACATGTGAAATTTTAATAATATTGTTTTATGGTTATGTGTGTTTTACTGACTAGTTATGTCTCTTTGTCTCTGGAATTCACTGTAATAGGGCTATTTTGATTGGACTATATGTAGGTTTCAGTGAGGTTTTACATCAATCAGACGATGTTAAAATTCACTATGTATCTCTTGTCGATATTTCTGTAATACCATGCAGAAATATTTTTTTTTATGACATCGCCGTTTTAAAACAAATTATCGAACATTCATTGGGCACCGTCTTTGAAAAATGAATATGTATACAAGATATGTTAAACTGGTTTATTCAGTGAATCGTTTTCTTAAACAAAGTTACTAAGCACGTCAATATAATTGCTTCGAGTCAAATAATTATACATTTTATTTTTTATTCATACTTAAAAAATATTTTACACTCTGTCATAAAATTAATTCACTGAATTTTAAGTCATGTGTCATAAGCAAAAACATTGAATCCGCGAGTTTGTTTCAGTTTGTAACTCAAGAACACAATAAGGAAATAATAATAATAATAGAAGAAGATGAAGAAGAAGACGAAGATGATGAAGAAGAAGAATTGTGTCCATTTCATTGATGCCGTAAACCCTGCAGTAAATTGTTCGCTTATTGCTGAAGTTACTTTAACCTTTAGACAATTAATCAAATACTCTTGACGCACAGGGCTTAAACATTTTTTAAAAAAAGTCATATTGTATCATCCTTATTGCTGAATTCTTCATATGGGTTCTCGATTTATATTGTTCCATTATGTATACACACGCGCGCGTAATTCATTCTCAGGCGGTCGGGGTAACAAAAAGAAACCACAAATTGCAAGAAGGGAGAAAAACTTTCAGCCGGTAAAACTGTACAGTACATGGGATTGCATACTCGGATTTCAAACACTAGCTCTAATCAGATTTGCACCGAAATAGAACAGCCAATTGTTAAGATGCAGTTCCTTATCAACTTCATTACACATTTACATAAAATGTGTTGAGTTCTTGTATGCTTTTCCCTTTGACTTTGAACGCTAGATAATATTTTCTGAACTGTTTCTGTTCCCGATACTGGTTAATATTGATTGATATACCGCTTTATCCCCTACCCCCCCCCCCCCCAAATGATGTGGAAAGGTAGTCTTTTAAATTTTATGACTTCCGTCCCTTGTTGACCGACCTATACTTAATATATGTCCAAGGGGTAAAATGTTATTAATACTTTCCTATGATAGCGAAAGGCTTTTGCACAGGATGAATCAGACATGATTTATCAAAAAAGCATGTGTTTGCTTTATACTAATGTTTACACATTATTCATTTGAGTTATACACATCGCAACTAATTAAGCGGTGGTCGAAAGGGCGGTAAATTTATTCAAGCATGCTCAGCTACAATACCGACATATCAAAGGACTTTCTTCAGAAAATCCTCACAACAATCTCCCTTTTCTACTCCAAGCTTCAGGCTGACCAGTCAAGCAACAGAACACCATGATATTGACAAAAAGGTCGAGCGTTGTTTCCAATTGCTGGTCGAATGTTAAATATTTTTTTGTCGACACTTTATACCGTACGTGTCCACTATATCACGATATGGGAAATGCAGTTATACAGGGACGTGGCAACAAAAACTTGAAACCGTACATCCAGTAACGCTCTGAAAAGATGATGCGTCGAAAACGGAACCGTTTCATTATGTATTGTAGTAAAGATATCTGAAAATCGTTGAAGCCACGTGTAGCCTTCTTGCTCTTGACATCCAGATTTCAAAGCAAATTCCGTTCCTATTTCAGCTACATGTATCCCAAAATTTGGTAAGACCATGTAAGTAATTTTTATTCAGGCGGCGACGGCCTTGTTATGCGAATTTAACTTTCCTTGTGCGTACTATTCTTGGGATTTTAAATATATCAAGTAAACTGTATACATATTTCAGGTTTATTTTTGTGATATTTTATCATCGGCAGACAATTGAATACTTATTTCAGTGCAATTGTACACAGCAGTTCTTACACTTGTATAAATTACCTCCTCCTGACGGATCAGTGATGCAGTGTTTAAAAGATAAAGCTGGAAGTCATGGATTAGATACGACTCTGCTATGCGTATCAATATTCGCTTGGAAGTCGTTGTTTCAAAGAAGGTATTGTCATCAATATCAATATTTGTTTGGAAGTCATGATTTCTATACGAATACAGAGCACTGCAGTCCATATCAATGTTTGTTTGAAAGTCATGGTTTCTATACGAATACAGTGTACTGTCATCCATATCTCAATATTTGTTTGGAAGTTATGGTTTCTATACGAATACAGAGTACTATCATCCATATTTCAATATTTGATTGGAGGTCATAGTTTCTATACGAATACAGATTACTATCATCCATATCTCAATATTTGTTTG
Source organism: Sinohyriopsis cumingii (assembly GCA_028554795.2). Classification (NCBI taxonomy): domain Eukaryota; kingdom Metazoa; phylum Mollusca; class Bivalvia; order Unionida; family Unionidae; genus Sinohyriopsis; species Sinohyriopsis cumingii. The sequence continues at coordinate 151,815,941 of CM068829.1, read as the reverse complement.
GAAGTCATAGTTTCCATACGAATACAGATTACTATCATCCATATCTCAATATTTGTTTGAAAGTCATGGTTTCTATACGAATACAGAGCACTGAGTCCATATCAATGTTTGTTTGAAAGTCATGGTTTCTATACGAATACAGAATACTATCATCTATGCCAATATTTGTTTGGATGTCATGGTTTCTACACGAACACAGAGTACTATCATCCATATCTCAATATTTGTTTGGAAGTCATGGTTTCTATACGAATACTGAGTACTATCATCCATATCTCAATATTTGTTTGGAACTCATGGTTTCTATACGAATACAGAGCACTGCCGTCCATATCAATATATGTTTGAAAGTCATGGTTTCTATACGAATGCAGAGCACTGCCGTCCATATCAACGTTTGTTTCAAAGTCATGGTTTCTATACGAATACAGTGTACTATCATCCATATCTCAATATTTGTTGGGGGCCCCGAGTGGCCGAGTGGTCTAAAGCGTTCGCCGTTACGGATCACTGCCATCTCACCTCTGTCTGCGCCGGTTCGAGTCTCAGATTCAGCCAATGTAGATATGTGAGAAAGCATGCCAGTAGCTTCTCGTGGGTCGGTGGTTCTTTCCGGGGTTTTCCCGGGTTCTTCCTCCACCATTAATACTGGCCGCCATATATGGCCTATCGTGTGCTGAAAAATGGCGTTAAACCCCACAACAACAACAACAACAAAATCAATATTTGTTTGGAAGTCATGGTTTCTATACGAATACAGACCACTGCCGTCCATATCAATATATGTTTGAAAGTCATGGTTTCTATACGAATGCAGAGTAATATGATCCGTATCTCAATATTTGTTTGGAAGTCATGCTTTCTATACAAATACAGAGCACTGCCGTCCATATCAATATTTCTTTGAAAGTCATGGTTTCTATACGAATACAGAGTACTATCATCCATATCACAATATTTGATTGGAAGTCATGGTTTCAATACGAATACAGATTACTATCATCCATATCTCAATATTTCTTTGGAAGTCATAGTTTCCATACGAATACAGAGTACTATCATCCATATCTCAATATTTGTTTGGAGGTCATGGTTTCTACATGAAGAAAGAGTACTATCACCCATATCTCAATATTTGTTTGGAAATCATGGTTTCTATACGAATATAGAGTACTATCATCCATATCTCAATATTTGCTTGGAAGTCATAGTTTCTATACGAATACAGAGTACTATCATCCATATCTCAATATCTGTTTGAAAGTCATGGTTTCTATACGAATACAGAGTACTATCATCTATGCCAATATTTGTTTGGAAGTCATGGTTTCTACACGAATACAGAGTACTATCATCCATATCTCAATATTTGTTTGGAAGTCATGGTTTCTATACGAATACTGAGTACTATCATCCATATCTCAATATTGGTTTGGAAGTCATGGTTTGTATACGAATACAGAGCACTGCCGTCCATATCAATATTTGTTTAAAAGTCATGGTTTCAATACGAATATAGAGCACTGCCGTGCACATCAACGTTTGTTTGAAAATCATGGTTTCTATACGAATACAGTGTACTATCATCCATATCTCAATATTTGTTTGGATGTCATGGTTTTAATACGAATACAGAGCACTGTCGTCCATATCAATGCTTGTTTGAAAGTCATGGTTTCTATACGAATACAGAGTACTATCATCTATGCCAATATTTGCTTGGATGTCATGGTTCTAATACGAATACAGAGCACTGTCGACCATATCAATGCTTGTTTGAAAGTCATGGTTTCTATACGAATACAGTGTACTATCATCCATATCTGAATATTTGTTTTGAAAGTCATGGTTTCTATACGAAAACAGAGTACAATCATCTATTCCAATATTTGTTTGGACGTCATGGTTTCTACACAAATACAGAGTACTATCATCCACATCTCAATATTTGTTTGAAAGACATGGTTTCTATACGAATACAGAGCACTGCTGTCCATATCAATGTTTGTTTGAAAGTCATGGTTTCTATACGAATAGAGTGTACTATCATCCATATCTCAATATTTGTTTGAAAGTGATGGTTTCTATACGAATACAGAGTACTATCATCTATGCCAATATTTGTTTGGAAGTCATGGTTTCTATACGAATACAGTGTACTATCATCCATATCTCAATATTTGTTTGGAAGTCATGGTTTCTATACGAATACAGTGTACTATCATCCATATCTCAATATTTGTTTGAAAGTCGTGGTTTCTATACGAATACTTAGTACTATCATCCATATCGCAATATTTGTTTGGAATTCATGGTTCCTATACGAATACAGAGCACTGCCGTCCATATCAATATTTGTTCAAAAGTCATGGTTTCTATACGAATACAGAGCACTGCCGTCCATATCAATGTTTGTTGGAAAGTCATGGTTTCTATACGAATACAGTGTACTATCATCCATATCTCAATATTTGTTTTAAAGTCATGGTTTCTCTACGAATGCAGAGTACTATCATCTATGCCAATATTTGTTTGGATGTCATGGTTTCTATACGAATACAAAGAAATATCATCCATATCTCAATATTTGTTTGGAAGTCATGGTTTCTATACGAATACAGAGCACTGCCGTCCATATCAATATTTGTTTAAAAGTCATGGTTTCTATACGAATACAGAGCACTGCCGTCCATATCAATGTTTGTTTGAAAGTCATGGTTTCTATACGAATAGAGTGTACTATCATCCATATCTGAATATTTGTTTTGAAAGTCATGGTTTCTATACGAAAACAGAGTACAATCATCTATTCCAATATTTGTTTGGATGTCATGGTTTCTATACGAATACAGAGTACTATCATCTATGCCAATATTTGTTTGGAAGTCATGGTTTCTATACGAATACAGTGTACTATCATCCATATCTCAATATTTGTTTGAAAGACATGGTTTCTATACGAATACAGAGCACTGCCGTCCATATCAATGTTTGTTTGGAAGTCATGGTTTCATTACAAATACAGAGCACTGCCGTCCATATCAACGTTTGTTTCAAAGTCATGGTTTCTACAAAATACAGAGTACTATCATCCACATCTCAATATTTGTTTGAAAGACATGGTTTCTATATGAATACAGAGCACTGCCGTCCATATCAATGTTTGTTGGAAAGTCATCGTTTCTATACGAATACAGTGTACTATCATCCATATCTCAATATTTGTTTGGAAGTCATGGTTTCTGTACGAATACAGAGCACTACCGTCCATATCAATATTTGTTTGAAAGTCATGGTTTCTATACGAATACAGAGTACTATCATCTATGCCAATATTTGTTTGGAAGTCATGGTTTCTATACGAATACAGAGTACTATGATCCATATCACAATATTTGTCTGGAAGTCATGGTTTCTACACGAATACTTAGTACTATCATCCATATCTCAATATTTGTTTGGAAGTCATGGTTTCTATACGAATACTTAGTACTATCATCCATATCTCAATATTTGTTTGGAAGTCATGGTTTCTATACGAATACAGAGCACTGCCGTCCATCTCAATGTTTGTTTGAAAATCATGGTTTCTATACGAATAGAGAGTACTATCATCTATGCCAATATTTGTTTGGATGTCATGGTTTCCATAGGAATACAGAGCACTGCCGTCCATACCAATGCTTGTTTGAAAGTCATGGTTTCTATACGAATACAGTGTACTATCCTCCATATCTCAATATTTGTTTGAAAGTCGTGGTTTCCATACGAATACAGAGTACTGTCATCTATGCCAATATTTGTTAGGATGTCATGGTTTCTACACGAATACAAAGAAATATCATCCATATCTCAATATTTGTTTGGAAGTCATGGTTTCTATACGAATACAGGGCACTGCCGTTAATATCAATATATGTTTGAAAGTCATGGTTTCTATACGAATACAGATTACTATCATCCATATCTCAATATTTGTTTGGAAGTCATGGTTTCTATACGAATGCAGATTACTATCATCCATATCTCAATATTTGTTTGGAAGTCATGGTTTCTATATGAATACAGAGTACTATCATCTATGTCAATATTTGTTTGAAAGTCATGGTTTCTATATGAATGCAGAATACTATCATCCATATCTCAATATTTGTTTGCAAGTCATGGTTTCTATACGAATACAGAGTACTATCATCCATATCTCAATATTTGTTTGAAAGTCACGGTTTCTATACGAACACAGAGTACTATGATCTATGCCAATATTAGTTTGGATGTCATGGTTTCTACACTAATACAGAGTACTATCATCCATATCTCAATATTTGTTTGGAAGTCATGGTTTCTATACGAATACTGAGTACTATCATCCATATCAATATTTGTTTAAGAGTCATGATTTCTATACGAATATAGAGTACTGCCGTCCATATCAATGTTTGTTTGAAAATCATGGTTTCTATACGAATACAGTGTACTATCATCCATATCTCAATATTTGTTTGAAAGTGATGGTTTCTATACCAATACAGAGTACTATCATCTCTGCCAATATGTGTTTGGAAGTCATGGTTTCTATACAAAAACAGAGTACTATGATCCATATCTCAATATTTGTTTGGAAGTCATGGTTTCTATACGAATACAGAATACTATCATCCATATCTCAATATTTGTTTGGAAGTCATGGTTTCTATACGAATACAGTGTACTATCATCCATATCTCAATATTTGTTTGAAAGTCATGGTTCTACACAAATACAGAGTACTATCATCCATATCTCAATATTTGTTTGGAAGTCATGGTTTCTATACGAATACAGAGCACTGCCGTCCATATCAATATTTGTTCGAAAGACATGGTTTCTATACGAATACAGAGCACTGCTGTCCATATCAATGTTTGTTTGAAAGTCATGGTTTCTATACGAATAGGGTGTACTATCATCCATATCTCAATATTTGTTTGAAAGTGATGGTTTCTATACCAATACAGAGTACTATCATCTATGCCAATATGTGTTTGGAAGTCATGGTTTCTATACGAAAACAGAGTACTATGATCCATATCTCAATATTTGTTTGGAAGTCATGGTTTCTATACGAATACAGAATACTATCATCCATATCTCAATATTTGTTTGGAAGTCATGGTTTCTATACGAATACAGTGTACTATCATCCATATCTCAATATTTGTTTGAAAGTCATGGTTTCCATACGAATACAGAGTACTATCATCTGTGCCAATATTTGTTAGGTCGTCATGGTTTCTGCACAAATACAGAGTACTATCATCCATATCTCAATATTTGTTTGGAAATCATTTTTTTTTCTATACGAATACAAAGTACTATCATCTGTGCCAATATTTGTTTGGATGTCATGGTTTCTACACAAATACAGAGTACTATCATCCATATTTCAATATTTGTTTGGAAGTCATCGTTTCTATACGAATACAGAGTACTATCATCTGTGCCAATATTTGTTTGGATGTCATGGTTTCCATACGAATATAGAGCATTGCCGTCCATATCAATGGTTGTTTGAAAGTCATGGTTTCTGTACGAATACAGTGTACTATCATCCATATCTTAATATTTGTTTGAAAGTCATGGTTTCTATACGAATACAGAGTACTATCATCTGTGCCAATATTTGTTAGGACGTCATGGTTTCTACACAAATACAGAGTACTATCATCCATATCTCAATACTTGTTTGGAAATCATTTTTTTTTCTATACGAATACAGAGTACTATCATCTGTGCCAATATTTGTTTGGATGTCATGGTTTCTACACAAATACAGAGTACTGTCATCCATACCTCAATATTTGTTTGGAGTGGTTTCTATACGAATACAGAGTACCAACATCCCTATGTCGATATTTGTTTTTGGAGTGGTTTCTATACGAATACAGAGTACCAACATCCCTTACTCGATATTTGTTTGGAAGTCATGGTTTCTACAAGAATACAGAGTACTATCATCCATATCTCAATATTTGTTTCTAAGTCATTGTTTCTGTACGAATACATATCACTGCCGTCCATATCAATATTTGTTTGGAGGTCATGGCTTCTATATAAATAAAGAGTACTATCATCCACATCTCAATGTTTGTTTGGAAGTCATGGTTTTTATACGAATACAGATCACTGCCGTCCATATCAATATTTGTTTGGAAGTCATGGTTTCTACACGAATACAGAGTACTATCATCCATATCTCAATATTTGTTTGGAAGTCAGGTTTTCTATACGAATATAGAGCACTGCGTTCCATATAAATATGTGTTTGGACGTCATGGTTTCTACACGAATACAGAGTACTATCATCTATGCCAATATTTGTTTGGAAGTCATGGTTTCTATACGAATACAGAGTACTATCATCTATGCCAAGATTTGTTTGGAAGTAATTGTTTCTACACGAATACAGAGTACTATCATCTATGCCAATATTTGTTTGGAAGTCATTGTTTGTATACTAATAGAGAGTACTATCATGCGTATCTCAATATTTGTTTGGAAGTCATGGTTTCTATACGAATACAGAGTACTATCATCTATGCCAATATTTGTTTGGAAGTTATGGTTTCTATACTAATACAGAGTATTATCATCCGTATCTCAATATTTGTTTGGAAGTCATGGTTTCTACACGAATACAGAGTTCTATCATCTATGCCAATATTTGTTTGGAAGTCATTGTTTCTATACTAATAGAGAGTACTATCATGCGTATCTCAATATTTGTTTGGAAGTCATGGTTTCTATACGAATACAGAGTACTATCATCTATGCCAATATTTGTTTGGAAGTTATGGTTTCTATACTAATACAGAGTATTATCATCCGTATCTCAATATTTGTTTGGAAGTCATGGTTTCTACACGAATACAGAGTTCTATCATCTATGCCAATATTTGTTTGGAAGTCATTGTTTCTATACTAATAGAGAGTACTATCATGCGTATCTCAATATTTGTTTGGAAGTCATGGTTTCTATACGAATACAGAGTACTATCATCTATGCCAATATATGTTTGAAAGTCATAGTTTCTATACGAATACAGAGCACTGCCGTCCATATCAATATTTGTTTGGAAGTAATGGTTTCTACACGAATACAGAGTACTATCATCTATGCCAATATTTGTTTGGAAGTGATGGTTTCTGTACTAATACAGAGTACTATCATCCGTATCTCAATATTTGTTTGGAAGGCATGGTTTCTACACGAATACAGAGTAGTATCATCTATACCAATATTTGTTTGAAAGTTATGGTTTCTACATGAATACAGAGTACTATCATCTATGCCAGTATTTGTTTGGAAGTCATGGTTTCTATACGAATACAGAGTATTATCATCCATATCTCAATATTTGTTTGGAAGTCATGGTTTCGGTACGAATACAGAGTATTATCATCCATATCTCAATATTTGTTTGGAAGTCATGGTTTCTATACGAATACAGAGTATTATCATCCGTATCTCAATACTTCTTGAAACCATGATAACAAGATAAAAATTGTTTTTGTTTAGACAAAATATTTTAGACTGAACACATGTATCCGTGTAAGTTGTTGGATGGGAATGTGATAAGCAGGATATTAAGACAGCATGATAATATGAAGGAACAGAAAGATTTTTGGATTAATCCTCGTGACTATGAAGGGTAATTCAGAAGCCATATACCACGAGTGTCATACGCGTTCGACTATCATTAATAAATACACGCAAATCATAAACCTGATAATACCCAATCCAAAGTGACAATACCCAATCCAAAGTGACAATACCCAATCTAAATCGGACCCACATATATTCGTTTGTGTTGGGCTTAAGCAAGTAGGCAAAACTTCTGTGGGATGAAACCCTTGATGGGGACCCAGGAGGCGATACCTTCATATGCTCCAACCTGCATCTGAAGCGTTTTCAGAGCATATATTTTAATCATCTAACCATGAAGAAAACATTTCCTCTCAAAAATTTATCAATTAAACTTTAAAGGATAGGATAGAAATTATTAAACTGTATGAACTATATATCACCCCATCATAATGTGTATATCGTATCAATAAAATCGAGCCCAGATACTTAAAGGATATTTTTAAATGTAGTTTCATTGTTTAAACGAGACTTTGCATATTGCCAAACTATGATATTGTTTTACAGACTTTGTTCATAAAAGTATCAAAGTACAAACTTCAATGTATTAGAGCAGGATCCAATAAACTGTATAGATAACGTTTTCTTGTTTTCATTACAGATTACACGATAATTAATGAGTTTCTCTTGTATACAGATTAGCTCTTCAGCGGCTTCTTAACATTCGTCGTAAAACACAAAACAGTCTCTCATTCTTAGATTAACATCAACAATTTCATTCAAAAGTGTCTTTTAATGTAGTTTTGGGAATCCACAATTAATCATTAAGCGGCAGTATCATTAGGAATATTTCCCCGAGGCAGGAGAAAATACGAAATTTTCATCGAATATGTTGCACAAGCAAGCAATTTATTATGGGCATCTACAAAAGAGAGTGTATTTTTCAAGAAGAGAACTCAATGAAGAATGAGTCACGGACACGAATGAAAGATTATTTGTCATCCCGCATTATACATTTACTGAATGTTATTTTCGTGTATTGTACACAAGGATTTTATAGTATTGTGGTATTAGATGAATGTCTTGTCGCTCTTTAAAGACAACGGTATTTTCTGCTTGCAATTTCCTTCACAGTATCGCTGTTTTACATATTTTAGATAAACATAACACACACACACACACACACGCACGCACGCACGCACGCACACACACACACACACACATATACATACATACATACATACATACATACATACATACATACATATAGTGCCCGATTAAACAATGTGGAGGCCGTTAGACCCTTAGGCAGTCAAAATCTTGGGGCCCGCTCGAAAATTATCTCCTAATACGTTTTATCAACTTTATTTTGATTTGTTGTGGCGGGGCCCCTCGGCCGGTGCCTACTCTGCCACTCTGCCATACATACATACAATACATACATACATACATACATACTGCTTCTAACGTACTGGAAGAAAATTTCAGACTGGCAAAATTAGTGAGGAAAGTAGTTCCAGAAAATATTATCCACTTTAAAATGTTTTGGATTTAACATTTTTCCTGACAGTATTACGCTGCAATGATATTTAGTTAAAGAAGGATATATGTAATGGACATTTAACAAGAAAAAATTAAACCGGGGTGTGATCTATTTGTACACTTTTTGTTTCACGTGCAGTACAGCGGCCCCTGCTGGCCGAATCGTCTAAAGCGATCGCTTTTGCCGATCACTGCCATCTCACCTTTGTCCATCTCAAGCTCGTCAAGTGTGAGTCTGTGAGAAAGCTTGTCAGTAGCTTCCCGTGGGAGTTTTCCCGTGTTCTACTTCCACCAGTTATACTGACCGTCATGTATAACCCTATCATACACCGAAATATGGCGTTAAATCCCCAAACATCTTATGCATGCATCAATTGCAAGTGTACGTGCCATGATTTTGTCGATAAATCAAGTCTCTTTTCAAAAGAAAGAAAATTTTACGGAGTCAAAGGAAAGTAAATTTTGTCTTTGGAGTACACATGTAAATGTTGAAGTTCACTGTAGGACTGACGTAAGGGTGTACAGTCTGACAAAAATAACTGTCGGTCCCCGTGGGCTTAAAATGTAGATGGCGTTCCAGTAGAGTTGCTCATTGACAACAACTATTGCTAAAACTAATCGCTAACTGCAAAGAAAAAAAAAAGTCTATGTGTTTCTATATACCATCTATCTACAATTTTATCCATAAATTTCCCTAACAGGAAACTCTCTGGACTTGTGGTAAAACATAAATGTCAAAAGCGGAGACAACAAGCGGATAAATGACAGTAGATTGATCGAACTGAAAAGAAGTTTTGCTAACGAAGCAAATAATACGGACGTGAAGCTATTGTTGTTAGTTTTTTTTTTTTTGTTTGGTTTAATTCCTTCGCTTCCTGTGAATGTGTAGGTTCATTCATACTTTGCATCTATTCAACTCAGTCATCGTACCGTGACTCCAAAAAAAACTGAAAAGTTCTCCTACAGACCGTGATGTATACTTGTAGAAGTACATAACAGGCATCCCTGCCTTCTGATTCAGTTCCAATATACCGATTTCGCTGATTATGGCATATATATATATATATATATATATATATATATATATATATATATATATATATATATATATATATATATATATATATATATATATATGTGTGTGTGTGTGTGTGTGTGTGTGTGTGTGTGTGTGTGTGTGTGAAATTATTATTTCACCTTTGGTTTGTGAAGAAGTACGGTTTGTCAATATAGATATAGGACTGCAGCAGTTCTTCCTGTTTTGGGGTTGGGTTGCGTAAGGGTGAAGGGAAGGGAGAATATCTGATAAGGCCTGACATGACTGGCCCCGAAAGAAAACGGGGTTGGGGTGGGAAGAGATTTTGCATGAACTCCGTATGAAACTTGCTAGCACTGAAAGGTGACTGACACCTGCTTCAGCCAAATATCGATGTCGATTGACTGGACATCAAAATTCAATAGCATACAACGTCCCGCACGACGATATCTACAATAAATCATTCGCTTCTCAAAACTTGTTTGATGAAGGTGATAACTGAGTTCTGCTTACTGAACCAATCAGAGACTATGGGTAATTAGTATATGTTACCTACTGGTTCCCTAACCATATTTAGTTTACAAACTCGGCATTTATCTTATCTGTGGAAACTAGTCGTCGGACCGCTGACCGTTCCATGGCATGGCGAGAAACTTTGTTTCCTATTGATTTATAACGTTTTCATACTTTATATTTTCTATTCGAATGTGCGGCATTAACTGTCTTAAAATAGGTTGTATATGCTAAACTATGTCTAACAATGTGGAACAATACTTTCTGTCAATTAACATTCATTCATTTGTGAGGACATTCCCTCCATGTTCCACCCCTTTTATGATAAAGAACCGTATACACAAGGAATGTGGTGGTAGGTATCTGAAGCATGAAAGGTTCCATTACACGATGCTACTTAGGATATTGTTGTTGTTTTGTGTCTTTCAGCGCATGATAGGCTATACATGGCGGCCACTATAAATGGTGGAGGAAGAACCCTGGAAAAACCCCGGTAAGAACCGCCGATCCGCGGGACGGTACGGGCAAGCTTTCCCACATAGCCCCATTGGCTGTAATTTGAATCCATCTGGCCAGAGGTGAGATGACAGGGATCGGAAAAGTGGAGCGCTTTAGACTACTCGGACGCCATGGGTTCCACCAATCCTACTGGTGCTGTTCTGATTGGCTGACTTGTTCGAGTATTGGTCACTTTCAGCAAAATGACCGATTAATCGAAAAACAGGTCTCTTTTCGGTTTTGGTTAAAATTCGTTTCAGTGACATTCCTGCTATTAAGGCTCTATATATAGATACCCCTCCTCCCATCCCCCCCCCAAAAAAAAATAATAATAATAATTGGTATGACAAAGGAGTAACAGATTAATCTATTTATATTGATAATCGATTAGTTAGAAGAAAAAAAGACCGATGATTTTCGAGAAATGCTACTACTGGCAAACCCTTCTTGATATCATCTACTCGAAGATCTAAATCTGTGTCTCGTTTTCTTTATCCAACGGTTTTCCCCAGTTTACTCCATACTGCCATAAAATGCCGGGTTACCACAATGTCCACACAACAAGACTTCGTAAATATAAACTCGTAAACTCTGCTCAGAAGGAATTCCTTTCATTTTCGCTAATGAATACGCGATAATTAATTTTTCTTCTATAAATAACGCATCACGCTTTACATCCTACTGAAAATTGTTTACAGTTTTAGTAGTCATTTGCTATGTCAAACCTTTAAATTTGCTTAAATTTTTCAAATTTTTCTTGCATTTGTCGTATAAAATTAGAAACAATACATTCTCCCAAAACGAGAAATGCTACAAACTTGACAATACTGCCCGCAAATCCATAAGCTCAGTGCAAATTCACAATTGCGCACGCACGGACACACACACAAACACACGCAGACACACACAGCAAGGAAACTCACGCGTGAATGTCAATACCAGTCACTTTTTCTCTTCGCCGCCCCCCCCCCCCATTTCTTTATGCGTGACACTTTATCTTGTTTATCTGCTGTTTACTAATTGATTCTTATTTCCGTCAAATGAAAGTTGAAATATCAAATATTGTTTCTTTATATTCTTATGTCACGTGTTTATGCTCGAATAAACAGTAACATAAGAAAGAGTGAAAACAACGAGCTTTGAAAAAATTCAATAATTTATTTCCCTGTAAAAATTCTGTAAAAATGAAAAAATATGAATTTACGGATTTATAGAATTAAATCCCAAAATAATCCAAGAATAAATTTTAGAAGTCCTAATAACAAAATCTTCTACTGATTTCAAGTTCGAATCCCGACGAAAAATCCAAGCTGGAAGACGATGACGTATGCTGTAATCGGTAGTATTGAAGTCTGCAGTTCCTTGTAGAAACAATTATTATCACTCCGGTTTTGGAAATCTAAATAAATTTCTTATAAGAACTGTCTTTGTTTAAGAATTTCACATGAGCACACACATGAATCAGAATTAATCCTTTTGGAATCCAAGTAATTTGAAATAACTTCAAACAGCACAACATACTACTTCCAGTGTAAGAGAAAGCACAGCTGCAGCTGAGAATAATTATCCTAAACAAAGGCTATATCGTCTTCTAAAACAAAAACAGGGGGTCACGTGAACATGTTCTGGCAGCTCGTAGAAATTTAGTACTTGTTAAAGATCACGTCCACCCAGTGTTGCCCTTACGAAAACCAATCATTTTACTCTAAGAAATAAATAATTAAAAATTTGTTTACATCTTAAACACACTGTCATATCATAACATCGATAACATCCAATCATTTTAAAATAAAAATAGAACTTGTTTACGTGGTTGCTACAAATCTTGAATCATGGTCAGGATTTAGATCAACGCCTGGTGTTTATAAACTAACAGTCAAGGTCAAGTTATTTTTTGAAAAAAGTATCTTCTTTGGTGAATAAATTTACATTACAATAGTATGTAATAAAAAATAAAACAAAATGTAAAACTGACAAACAATTAAATTGAAATAAATATATATTTCATCAGATATAATTAAATCAAATATACATAACAAAATATCCAGGAATGTTCAAGATATTTTTTCTTCACTTTTTTCATAAATCGGTTTATTTTCTGAATGGATCTTTAGGGCGGTGAACATTTGTCCTTATTTGTTTGAAAACTATCATCAAAATGAAGTAATGCATTTTGATGTCATTTTTAAAAAATAATGAAATGATAAAAATGTCAAAATGCAATAACACACCTATGACAATGAATACAGTATAATAATTACGTTAAAAACAACTATCATCTATTTTTTAAACTTTCTTCTGGCATCAGCCAAATTAGTGTCCAAAGATTTACAATAATATGTCCTATAACGTCAGAAATGTACACAAAGGATTACAATAGCTTTCGAATATATCTACATATTCGTGGTTCATAATTGTTGAAATTATGTCTGTCTTCATTTAAATTTGTTATAACAAAATCCGAGTCATAATCAGTCATTTTGAAAGATATATGGCGTGACACCGAAAGACAGTCGTGCCAAATCTATCATTTTGGAAAAGTAACGTAATTTAAATTCAAAATGAATACGTATGTATCATTTTAGGTCTTAATTGAAAATTCAGTGGTTTCACAGTGAATTGTATATCCAGTGAAAGGTTGCATGCGCTGCATAATATCTCGATATAACCATTATTGTTCATCTTCTTGACAGGAAGTATAAAAAAACCGGTCAGGTCATAAATGGTGGTGGGATATGCCAAACATTAGTTGTGAATAGTCAGTCATATGGCGCTAAATTATCTATCCGAATCAAGCAATGTGCGGAAAACCTAGCATGTATTGGATTGGTTCATCTCTTAGTACACAGAGTGCAGACACCGTCGTATAAGTTCAGTAGCTTCCAAACTACAAATTGACAATGACAGATGATTAATCAGCTGACAAGCTTCACCTGTCACTTACTGGATCAACGGTAGTTACCAAAGTCAACCCGAAAAGTAGCAAATTTTCACAATGGCAGCCAAGTTTAGGCCGAGACACGGTTCATATCTGTACGACTTTACTGTGCAGCTACATTCTTTATGCAGATGCAAACCATTCGGCCCAGCTGTTTTTTGTATGGGTTTAACGTACATGATAGGCTGGCTGTACAGGATGGCTTGCATCTTTGGTGAAGGAAGAGACCGGAAAAAGCCCGGGAAGAACCACAGACCCACGGGACGCTTCTGGCAAGCTTTCTCACATACCCATGATGGCTGAGTCCGAGACTCGAATTCACGCAGACAGAGGTGAAATGTCAGTGATCTGTACAGACTAGCGCCTTCGACCACTCGGCCACCCGGAGCCAAGTTCGCTGGGCTAAGGTCATCGTTATTATCATCATCGTCGTCGACATCATCATCGTCGTCTTCGTCGTCAACAGCAACAGCAGCAACAACAAGAACAATAATTTCAAGTGAAAGATACACTATTCAATCTTAGCAAGAAGACAAACTTCAGGTACATGCAAAAACAAATAACAAAATTGGGGGATCGTCGTAAATTTATATGTACACATTTGTCATGATCACGTATACTAATTAAGGCGGAAGCAAAGATTTATATACAATAAATAAGCAAGTGATATTTACGTCGTTAATTGATAAATAAGCTAATGGCGGTAAGTAATTGCACAATTAATTTCCGAAATGTTTATCGACTCGTGGGAAGTATTCACGTTGAATTAATATTACTTTATTGTTCGCTGAGGGATTCAAATGTTTGTATAACTTGTCTAATTCTGTTGTCTGTTATTTTGGTATAAAGATGTATCGCAAAATCATAAAAATAAATTAAGTGCAAAATTTATGAAAATTTTATTGCACTCAATAAAGTTATTAGGGTATATACTATTAAAAATTGTATGATATAAACTGACAGTATTTAATAAATGTTTTAATCTCATTAAGGTTGCATTCTTTATTTTTTATTCAAACGCCCACTTGAATTACACCAACATTTTGCGAAGTAAGAAATTTGGTGATCTTACAAGCTAATCTTTTATCTCCATATTACACTTCCTCCAGTTTTAAATTTCTATAACACATTCCCCAATTTTAAATATTAAAACCTTCTCCTTTTCTCTTCTCTTTTTCCTTTATATCTCTCATCATACCTTCAGACCTGTGATAACCAAGACTCGTTCTTGCTATTGATGATGTTGATACTTTTATTGATGACGATGATGATGATCCTGAAACCAAACTTTTTTCATTGCTGCCATTACGTCTATGACAGCTAAGAGTGGTTGTTGTTGATATACATCTTGAAATGTTTTTTTCTAAACAAGGCTCCAAAAAGAACAGAAAATAAATAAATACACTGGGATCAAACTGTCTCTCCGAACCAAATAGTCCACTGGACCATCAGCGATTACAATAACAAGAAACGATTGGTTTGGTTTGGTATCATGGGGCACATGATAGGCATGGCGGCCGGTATATTAGGTGGATGAAGAACCATGCAAGACTTTGGGAAGAACTACCGACCTACATGAAGCTAGTGGCAAGCTTTCTCAAATACCCACGTTGATCGAGCCGAGACAAAAACTCTCGCGGACAGATGTGACAAGTGGGAGTGACCTATATAGGAGAGCACCTCATACCATTCGGCCACCCGGCTTAGACCAATCAGCCACCCGGGACCAAGGAACAAGTACTCAAAGACGTAATGGTAGAAGAAATAATAATAATAATAATAATAATAATAACATCAACAGCAACACAACATAAACAACAGTATTAGTAGTAGTGGTAGAAGTATTAGTAATAGTAATCTAGTAGTTGTAGTAGTAGTGGTAGTAGTAGTAGTAGTAGCAGCAGTTAGCAGCATTAATGAAAATTATGTTGTATTTAAACTTCTGTTAAATAAATTAGGAATTCGTTCATCACTCAGCTGTTTTATAATCATGGCATTCCTAACACAATATTTAATTAATTTATGAGATGTAAATATTTTGTAACTGATTTGCATATAAATTTATTTATTTGGAGTCAACGACAAATAATTTACTTGCAAATATATCTGTCAAATCATCACATGTTTAGCAAACGACTTTGATATAATACTTGTCGCAAAGATCTCATAATATATGTATGACGTAATTAATTTGGTTGGACCATTAAAGTCAAAGTCAGTACATCAGGCCTAAAAAAATATTCAATAAAAATGGTCCTCTTTCGTCCTGTCTTAAAATTGTTCATTATCAAAACATTTTCAAACTAAGTCTAAAATGCTTTGATATTTATATGTCTTTGGGTTGCGTTTTCAACCAGTATACAGAAAAGCACTCCAGAATATTATCTAGTGATTTTCTCATCCAAGGTTTGACGTGTACAAGAATAATATAGAGTCACTGAACTTTACAAACCTAAGAATACATTAAAATAATTACTTAGGACTGGTTGATTGCCTGTGATGAGTTAATAAAAGATTAAGACCAATAGAATTTTCTATTTAAAAAATAACGAAATCAACAAAGATGAAAATATCTACCCACCCCCAAACCCCCACCCCCCCAAAAAATTAATAGTATTTTGGTTCTCTAACCAGAAAGCGAATGAGAACGTTACATTATAATATACTACAGGCGCGCTGTATTACCGGTAAAGCGGTTTATCTTTTTTCGGCTTTTCTTTTTGTTCTGTTTTGTTTTGTTTTTGTGTGTATATGTGTGTGTGTGTGTGTGTGTGTTTTACGGCAGGTCGCGGTAACTGCACTTTGGTAACTTCTGTCCGTGTGGAATGTACGGAAATGACCGAGTAATCGTGTTATGAATTTACGGAAATTACCGAGTAATTGTGTGATGAATTTAAGTAATCGTGTTATGAATTTACGGAAATTACCGAGTAATCGTGTTATGAATTTGATTTTTTAACGTACCTTTAACAATGTTTCAGTCATATCGCTATGATGTCTGCAGTGTTGCAGTTTAAAAGAGATGTCTAGCACTGAGGCATCATGCCGCTAACATGTAGCATCATGTCCCACCCAGTCACAGTATGCTGACACCAGACCGACCTGTCCTAACACTAACCTCTTAATGCTTAGAGCCAAGAGAAACAGTTGCTAGTACCATTTTTTTTTATAAGTCTTTGTATGACTCGGCCGGGATTAGAACTCACGATCTCCTGCATCCCAGGAGTCGACAGAGTAATCAGCACATATTTACAATTTAAGTTTCTATCGTCATCAGTATTATCATCGTCATAACCATCACCATACAGGTATGTTGCTGAAGTAAAATATTAGTAACGAAAGGGACCAGCCATTTACTTTTCAGACGGCTCTCTGTTTATTTCTTGGAGGGGTGGGGGAGGGGATGTGAAAGCTCAAATAGCTTGAGAAAAGATACTCGGGTTCTGAGCTGCAAATAATCTAAATCCGTGATATGTTTTGGACTTTTGTTCATCTTGAGGAAAGGGAAAAATAAAAAAAACAATAACTTTGTCTGAATAGTATGTAGTCGATCGCTACGAAACGGCCAATAATGAGTGTGCACAGATTTCATTTTGGAGGTTAATAACATATGGAAAATAAAAAGACAATACAATGTCGTTCTTTTTAACTTTCCAGTTTGGCTGCTGATTTAGATAGGATTGTATTAAGATTTGTCACTTTCGTTTGTAAGCTAATGGCGATTTAAAATCTGCTGACTTGCGGGAGCTCGAGTAGATGATGATGATGATGATGATGATGACGACGACGATGATGACGATAATAATAATAATAATAATAATAATGTAGACTTAGTATAACGCCTAATCTTTAGAAGCTCCAAGCGCTTTACAATGTTAGAAAACACATACAACATATAACGACAAGGTTACAAAACAAGTTCTATAATGTCCCCACAATGTCTTTCACGCAGTGACAGCTATATAATGTTATCTTAATAATCTCGCTTTAGTTACACAGTTTTAGATTACAAAGTATACTGCTATTAACATACACATAGCAAATCCGTCTAATATTAGGTACTGACCATTTAACATTCGGATTGAGGGTGCGATTTTCTGTTGAGATATTTATTTTCTTTCAGCTCATCTTCAGATAGTATACTGGATATATTATGGATTATAGTATAGTGTATATTATAATGGATATATTATGGTGTATATTATAATGGATATATTATGGTGTATATTACAATGGATATATTATGGTGTATAGTATAATGGATATATTATGGTGTATAGTATAATGGATATATTATAGTGTAGAGTATAATGGATATATTATGGTGTATATTATAATGGATATATTATGGTGTATATTATAATGGATATATTATGGTGTATAGTATAATGGATATATTATGGTGTATAGTATAATGGATATATTATGGTGTATAGTATAATGGATATATTATGGTGTATAGTATAATGGATATATTATGGTGTATAGTATAATGGATAGATTATCGTGTATAGTGTAATGGATATATTATGGTGTATATTATAATGGATATATTATGGTGTATATTACAATGGATATATTATGGTGTATATTATAATGGATATATTATGGTGTATAGTATAATGGATATATTATCATGTATAGTGTAATGGATATATTATGGTGTATATTATAATGGATATATTATGGTGTATAGTATAATGGATATATTATGGTGTATATTATAATGGATATATTATGGTGTATAGTATAATGGATATATTATGGTGTATATTATAATGGATATATTATGGTGTATATTATAATGGATATATTATGGTGTATATTACAATGGATATATTATTGTGTATATTATAATGGATATATTATGGTGTATAGTATAATGGATATATTATGGTGTATATTATAATGGATATATTATGGTGTATATTATAATGGATATATTATGGTGTATAGTATAATGGATATATTATGGTGTATATTATAATGGATATATTATGGTGTATAGTATAATGGATATATTATGGGGTATATTATAATGGATATATTATGGTGTATATTATAATAGATATATTATGGTGTATAGTATAATGGATATATTATGGTGTATATTATAATGGATATATTATAGTGTAGAGTATAATGGATATATTATGGTGTATATTATAATGGATATATTATGGTGTATATTATAATGGATATATGATGGTGTATAGTATAATGGATATATTATGGTGTATAGTATAATGGATATATTATAGTGTAGAGTATAATGGATATATTATGGTGTATATTATAATGGATATATTATGGTGTATAGTATAATGGATATATTATGGTGTATATTATAATGGATATATTATGGTGTATAGTATAATGGATATATTATGGGGTATATTATAATGGATATATTATGGTGTATAGTATAATGGATATATTATGGGGTATATTATAATGGATATATTATGGTGTATATTATAATGGATATATTATGGTGTATATTATAATGGATATATTATGGTGTATAGTATAATGGATATATTATGGTGTATAGTATAATGGATATATTATGGTGTATAGTATAATGGATATATTATAGTGTAGAGTATAATGGATATATTATGGTGTATATTATAATGGATATATTATGGTGTATAGTATAATGGATATATTATGGTGTATAGTATAATGGATATATTATAGTGTAGAGTATAATGGATATATTATGGTGTATATTATAATGGATATATTATGGTGTATATTATAATGGATATATTATGGTGTATATTATAATGGATATATTATGGTGTATATTATAATGGATATATTATGGTGTATAGTATAATGGATATATTATGGTGTATATTATAATGGATATATTATGGTGTATAGTATAATGGATATATTATGGTGTATATTATAATGGATATATTATGGTGTATAGTATAATGGATATATTATGGTGTATAGTGTAATGGATATATTATGGTGTTATTTTACTTTAAATCAGAGTAAGATATTCTTGTTCAGCAATTGGCAGACGAAACTGTCATAATAAAACGTATGTCAGGCTCCTGCTTCAAAACATTCAATTGTTGGTCCTGAGGTATACTTTGGTTAAGAAATACCGCGGTACGAATTTCTCGTCGTTGTCATCACACACACACACACACACACACACACACACACACACACATACATACATACATACATACATACATATACGAAATATAGTGTAACAATTACACCATCCAGAATTCACAGATATTTGAACCAAATCGTGGTTTTCAGCAGTTTTAGTCTCAGCTCATTAAAAAAGATTAAAATGATTACAGAAGTTTTGAGCCGTTCAAAAAAACAAAACCAATTTAGAGCCACTCAAAACAAAAAAAATAGCTGAAACAAATAATGGCTAATTTGTGTCTTTTTTCGCTACACTTCGTTTTCACATACAGTTGCTTATATCAAAATTAGAAGCAAAATCTTACCTCTAAACGGACATGTTTTTCAATATGGCTTAGTTTGATTAGAATCAAATATCTGGGCATACTTTTACTTTGACTTTTCTTGAAAATGACGTATAACTAATTGTACATCTGAGATACATCAACAGAACCTATTTACCTCCCTTGATCTTCTTCTCTTTGCAGTTCTATTTGTTTTCTCCAAAAGCTTCGACCAGTCGTTTCAACTGGCTTACAGATTAAAGCCACCGACAAATATATTTCATATACTAGTTATGTAAGGTAATGAAATTGGTGTAGGAAATCCAATGTAATCGACTAATAGACAGAAATATTAGTACTTTCAAAACTTATGCATTTAAGTTGAAGAATCAAAAGGTGACATGTCAAATGGATAGTTTCAATTTACAGGAACGTAAGTCATTGGTGTTACTTTCATTCTTTCATTGGGGGTGGGGTACAGCTTTGAAATTTACAAAAGGATGTTCACAACAACGACTTTATATCGATCGGCTCATTGTTGGCTCCTTTAAAATCGTGACACAGATCAGTTATGGATGCATTATTTTGGTCAAATAGGTAAATGATCTTTAAGTAGCTCCAAAATTGTCCAAACGTCTGCTGGAATATTTATGAATTACACAACCAGTGATTTATTTAATAGTTTTTCTAATTACAGGCTTTTTGAAGTAAATTACAGAACATCTCTGAAAATGATATCTCGAATGGTAGTACTTAAAGTTATCTATCGAGAAAAGAGAAACTAATCCATAGTTATACCAGATATCACTTTATTTGAATGCGTGACCATTCCTTCTCAATCATTATAATAAGGAACGTGTATATATTGCGCAAAATAGTCATGCCGTATGTACACGCTTATAAGCCTGATTCAACTGCAAAACGCATAGACGAAGATACGCCATCCCATAATGCACAAACAGATCAAGATCAATGTAGTATGTTGGAGTAATCAATAGAACAAACTACATAGACCCTCGTCTGCCAGCATATTATATAACGATAGATAATGTCTATGCAATTTTCAGTTTAACTCAACTTATAAGGGCGATTAGAATATATGTGTATAGCTATATATATATTTGCAATCAGATGCCAGTCATAAGGACACAAATTCACTCACGAATGCACAAACTGGTGTGAAGTTTTCCTGAGTTTCAAAGTTTATTTTGAAACGCAAACAGCAAATAATAAAAAACTTTAAAAATATATATGTGTTGAAGTATAATCATTTCAGACTGTTGTTGAAAAAAGTTTCGGTATAAAATAACCGCTAAAATTGTATACAAATGCAACTTTACAATAATTGCCTAATTTTCTGCTGAATTGAAAATGTGATAAAATTTCAATTAATGAATAGATTCCTTAGTCCAATAGCTAATTGGGTCTTTATTAGCTCTAAGGCAATCATCCTAAAACATATTGGAATGTTAGATAGTCTATATTGAAATCCTACTAACCTTGATTTATTTCTTAAATTGTCTTTTAAGCAACATACAGAAAAAAATGATAGTACACTTCAAACAAAGGAAGAAGTCCAATGCTTTAAATTGACTGACTTTTAAGTATAGGTAATGTAATTGTATGGTCAAAGTAATATGAAAAGAAGGTTGTATTATCGCAAGCATACTTATATTCGAACACACGGGAGTTTTGCTATCACACATGGCTCTGTTATAGCAATGAGAACTACGTAGCAGCATTCAGAACTGTGTTACATTCAGAATTGTATTATATCATACATAATTGTGTTATAGCACACAGTTATGTTAATTAACGATGGCCAATAAAACAGAAATTTATGTAACAGCATTCATAATTGTGTTATAACAAACAGAATTACGTTACAGCATACATAGTTAATTAATGATGGTTAGTAAAAAAAAGAAACAAAAATACAACACAAAAACAAACTGGAAGTGTATTATTTACATTAAGTGCCTTTTCAATGATATGTGCTTAGTTTTATTCGTTGTATGTAAATACAGAATGAAACAAACAGCCACAGAGCAATGCGAAGTCAAACGGTAAAAGTATTAAATGTGAAACAACAGCCACAGAGCAATGCGAAGTCAAACGGTAAAAATATTAAATGTGAAACAAACAGCCACAGAGCAATGCGAAGTCAAACGGTAAAAATATTAAATGTGAAACAGACCTTTCAAAAATATTTTTTTTTAAATTTAAAATCTGGTCATTGATGAATTGCCTCTCAACATCTTTAATCCCTTGATATTAGCCTTCCTCACGAAAAGAATCTTCACACACACACACACACACACACACACACACACACACACACATATATATATATATATATATATATATATATATATATATATATATATATATATATAATTCACGTAGATAGACATTAGAAAGAGAATGCAGATATAGTTAGAAGAGCAAATGCAGATATGCAAATTATATATAGACAAAGGTGCGTGTGTGTATGTGTGTGTGAGAGAGAGAGAGAGAGAGGGGAGCAAGACTGTAATGATTTATTTATACTCACATCTCATGGATTTCCGTACACTTATTTTCTCCATTTACTTAACAATTATGTTGTAATCACCTTCAAATCGGCGAAATACATCAAAATAGTTGAGAATCCGACTTTTGCGAATTATTTGAGAGCTCAAATGTTTGTCGATGTAACTGTTTTCCAAACATTATGTATTGAGTATTACGTTATTACTACGTAAACAATGTATTATAAACACCGCCTCTGGGTGCTACATTTTCTATCAAGCTTTGAACAAACTCCTTCTGGAAGTTATTCGTTAGAATCGAATGTTTTTTTTGTTTGTTTCCAAACACACACCTGTCAAAGAAATCTCACGAGTTGTGTTTTTTTAACACCCACTCGCCATTTAAATCAGCGACATATCTCAAACAATATTTGAAAAACCATTTAATTAGAGCCGCCAATCTGAAAAAATGCCCAAAGCTAACTTAAGACAGGATAGTCAGCGAATCCCTGATACGTACAAAGATCACCATTAAAACGCAACTAATAAGTTAAAATATAAATATTTATTCCTTATTTGTCGAAATTTCCTCTCAATAGTAACTATTCTTATTTTCACGTCCACGCGTGAAAATGCGAGAATAACATTGACAGTAACTACAGTATGGAAAGGACACTAGATAAAATAAACTTTAGTCAGGTATGTAGAAGAAGAATACACTACATATAAACGCTAAATAAAGGTGCTGATATATGTATTGTGGCGAGATCGCAGGGTATAAAACTTACACAACATATAGCATTAGAAACTGAACACGATCCCTTGTCGGTAACTGTATTCTACCCAGACCACCAAGGTTCAAAAACATTCTTTTATCCCTCTTTTAATTATTTTTTTTGTGGAATTGCACGCGGGTTTGTTTGTGGCTTGCAAATTTTAGTTTGCCCCACCCAAGTTATTTGCGCTTGTCCCGGAAGGCGGGCAAGTGGATATATATATATATAAGTGTGTGTGTGTGTGAGAGAGAGAGAGAGAGAGAGAGAGAGAGAGAGAGAGAGAGAGAAACAGACATACAGATAGACAGACAGGCAGAGAGACAGACAGAAAGACAGAGACAGAGAAGTTTATGTAAATGTATCTCGGAGTCCAAAGTCTCCAACAAATAAGGTGCAGGGGTTAGCTGCAAAAGATTATATATGTACGTACGCATATATTGCACTACCACTTTTATACAAGAGAGCGCATAAGGCCTCATCCGTAAACTAGTCTTTCCACCGTTTTTTAGAAGCGCAGAGACATCAGAAATATGAAATTCAGTTTGTCCTTTTAGGTGAAGTTTTACAGACTTATTATTGAATCAGGCTGTTTGTTTTAATCGCCACTTAAAACATTATGCAAATGCTACATTAAAATTATTCGGTTTATTTTCTGCTTAGTTACAACTGTGATATAGATCAATTAACGAATAAATTATTTCATGGAATAGCTAATTTCACTGATTAATACTTTGCCCCCCCCCCCCACCTCCGTCGCCTAAACAATCACATGTCTAATTTGCGCCCCTTAAGCGTGCTGTCGTTCTATGCTACCGCCTTTTACGCCTACATGGTCAGACTGGTTCTGTACCTGAATAGTCTCCAAAATCATCTTGATCGTGAACCAAAACAAGTAAAGGAAACAGTCTCCTTGTTTAATCCGAATTTATCGCACAACCATGAATGTGAAAATGCATGCCGAAATCGATGGAAACTTATAATCAGCACTATAAATCAAATTAGATCAATATGGGTTAATGAAAGCCTTTTGTTGCTAAAACAGCTGCTAATAAGTCCATGTTTACTTCCAGAAAAATTAATACTGTCTCTCACTAATTTGATGGCTTCTACCGCTGGTTGTATACAGTCGGTTTGCTTAGGTTAAAAACATTGACATCCCGTGGTTTGGGACATATTTACTCGATATTTGTTCGGAAAGCATTGTTAGTCTTCATGTCGATCATGGCGTAAGGTTTGTTTTGGTTTTATTGGATACATCATGCCGAGAAATTGGGAGTTAAGGCAGCAGACTGGTTGGTCTTGGAGGGTATCAATCCGGCGAAATTCGGATTACGAGGCCGTCATTGTACCAATTGAGTTATCGCGACTCCCAATTATGGCATAAGGTAAACTGATTTAATTTATTCATACCATATTTGCCAACGATTGAAAACAGAGTCAGTTATTTTACCTTAGATTACCAAAAATTTAGTAAAAACTGGAGACACTTGCAAACTGTACCATCTATGTCGCGGAAGCTCATTTGCTAGAGCGTTTGGTTTGTAATGAATGGGTCGCGAGTTCGATACACGCCTAAGTTAAATCCAATCGCTATATTATCCGCAAGATACAGCCAAATATAGTACCAGAAAGCTTTCAGGCCCCAGTGTTGTTACAAAGATATCTAAACAATTTTGTTTCTAATAGTGATTAAAATACCCAATAATGACGATCGATCTCCGTCCTCATCTTCTAAGTAATGGATGCATTTACAAAATCGCCAAAGCACAAATAACCATGGCAATGTAAAAGCAGTGTATTGTTATATAAAATCAAGACTAGTACATAGAACCCGTATGGTAATCTCAGACAGAAGTACAGATCTGACCGCTATTACGAAAGTAATTTTTAAACAATTTCATAAGAAATGGATTCAAGACATTGCTATTTTTAAAAAACAATTTCAGTTACTGCATGTTTCACGCAAAGATTCATATAGCTATCTGGATATCGGTGAATCACGCCCCTGTCTGATGGTCAAACAAGCTAGGCATCCCAGGGCACGACAAAGTAGTGATTCATACGTAACATGGCTTGAGGTCGGTTTAGAGGCCAGTTCAAAAGGTGAATAAACAACTATTACATGACACCATGGTCTTGCTCGTAAGTCGACTCCAACTGCAAACTGAATAGACCCAGATCCGCCATCGCAGATCTGAGTTTATGCGATTCGTAAGGAGGATCAGTAGAACAAACAGTATAGACCATGACCGACCGAAGGATAATGATGGTATCTTAAGCAGTTATGTGGAACCCGTGTCTTTGTAATAGCAGTAGCAGTAAGGGAAGTGAAATATTTGAATTGCTGGAATTAAGAATAATTAATCAATATTACCCACTTCTTTCAGCTACACGTCCTGGAGGTTAACTGCATAATATTTATATCTTTACATTTTTTTCTTGATTTTTTTAATAAAAAGAAAACAAACATGGTAAACTGCTTTGAATAGTATGTACGTTTCTTCGTAATGTGCGATTGATATCCTGATCGGTATAAACTGCAACACGAGTTTACTAACACTGCAGATGATATCATGTTCTCGCCCATAAGTCGATGAGCGAGAACACCGCCTTGTTTATAAATGTCACAGTATCTATGACAACAGCGTTTCGGAGTTCAGACAAGTCAGACTGGGGTATCATAGAGCACCTGTATGTTAATCAATTTAATATTGTATTATTTATTTGAATGAATTCGTAATTTCTTTCTCATTATATCATTGTTTCTTTTCAATGTTTTCACTATTTATTTTACTGTTTCGTTATTTGTTTAAAAATTATTTTGTTATTATTTTAAATATTTAATTATTTCTTTTCATTTTTAAGTACTTTTTTTTAATAAAGAAATGAAAATAGAGAGTAATTTGAAACGTAACAAACAAGTTGAAGATTTCTACAGACTTATTAAAGGTATTAAATATCGTGAATGGTGGGTATATAGGATACTAAATAATTATAATGAATGGTGGATATATAGGATACTAAATAATTATAGTGAATGATGGATATAAAGGATACTAACTAATTATAGTGAATGGTGGGTATATAGGATACTAAAGAATTATAATGAATGGTGAGTATATAGGATACTAAAGAATTATAGTGAATGATGGGTATAAAGGATACTAAATAATTATAGTGAATGGTGGGTATATAGGATACTAAAGAATTATAGTGAATGATGGGTATAAAGGATACTAAATAATTATAGTGAATGGTGGGTATATAAGATACTAAAGAATTATAGTGAATGGTGGGTATATAGGATACTAAATTATAATGAATGGTGGGTATATAGAATATGAATGGTGGGTATATAGAATACTAAATAATTATAGTGAATGGTGAGTATATAGGATACTAAATAATTATAGTGAGTAGTGGGTATATATGATACTAGATAATTATAGTTAATGGTGGGTATATAGGATACTAAATAGTTATAGTGAATGGTGGGTATATAGGATACTAAATTATAATGAACGGTGGGTATAAAGGATACTAAATAATTATAGCAAACGGTGGGTATATAGGATACTAAAGAATTATAATGAATGGTCCGTATATAGGATACTAAATAATTATAGTGAATGGTGGGTACATAGAATACTAAATTATAGTGAATGGTGGGTATATAGGATACTAAATAATTATAGTGAGTAGTGGGTATATATGATGCTAGATAATTATAGTTAATGGTGGGTATATAGGATACTAAATTATAATGAACGGTGGGTATAAAGGATACTAAATAATTATAGTGAATGGTGGGTATATATGATTCTAAATAATTATAGTGAGTGGTCGGTATATATAATGCTAAAAAATTATAGTGAATGGTGGGTATATAGACCACTAAATAATTATAGTGAATGGTGAGTATATAGGATATTAAATAATTACAGCGAATGGTGGGTATATAGAATACTAAATAGTTATAGTGAGTAGTGGGTATATATGATACTAGATAATTATAGTGAATCGTGAGATATAGAATAATAAATAATTATAGTGAATGGTGGTTATATATGATACTAAAGAATTATAGTGAATGGTGGATATATAGGATAATAAAGAACTATACTGAATGGTTGGTATATAGGATACGAAAGAATTATAGTTACTGGTGGGTCTATAGGATTCTAACGAATTACGCTTAATGGTGGGTATATCTAATAAAAACTACTCACGGTTAATGGTCGGTATATGATATACTAAAATAAGTATGGTGAACAGTGGTTATATAGAATACTGAATCAGGAGAAAACAGCTGTAGATGCCTTTGAGTTATTTTATCCAAAAGCCTTACATATCCAGGTATAGTTGTAATATTTGTAGTCATAAACAGATTTTATTTGTCAAGTGAACGGCGTCAGAACCAATGGAAATTTTAGTACATGATTATGATAAACGGATGCAGCAATGTCATTCAATTCGACGCTTCCAACAAAAGGATATCTAACATATACCCATACCCACCATATATAATCGGATAAACGGTTGCATTTAATGTAAACGAGAGTAAACGTTCGTAACTATATGTTCCGAATGACGTTTTCACTTTCAGAATCTGAACTCTAATATGATTATTAAAAGGTCAACAGAACGTGACCTCGTACTTATGCCCATCAGATCTGCTTTTTCGAGACCTCGCATTTAAATAGATTGACGTTAAGCTTACAATTAAATGTGAACGACCTGTGAGGAACTTCAATGATAATTCAACTAGATGCTCAAATGAATAATTCTTTATTTAAATAAACATAACAGCATGTATGAAACTCGTTGTAGGTGCTGTTCCGCTCTGGGACTCGGGGGCAATGATAAATGAATATTGCTGATACAGAATAGAGAGACATCGAAACACAAATAAGTCTGGTTGCAATCTTTACCGATCGATGATGACAGCCAAATGCTTTAGTGCGCGCCAGGATCGGATTTTTAGCTAGCTTTTATTTAAATATCAGCCATGCTTCAAATGTCTGGATTATTAATTTTAATTTTAATTCGGCAATTTTCCCCCATTTGATACAGATAGCTCAAGAAACACCCAAAGGCCCAACCTTATGACTGGAAATGATCAAGTTTACTGGCAGCACTCTGGGAATTGCGTTACTCTAGACAATTATGTGGACATCACTTAATCCATAATGCTATTTCTCCAGAGTTTATTAATCGCGTCACTATTCCTTCTAAGCGGAAGCAGCAACGATAATATCTTTGCTTAATGTTGTTTAACGTATGCAGCCGCAAATATCACAAGGTTAAATCGAAGTGTTTCTAATAATCTTCAGAAACTGTTATGATCAACAAGTATTTTTAGGGGGCATTGTTGTTTTTCATTGCTTTTTCTTATGTACTTTATCGAGCACGGCTGTTCTTTCACCTGCAAAGATCGCAGGTTCGCACCTAGCAAACCTGACTGACTGATCAATAAATAACTCGGTAGATTATAGTTTATTTTATTTTATATTGCAATGTAATTCATGTAATAGAAAAGATATCCAGAAACTTGAAGTTCCAAACAAAAATAATTATATTAAGAAGATAATTAACAATTAATTGATCATGTAAATAATTTGTTAAGAGCTGCATTTAAAATGCCACGAATGACGTTTGGAATTAATGAGAAAATTTTTGTATTTTAAATTTAGGCTCTAAATATGATTTCTTACTAGTTCATTAATGATAAGGGTAGATAACTCCAACTCTCCGATTCTGACGTGAACTCTTCTACAACGCGGTCGGCATAGATACATGCCATTTACAAACAAGGCGGCGGTGCAAGCTAGATAGATCTGGCAAAATCTAGAACAAATAAATGCCTAAAACGAAGCAGACACGTCTGTATAAGGAAATTATCCAACAGCGCACGCTTTGTCTGATTTAAGGTGTCGAAATGTTTTAAATATAAAGCGAGAAGTGCGTGTGTGTGCGTACGTGCGTGCGTGCAGTTGCCTTTAGAAAACCCTTTTTTCATAAAGGTCGCTAGCAGAAATTTACAAGCTTTATTGATTGTAAGTTAACTTGTGTTGAGTGCAAACTGTCAGATGACCCTAAATAAGGTAAACACGCATCACTTTTGAATATGTGATACCAGCAAAAGCAGCACATACATGACTAATCTATGCACTGACAGATTGTTTTCTTCTAATTCCATTGATGTCTGTCTGATAACATATTCCTGATATTTAAAGATTGTACCTCATTGTCGCACGTGCATTTATGCAGTTAGAGCATTGTTTTGCCAATAAACACAATACCGCAGCCAAGTGGGTTGTCAAAGGCAGAATTCAAGCCCGCAACCTACTGATTGCGAGTCTGTCACGTTAACCACCGAGGCACCGCAGTTTACCCATGAAAAATCTATCAATAACACTCCAATATGGCTGCGTAAGATGTAGAAGGACATTTCATGAATGAAGCATGTAATTATAAGTAAAAATAAATTTATATAAGAAGAGAGAAAGAGACAGAGTGTATATTAATTAACGTTTCGTCTCTTACCGAATAAGCAGTAATTTGTAATTTGCAAACCAATCATCTACCCACGCCGAGTTTGACTAAATAATAAAAAATGAAGATGAAAGAAAGAATGTATGTGGGCGGCGGGAAAGCAACGTGTCTGTCATTCATTCTTTCATCGTTGTGTTATTGCCGCATTCTAACGATCAGAAAACGCTATTTAAATTCACTGGTATAGATTGAAGGTCAATCACGACATGATGGGTCTTTTTGCTGCCTCACTTACAAGACGAGTCCTACTGCAAACTGCACAGACCCGACCCAGAGCTGCTGTCGCATAATGTGCCGTCAGGTCTGGGTTTGTACAGTTTGTTAGGAGTCATTAGTAGAACAAATAGCAAAGACATTGATCTGTTGGCGCCCTATGCGACTGCAGATCTGGATCATTATTGCCTACAGTTCGACTAGATTTATAAGCGAGTAAAGACGTAAACTGGATAAAAAAGATATTCGGATAATATACTTTGGATAAATATGTTATAATTTGTACATTCGCATTCTGTCAGACCAGTCATTAACATAACTACATTCGAACATTTCGAGCCTTTCCCACCGACATATATATAGGGAGCAACCATGCTTTTGTCATGTAATTTAAAGTAGTTCCAAGATGGTTCCGGGTTATACTCCGGTATTGAAAAGAACGCGATGTTCCGATTGTTGATTCTATTCTAATCGTCTTTAATTCTCTAATACATTAAAAAAATATGTATACTAATCTTCTATTGTACGATTCTTTTCTTTTTTCCCCAGGACAAATTGAAACAGATTTTGAGTGTTTACTCATTAGACCCTGGTTGTGAAGAGTTTTGTAATTGTATTATTGAGCAATTTGAATACACGATGAATGTTAAGACGAATGCAAAGTGCATGTAATTTGCTTACAAGAAACCAAAGAGTCGTGGACGCTGGATGGTTAACGCCTCGATTTCGTGACCAGAAAGGTACGGGAACGATTCCTGCCACCTGATCAGCCCTAATCGGGTGCTTTGGTGTCTCGGGTCAAGGCACTTTACTTGCCTCGGCACGATATAATTTTCAAGATCCCAACAAACTAAATTCCAAACTCTACGTTATAGATGCTTCTGAGATGGAGCAAATTCGGTGTTTTCGTTGGTTTACAAAAATCGCTAGATTTGATGTAAAATGTCCTAAATGGGGTTTCGATGTTCAATGAAAGCAATCAGTAAAATTAAGTGTGCGAAGCATACTAAGATAGTATTAAAAAAGGACATTAACACAGATCGATAGAAGGAACTGAAAGCGTTTGTTTCCCTTTCATTGTAGCTGGAATAGAAAATAATTTTATATTGATCAGTGTAACATGCATTTCAGTATTTATAGCATAATGAAAGCTTAACCTTCCTTGGAAAGAATGTTTAAGTATGTGTCGCCCATAGTCGCTAATAAAACTTTACATAACAGGAAGGAAATTCTCATCTCCATGCATAATGTACTTATAAGTATAGTCGGAACCTATTGACTCATTTAGGATCTGTTCTGCAGTCTAGAGAAAGACACTGAGGGACTGTACAAATAACAATAAAGCAGGTCCTGTAGTCTTGAGGCAGCCGTTGAGGGACTTTACAAATAACAATAAAGCATATTCTGCAGTCTAGAGGAAGACATTGAGGGACTGTACAAATAATAATAAAGCAGGTCCTGCAGTCTTGAGGCAGCCGTTGAGGGACTTTACAAATAACAATAAAGCATATTCTGCAGTCTACAGGAAGACATTGATGGACTGTACAAATAACAATAAAGCAGGTCCTACAGTCTTGAGGCAGCCGTTGAGGGACTTTACAAATAACAATAAAGCATATTCTGCAGTCTAGAGGCAGACGTTGAGGAACTGTACAAATAACAACAGGTAAAGCAGGTCATGCAATCCAGTGGCAACAGTGGAGGGACTGCACAAATCACATGTTAAGCATGTGGTACACTCTTGAGGTAGACGTTGAGTGACTATTAAAATCACAACAGTGTACGTGTGATTTGGATTTTTAATGTAGCTTTAAAAACTTTTCAGTTATATCGCTACGATGTCTGCAGTGTGGTACTTTATAGTGATGGTCTAGCACTGGTGGCATCATGCCGCAGACATGTAGCATGATGTCCCACCCAGTCACAGTATCCTGACATCAGGCCGACCAGTTCTAACAATAACCGCTTAATGCTGAGCGCCAAGCGAGGCAACTGTTAGTACAATTTTTATAAGTCTTTGGGATGACTCTGCCGTGGTTCGAACCCGTGACCTCCCGCATACGAGGCGGACGCTCTAACCACTAGGCCACCGGAGCGGTCAAATCACAACAGATAAAGCAGATCCCGCAGTCTTGAGGCAGACGTTGAGGTACCATAACAATCCTAACAGGTAAAGCATGTCCTGTAGTCTTGCGGCTGGCGCTGAGGAACTGTGCAACTCAAAAGTAAAGCATGTCCTGCCGTCTGAAGGTAAACGTTGAGGGGCTACAGATGACAACTCGTAAAGTATGTCCTGCAGCCCTGAGGCAGGCGTTGAGAGACTACAGATCACAACAGGCTTAGCAAATCCTGCAGTTCTGAGGCTGACATTGAAGAATTGTACATATCACAACAGGTAAAGTATTTTCTGTAGTCTTGATGCAGACTTTGAGGGAGTGTACACATCACATGAAGTTAAAACATGTAGCGCAGTCTTGTGGCAGACGTTGAGGGGTCGCACAAATCACAACATGTAAAGCAAGTCCAGAAATCCTGAGGCTGACATTGAGAGACCGTAAAAATCACAACAGGTAAAGAAGGTCCAACAGTCGTGAAGCTGACGTTGAAGAACTGTAAAAAAAAATCACAACAGGTAAAGCAGTTCATAGAGTGACGAGGCAAGAGTCGAGGAACTGTATAAATCGCAACAGGTAAATCAGGTCCTGTAGTCTAGATGCAGACATTGAAGGTTCGTTCAAATCACAACAGGTAAAGCAGTTCACAGAGTGTTGAGGCAAGCATTGAGGAACAGTATAAATCACAGCAGGTAAAGCAGAACTTGCAGTTTTAAGGCAGATGTTGAGGGGACTGTACAAATCACAAAAGATGTAAAGCATGCACTGTAGTCTTGAGGCTGACCTTGTGGGACTGTTCAGATCGCAAAAGGTAAAAGCATGTCTTTTAGTCCTGTGGCAGACGGTTAACACTGTACAAATCACAACAAGCAAATCAGGGCATACACTCTAGAGGGAGGCACTGGACAACTGTACAAAATCAAGACATGCGAAACAGGTAAAATATTCCTGATGTACAACAGTCTCATTCGACGCTGAATTATTTCCACGGAGTGTTGGACATTCCACGTCAATTTAGTAGTTGTGTACGGCCTAATTAAAATGCAGACGCATGAATCATCGAGCAAAAGTAGACAGACAGTTGATGCCAGGCCATATTGAGACAGTGCATCGTTTACATTAGGTAAAGGCGTTGGAGAGCGATATGATTTCTTTACAGTTAGCTACACCTCTTTGTATTTCCAATGATGGGTCGCTTTAATTAGATCCTTTCATATCCGATGAAAATTTATGTTCAATTTTATTTTCCATTTATGACCTAACACTTTCTTCTGGTTCTCAAGGAATAAAACCAATAATAATTATCTGACATAGCCTTATTTTAGAGTTTGTTGACAACGCACATATAGCTGTTTCTGGAAATATAATTCTACCGTTTTCATATACTTTCATGATCTATAAATATACCACGATTAATTAAAATTTTCTTTAAAATTAAAGAAATACGCCTACTCCGCAGCAAATAGACACGAAGATATAAAGTACTGAGCTACGTGTTGCACGAGTCAATGGTTATGTATACTCAGAAAGATTTGTGCTAAATATAAATTTTTGGTGTGTCCAGAATCAGATTTCAAGCTAAATCACGCTGTTAATGTATCCATCCCTTCATGCCTAATCTTTTGAGTAAATAATTCAATAAATAGAACAACGTTTGTTCAATATACAAATATTAGGAAATGTTAAGTTTAATATTACAAGTTATTGCAATTCATTAAACAAATGGATTGATTTACAAATTGCATCAATACGGTGCTTCCAGAAAAAAAAGTTCATAATTCATTTGGTATCATAATAGATATATGTATTTGTTACTTTTTCAATACTGGTACCAGCGATTTGTACAGTTGTTCTAATAAATAGAAGATCACACTTTTTTCAAAGTAGCTGTGTGAAAATATATCCTTTAATAAACTGTCGGAGTATTATATTGTTCCGCTTTTCATTTTTCATCTATTTTTTAAATATTCTTTCGCAAATTTTCTTCTCTCGATCTCTGAGTAACAAATAGTTTGTACATTTATCAATAGACTAATTATATTTTCGAGGCACTATGTGAGTAAATCGTATGTTTAAATTTGCGTGAGATGGAGGGAGCAGTTTGCGGTTCCAAACCTTTCCACAGTACTCTGTCAGTCATCTTTGCTAGCCAAGGTTCCGATGAGTTACCCTATCTACACAGAGTAACCAGTGACGGATTTAGACATAGCGAGGCCCTAAGCTATGGGAAGCTGCAGAGGCCCTATTCGGTATAAAATAAATTTGAGAGGCCCCTTCTGTGAGTTCAGACTGTGAGGCCCTAAGCTGAAGTTTGTTTAGCTTAGGCCTAAATCTGGCACTGAGGGTGACTTCTCTGAACTTTGGCTAGCGAAGATTGGTAGTCTACCTAATCAGTTTCTGACGTCATTATATATAAATACCTTTAAAATGGCTTTTAAACTCGAAAACTCGCGTGCAATTCTGATGTTTTAGTACTGCTGACGATATGAATTTATCACACCCATCAAACTTACTAAACCTCCGTCATAACTGAAGGATTATTTTTTTTATTACGCATGTCTATTTTATAGTTATCATTTTACGTCATTCAATTTAAAGTGCAAGCAATATTGAGAACATCAGTATCGTTTCACACAATCCAACACGTGTCGGTCTCAATCCTCATTCGTACCTCTGCATAAACCTATCGGACGTTAGATCTATCGATTCCATGTTCTCAGGGCTGCAAACAATGGTGTGAGAATTATTAATACACCCTGTTAGAGTTCTTTATTTATGGATCATTATTATTGATCCACTAAAACAAATCAAATTGACCATTTATGACAGGTCGCGTTCTGGCAGTTTTCCTCGTTTGCGATCGATACGACCATGTATCATAACGCTAATACGTGCACAAGTATTTTAAAACTAGAATACGATTATGGAGTCATTTTAAATTGTACACTAATAATAATAATAATAATAATAATAATAATTCACTAACACTGGAGATGATGGGTCGTTTAGCTTTGCTTTAAAGGATTTAGATAATTTTTTAAATTATAGAGAGGTTGTTAAAATGAGCAGGGATCCCTGGAGGGCCGAGGGGTATAAGGATCTCGCCTTCATAGCTCCCTCAGATTCCTCACATATCTTACTTCTCACAGATCTTCTGTCCACGTAACTTCGAGTCTCTGTTCAGCGATTGTGGGTATACGAGAGTTTTCCAGGAGATTCCTGTGGATCGGTGATTCTTCTCAGGGTCTTTTTCAAATAGACTGACCACCTTGAATGGCCTATAATGTGTTGAAAGATGGTGATAAATCACATAAAACCAAAAACATAAACCGAGCAAATCAAATGAACAGTGTTAATTACAGGACTGCTACGTGTTTTCGAGTATCTCAACCCCAACGATACTAGCATAAACTTTGTGCATGCGCAGTGCCGGATTACCCAATAAGCACGCTAAGCACGTGCCCAACAGGGGCACCAGAAACAGATTCAAATTATTTGTTTATGATAGAATTGAATGAATTATACATTTAGTATTTCCATCTGCTTCTACGAGTATTTTAATCTGCAATGAAAACAATAGTATATTTTCCACCTTTATAGCTTTTAATATTCTTGGGCGAGCTTCATATTTTGTAAGGGGAGGGGGCACCATAATATTTTATTTTAGTGCTAAAGGCCCTGGCAGGCCTTAATCCGTTACTGTGAATGCATAGTGAAAAACGATTTTGCTGGGCAAATGAAATATCACCAGTAAAAATGAAAAGAAATTTGTCTCCATAAAATGCACGACTTTGCATCGATTTTAGTTCTTTTTTGCGAGTCATATGACCACATGTTCAGATTTGTAAAATATTCGAACGTACATTCAATGAACGCAAAATATACATACATACATACATACATACATACATACATACATACACACATACATACATACATACATACATACATACATACATACATACATACATACATACATACACATACACATACACACACATACACACACATAAATACATACATACATACACACACATACACACACACACACATACATACATACATACATACATACATACATACATACATACATACATACATACATACATACATACATACATACAATATCTGGATCTGTGTAGTTTATTAGAAGTAATTAGCAGAGTCAGCAAATAGACCTTGATTTTTTTTCACGCGCTAAATGGATCCATTTCACAATACGCGTTTCGGGCGAGTTGCATTTCTTGATATCCAACGCTAAAAATCAAAACGAGGCTATTGGGTGAATTTTCTTTATATTGACTTGGAAGTGGAGATCGGTGTTGGAAAGTCTGAATAATATCATGAGGCAGATTCGCTGCAAGTACCATGGTCAAATCCATGTTATATAGCTTGAGCGCGAGTTTCCTGCTAAGAAAAGGATAGCGAATGTGATGTCAGTACTAACGTTCGTGTTGTGTTCTTATTCGTTGCTTCTCGGATTTCAAATAGTAACGTGTGCTGTTATAAGGGTACTTTTGGTAGCCCACTGTCTAACGGGTAGTTATGGTATCTCACTGTTTAAAAGGCTATGTTGCTTTGCTGTACCTAGCAAGCTATATCATGGATTTGTTGTTCTGCAGTAAGCGTCTAAATAAACTAATAGAGAAGATATACATCTAACTTTATGTTTCAATGGATTTTTAAAGGTCACTCGAATGATGAACGCTTTCAAAATTAATAGATTTTGAAAAGGTCATGCTGAGAAATAATTTCTCATTTAAGTAATGATCTGGTCTCGAAATGTATTTGTGAAAATAAAGTAATACGATTCGCACTTTAAGTTGCTAACATTTCGTTGACATTTAAATATGATGTTGGGAGAGGTGATGCATGTTCAGGCAATGATCAATTTTGTCTGTATTTTCCTCCAGGTTGGACAATAATTTTGGTCCACTCGTTTGAATCATTGATATACGACATATCTACATATTACGTCGATACCACACACGCGCAATACACATATATCTTATATACCTAGATGCGAAATAAATAAAATTATCGGGGAAATATATTTCACATTTTCCTCGCTCCTATATTTTCACATCATGCGAAGCGACGATTAATTGCGTGTTCGTGCAGAATGCACACTTGCAGCCAGTTAGACGAGCGTTTCGAGAGCTAGGACAATAAAGGTAAACTGGATTACCTTTCGGACACAGAACATTTTTTATCTGAAGATATTTGACTCACCACGGTTCGCTTCTCGACCAAGTTATATCCCCTATTATACCCATGCAACAATTTTAAAAACATATGTACTTCATCGCGTAAGAGAGTGTGTGTGTGTGTGTGTGTGTGTGTGTGATTTGGATATTAAACGTAGCTTTAAGAATGTTTCTGTCATATCGCTACGACGTCTGCAGTGTGGCAGTTTAAAGTGATGTCTAGCACTGGGGCATCATGCCGCAGACATGTCACATGATATCCCACCCGGTTGTAATACATTGACACCAGACCAAACAGACCTAACACGAACCTCTTAATGCTGAGCGCCAAGAGAGGCAATTGCTAGTACCATTTTTGGTATGACTCGGCCGGGATTCGAGACCTCGACCTCCTGCATCCAAGGCGGACGCTTATACAACTTATTCCACTGGAGCCCAATTGCACCTGCTTTGTGGTCGGATAAGTTAAATTAGTTTACAACACGTTAAAAAGCCATCACTAACTTGAAATCTTTAATCTCTGATATTTGGTGTGATCAGCTGCTTTTGAATGCGACTGAAATTCAAGTAAATCTATAAAAGGGTACATGCGTGTGTTTGTACTATAGATATACGTATTTAAAATGACTTACTTGTTTGTTTACATTTTACGGTGGTTCCTGTCTTCTTTCACAATAAAAAGATTTGTAAAAATTAATCCGCCAAAATTGATATCTTTGGGTATCATCAATACGGCGTTATTATTACCAGCCTAAAAATAATAAAAAGTATCTACTATTTGCTACTTATCGCACTTAAAATTAAACCATATATGTATGCATAAATAGGACAGATTGATTGCAAATAGTAGAACTATTCTAGTTGTGGTATGCATTTCTGATACTATGTGCGACGCCACTTCCTCCAGAGCAAGAGTGTGATCCAAAATAAGAAAAATAAAATTTGTTAACAAAATTATGAAATGATTATGTAAGATATATAGGCAGTTGCATACTTTAGAAAATGGTACATCGTTCATTTCTGTTTGATACTACGATTGTCACTAAACGTGAATATTTAAGTATAGCTTTGTGGCCATGGAAATGACACGTATACGGTATACATACCCATGAGCTTTTCAAGAGTTGGCTCTACTTTCTACTGTATGTCGAATATTCCAAATATAGTGAAAAAGTTGACGAGGAGGCATTTTAATGTGGCTGATGGTCTACGTAAATGGAAATATTATATCGAACCCATTATCATTAAACTAAGAAAGTAGTAACAGGTTTAAACTCAAGATTTATCAACTAATAAAGCATAGAAAACTTAATTACCAATTGTGGTAGAATAGATAGTTCAGCGTATATATGAATATTCTAGATTGTTAATTTTGAGGATCATAATAATCTTTAGAACTAAAATTGTGTCATTAATATTATCAATAATTATTATAAAAAAACACATGGAGAATGGTGATATTGCGTCATCATCAAATGCTGTTTATGGCTGAAGTAGGCCTTCGTACCTTTTTTTAGGAACTACTGTTAAAGTTGTTCAGGACTGACTGTGTGATTTCGATTTGTAACGTAGCTTTCGAAATTGTTCAGTAATATCGCTACGATGTCTGCAGTGTGGCAGTTTATAGTGATGTCATGCCGCAGACATGTAACATGATGTCCCACCAAGTCATATTGTCCTGACACATGTTCTAACACTAACCTCTTAATGCCGAGCGCCTAGCGTGACAGTTGTTGGTACAATTTTTACAAGACTTTGATATGACTCGGCTGAGGTTCGAACCCGCGACCTCCCGCATCCGAGGCGGACGCTGTAACCACTAGGCCACCGGAGTGGTCAGGACTGACTAGAATCCATTTTATTTGCAAACATTATGTGCAGAAATATTAAATTTCTTGAAGTTTTATACAAAATCCATTTCTCTTTGCCACTAGATAAATGTCACTGTCATTTCATTTTCACTATATGCGGGCTCATATTGCAGTCCACTGCACCAAACATTGTGCAGTAAAAGGTAAGAAAGGTTATTTAATTATACTTTATTCTTTCACACATTCACTGTTGAATTTTGCACGATACTTAACAATATAAAATGTGACATCATTCTTACCATAATGTTTATCCGTTTCGTCACAATTAGAGTACCACCCCCACCCAC
This sequence comes from Sinohyriopsis cumingii, assembly GCA_028554795.2. Taxonomy (NCBI): domain Eukaryota; kingdom Metazoa; phylum Mollusca; class Bivalvia; order Unionida; family Unionidae; genus Sinohyriopsis; species Sinohyriopsis cumingii. Next base: position 151,775,811 of record CM068829.1, on the reverse strand, counting down.
CTTTACTGAATTGCACAATACCAATAGTCCTTTAAGAATGATTAATTTTATACTTACAATAATGGACATATTGAAATAGTATGCAGTGGTTATTTGCATGTTACAGTATACATATGTAATCGTCATAAATAATAAGTATTCATTATTACATTTATCATTATGTGTATATCCATCTGTCTGTTACGCCTTCGCTAAATATTTCGTTATGTTAATTTTTCCAAAACTTCAGCTGCCGAGTCCGACCTTAAGCAATATGTATGAATACCGCTTGGTATGTTGTTCTTCTGGTCAAGTTCAGTGTTGGGTTAATTTCCTGTTAACTTCAGAAGCATGCGTCTTCGTCGTTGGATATATTTGGACGAGTACAACACATTCCTGTTTATAAAAATAAAAGGTTCACTAATATACATTTTGTACTCCAATTATTATATTCGTTTGTATTTAAGTAACAGTTCGTGCCATAGCGGATGTTCGTGCCATAGAGGAAATTCGTGCAATAGAGGAAGTTCACACATTAGAGGAAGTTCTTGCAATAGAGGAAATTCGAGCAATAGAGGAAGTTCGTGCAATAGAGGAAATTCGTGCAATAGAGGAAGTTCGTGCAATAGAGGAAATTCGTGCAATAGAGGAAGTTCGTGCAGTAGAGGAAATTCGTGCAGTAGAGGAAGTTGGTGCAATAAAGGAAATTCGCAACACATTTGTGTTTCTATTACCACAATTCTAAATGCAGTGACTTAAACACTGGTATTTAAGAAATCATAGGCCACCTTCTTAATCCAGTACATTATTTGAAAAAGTTATTATACCGGATCGTAGGTGCAATCAGTAGTCCATTTGGAAATTTGTGTAACAAAATACTTAATAAATGATAACTTTGAGATAAAAGTGTTCTAACTTAAAACAATTTCATTTTTATATTACAATTATGACATATCACATCATGACTTTACACGTCATTAACGTGTTGCGTCCGATATTTACTAAAGCAATTTAATTTTAACCAACAAAATTAATCAATTTTATTATTTGACAGCATCTGACACTTGTACTTATTTCGGATGGAATTTATGAAATGCTGCATTCTTTCACTCCACCGTGTTCTCAGAAATGGATTTTTTTTTTAAACCTGCAAATAATATAACATTAATCTTGTTTTCGTTTGTTTAACTGCTTAATTATAGTTCTATTCTTTTCTTTATTTATTTGTTTATTTTTATTTATTAAGTTTGAGACAAACCTGACATATAGCATCAGAGCGGACTTCAGCCACTGTGACTACATAGCCTTAATACGACATCATTGGACGCAGCAAATAACGCCCTATCGCAAAACAATCTTGCATTTACATTTTTGCCAATCAACACGGACTAGCATTGAAGACTGGCGAGATTTAAGACAAAATTTTCAACTAATATCGTGTCAGCCCATAATGAAATCAAGCTAAAATGTAATCCCATGATATTTGCTCGGGAACTCCAAATGACATCGTTCGTGGTGCCGATGGAAAATTAGATAGTCATCGGGGCAAGTCTGGAAAGATTTCTCGCTGCATGATAGACAATCGATATAACGTTTTCTCAATATAGCTAATAGACACACACAACAAATAACATCTAGAAGATAGTAAGAGATCTATACACAGCTTGCCTTAAATGGATTTAGTGTTTTTGTACACGCAAAGGACAATTCCGTGATAGCTTGTCGAATAAATATGAATAAATCAGATAAAATAACAAGCGGTGCCAACGGTGCTCCGATCGGTAAATTGAAGGATTTTCGCCAGAGACAACCAAACGGAAAGATAAAGTTCTATGTAAATTACTCTGTTATTTGTATTCGTTCTGTTTTCTCTTATTTTTCAAAATTAAGTCAGGAAGGAACATTTAATTTTGTTCTTTATATTCTTGCTGTTCCTTCCTTCAAAACTAGTCAGAACTAGTCAAAATAGAAAACTGTATTCTTATTATTTAGGAAAACATACTTTTAACATTGATCTTAAACAGTACAAATTAAATGTACATGGAAGAATTAGCGAGAAACTGCTATTATCCGCAACTCTTTTAAGGTGAGTACAAATAACTGTGACATTATTTTATTTATAATTATATTTTTGAACACATCTTTTAAGTTAGGGGTGGGGTGGGAATAGAAAACATTTGAACATTGGTAATTCTTTGAAATGATAATCGTAGTCGCAACAATAACTGTACTATCTTATATCATGTTTAAGTGAAGAAAAATGAATATAAATATGGATAGAGTAAACAAATGTAGAGGTAAGTTGAAATGAAACGATTTTCACTATAGTCTCTGACAACGGATTCTTTTTTCTTTATAGAAGAGCTTATACTCTTAAATAAAAAATTGGTTCATGTGGATTATTTCATCTTTCAATTGCTCCACCGTCCACTAAATCCGGATTTGTCAGAAATATCTTACATACACATTTATACTACTACTACTACTACTACTACTATTAATAATAATAATAATAATGTAGACTTAGTACAGCGCCTAATCTTTGAAGCTTAAAATGACAAAGAGATGGCAAAGATAATCATTAGCACCGACTCTGAAAAATAATTCTCTCATATGTTAACTTGAAGACATTGTCTTCATTGCAAAAAGTATGACACTGACAAAAGGTCAGTAGTTTCTTCCTCTCACTGGGCATGAATCAATTAAAAAGTCTCAAAGCTGTTAGTGCAGTAGCCTAGTTCGATCACTGTTTTTTAAACGAGCAAGTGTTTGAAGTCGCCGTCGAAGATTGGTCTCAAAGAGCATTCCGGCTTAAGACTAGATACAAACGAAAAGGATTAACGCGGCTGGCTGCAATCTATCACAAAATGTACTTGCAAGAAAATCATAGACTCTGCAAATGTAAACATACTGCTATTAAAGTTTTCTCTTTCCTGCATGTTTAATGGATCTGACTTGACGTATAGTATATACGTTTCAGTATTTACGCATGAAAAGAAAACGCAGGAGTTTATTGACGTAAAGGACCCCCACACCCACCCACGGTCATTCTTTATATTGTATGGCAATAAAAATTTAATAAATTAACGATGAAGTCTGTGATCACCTTAATGTATTGTGGGCGTACAATAGTGGAATTCAACCCAGGTTGCATCGATTAATACTGTTCTGTACTGTTACAATGCACGTAATTGCAAAAACCTGCTTGCTGGTACAGCAGCGGTTGCAATATCTACGATTCCTGTTATTGTCTTGGATGACAGTGACTCTTAATCGATATGGTAGTTTTTAATATTTACAGCGAGCGCAGCTCGAGTTGCTGCAGTCTCAAAGCGAGCTCTTATGATGTCGGGTAAAAACGTTTTCATCGCTGTTGTTTTGTTTTTTTTTTCTTGTTTTTTTTTGTTTGTTTGTTTTTTGTTTTTTTAAGGGCACTGGCATGACCATATAACGTGACATTTCTCCATTACGATACTGATGATATCGTCCAGTGCTCGGTACCCTGACACAACACATTACTGTACATGTAACTATTTATACAACTATTTACTGTTAACACCGCATCGCTGAGAAACAATATTTGGTGAAATGGGTTATCAATTTTGTTATAGTTCGAGGCTTTTCTCTGCATAATTTCATTTTTTTCTCCTTTTTGTATTCTTTGATTGTGTTTTATGGTCTGATTCTTCTTTTCCTCTCTATATATCATAACTCTAAATTTGAATTAATCGATTAATTTCATCAAGGTTTTTGCCGGTACTTTTAAATTAAAGATTCTCATCTCATCAACGAAGACAGCCAAACAGGTCATGCTTTTGGTACCGTCTCTTGCCTTTACGTATCCTTTGTTCATTAATTCCTTTTAAGTTTTTTTTTTTGTGTATGTAAAATATCATATAATAGGCACAAAAATTAATAGAAAAATATGAAAGCAAATGAATAAATTAAATGAGTTATGAATTAAACAGAATATTAAAATAAAAACTGTGTGACATAATGTTTAGTACAACCATTAACGTCAACTTTCTAAAAGAATAGAAGACTTAAAAGATTTGAATATGGGGGATGGGACAGGACATAACACAATCAAATATTCAATTTGAGGATTTTCCGATGGCTTGGACATTTTCAGAATTCCTGTAACTGATACATTCTTAAACATGTTTTAAATAAGTTATCAATTAAATTTTACACACATTGAGATTTAGTAAACGTTCGTGTCATAATAAAAGCGTGATTTTTTTAATTCACTTATCTAATTATATTCTGATGTAACTAAGTACTCTGATATTAAAGAGTAAAAATTCTAAGATATTTTAGAAAATAAAGTTTATTCATATTATTAAAGGAATACGGAAGTGTTGCGGTGTCGCCTTTATTTGGTCTTTCTTGATGTGTTAGGCGCATATCATATCCGTACATCAGTAACTTAATGGCGGATGCGTGTAGTGACACGTGGTGGCCAGGTGGAGATAAATGGGGGGGGGGGACTATTCAATGGCAAGGCTTAAATCTATAGATAGTTTTTGGCACTAAATATCATCACTTCGGACGAAAATCCATCCATTGCAATACTTTACAATGCAATCATCGATATGTATATATTTTCATGCTCGTAAGGTGGCGGAGAAACACCCATCGTCCCTACAACGTTGATGGAAACTAGTAAAAATCTTCATTTGTAACGCGATTTCAAACGGATTCTCCAACTAACACACAACGTTACTGTACGGTTGTGACTTATATCTTGGGGAAACAAAGTTCTGGTAACGTTGCTAAAACATTATGCATTAACATACCGTAATTAGTCTTCTCATCTAAAAAATACATTTTTTTACAAATGACACGTATGGGCATTGATCATTTCAGCATGCACACGGAATATTGGCATTTTTACAAGGATAATACGTAACGTTTTAACAACGGGGTACCAGTGTTGTTTTTGACTTTACACTATGTGGGGAACAATCACTTTTTCGTATTTTTATTTCATTTTTGTTTTTAAAGGAAATAACTGAAAGAAGGTTGAAATTTTTTGTCAGAAAGTATTTTTTCTATCAGATTTATTGATACTGAAGTACGGTCATTGCCTTTTAAATTTTTTTTACGAATCTGTGAACCTTAGTTTGTTGTTCTTCTCGTGTCTTCAAAATAACAGATGTGGCAGAGACGATTAATTATCTGCTATTTTCAACCGTCAGGGTAAGAACAATAATACATTCGCATTTTAGTCGCAGAAAGTAACGTTTCTATTGTGATACAGAGAGTTTTTTTAAACACCATGCCACGAGGCGGTGCCATTCCAAACAAAGAAGGTGTGGTCTCTCGGCCAAGACGTTCATTCTGTATCTTAAATGACAAAAAACTTTTTCTATGACCTTTCCCTGACTCGCATTAAATAAATTATATTGATAAACTGGGGGAGGGGAAAGGGGCGACGATGAAGGCCCAAAGAGGTTTCGCCCCAAGACCTCTGGTGCTCATAGTCTTGGCGCCCCAAGACCTCTGACGTCCGGGGCTCCATACCGCCCTCCTCTTTAGTACGATACTGCATAATGTTTCGAGTTTACGTTTTAGGAATTGCGCATGCACTTAGCTCGAAAACATAATATTTATCATTCTTGACCAAAATATATATTAATAAACACAACTATAATAAACAAAACTAAATAAATTTTAATGGAAATTTAAAGAAATTTATGTTTAGACAGGTATATACATGCTGATAGGCATAGATGTAAAATTGGAAATGCACATTAAAAGGTAATTACATTTTGATAATTAAAGTCATGAATGAGCCATACAAATATTATTATTTTTAATATGATGATGATGTTAGCGGTCAACAATTCAATACTGTGATTTTTTCAGTGATAACATGTACACGAGGTTTTTGTTCTCTCCTATACAGTCTATTTGCTACGTAATAAAATCTGTTATGAACTATACAGTCTATTTGCTACGTAATAACATATGTTATGAACTATACAGTCTATTTGCTACGTAATAACATATGTTATGAACTATACAGTCTATTTGCTACGTAATAACATAAGTTATCAACTAAACAGTCTATTTGCTACGTAATAACATATGTTATCAACTATACAGTCTATTTGCTACGTAATAACATATGTTATCAACTATACAGTCTATCTGCTACGTAATAACATATGTTATCAACTATACAGTCTATTTGCTACGTAATAACATATGTTATCAACTATACAGTCTATCTGCTACGTAATAACATATGTTATCAACTATACAGTCTATTTGCTACGTAATAACATCTGTTATCAACTATACAGTCTATTGGCTACGTTATCACATGCATAAGCTACCTTTTGGAAAAAATGGATGTCACCATCTTGAATTGACAAATGTGTGCAAACGTTAAGTCTGCGTAACGATGCTAAGGAAGACACAATTACAGTGAAGAAAGTTTCATTACACTAGTTGACTTGATTTCTAATATGTAAGCAGTGATGAGATGATATAGAACTTTGTTTAAGCATTAAAATTAGTTTTTAATTTGCAGTAGCCTGAGCAGATGAAGACACAGATTGGCCTTGTTGTGGAGGATGCCGATTCTGATTTTTAATCTTAATAAAATCCATAAAATCAACATAAAATTAAAGTGGTGGTAAAATATATGTTCAATTGTTTATTTTATCCTACCCAATTGTCTCTTCGTAATTAAGTATACTCACTATTTAATCTTTTTAGATTCATTTACAGCTTATCTTTAGTTTCATACAAAATTCGAAACAGTGTAACGTGCATTTTGATACACGCCACTCTGAATTCATTTGCGGGATATATCAGGTATTAATGTCTACCAAGTGCTCACATTTGTATAACGTTTGCATGATGTGTGCACTCGTGTGGCCTCGCACATTACCGCTGCTCATTCTATCATGATAAAATGACTGGTGTTGTTTGGTTTGTCCCAAATGAAAATGGTGCAGATTTGACACCCAGTATGGTAACAATAGCAGTCTTTTTGAGAATTATGTTATCCTTTGCTCCTCCTAGATGTTGAGAATATTTACAATTTCGCAATATTTAATTGAAGTTTTGGAATTTCTTGCCAACAGTGAGTCATATGGGTACCATCATTCATTTTTCACTTTTTAATAGGTTTAACATGTTGTTAGAATGTTGTATGAGCGTTACTTTATGACTTTAAACAACAACGTTGTAGCAGCATTCCAGCAAGTTCACCAGATCACGTTGCCACAACGATATATGACAACGTTACCACATCCTTACCGCAACGTCGTTGCAACGCTTGAAGTTTTTACCTCTGTCTGCGTGGGTTCGAGTCTCGGATTCGGCTAGTGTGGGTATGTAAGAAAGCTTGCCAGTTGCTTCTCGAGGGTCGGTGGTTCTTTCCGGGGGTTTCCCGGTTTCTTCCTCCACCATTAATACTGGCCACCATGTATAACCTATCGTGTGCTGCAAAGTGGCGTTAAACCCTACAACAACAACAACAACTAGAATTTTTTAGCTCGGTCATGCAATCTCCTTTAGTAAAGGTCTATCAAGTGATCTTCAAATCTTTTTTCTTAATGTATACAAAATAGCAACAGAAAAGTGGACCACGAACTTACCGTTTATTCCGCACAATTACTTGGAGAATACATACTTCTTGTTTAAATATTGACCTCAATGCCAGTCATATAAGACTGTTTGTTGCTACAATAGTATCAATTCAATCGGATAGACCAGCACCCATTCTGTAAAGCCAGAAAGAAACTCCGATGTGTACGGCGGATTGATTTTTCAATTCGTTGAAAAAACAAACAACCAAACATCACACAATTCTTATAGACCATGATCTGTTTCCTGAACGTATATGGAGTAAGCAACCGCTCACTTGAACACATTCAGCTAAATAATTTAGCTTTTGAATCCGATTAAATGAAACAATACTTTGATTTTCATACATTATCTCTTCACATGAAAGGTTCATTTTCTTGGATGAAGTTAAAATGGTTACTTTTATCACGATAAGACCGGGAATGTTCCAAGTATGTGTCAGTTTTGGTAAATTTACGTCTGCCAGACGTTTGTCGCGAAATAAGAACAGAATTGAGCGCTCAAACAAAAAGCAAGCTGGACAAACTTCTACTACTTTAGTGTCTTCGGTGTCGCTTTCACGAAACTTTACTCATGGTAAAATTAGAGATGAGAAATAAAAACTTGCTTAGAATTGGAGAGTCTAGGAAAAATACCCTCGATTTCGAGGTAAGTTTTTGCCTTCAATGCTGTTTCATCGATGTTTTATGAAAATATTGCAGAGTACGAAAGACACTAAAAGTAGCAGCCATTTGCTTCGCCTGGTTCTCTTGCTTGACTGCTGATATATTTTTTCAAAAATCGTCGACAAATTGTTTGACTCGGCTACGAATTAACGTTAATGCGGGAAAAAGCTGAAGTGCCCTATATGCCTCCAGTGTTGGATTGTACGATTATTACCACAGAGTTAATAAGATATAAAGCTAAAAAGCACCACGCCACGCATTCATGCGATCCGTTAGTTTAAGATACTCTTTAAGTTGACGAGCAAAGTGCATTGTCACAAGCCACAGCCAACACTCCGCTACGCTTCTTTATCACCTGTGGCTGCTTGTGTCAAGATTTCCTCGTTTCTCACGAATACGCTTTGCCAACCAGTGCCAGTCAGCGCGAGCAATCTTTACTAGTCATTGTAACCCAACATGACCTTTCACTGTTTTTGAATGAATCAATCAGTATTGTTTCCAATTGCAGTCACTTTTTGATCTATGAAACGGTCGCCTTCGTTGACATGTATTCGAGTATTACACTGTGTTGTTCATGGTGTATTTCTATGAGTATTCACAAACAAAACAAGGAAATTTGAACATATGCAAAGTTAAGCTAAATATATACAATGTTTAGTGAAACAGATCCACTCATATCCACACAAAAATATTTGAATTGATACTGCGTTAACCCGTCTTACTTTTAGGTATCTATATTTCATTTTACTTCCTTCCATTAGATATAATGTTAATTCTAACTATATGCAGTTTTTAAGCAGAAGATCAAGACTGAACAGTTTTCTTGTCATTGACAAAAGGTGGCAGCCTCGTTTTGGTCTTGTAATAGTGATTATTCCTACCAAAAAGCGACTGATAACTAGTTACTCTTCGTCCTAATGACTCAAGTGATGCACACGCGACACTGCGATGATTTAGTCGCGGTTTTCTAAAGGGAATGGCAGACAATAGGTTATCATCTCTCTTCTCGCCTACCTTTTCGCATTTTCAGAAGAACATTTTCTTATTTTAAGGATCTTTCTTCTCTGGTCAAAACGTCACATACGCCAGGTTGATGGCACCACTTACAGATTTTTTTTTTTGCATATATACTGAAAATATTTCTCGAGTTAAGTGGCACAATTGTATTGTCACGAGTGTCGAAGCTACGAGTGACAATACAAAATGTTTCCACTTCACGAAGGCAATATTTCCGTATATCTACTCTAAAACGCGTATACTTTTTTGTCTATTTTATATACTTCAAAGACAAAGCCGTTGATTTACATGGGTTTTCGTCATTACAGTACGATTAACAGCTGTATAATTAGAAAGAACTTCAAAAATTGTACAGAAATTATGGGGCAGCAACGTTTCACAAATTTAGCGTGTACATATCATGACTCAGATTGCTTATTTTGATACAAAATGACTGTATTCGAACAAAAATGAAGTCATTGTTTTCTTTAGCACACTTGAGAGCCAAACATTTTGATTTTTTTTCTTCACTGATTGGAAGATTACTTGAATAGATTTTCGTTCATTATTTTGTTTATTTCTACACTCAAAAGTAAACTTATTTTTGTGTGTGCTGCCTTGTCAAGATTGCAGTCAAGCGTGGAAGCAGACGGTGTATGCAATTTTCGATTGTCACATAATTTCGATTTGCAGTAAACACTAATCAGCTCCAGATTTAAATATCAAACACGGTTCTGATGCGAGCCAAAGTTGCTACTTACATTTTTGTAACATTTGTTTCATCACTTTTCACTTTTTTCAAGATGCTTTCCGTGTTTTGAAGAGTATACAACACTATATTGGTGACAAATAACAATAGGTCATGTAAGATTCGACACTGACAGTTCTCCCCATGTTTCATGTAGAAACAAATTATGAAAAATGTAATACTTGAAGTCTACTTATTTTTATTTGTAGTTCGTTTTTAGGCCTTTCCGGATGACACTTCAATGACTGCACGAAAATGACACACTTTAAGATTTGTACATTTATTTATCAAGATGTAGGAGAGGGAGAGAGGGGGGAGGGTGAAGAATGAGAATGATGAAAAGGCCTAAATATGGAAACACAGGTTTGAATACATATATAAGGTCGCTAGGGGCAGATGTATTTCCTAAATGGTGAAAACGTACATCCAAAGTGAGGTCACTACTGTGGCAATAAAAGTGAGTTTTCGACTATGGCGATGTCGTTTTTCTCCTACTGATTTATTTAATATCTACCTTTGTAGAGAGCGATCACGGGACCTGGGGTAAGAAATGCCCGGCCCCGGCGATATATCCCTGGCTGCCCCCTCCCTTGTCGGCCCTGTCTTTGTAATACGTATATATAATATTTTTGTACATCATACACAATTTCAAGGTCTCATTATTCAGTAATAAAACGCGTTACTTTCCCAAAACTGAGAACGATCATGTTGGATTTAAAATTTTGTATGACACAATACACTAGTTCAAACGATGGATTTCAAATCTTGTAAGACACACTACGGTACACTAGCTGACACAACGTGCTCTTGTTTACTAGTTTCATCAGGATTTTACCTGAAGAAAATATAAACCAGCCCACTCCCCCACCTGCATCTCCAGCCTGTGTTGATTGACACTAGTGGACGGTCCATCACTATTAGCACAGGTTTGAAGGTCTGATGTATCGGACTAGAATGGGACTTTATTCAGGGCCGACAAGAGGGAGGGGGCAACCCGGTATTTCTCCCCAGGGCCCGAGTCCAACAACACTTTTTAATTTTATATAAGAAAAAATACGTTTGAACAAGAACTAACAGGCCCTGATGTTTCTTACCCTTGGGCACGTGATCGCTCTCTGCGGCCCCGACTATATTTATATTGATGATGCATATTTAAAAATCGATTTCATTACTTACTGATATACAGTCTGAAAACGTATGTATGTATGTATGTGCAGTATTTTTTACTAATCAGGTTCAAGTCCTTCACTTTAATCATTTAACTGTCTTCATTATAACAGTGCACGATTCTGTGAACTGTATGGGAACGCGCAGCAGCCGAGTTCATAAAGGTCACTGACATCATAGCAAGGGAATGATAAGCATGTGGGGCTTCGTAACTGCAGACATTGAATGGTTCACGCTACTAATTGAATTACTTTAGTAACTTAGAAACTAGGGTTAAAAAATATGCCAGTTTGCAAAATACCATTCCTCATTTTGCTGGTAATAATAGCAGAAATTCATCAACTTCCGATTTTAAACATTATTACCAAACTTCTATCTGACAGCACATACTCACCATTGTCGTAAGATTCTTTGTTAATAGACCCATATAAGTCGCGGTATGGCTTAGGAGATTTTTGTTTTGTTGTTGGTCTGAAATGTGTATTCCGATTAGCTATGAGAGGGATTAAAGGAGCAATTCATCTGATATTAATCGCACCTTCTCTCATCATTCCGGAGCATCTGCATGAGCTTTAGATTGCAGTATATTGGTTGGTTTATTCGGTGCTTTTGATGAAATATTGGCTAGTCCCTCTCCTAAGGACACACATAATCAGCCAACTCGGGCAGGCCCAGTCGGTTATGGAATCCAAGACTAATGTATTATTGGCACGCAAGTGTTGGGTTTAACAAAGAGAATACTTATTTCGGATAACTTCTAAGCCAGCTTCTGGGTACTCGTCATTAAGGCTTCCGAATGCTCCGGTGGCCTAGTGGTTATAGCGTCCGTTCGTATGCGAGAGGTCGTGGGTTCGAACCATGGCCGAGTCATACGAACAACTGTTAAAAATGGTAATATCATTTGCCTCGCTTGGCGCTAAGAATTAAGAGGTTAGTGTTAAGTCTGGTCGGCCAAGTGTCAGGATAATGTGACTGAGCAAAGCACGTGACATACTTCCTCACGACAGAACCTTGAAGGCAGTTGGTATGCTGTAAAATACAAAATTAAACCAAACCTCGTTTTAAGTAATCTCAAATTTAAACTGTACTATTTCAATGTTATAATCGCTCGATCGGTTGTGTAAGGTAAAAACACGTTCACACGTGACATCGATATAATCCATAGCTGTATATTCATGGTAAAAAAATTGCGAATAAGAAACTGACTGGTAGTTGCATTGTTTTATTTGATTATGCATAATTTATGAAGATTTTGTTCGGACATTGATTAAGCCAGCGAGCAAGCGAGCGAATGAGTGACTTTTTTTCAGATAGATAGATAGATAGATATTTTGGAAATTAAAATTAAAATAGTATATAGTTGGCGATCTACAGTTTCCTAGTTTGCATAGGGTGAGATTTGTAAAGAAGAATAATTTCCAACGTTCTTCTCACTGGCTACATTAGCTATTTAAATAGACCAGTGTATCTTATGTATTATTAGAAGAACTTTTACTTGCCTTTATTTTGGTGTATGATTTATAGGTATAATTTGGGTTACATATTGGCCTTACTTCAGATGTGTACCTTTCAACAAACTGTAAGCTCCTCTTGGTAATTTTCACTTCCTGGACTTCAGAGGTACATTGCTAAAAAATAAAGAGACGAAGACCTCTTTTTACATTTTATATATTTTACAATTCATTGCAATTTTCTAACTCAGCAACCAATGCTGTACGACAGGAACATGAAATGGGCCATACTATTCCTGAGATGTCAATAATAAATTTTGCAGTTTGGAAAGGGTTGGAACAGATGAGGTTCAAGGAGATCAAAGGTCAAAGAATAAAATGTTTGTTTATTCTTCTAACAATAGAATATGGAAGAAAGCGACTTTGCTTTGTCATCATTTATTTCTTGATTTCACTTCATATGAATGAAAAGAAACATTTTCACTGTATATTTCTTTCGCCTAGTACAACAGTTTTATGTTCAAGTTGACTTCACTCCCACGTTCTAAGGATTCTGATCTCCCCATAAAAAGGTCACTGCACACAGAATACTGTCACAAGGCATATTGTTTTCAGCAAGAGCAAAATAAACATAATTAGCTTATTTTCATGTATAACATCAGTGACAACGTACCATTTTGTTCAGAACATCATACATGTTGATATGGGTGGCAGGGTACAGTTTCGTAAATTGGCCCTTTACACCGTTGCACAGGATAATGTCTAAATATGTGATATATACACAACATTTGACATAAACCTTTTTCAGCCAAATTCTTAAGGTGCTTTTCGTAGATCGACAGGAATAATCCCCAGCACAATCCCCTTCCCTTCAGAATTAGGGTTTCGTTCTTGAATGCCCCCATTCCCAAACTCCGCGCGCATTGCAGGAAGCGTATGAGTAATTACTTCCCTGATTATGATCACCCCCTTCCCCTGTTGACTTATCCTGATAAAATCTGGGGTACGAATATTTTGATGCAATTGAAAAAGTACATAATAGGTTTTGTACTAGATTTCTCCACCTTCTGAGACAAGCATACTCGCTCATACCATGAGAAGAATGTGGAAATTCACGTGTGTGTTTTGCTTATAATTCAAAGCGTATTCATTACATTAAGTACTGTATTGTGTTGTTTGAATGGATTTTAATCGATCTCCAAGTCAAAACTGTATTATGCGGCAAAATATCGAGGGCCTAAGACAAATCACATAGATTGCGAAAGTTAAGGACACGTTCTATTCAAATATGGATGTATTATGTTTGTAACGCACTGGATGTTGGAGAAGAAAATATATTTTACTCATCTTCAAGACAAAGCCATGACAGCTTAATTCAGGTCAGCAGATCCAAAATGTGCTTGAAGCCATTTAACGTGTGCGTTCGCCAAAACCGTCCAAAATCAGCCATTTCCCCAGCCCCACCCCCACACACACCACTTTAGCCTCGCTTTCATTTTCCAGCTGTTATTGGAGCCTATTTTGTCCAGGATAATCTAGACTTTCGACTATCATTTTTTTTCCCGCATGGCAGTGGTTGGTGAGGTGTTGATGTTGATGTCGGAAAGCACACAGGAGGGCCAGAAGATCATATAAAGTCTTCTACAACCAGGAAACAACCGTTCGGACAGTGCAACCATATATAAACCATCATATAGGCTGAACAAAGTTTTCTACACCCAGGAGACAATGAACTTAACTTACACAAATTCTCGACAATATATATTTTATATAAAGATGCCAGCAAGTATCAACATGTATGTTGTACATGCACTTCGGGGGTGTGAGGTTCAGCCAAGCAGGTGGTATCCGATATACAAGACGAGGTGCGAAAATCTTGTCTAAACAACTGAATTCAGAACTGTGCGGCTAGATCTAGACAAACACCATGCACACAGTAAACAGTAAAAGCGGTTGAATCGTGGATCGTGTTGGAAAACATTAATATAAACTAAACGGTTTTACGTCGGCAGTAGCGGTCTTTGTGGCCAAAGCAGATGTGTCCCCAAGGTCCCGAAGGAAGACCTGCAAGCAGAAATTCCAGAAATATTGAGCGCTAGCTACTACAGTGACATCTAGTCTATCAACTACACCAGCGATTTCTCTGGAGTGCTCGACAGGGCTGCTAATGTGGAACATCTTGAAGACAAAAAAAAAGGCATGTGAGTTTAGGGTGAATTTACCGAGTGCTCGACAGGGCCGCTATAGTGGAACACCTTGTAGACAAAAAAGGCATGTGAGTTTAGGGCGAATTTACTGAGTCTAGGGCGAATTTACTTAGTTTAGGGCGAATTTACCAAAGTGATTCACATCGTAGCAATTGCCATTAATGGAAACACAGGCAGCGTGGACGAGCGCGTTTGCGCATCCACACGACCGACCAGGGCTATAGTATCCGTTGCAGGCGGTACAACGAGATAATATCAAACTTCGAGACCGGCGAGATACGAAAGCCCATTGGTGGGCACCTAGCAGACTTTGCTGTCTTCCCAAACGGGCACCTGCGACAGTTTCTTGTACAAAGACGTCTACACTCGAATCGAGGTGTAGTTCAATGCATGTCACCCAGACATCGATCTAGATGAGAACATCGCCGATGCTGTAGTACAGAGAGTGCGTAGAGACTGTTTCGCCAGAACGCCATGACCTGTTTCTTGTGCAGCCTCCGCATAGGCAGTATGGAGAGAATGTCACCAAAAATTTATACAAATGCTTGATGCATGTTGGCCGCTCACACTGCATAATATGTGTTCTGGTATGTGCATACACAGACGAAAAGGGTTTCAGGCATTTGCGAATTCCAAAACACTAAAACTGCGAAAACCCCGCCTGATGGAAAAAATGGTCCTCGTAGGAGTTTGGTTTCCGAAGATGCCCCATGGCTGCAGCACGAACGAGCTAGACGTTGATACAGTGTTTGTAGCCTGTACGAGACCAATGCAGCTGCCTGCGGCGCCTGCACCATCAAGAATTCTTCACGTATATGTACGAACATATCCTGGTGCATCACAAATCATAATCTATTGATGTTCCTGTGATCACTAGAGGATCTACCCACTGAACAAATGATCTCCACAATTTCCAGAGCGACAGAAGAGTCTTGTTGCAATAAAGGTGCAAGGCTTGCTTGCGGAAACAGGTAAAATATTGAGTAAGAGACGTAGGCGAGGAAAAACCAAGTGCTGACAGTTCTACGTTTTTCGGGGGAAAACGTGCACGTTCTTTAGTGCAGTTCCTGCAGGCCACAAACCAAAAAAGACGATGCCAAATTGCAGATAATATCCATAGCGTCCAAAATACGAAAAATCTCTCTATTAACCCGATAGATTGTGAGCGTGACTCCATGTGAGTACATCTGCACAGCTTTCTGGAAACGACTTTCTGAGGAGTTACACGAGCAATTGTCCTACTTCGCTTGCGACAAGAATGGCGATCCGATTGCAGATGAAGAAGTTCGTATATATGCCTTCTTCTTACAGCACGAGGTGGAATCGGTTTGAAAACTGGAATAACTTCCAGTCCCAATGAGGTGCACAACGCCTGGCAAGTAAAGAACATGCTATCCACAATGGATGCGATTGCATACTAGAAGAGCGTCTTATAACCTGCAGAAAAGTCATCCTACCACGCACTCATCGAAGGCACACATATTACGCGCCGCACATATTTTGATCATCATCAAGGTCCACGCTTTAGACGCACGATGATCAAATAAGAAGTCTGGAAGGCCGTACGCATATTTTATGCACAAGATTAGGAGCTGATTCGTAGGTCAGGAAAGAGAAGTACACATAGCAAAGTATTTCCGGTCAGGAAATAAGGGTTTTCACAAGTTTTATCTCTACGATCTCTGTAACATCCTGTGCTATTTCATTGTTGAAGGTTTTCACGCAGCTCGCCAGCCGTTCGTATGAATACGTGGAAATCTGTGCCAGAAGATGTCGAATTTTCTGCAGCATTTTCCCAACGGAATGTAGGGAGGCTAGTTGCTAATCTTCGACTTATCTTAAAATATATCGAGAGCATCCATGCCGTATTCTATCAAGACACAGTTTCCAATACTTGACCGGATGGGCCTCCAGCCGTAATTTTGCTTTGCTGAAACAGCGCCAAGGACGGCTTTCGACTATCATTGTTGGCTCTATTCCATGTCAAATCGGTTTCATTTTCGGGCATAGACGAACTTTGACGCAATCTTCCTCTTATGTCACTTGTTTTGACTCAAATAAACAGTAACACAAGAAAGAGTGAAAACAACAAGCTTTTAAAAATACAATAATTTATTTCCCTAGAAAATATTCTGGAAAATATTAAAAAATATGAACATACGGTTTTATAGAATCAAATCCAAAATGATCCAAAAATAACCCGAGAATACAAGTTTAGTAGTCCTCATAACAAAATCTTCTACTGATTTCACGTTCGAATCCCGACGAAGAATCCAAGATGGAAGACGATGACGTATGCTACAATCTGTAGTGTTGAAGTCTACAGTTCCTTGTAGAAATAAGAATTATCACTCTTGTTTCTGATAGCTGAATACATTTTTTTAATTTAAGAAAACTGTCATTGTTCCACAATATTACATGAGCACACGTATTTTCCAGAAAAAATAACAGAATTAATCCTTTTGAATTCAAGTAATTTGAAATAACTCCAAACCAAGTAATCTAAAATAACTCCAAACAGCGCAACATACAACTTAACAGCCTAACTTTTGCTGATTAATTCTTCAAAGCATGGGTTATATGGGCTGTCTAAAATATAAACAAATGTCACGTGATCATCTTCTAGAAAATTTATAGAAGCAAGTACTTGCTACAGATCACGTTTACTCAGTGTGACCCTGACGAAAACCAATCATTTTTACTCTAAGAAATAAAATAAGTGTTTATATCTTAAAGACAAAGTCCCATCATGACCTTGGAAACAACCAATCATTTCAAAATAAAATATAACTTGTTTACGAAGGTTGCTACAAATTCTGAAACAAGGGCAGGATTTAGATCAACACCTGGTGTTTATAAACTAACAGTCAAGGTCAAACTATTTTCTAAAAAAAAAGTATCACCTCTAGTGAATACATTTATATTACAATATCATGTAATGAAAAATAAAAATTTTTAAACTGACAAACAGTTAAATTGAAATAAATATATATTAAATCAGATATAATTAAATCAAATGTACATAACATTCCATAACACGGTGAACACGAGGTGAGTTCACTGTTGGGCCTACACAAGTAGGCCATCAGATTTTGCAGCTCTTCGTTACTACCATAGGAGAAAGTACCGTCACTTCCATGTCGTGCTTGTTGTCTTCCACCTTTTGCTCCAATGATTCAAGTTCGCTAATCACGCGATCAATTTTTGTACCGCTCTGTGCACTCCAGAGTTTGTGCCACAACGCCCAACGTTTTGGTCTGCAGCAATTCTGCGTCTCCAGACCTCCAAGCCTGCTGTAGCAGTCTACCACGCCGTGGACTGGATGAGAAGCAACAACAGCAATAACTGGAGGGGAAAATGTTACAGCAAGAACTGGAGAAGCGGTCACAGCAAGAGCTGAATGGGAGACTGCAAATCGATGGGTGGTTACAGTTGGAGGATATGCCATCTAAAGAGCGGCGGGCTTGCAGGAGAGAGAGAGAGAGAGAGAGAGAGAGTGGGGAAATGAGTGCCATATTTTTTTAGAGGCAATGGATCCCAATACCAAATTTCTTTCTTGCATCCTGCTTACACTATTTTCCTTTAGGCTCTTTATTTCATGTATTTGGTTCGGTGATTCATCGCATGGGGGCGACATACCAGTCTTATGCAACTTGTATTTCAAATACTGGTATATCCCCAGTATGCTTGGTATTTTCCAGTATTTATAGTACTTTCTATATACAAAAATTGTTCATTGTGCTGGTTACTATGTCAGTTCTGTAGTCCGTACCTTGTTTGTACTAGTGTCGGTTTTGTAGCGGTTGTTTGCTTGTTCATGTGGCCAGAAGTTGCGTCTGGCGGGCTATGGCGCACACAAGTATTTATTGGCGTCCATGGCAAGAATGCTGTTTTCTTCTAGGCAGCTTTGTATCCTTTGCTCCAAATCTTCTAGTACTTTGCGTGTATCTTCCATCTCTTCTGATCTGAAGTTGGTTCGCTGGCCTCGTGGCGGTAATGAAAATTGCTGGCCTCGTTGAGGTGATGAAAATCGCTGCAGCAGTTTGTGCATATCTTCTATGCTGCTTCGAAATTTCATGCCGCACCGCAGCTCCCTCCTCCTGTAGAGCCACTATCTCCAAAGTTGTGTAAATTGGTTCTGCCAGCTCCTGGACAACTCACTGAAACTCTTCTTCATGTTGTTCAGCAGCCGCATCCACCTGCTCGTCTTCATCGTTGACTACCTTTGCAACCCAAGTCTTGCAAACGCACTTCGTCCCAGTTTTATATTGCCTGGTCAACACTTGCATGCCACGTTTGCCTTTTGGTTGTCAAAAGTCTATATTGTTCTGGAATAAAAGACCGCCTCATATGCGGGGTGGGGGGTGGGGTCCGCGTTTTGAAACCCGAATCATGCGAAAGACTTGAAAATGGTATTAACAGCTGCCTCGCTAGGCGATCAGCGATCAGCATTAAACTACGTTAAAAATCCAAATCACACACACACACACACACACATCTTACCGCGGAGGTGATAAGAGGCGGTGCCGGGGGTGGAGAGTGAGATGAGTTGGTGGTGGCGGTGTCTTCGAAGTCCTCATTTACTTTGGGCAATACAAACGGGTTTCAAATGGAGGTTGCGTGACGTTGAAATGATGCTGGTTTTGGCCGGCTTTGGCATATCCCTAAGTGGTTTCAGATCCCATTTTACATACTCAGGACTGGAATTCAGATGTAAACAAACGATATAAATCATATGCTAAATTGTATTCTACGTTTGTCAGTTAATTTTGTATATAACCACAAATTTACCTACCCACCTGTTAGCCAGGCTCCAATGCTCTGCCTATAATGTAACTACAGAGAATGGATGCAACACTGGCATCCATCCGAATCGACGTATATATATATATATATATATATATATATATATATATATATATATATATATATATATATATATATATATATATATATATATACATACATACATACATACATATATATATATATATATAGAAATAGAAGAATATCATTTATGTATGTTATGTGGCTAAAACCAAATAGAAGAATATCGTTTATGTATGTTATGTGGCAAATGTCAAATAGAAGAATATATTTTGTGTATGTTATGTGGCAAAAGTCAAATAGAATATCATTTGTGTATTTATGTAGCAAAAGTCAGATAGAAGAATATCATTTACGTATGTTATGTGGCTAAAACCAAATAAAAGAATATCATTTATGTATGGTATCTGGCTAAAGCCAAATAGAAGATGAATGTCATTTAATTTAACAGTGCTCGATTAATAAATATCTTAGACACAAATTCTTATCGTACGTTGATAAAAAAAATAACACATATATGAGGAAGCCTTTAATTCTTGAAAGAATCATTCGTAATATTTCAACTTGCACAATATCTTTTCGGCATTCCAAAGAAAAGAAAACTTGGGTGTTTGACTACTTTATTAAGATAATTACAAATATATATATATATATATATATATATATATATATATATATATATATATATATATATATATATATATATATATATATATATATATATATATATATATATATACTATGCCATGCTACGGTAACCGATCTTCGCTGATCGATGGTAGAATTTAAACCCGCACCTTATCGGTCGCGAATCGGGATAGGTACCACTGGGTCACCGCGGCTCCTACCTCCATTAGTCGCCACTTAGAACATGCAAGAGAGCGTATCGGGTCTGTTTTACTAATTTATTTTTTAAAAAGAACAACAAACAAAAACAAAATTTGAAATATAATTTACAGAATTTAGAAAGGGAACGATAATTTCAAATTTTAATGAATTTGTTAAAGGAATCAATGTCATAAGTGGCTTTAATTTTATGATTTTCTGCATACAAATAGTTATTTGTGCAGTATTAAAATCTTTTAGTTATATTATTTATGGTATATTTATAGAAGCTGTACATTTAACATTAATCAGTCTACCACGAAAGCCTACGCGTATTGGCTTATACAGCATAACATGAACGGGGCCGAATCAGGTCAAGCGTTGCGGGGGAGGTGGGGCAAAATTTCAAAAGGGCTCTGACTTTCCTCGAATGGGCACCAAAGCAAAAGTCGATGTGTCTATTTACTCAATGTGTGCATAATACTCAATCAACGTACGCAAGAACAAAATGATTGTCAAATTTCAAGTGACTAGTGACTGCTGTGATGGATGAATATAAATAAAATAATATACTGAAAAAATGCATTCGTTAAAATATACAACTATATGAAGCTGATACACACACACACACACACACACACACACACATGCACACACACAACATAACCAGAAACAACAAAGACAGAATCATAACAAATACAAGCATATTAGCGGCACATTTTAGCATACAAAATTGATATAAATACAAATGTTTTGCATTTATATGGGCGTAATGTTACAGATTTTAGAACCTATTACCGTATAGTTTAAATAATTTAAAAGAAAGTTTAAATGAAGGACAGAAGTTGAGTGCCTGACAGAACGGATCTGAGCAACAACGAGTGATTCCTGAATGAGAACAGAAATTTCTAAGGTAGTGTTGTACTAATTTTGGGTGTAGACGACTTTCATAGAAAGGGCGTTAAGGAGTGTCCATTAAGTTCAAAAGATTATTAAGAAGGTTAGATACTAGGACTTTGGTATGAACGGAACGGCTTGGCATACAGTGATGGACTTGTGGTGTTTAATTTTCTCATGGTCAGAGTGTCAGTTCAATTTTCTCGTACATTTCACTTGAAAAATCTGTAAAGTCAACATTGAAATATTTCTGCTAGTTTTGGAAACTGTATTCGTTTAGAGCAAAAAATTATATGCTGCCCTCAATGATGCATCCGTAGCCAGTGTGTGTGTGTGTTGGATTTGTTACGTGAATTTAACATGTTTAGTCCTATCGGTACGATGTCTGAAGTGTTACAGTTTATAGTGATGTCTAGCACTGGGGCATCATGCCGCAGACATATAGCATGATGTCCTACCCAGTCACATTATCCTGACACCAGACGGACCAGTCCTAACACTAACGGCTTAAAGCTGAGCGCCAAGCAAGGAAACTGCTAATACCGATAAATAAAACAAGAAAGAAAGAGAAATCTTCTTCTTTTCATTGTTATCATTATTAACCGAAACTTATAATTGCAATTTTATCTTCGCGATGTGTGTGGGTTAGTATAATTATTATTATTATTACTATCCAAAAGCAATAAGTGCAATTTTACTTCGCAAGGTGTGTGGGTTAATAATAATAATAATAATAATAATATTGTTGTTGTTGTTGTTATTATTATTATTATTATTATTAACCCAAAACTGTAAGTGCAGTTTTACTTCGCAAGGTGTGTGGGTTCATTAAGAGCAAGTAGTCATTCTATATTGGTTATCTTAGGAATTAAACTAGGCCTGTTTAGTCACGGCAAAGTTGAAACAATGTTTTATTCCATGTCGACAATGGGACTGGGACATTGGCGTATACAAGCAGACGATTCATGGCCAGTATTTCCCCCGAGAAAATCTGGTCCCCTAGTTACGAGTTGGTGATGCCCGTTTCGTCTTTACTATGCGAATGGTTCGAGTTTTATGCCGCCTCCGCAAGTTATACATGCAATCGTTAAAAGTAAGTGGGTGTACAGTTGCTTTTATTCTCTTGTTTTTACAATAGCATCAAGTAAATTGAATGTTTCAACATTGCAGTGTTATATACACGACCTAGATGCCCCATACTATGAGATCGTGTTAACATGCTTTCAGTTCTCACGCAGTCAGTTATCTTGTCTCTACCTTATCGCCAAGTGGACTCGTCCAAATCAGTAAACGTTAGTTAGGTTCTATTATCCGTTTCCCCAAGCTTAGCTCACCGAGTTATTGTGTGGGATTGTGTGTATTTTCCTGTGTGTCTCATTTCTTAAACACTTGATCTCGGACTGCATATACACAGATGATAGTACGTCCAAACTAGACTTTCTGGGACTTGTAATTCGGATAAATTGTGGGTAATGAACTTAGAGATCAGACCATTGTCCTATATAACTACTAGGCAAGTCAGCCTGTGCGATGGAAGTCAATTAGGGTGTTTAAACAACAGTTTGAGCTTTCGTTCAGAAATCAGACACAATTATACAATTAAAGGATAGTATGGGGGATTTTCTGTCCCCCAAAAGGAGGGATGTAGTTGACAGATTAAGAAGACGTCTGGAGTTTTATCGACAGCACCAAGATCAAACGTATCAGAGGTACGATTACATTGCGGACACAATATATGAGCAACAAAGACAGGAAGCGTACTTATTGAGACAGAAATGGTTGGAAAGTAAAGCAAAAAAGTCATCGAAAAGTAAACCCAAATCGGACAGCAGTCAAGCGGACCACCGCAACGTTCTCGTAACTGTAAGTTTGTTTTCATTTTTTTCTTATTCATTGATATACATGTACGTGTAAATAATAGTTCCCCATCTAAACCCCGCTTCGCGTAGTGGGACGGTCCCTGATTCGCGCTGACCAATCGTCACACAGCCCCAGGCCAACAAAGTAGTACGTTAATTATGCCAGTGTAACTAAACCCAAGTCGATAGGCTCGCGGTGCCAACATACCTCAGTGTTAAAAGATAATGGGATCGGTACAGATTTTTGCACTTCCCATTAGATCAACGCGAGATAAATGCAGCTGATCTTTGAAAGGTGATTATAATATATGATTCAAATTTATTTCGCTATTGGAAAGTTTACCTATGTCAAAGTTGCTATTTATATTTGTGATTCTTCGTAGTTACATGTACTAATAATCATAGTGATCTTTTTTCAATTGACTTTTCTATTCGGAGAAACTATTTTTATGGGAGTTTTGTGCATGTAACATATCGTTCATTGAGTGGATTTATTTTGTTTTTACAAGCCAATTAATTTGATTAAATTGGATCTCCGCTTTCAGCGAGCTTGACTGATCAGCTGGAATTACAAGTTCGGTATTTCGTTTCACACTGTGTATTTACATACGTGGATATTTCCAATCATCGGTGGAATGAAAACCTAGCGATTACCCCGAGGATTTCCAGTGATCGTTTTGAAGACGATAATTTTCTCTTTTTATAATGTGAGTGTTCTTTGCCGAAAGCCGTTAAATGGGAAAATGATATACCGAGAAGTCAGCTGGGATGGCAAATTCAAAAGTAACTTTCGATTTTTGGAGCTTGGTAAACGACATGCGCTGTTTGTTGATCAATAGTGTCATTTTATGTTTTAAATGCAATAACATTTCAGAGGAAAAAGTTGCTGGGAATATGTAGTCCGAGTCTTAAATACTAGTATTTTTAAATATTAAAACGACAACAAATACGCAGAAAGAAGTATGCAGATCTATTTTTAGAGGGAAACCCTCCTTCCTGATTGGAAAATATTGAGCACTGAAGTAGTGGAGTGACCCGGCTTTTAATCGTGTCTAAACCGCGACCAAATGTTCAGTAATTCATCATTTTAAGCTTACCGTATCTGCTCCCTTGAGAAAAAAGTCAGTTGCTAATAGCATAGAGTACAGTTCTGGCAATATCTAATGCATAATAAACCTGGCTTTGTGCTATTCATGCAGACGAGTATTATAACAAGTTATATAATTCAAACCGGCCATTTAATTTTTAACTGGTTGGCAAAAGATTTGTTTGAAATGTTTTGCTAGATTGAAAAAAAATATTCTTGCTATGATTTGTCGAAGAACGTTTTGATAATTATATAATTGTGTTATTTGCCCAAAAAAATCATTATGAGTTAATAGAAGATAAATACTTTAGATTGAAATGTAATCTCAAGGACCACCCACCCACCAAAAATTGAATGGTCGGCGCCTTACACGAGTGTTATTTCAAAGGCAATTACACGAGTATTTACGGCAAAGGGTTCATGGAAGTTACAAGTGCGGTGGTACTAATTTTATCCAAATGAAAGGGTTTAGTGTGATCGTGGTCACTACGGAAAGAATAATAATTTGTGTAACAGAAATGTGTATAAAATGCTCTCGTTCCTTTAAATTGTTGGTAATAACAGCCACGCGGCATCAGTTACTATCGCAAATTGCAATTGTCGAATTGGTCAATAATATTTAAGCAGCATTATTTATAGGCTCAAATGGGGTTTGAAAACATTGAAAATTGGTTAAATTTTAATGGACAATTGAACGCTTGATTTCATAAAATAAAATTTATTATATTATTTTTAGCTGTATAAAAATCAGTTGGGAGATCATAAAGTATTTTAAATTAACATTCAAATTGTATGGAAATTAGTTCGGTCAGGGTTAAACTACACAGACCCGGATCTACATCTCATAATGCCCCGACAGAGCTGGGTGAGTGCAGTTAATAAAAAGTAAACGTAGAGCAAATAACATACCTCGATATGTCAGCGTATTTTGCGACGGCATATCAGGGTCTCCTTTGCTATTGGATTTAATTTTGATACGTGTATATACGGTGCATTGTACAAATAATCGTTATGAATTGTTTTAAGAGAGGAAGTAAGCATGCTTTGCCATTAACTCGTCAAAGTAAAGGTAAACATTCGGAAATCTTCTAAAATAAAGATTCCAAAAAGAAAAACCAGAAGGACTTGAAGAGTAAGAATGAATGTACAGCAAGATTATGGCGTGCGTTTCTTTGTCTGAATGCTTTGATTAATAGGTTTTGAATACTTTGCACGATAGCTTTTGCAGATATTTACTATTTTTATGCAATGGTTCCCAACCTGTGGGGCGGAAGGAGGGCTGGACGCAGGGTTAATCCAAGGGATATGTACAGCTGTTTATATGGGTGGGGGGGCTGCAAAATGTTTTAAGAAAGGGCCATCATACTTGAAAAGGTTGAGAAGCACTGTTTTAATGTATGACTAATTAGGTCGTGGTGGATAATTTACTTTTGAATTTTTCATTAATGACGATGTGATACCTATATTGTATTTTTAATGGTATTATTATTACAATTAATAATATAGAAACATGGCACAAGAAGTACCTGATGACGTATTCTATCATTAACCTGTTATATGATTGTATTAGTGGATATAAATATTAACTGGTCTTTAAGATTTAACATGGTCTAAATAACTTATTACAGTTACTTAAAGACTGGAATAACTTGTCTTTTTTTTGTTATTGCAATTCCATTTATTTACATTTGTAGAACTTAAATTTCAGTCTGCATTAAGTGATCTATATAGCGGGTGCTGTGCTGACGTGCCGTTAAACCCTGATATATATTACAGACAGAAGGGAAGGGGGTGAAAGGAAATGCGCGTTATAATTGGTTTAGAATATATTTTAAAAAGGGATCTGATTTTTAGAGATTAAGGTAAAAAGAAGCGTGACAAACAATTGCCGATTTACATTCCTTGGTCTAAATATTTTTGGATGTTTTTTTGTTTTTTTTTGTTGCGCCCATGTGTCTAAATAGCACATTTGAACCATCACGTATAATATTAGAGTTATGCACGTGGCGTTAAACCCGATACATGCCAACGTCAATAATTAGCGCAAATTGGTCTTTTGTTGGCTCTTTCAGTCCGATTCTAATATTAGAAAGATATTAATATAGCTGTTATTGGAAAGGACACTCCCTTGAAAATTGAAACGACTTTGAAACTATTTTTTGTGAATTTTCCCAGTTCAAAGAAATACAGTTACCATTTACTAGTGATTGTACTGTACAGTTTTTGTCTTTCGTTTGAAATTTTCACAAGTGGGTGGAAGACCTTTGATTTATGGGGGTGGAGAAAGTATTTTTAATGCAGAGTTGGGCTGAGCATACTTCTACATCCATGTAGGTGGGAATAAGTTGAAACGCATCCCATGTATATGCGAATCTGATAGTGTACATCCTCGTACGAGTATATGGGAATCTGATAGTGTACGTCCTCGTACGAGTATATGGGAATCTGATGGTCAACATACGTGTGTATGGGAATCGGATAGTCAAAAAACGTGTGTATGGGAATCGGATATTCCGATCTAATGCGAGTTAAAAGCTCAAGGTCGGACCTGTAGTTTCAAGAAGCTGAGTGCCCTTGTTGGAAAAATTAGGAGTCCGCTTAAAAAAAATGCAAAAATAAGAGAGTCCTCAGTGTACATTAAAACATGACAATTCTTTATTTCTGTTCATAAATTAATGTAATGTCAGCTTAAGTATTTTTGTTAGTGAAAATGTGCACTCAGAATGTACAGTTTATATATAACACAGGATCAGTGGCTGGTCGCGCTGCAGAAAAAATTTGGGACGTACGAGAGGGTATTTGAAAGTTCTGTGATAGTGGTGCTTACAAAGCTTTGCATAATCTAACGATAAATATAGGTGTCATCCAAATTAATGTTTATATTTCGTCTTCTTACGGTTTCTCTTCGACGTCCGTATGACGGGTCCCCATCTCCCATAAATGGTTGAAAATTTTAAGGGGGCATCGCAATGCTTCTATAGCTACCGCTGATTATACTGCTATTATTTTTACAAATATTAACTATGTTGCTCTTGCAGCTACTGCTTCACCAACAGCAACTACTGCTACTACAACAATTGTCTTGTGATCAACCAAAGTTTAGTATGGTCTTGCTTTGCATCGGTATTGAAAAAACATATGCTCGTCAAATCGTGATATATATATATATATATATATATAGAGAGAGAGAGAGAGAGAGAGAGAGAGAGAATTTTAATCGGTAATATTAAGGTATTATAAGGAGTGGCACTTGAATAGAAAAGAAATGTTTATAAATTTTCCATATTTGCTTACTGCAATTAAATATTTACGTAGTACTTTGAAATGAAACTAAAAGGCACCTTTGATCTAAGCAAAATATGTGCACACAATGGATTAGACCTAACGTGTACATCAGAAGTATTATCCTTACGAGTTATTTTGCCACTCCTAAATAAATATTCAGTTCGATAAATCTGGAGCGCCAGCATACATTTCGGAGTATCAAGTAATTTAAAATCAGCTGGAATTTAAATCTAGTGCCCTAACGGTTTTAAACGTCGAGGAATATGCCGCAGTAACCTATTTAAATTTTAGTTTAAAGAGATTTATTCACCTGTACTTTATGAAGATTTAGAACTGGGATTAGGAATTGCATACAGTGAAACGTGCCATGGACTTTATATGTAACGTAGGGACGTAAAAGTTGTTCTCTTCGTTATAACGGTTAACTTTCACACATACACGCTTATTCGTAAGGCTGGCTTTCGGCCAACAGTTCTTCTCCTTTATTTTTTATTCACCACTAGTAATGTCAGAAAAAAAAGCGAAGAACAACTTGTTGGTCTATGCTAGTCCAATTTTATATATCATTATTTCAAGAGAAAATTGCACTTTCTAAATTGTCTTAATGTTTTCTGTTTGCCTTTCTTGGCCGTTTAATAACGGGGGAAAATGGTAGTATCTCGTATATGTATTAAGTTGCCGCGGTTATGGCGAGATAATTACACGGGATATGCGATGAATACATTTCATGTACGTCAACAAGACGAACTATATTAACATGATTATGTAGACATAGTGACAAATCGATAAATATGTAATGGCTACAAATCACGTCAACGCTTTCCAACAGTAACTCCTGTTGACGTAAAGACGTCCTTTTCATCACATACGTAACAGCAACGTCGGGCGGTGAAAACTGCAGATTAGTACTTCCATAGTGTCCATTATTTTATGAACGCATGCTTTCTGTTGTTTATTATAACAACTCATAAATTGTTTGCAAAAAATCTACATATACTTTCAGTTCACTTTTTTTAAACCCACGTTTTGTAAAACAGCAAACGTCTGATTTTTTTAAAGATTTAAAACTGCTAGTAGTGTGAGAAATCTGTTTGCACTCTACAGAAACCAAGACTTCAAATCAGTGACATAATGTTATATTTTTATTGTATGTATTGTTGCTTCTTTGTCAATGCATATGCTATTGTAGGCAGTGAAATAACCTGTCATCGATCTATATTATCACATTAACAAAATTTACCTTGTTGATTCATATCACTAAATCATTTCTCTTATTAAAGTAACGAAGTAAATGTACTTATTCAGATATTTTGTCAATGAACGTTTTACATAGCTGTGGTTTTACGATTATGCGTTTTTAAAAATATATTTTTGATATATGAGGGCCATACAACGATTTCTTCCCAATGAGAGTAGATATTTAAAAACACAATATAGTGTACATTGCCATCAAGTAAACGCCCATTGTATCATGATATTGAAAATTACTATGATTCTTTGCAAGTTTCACAACTGGAAAACACATTTTTCTCTGAAATTCCCATAGTAGAGTGGTTGAAATTTAGGAGCATATCCGGTAATTGAGGGCACATGCGGTGAAATTGTTGTAGACGGTTGCTCTCTTTTACGTTCGCGAATGGAAATCTTTGATAGGTTAGACGTCGTCAGTGTTTGGAGATTTGGGGCGGATAGTTTCCGAGTTTTACTGCCTCCAAACGAGTAGTCACAAATTTATCGCTGTCGAAGGTATTTTCTGAATAAGGGGCGCACCTTTGACTTGAATTACCGAAGTCAAGCTCGTTCATGTTGTCATTGAAGCGCTGAATGTGACCCCTGGGTGCGTTTGCTTTGTATTGTGACCATTGTTGATACTGAGATTCTCAGGTGCGACAAAAAGTAGCAGGTTACTTTATTTCTGTCCAGAACTAATTTAAACCCCGATTGCTGTTTTCACCTATATATCCCCAGTATGAACCGTTCAGTGTAGATTTTGTATTGGTTTTTTTTTTCTTCTTCTAAATAAATGTTCATGAATATTTGTTACTACACGATACGTCGGTGTGCATGAATCATGTTAAAACGTTATTGAGTCGGAAAGACACCTGTTTCATCTTGCATACATACATACAGTCAGAAAGACAGACATGCAGGTAGATATTTAGAATTTACGTGATGTAAGGTGGAGAGAAGGATGGATTTATAGATTGCAAAGTAGGTAGGCAGCTAGACGCAGTACTTCATCTCTGAACGGGCCTTTGTAATCGAAGTTGACGTTCCTTTTATTGTCCTATATAACTTGAGTACATTTACTTATATTTTTATCAAGGTTTTACTGGTTTAGTAGCCAACTACCGATTTGTTTACATTGGAGTGAGATTAATTTTGCTACAAGGCGAGGTTTGGCAAAAGTTCGAGACGCTATGTTCAGATAACAAACTTTTGAGGCTCAAAAGCGTCGATCCCCACAGCCGCCAGTAAACGACGGCTAGATATAGTGCTTACACTTAGATGTGTGTGTGTGTGTGTGTGTGTGTGTGTGCCCGCCCATCAGCAAGATCATTATACAGTCGGAAATGTGGGTCTTTCCTTATAATTGTTCCCTCGCGATTAGAAGAAAACTTGGCGACCATGTGATACCGTGACTTTGTTCACGTGTTTGAGCATTCGCTGTATCGTGCAACAAACTCCTCATATACACTGTTGGCTCAACCTTCCAGTTACTGTATAATTACTGTGTGAGCTGGAAAAAAAAAAACGTTTTATTTGGGAGGTGGTCTCATTTCAGATGACAAATTTACTCTTTTCTCTTTTATTTGGTAAATGAGAAGAAACGAACGATGCTGTTATTGTGAGTGACCTTTGTGCGGGTTTGGATGTGAGCGTGTACAGTATTCAGTATAGGGCTTTACAACACGTCATCACAAGTCAAAGACACGTCATCACAATTCAAAGACCAATCGAGTAAGTTTGGGTATCCCCCTAAAATCCTAAAAACCAAAGTTGGGAGGTAAAGTAAGTATAATCCTTGAAATATAAATCATATTTGTTGCATAAACAACACTCGTTTAAAAAGACAGAGACCTCAGCTGGAACATCCTAATGGGGCGCATCCCAGGGTGTAAAGCAGGCACGTGCAACCTCTGGCCCGCGGACTTGGCTGCAACCTTGTTTTATCCGTTTATTTACATAATGGGGTATAGCTTTAAAAATCTTCTTTTTGGCTCGCGCCATGAAGAAGTTGCGCATGCCTGATATAATTGGTTGCTTTGATTGGTTGCCTCTTTTTGAATACAATAAATCGATTCGTGCAATTTCCACAAAGCAGGGTGGGTGTATTTATGCAAGAGGCAAAAGAGATTACAAGTGTCAGTGTTATAATTTTTTTGATGTTTACTTCATAGCTTCTTATGGTTAGTTTGATATTTTGCAACATATTTCATGAATAGTAGCAACAGTAGTAGTAGTAGTAGTAGTCGCAAACTGTCGATTGACAATTCTGTTTTTCTTTTTCTAGTTTAGTTGTGTTTGTAACGTATGCTGTAGCGACCGGTTTACAGTGTAGACCACGAGCATGCATTTCAAGTAATTACTTTTCCTGCGAAATTCGGAGTTTTGTGATGGTGAATTTGAATTTAAGTCTTGAGTTAAATTGTTTTCTAGTCCACATGTATCTTGCATAATTAGCTTAAAACTTTTAAATTTGGTTTACCTTACGTACATTGATCATTAGGACTTTCAATTTAGTGTACCGTACATACATATATTATTAGGACTTTCAGTTTAGTGTACTTTAAATGCATATATTTTTAGGACTTTCAATTTAGTATACCTTACATGAATGGATTATTAGGACTTTTAATTTAGTGTACCTTAAATGCATAGATGTTTAGGACTTTCAATTTAGTGTACATTACATGAATTGGATTATTAGGACTTTCAATTTAGTGTACCATACATGAATGGATTATTAGGACTTTCAGTTTAGTGTACCTTAACTGCATATATTATTAGGACTTTGTGTACCCTAAATACATATATGTTTAGGACTTTCAATTTAGTGTGCCTTACATGAATGGATTAGTACGGCTTTCAATTTAGTGTACCTTACATGGATGGATTATTAGGACTTTCAGTTTAGTATACCTTACGTGAATGGATTATTTTTGGACTTTAAATTTTTCAATTGAGTACCTTACATGCATAGCTTAATTAGGACGTCATTTAATATACATAACATACATATAGCTTATTTGGCTATTTAAGGTGTCATTGAACATTTACAAAACATTTACGTTTTGCTTCTTGTACGCTACTGTATGCACTGCCGACAGTATAAACCCAAATATGCTGTTGCATAATGTACCGGCAGATCTTGGTCTGTGTTGTTTGTTCTAAGGAATACTCCTAACAAACTGCATAAACACGAATCTGTTGGTGATGTGGTAGATCAGTGTCTATGACGTTTGCAGTTAGTTCAGACTTATACGCGAGTATGTACGGTAGTTAAAAGAATGTCTTCGATCTCTGGGATCTGAACATATTGGAAGCCGATGTACAAGTATTTATTTCTTCATTGAGATTGTATATGTAAGCCAGTCAAAAGTTTGACAATTGTACATACATGTGAGTTGTCGGTAGTGCGATATAATGCCACGTGTTGACATTTTAATAGAAGCTCTATGAATTTTATGTTACAAACGATCAGTATTGTAACAATATTTAGTTTGAAAATTGACATGCGTTAGGACTTACCCCCAACATTTTTATTTTCCATTCAATCGGTATTCAATTCAGTGTATTTATGTCAGGTGGTACGATCTATCTTCAGGGCCCTTGCACACGGTATGCCAAAGCCCATCTAGCGGTAAACTATTGTCTTGTTGCCATTCCAGTAACTGCTGTCCACTCTCAGGCCTGGCGCTGTTTGGTTAATTACGTAATAACGCGTGGTACTAGCTTCTCCAGATTGTCCGGTTAAGTGATGATCTGTCATCGTGGTCAGTCACAACATTTACCGATTCATACTGTTATTCAGTCACTCGGTCTTTCAACCAGTTTTCATGACATTTTCAGTATGAACCAATCTTCACTTTGAAATGAAGTTGAAAAAATTCAGAATTTGACAAAAGAAAAAGAATCTTGTTTAAAACAAATTCCATGTTAATTGACACACAGTG
Source organism: Sinohyriopsis cumingii (assembly GCA_028554795.2). Taxonomy (NCBI): domain Eukaryota; kingdom Metazoa; phylum Mollusca; class Bivalvia; order Unionida; family Unionidae; genus Sinohyriopsis; species Sinohyriopsis cumingii. Next base: position 151,743,036 of record CM068829.1, on the reverse strand, counting down.
ACATGGTTATCATATGTCTGAGGTATTCGTCAAATTCATTTACAGGTATATTATTGTGGCACGTGTCTTTAACGGACCTAATCATATAAAGACTAATTCACAAAAGACACACTCGTGAAAAGACACGTGTTCATAAAGGACGGCAATATTGAACCCACTTTTTAAAATTAAATTTACTTGAATATTACACGTAATACACACAAACTAAATGACGAAATTTCATGATCCCTAGACTAATTGTTTGAAAGCTCTCGCTGTAAATTAAATAGCAGTTCTTAAACATACTCCTTAAAAATGTTTAAGTTTATATTGATGTGCAAAGTTCTGTTAACTTAGCAAAGGAGTTGAGAAGAATTACAATAACTGATTATTTAACACACACACACACACACACACACATATATATATATATGGTGTGTGTGTGTGTGTGTGTGTGTGTGTGTGTGAGCAAGTACGCTCAGGCTAGGACGTGCTGCCTTTTTTAAAACTTGAATGTAAGTCATGGAATAATATCTTTTCTGCATCTTGTCGTCTAAAATCAGTATTTGTTTCAAATTAAGGAACGAGACACAACATTATATATGTATAATGTTAGAATAAAACATAATAAGCTTGTTCCCCGTAACATAATTTAATATGGTAAAGAAATTAGGGATTTATTAAAATAGATTTTCGTTTTCCCTCCCTTCCTGCAATGATTGGTTGTATGTAGGTATTATTATTTGGGTATTGTATTTGAATAACATTTTTCTTTTTTCTCTAATATGTGAGTGAATTATAGACCGAAGGTATTCATACAGCACTATGTTACTGAATTTGAAGTTGGAATGCGTATTGTATGATATAGATATACGGTACTTGAGTATATAGATATACGGTACTTGAGTATATAGATATACGGTACTTGAGTATATAGATATACGGTACTTGAGTAAACTGTTATCGTTGTGTATCTGCACAGTAGCCACATCTCCATGGCTTTTGTCAGTATGCACATTCTTCCGGGTTTGTTTCTTTTTTAATTACCTTACAGTTTATCACTGGTGTGTCTATTCATTGTGGATAAATGCGTATGTAACCAAACCTTCTTGCCTGACCACTTGGATATCACAAACACTAATTTAATCCAGTTCACTTTATTTTAAAACTTTTTTCCTGATAGTATATAATTTATATACGCTTTTATCTTGAATGAAATATATACGATGATACATTTGACAGTATTCTACGAAGACTGTCTATGTTTTAAAGGAGATTGTCTTTTTTGTTTTAACCATTGAAAAAGTTGATTAAAAAATAAAACAATTATTAAAAAACTTTGGTAATATTGAAACCAATCTGTCATTTGTATTCACCAGGAATATTTTTTCTTATGAGATTCTCGCTGTTTGGATGAAAGGGAACTGTTTCTAGGGGAAGAAAGAAACACGGTGAATTCTGTTCTGTACATAGGTTTAGAAAAGTTGTTTCATTTCAGTTATGTGTTGAAACATGGCAAAGTCTTAGATCTGCTGTGATTTTAGTTTTTCCTTCACTAATTAGAGTATCAGAGCCACGTATTTTGTACCTTCCTCCTTCAGTAATTAAGTGTACTAGGGTTCAAGCATAAGACTGGTTGTATGTTGTGCTTTTCTCCTACAGTAATTATATATTAGGGCCAAGTTTAAGATCGGCTGTATTTTATACTTTCCTCCTTCAGTAATTAGATATTTGGGCAAAGCTTAAGACTGGTTGTATTTTATACCTTCCTCCTTCAGTAATTAGATATTTTGGCCAATCATAAGACTGATTGTATTTTGTACTTTCCCTCTTTAATAATTAGATATTAGAGCCAGTTATAAGACTGTCTTTTGTACCTCCCTTCTTCAGTAATTAGAGTATTAGGGCCAAATGTAAAAGATATAATATGCCTCTCGTATTCCGTGTGATTATCACTATTTCCACTATTTAAAGGTCAAGTACATTACGACCCAATCTACGCAGATTTCCATAATATATATTTTAGTACATTTCAAGACTTCCAATTTATAATGACCGCCCCTATCTGGTACCTCGGCCACCTCCGTCTCCTTTTCCATGTTGTTTTCTGTAATAAGAATCTTACTGTTTTGTTTCTTTTCAGAAGAGACTGAAGCACAGACTTGAGAGTCACAATAATCCAGAGAGTCAGCAGAACGCTGAAAACGTCTACCAGTTTGACGAGAACGATTCTCCTCCTGCTAAGAAAGCGGCAACAAACGCGAACATTGAGGGCCAGTTGTCCAGTGTACAAGTCCATATTTTTCAACAAATATCGGATGGAAAGACGCAACAAGACCAAAAGATAAATGTGACTGTTAGTACCAGTCTTAAAAGGAGTGAACATTCACAGGACCAGTCTAGTATTCACACCAATATCGAGTGCAAACAGGAACCACTCAGTGATAGTCAAGGTATTGGTTCCCACGAATCAGGGTCTAGTGTAAATAGTGGTTCGGATATAACCCTTGATCCGGAATTTGCGGATATCTTGCATACGATTGAGCAGGACGAGGAACTTCCTCAAGAAATCATTGATGAACTAACAAAGTTCGATGAAATTTGCAAAAGTGTTCACGTGTCAGAAAGTAATGATTCCATGTTGAATTCAGACATGTTTGGTGGAGGCACGGCCACTGGTTCTCCCAGTGTAATGCCGGTATCTCATGCAGGGATGAATATGTACATGGATCCTAATTCTAACATGGGACCGGTCAGAACTCCTTCTGTACCACAGTACAGGAGCCAAGCCCATCAACCAGCTATTTCTGATACTGGCCCTGCGGCAGAAACATTAAAACAGATGGCTGCTCAACATCAGAATCAGCACACAGGTGCTTTTGGAATGAAAGGATCTATAATGGATCCATTCGCTTTGAATGATCACCTAACCGACTCAGGACAATATCGGAATCAAGCTAGAAACGGTTTCCCACCAGATTATCAGCAACAACAGCAACAACAACACTACCCGGGTATTTCACGATCGAATTACGTACCTCCAATGTCATATGCTCAGACTAAACCTCATCCATATGGTGGAAACAAACCTTTAACCCACTACCCGCACGACGTTGTAACCCCAGCCGCACAAGAAGGCCCACCACAACCTTCGTCTCTACAACAACTTCAGAACCAGGTGGCTCACTTCAACCAGGGACCACATATGGAAATCACACAAACCCAACACATGCAGGTATCCGATGGCTCCCATCGAATGCAGATGTCTCAGACGCAACATGTCCAAATGAGGCAACCAGTACAGAACATTTCCTTAACCCAACAGCAAACGTTTTCAATGGGTATTGGACAGAATCAGTCTCAGCAGTATGATCCGATGAATATCAATATGATGCAAGGGAAGATGGCACCAGACCAGAGACAGTCTGGCCAAATGCCCTACATGAATCGGCCACCACCGGAATACAAAATGCAGCATTCAAATGGAATGGCAAATACAATGTCAACGAACGGACTAGGACCAAATCCTTTAGAGACAATGCAAAATATGGTGAATCAGACCAGTACTCTCGCCAACCCTGCCTATGCACCCGTGAAATCGGAGAATAGTACCATGCACTTGTCAAATGGAATGATGCAAGGTGGTCAAATGTCGGGTATGCAACAGATGTCTAATTCAATGCCAGTCAGTTCCCCCATGCAGAATATAGTCTCGCAGTCACAATTGTCAAATTATTCCAATCAGGCTGTACAGCGACAGACGTCGTACCCAGGGGCTCAACCCCAGAGTCAGGGACGTCCACAGCGAACAGTTACCCAAGAAACGTATACTAGTGCAATAATGCGAAATCAAAGGCCTCCTAACGTTAATATAGGACCAGATGGACTTAATATATCTCAGCCGAGAAATCCCCACGATTGGCCAAGACCAATGATGCCAGTACAGGGACCGAGGGGTGGCGGGATGGGTATGCCACGACCACAGATGGCGATGGCGGCAGAAATGATGCGGTATAGGTCATATTCATCCGATGGGTCAATGAGTGCTACGGCTGCGGCGGCTCAAATACAGATGCAACAGAGACCGATGCAAAGCATGCAAAGTATGCCAATGGGAGCTATGCAGTCCCAGGCAGCAATGATGCAAGTAGGTCCGCAAGCGCAGCAGATGATGATGCAACAGCGCATGCAAATGTCTCATCAGCAAATTAGTCAAAGGACGTCCCATATGGCGGGAAATGTAAGCTCCGTGTCAAGTGCTATGTCCGGTCACCCTCCGACTTACCCTCAGTCGGGTTCAAGTAATGATGACATTATGACTCTATTAGACGGTACAGCTCCAAATCCTAGTACGGATTTTTTTGACGTTCAGACTTCTGGGCCTAATTCAGATACGAATTGGATGGACCTTGACGACATTTTGGGTACTCCAAAATGAATTCATTATGTAACATATTTTAAAAAGTAAACATTTATTCATGAAGACGTTCTTTGGAGAGCAACAAGTTATTTATACATTATATTTCTTGCGCTGACGTTTAAATGCCAAACAAGAAGAAAATAGAAAGGCAAATTTTACTTGTTATGGACCAAATATCATTGAACCATACTAAATTCATATGACAGAAATAAATGGTAAGTTATAGTCAGTTGCATTGAACGATGAACGTATAAAGCAGTAATCAAGTCCCGCCAGTGTATGGCGGGGATTTGGGGCTTGTCCGATTGTTTACATTTTATACATTTGCTTTGAGACATTCTTATGGGTTAACTTCTACCTCTGTAAGCACTGCTAAAGCAGTGAATCAATTTGTCAAGGTAAATGCAAACAAATGTCGTTGATACTGGTACATGCTTGATGTATTCGCCAATCAGAAAGGCGGTCCATGTTTAAATTCAAATATACGTGTACCCTGATCAGTGGTTGCGTAATACACTATATATATATCGAGATGTAAACGAGAAAAATAATGCCATTTCTACATGTGTAAAATATGGAACGGGATCTGCCAGCTCACTATACAACGGTAGATTTGGGTTTACATTGTTCAGATATTGCCGCATTCCAGAGGCGAATACATTCAGTAGATACATGTATGGCATATAGTGTCTACTCTCATTGTGTCGATTTGCAATATAATCAAGCTAGAAGGTGAACGACGCCCAATGAAAGTATATCGTTTTGTTAGGAATTATTTTTCCGGTGAATGATTTCATGTCGAACTTTACGTTTAGTACAGTATATAAATTATTCAACACGCATTATTATTAGACCCGTCGTAATACTACTGTATATACAAACATGGTCAGAACGACACGAAAATTATAGTTGTATAGATAAAGGTAATTTATATTCATTAGCCGACATGTTGAGAACTGGCGTAAATATTTGTTTTTCTCCTCAGACATACATTGATTCAACAGTTTAATGTAAAGAACTTTTTAATTTTTTTTTATTTTCGTTGTTGTCAGTATCGGTTTTCTTAAACACGTTGTGACATCGTGACTTGTAGAAGAGATTCGAAGTACAAACGTTTTGGCAAGCTGATTAAAATCAGACCTCAACTATCCTACCGTACGTCAGTGGATATCTGATTTTTATCAGATTGAACGTTTTGGTTAAATAGTCTTAATTCTGTTTCGACAGTAGTATCTCTAAATTAACTTTCTACAGTCGTATCTCTACATTGACTTCCTACAGTAGTCTCCTTAAATTTAATTTTTACAGTAGTCTCTCTTAAATTTACTTTTTACAGTAGTGTCCTTAAATTTACTTTCTGCAATAGTATCTCTGAACTGATTTTTCTACAATAGTATCCTTCAATTGGCTTTCTAGAGTACAATCCTTTAATTTGACATTCTACAGTAATATCGCTATATTTGACTTTACGCGGGACTAATGTAGCAATCCAGATATAACAAGAGAATCGAAAGGTAGAAATTAAATTTACAGATTGATACATTACTGCCTTGTTGAATCGTGTAGAAATTTGTTTTTGTGAATATAGGTGTGACTAACCGTATTTTCAAGTCCGATTCACCACTCGTGTGTCTTTTTTGAGATCTTCGCCAAAAGCAGGGTCCCTCCTACGGCGGATATATCACAGTCAAACGAGAAGTATGGTCGAACGAGACTACGACTTTTCTTAAGTATAACGTGCGCATAACTGAAAATCGATAAGACCCATATCTACCTTTGTACTTAGCAGGTAGATCACGGTCTGATTTGTTCGTTCTACTCACGTTTTCGAACAAACAGGGTAGACCCTGATCTCCTGCGTATTACAAGAGGCAGATAAAGGTTCACCCTTTTTAACAGCCTGTTGCGCAGTGTACACAGATTATATACGATACTTTATAGAGTCCTGTCACGTGAGATGTAAATACGATATTTATTTGCCATTGTCTTAATTTGTTATTCGACCAAGATTTGATGGAGACGACAGCCGTGAGATGAAGGTCGTGTAGATGTAGGTAATAGTAGATATTACAGTTGTGTTCAAAATCTAAATGGTAAAGTTAAAACGAATTACCTCACTACGTACTCGGGGAATTTGTCGTTGACTCCAGAGAGAAAATCCCCAATTTTCAGAAACATGAAAAACCTATTCTTTCAAGTACAGAAAAAAGCTTAGTTCAGATTCCCCATTGTTTTTGTTTGTTTTAAATTACTGTATAAACAGTATATGAAGCTTGAATTGGACTCTTGTACTAAAACCCTAAAAAAGAAAGAAAAGAAAAAACAAAAAAAGAACACAAAAACAACTGGTACTGAAATTTTGTAAGTAATCATGCGTTTCGCGAACAGTCTCAAGGACGTACGAACAGGGTTCATATTTATGCACGAAGTGAACTCCTTCACCTAACAACATACAAGCTCATTCAATTCGTGGTCGAATAATTTTGTACAAAACACGATTTATGCGACAAGACTCCAACCATTTTTAGATCTCGTCAGGTAACTCTTACTCCTGATACATGACCAAATATTTTATTTCGAAATATTAAAATGCTAAAAAGCAATCTCTTGTTAATTGTTGTTTTTTAAAAGACTTTTTTAAAACGTGTTTCCTTTCCCCGTGACGCTGCCTTTTTGTCAGTCACTCGCATATGACTATATCCTACTTGGTAGTAACTGCATATCTTGGGTGTTTCAGACATTCGGTTTACTCCAGTATCGTTTTTAACCCTTTGGAATAATCTTATACTTGTTGCTGATAAATGTACCAACAGACACAAGTGCCTGTGATGTAGATACTATTTCTGATGATTTATTTTTTCTGTACAATTGCTGAAAATGCACCTTTGAAACCTCAAAACTTTAATTCGGAGTAAATCAGATGACCTCAAGGAGCTGCTTCTGGTTGTGTCAATGCTAGTAACTGCTTAACCGAAAAAATATACACGTGTTTTCTGCTTAACCGGAAAAAAATGGACACGTGTTTTCTACCCCCTCCCTCTCCCCCGCTTGTGGCGGGAACATGGTTTGGTCCAGTCCATCCTGCACCCGGCATCCGTCTCGATAAGTTTGTGAGCGACTTTTGCGAAAATCCTCATCAGGTGACAAATTCGGCTTGTATATTTGTGTCTGGCTAGATTTTGAGGTCATTACTGCAAGTTTTCTTCTTTTGTTTATACACATAATTTGACATTGGGGATTATTTTGAGGCAGACAAATGAAATTGGATAGGTATATCTGTAAACGTTCATTTGGATTTCTATGCTATTTTTGGACATTTTACAATGTATTTATTTTTCAGCACGTTTTTCCACTTTTGGCTTTTGACGATTTCTTTTGGATGATTAAACGAAAGCCACTTGAAGTAGAAAGATTAAATTTATTATGTGTATATGCATCTGCAAATGACCTGATTAGACTTTAATGTTAAAAGAATTTTAATTTTTTTCTTCTACATTTTTAGCTTTACCGGTCGTAGACCAGAGGAGCTAATAGGAAGGTTGTTGTCTATCGTCCGTTACTTTGTTTTCGCTACTCCTCCTAAACTACTTGTAGGATTGCCATGAAACGTAATACACATTCACCCTTTGGTCTCATCGGTACTAAATGAACATGGTTGTGTTAGGACATACAATAATGGCCGCAACGGCATCCATTTTGGAAACCACTTGTCCTACTTCTTCAGTATAGATATCATCTCAATATGGGGTTTGCACCAAAAGTCTTCTTATGCTGTCTTGTTGGGCCAAAATGAAAATAGTGCTGCTCGGATTTGCAATATAGCCAACACGGTTGCTATCTTGAACAACATATCACTACTCCTGAATGGATGGCCATATCATGAGGGGGTTTTCAATAAAGGACTCGTTATCATTTTTATGTTGGTTATTCATGAAAATGGTACCAACTGATATCCAGAATATCAGCATCAGCGGCCATCTTGAAAATATTTTCGTATTGCTACTACTTCTACGTGGATAGTCATGTCAGCAAGAGGTTTTCACTAAAAGGTTTCTTATGATGTTTAGCTGGTCCTAAATCAAAATGGTGCCAATCTGTCATCAAATATGACCATCATGCAAGTCATCTTAAAAATCTTATTACAACTCTACCGGAGCAGAAAGTCATATTGACATGGAGTTTTCACCAGAAGACTTCTTATGACATCCTGTTGGTCTTAAAAATAGGGTTTTTGAAGTCATATAAATCCTGGACACGTTCGTAAATTACAGAAAAGCATTTTAAGGTCCTTGAAAAGTTCATTAATTTTCATAAATCATTCAAAGTTTAAGAGTAATGGAATTTGGGTAGTTTGCATTATCCCGTCGCATTTTCATTTGCCGGTGCAAACGTTTTGCCAACCTACCTACTAACTTCGACGATGGATTTGTGTGAATAGGTTCAGACTACATCCAGCGATCTTACTGCCATTCAAAATCATTGTGCTCACGGCACTCAAAAGAGAATGACTTATACGATAGGATGAAGTATGCCAAAGTCAGCTGTAAAAAAAAAGTTTTTGTGTTAAATTTGTTAGGTAGGTATTAGAGGTTCTAAATTTACATGGCTGTTCCTGAAATTGGTAAAAGGTCTTGGACATTTTTTGAAAAAGTCGTGGAATTAAATTTTTAAAGATTGCATGAACCCTATAAAAGACATGATGTCAATCTGACATCCAGTATGGCCGCCACACAACGATCATCTTGATAATCGAGTTCAATAAAAGACGTTTTTATGATGGCTAGTTATTCTTAAATGAAAATAGTGCCGATCAATGTTCAATGTGGACAACACAACAACTATCTTGAAAATCTTGTTTTGCTACTCCTGAATGGAAACTCGTCTGTTGAAAATATTTTTGCTATCTCATCTCTTCCCAAATAGATGGCTGTATTCACCAATAGACTTCTTAAGATACCTACTGGTCCTCAATGAAAGTAGTCCCAGTTGCATGGCTGCCACGATGATCGTCTTTAAAATGTTCTTGTCATTAGTCCCGTTGAATGGATTACATTATTGCTGAAGAATATTTGAAATGGTTTCATTACTCGACCGTTTAAAGAAAGAAATGGCCTTACCTTGAATTCCTGGAAATTCTCTACAAATAATATTAATGTGTATAGTCACGAAACTTTGTGTAAATACAAAATGACGAGGGAGTCACGGAAGCTCAGTTTATAGTGTTTTGGGCTAAATATTGCTGGATCGGTACCCACCCAGGCCAGCTCGGTTTACTACCTCGGTATGTCATCGGAAAGGTTGCTAGCTTCATTTTATATCGGCGTTATATAGTGGAATTGAAGTCATGTAACTGAATATTAAACCAACGAACCAGTATAATAATGAAATGTTTTCGCCAAAACCAAATGTAAGATGGGTACGGTTAAAATTGTCATGTCGTCTTTTAAGTACAGAATTGCACGTGGAATATTTCGTACGATTAATACTTCATATCGGCGCAGGTGACCTATTTTTATAAATTCATCAAATCTTTAAGTTTTTGTCTCGTACGTCATCAAACCTTGATGAACACCTACCTGTAATGTATGAATAACCTCCGAGTAGTGACAGACGCACTGTTAAAACATCGTTTTATAATAAGACCCCTGTGTTCTAGATGTCACAGACTGGTTGGATTTCATTTTTTGAAATAAATTTTCCCAGTCAAGGTCACAAATGCATGCGTCTTGCAGAGGATAAGCACACAATATAAAACAAACATTCATTGCTAATTACTGCTTAAACTCCAATTACAAACAGTTATTAACTCGAATTATATATATATATATATATATATATATATATATATATATATATATATATATATATATATATATATATATATATACACAGGGCCGGCGCCAGACCCGGCCAGACTATCTAACGCCCTAGGCAAGGTTAGATTCTGGCGCCCCCCCTCCCCGAAAATATCAATTTCAAAATTTATAAACTAATTTCTTTTTAAAAAATGCGCCCCCTGAAATCAGCGCCCTAGGCGGCTGCCTAGTTTGCCTATATGGTAGCGCCGGCCATATATATATATATATATATATATATATATATATATATATATATATATATATATATATATATCGGCAGGGCCGGCGCCAGACTATCTGGCGCCCTAGGCAAGGTTAGATTCTGGCGCCTCCCCCCTCCCCCCGGAAAATATCTGGTGTTTCGGTCAGACTGAATCTACCCGATTATTTGTCCCTGTATGAAATAAACCAGGATTTAAAAAAACGACCCTCAATAAAACTGAAATGTATTTATTTATTTTTAAAAACTGATGTTGATTTGGAGAAATGCGCCCCCTGAAATCAGCGCCCTAGTCGGCTGCCTAGTTTGCCTATATGGTAGCGCCGGCCCTGCTTATCGGTGCAGAACTGGTCGTTTGAAGGTGAGTATATGTAGCAAAGTTCCTAATTAACATGAAATTATGAAATAGTAATTCAGTTTAGATCTTGTTGATAAAAGAGTATTTTTAAAATTTGTCTCGACCCCATTTTGGAGGGCTAAAGTAGCCTTTGCTCTACATAATCTAATGACTGTTGTATTTTCTGCTTAATGATGGATATTTTGTATAGGATATACGGATGTAGCCAATCCTCTCAAACGTGGGGTTAAAAGTTGACAGACTGTCAGGTACTTTCATAGATCAAGTAACTGTATATTCAGTCTTGTTAAAATCAAGATCTACCTTTAATGGACAGATCCGACATGCATCGATAAAGGTACTATTGGCATTTCGAATCCACATTTAGTTTAGTAACATACCAGATTAAGCGTTGCATATCATGGTAGGAGAGCAGTCGTTAGAAACGACATATTCCGAATGAAGATTTGTAAATGTGAAAGTTGTAATTTGACTGAAAGGTTAGCAGAACATGTAGACCACCTCTTACTGAAATCTGCTAGAAATCAAATATTTTTTGAGATCTGGAATCTAATCAGATTCACATTATATTGAAATTCGGTTGAAAAAGTCTCCGTTAGCTTCCAGAATTGTGGGACATTATAAGACTATTTTAGGTGAACTGACTTAGCATGGCTTATATATATAGGTGGACAGCCCATGTTTATTATCACAGGGGACGCAGGTTGGTTCGCGTAAATACCTCCAATGTCAGTGGTTCAATTATATGATTTATCGGCACAATAAATGGCTTATACTGGCATTCCACTTTGTCAAATTTAAGACGTTATTCCAGTATACTGAACAGAAATGATTATTACCGGTGTTTAGTATGATGACTGAAAATCCCAAATTTCGAAAGGATCAGATTTGGTTCCTTATTTTTACTTTAAAAGTGATACTGTTATGTATGGTGTTGATCGCCGTATAGTATCGATCAATCATTCTCTCGCGTGACTTCGAGAAGTTTTACATCGGCTGAGATCTATTAAAATCGCACGAAAATCTGATGTAAATGGACTATATCGATAGGTCCATGTGGCAACCAAGATATTCAGTGACGTGAATGTGGCCTGCGAGTGCTTAGACAGTCAAACGAAAGGTACAGTACATTTCAGTAGGTCAGATAATATCGTGCGAAACAAAATAAATAAACTAACCTTGATCTGCTAGTATAATTGGTGGAGAAAGAAACCGAGAAACGTCCGAAAGAACCACCGCCCGCAGGAAGATACTAGGACAATTTCTCTCATGCCCATAATGGTTGAGCCTAGAATCGAACCCACGCAGACAGAAGCGAGATGTCAAGGGGCCCTCAAAGACCACTCGGCCAGACGGGGATGAAAATAAATAGACCACATGATTCTAAAGCGTAGTTTTGCTTAGCAACATTAATATTATACTAGTTTCATTTAATTCTTAACTTTCAGCATCATTCCCACTAATGGAAACTGATTTATCCAGTTTAAATGGGAACAAAAGAAAGAAGATACCAGTGCAAATCCATCCATTTATGTTAAACGAAAGAAATTCACCCACCAATAAAAATCACAGCTTAGAATCAGGACCGACTTTAGTCCCACAGATTAATTAATGTAGATCAAAGGGTGTTAATTAGATTTTCATCCTATGTAGGGCCTCCCCGACAACCAAACACCTGGCCAACTTTACGTTGAAATATCCGTCTCTGGTGGACGTATGGTCCCGCCGTTGTGTTTTGTGCCAATACAGGTTTACACAGAAAAATGAATGAGTTACCAGGTCATCAGCTTTTATTTTAGAAACTGTCTTCCTGCGCCTTTGAATATGGGAACTATGTAATCCTGTCCGTCCGTAAAAGCGTGAGTGCGGACGTGCGTCAGTTTCAAAGTTGGTTTATCTCTAATTTGAGGCAAAGACCTCAAACACCTGATAATTGCTATAGCAGTCTAAGAGGTCCACGTCAGTGCTCCAGCTACGAACTATTTATACAGGAACTGTAAGAGAGGAATTTTTGCGATAGAATTATTTCTTTTTAAAGCCTAGGTTTACGTTTCCTGTGGCACAGGGTACATTTGTAAAGTTAGAAATTTTGTGACGACGTCTTTGATGCTATTTTTATATTTTGATCAATGTAATCAGAGTAGGTGTAGGGCGCGTATAAGAGTCGAAGCTCTTCGAGGTCTAAATAGCTAGAGTGCTGTACTGTGGACCACAGAGCTTTTGATGTGCTCCTAGGCTACGAGGTGGGACACCTTTTGTTTTGCATTAATAACAGGAAACTTGGAGGGACAAATCTTTGTCATGGCTGGAGGAATGCAGTAGGTGTGTGATTGTATTTTGTCTAGTTAAGATAATATCATATCCGTTTTCTTGCTTGAATGATATATTCATGATCAGTGTACTAGTATTTGATATATTCTTATGTTGTATATGCTTTTAAATCTGTACTTTAACTTGTTGCGCACTTGATTATCATGTATGGTACATTTTGAGACTTAACACCCATTCGGACACACAAATGTTGTGCGTGCAATTAGGACATGTGCTAGCAATACCGATGGCAGAAAGTGTTCTTGGGATTACGTCCACTTAAGGCTCAACATAGAATATGCGTGGTTAGCCTAAACATCCACCTTCTCTTCTAGACAGCTAGCGTTGTACCCCAGGACGATTTCTCTCTATATTATTTATCCTCTTTTACCCCAGAAGAGTACCGCGGGGAGTTTTGAGACTAGGACGAAGGACGAAAAAGGTAATAGGGAGAGAAACTCCCAATAGAACTACAGCTGTTTATAGGTGAAAGTGGACTGTTTTTAGATAACCATGCATATTATTTTTTCTTAAATGATGGGATTCCTTTGAAAACGTCTGTCATTTTTATGACTGGCAGACATACGACTTATTCGCACATCGTGTGTGTGCATCACGCTATGTGCAGCACGTTCCGTATAGTACATGGAATAATCTTTACACCAACAATTTGTTCATAATAATAGTATGCATTTGGCTGATGATTCAGCAGTTTAAAGTCAGGATCGACATGTAAACTCTGGAAATCACTTTATGGTCAATGTAATGGTGCAAAATTTTGTAGATATTTTCACACTACACTCTGCCGTGGTTAGCGTGACACGTAACCATTAAGACTGACGTATGAATTAGACCCGCCATAAATTGCTAGCTTGCGATGGTTTATCTACACTATATTTGGGGCATGAGTGAATTTTAATTAGGACGCGCTAGGATAACGGTCCGACATGTATGTCAACGTAGGATTAAGTGGAGGAAGTGAAAGAGTAGAGAAATCTTGGGCCATTTGGAATAAGTGTCATAAAATCATATTTCTGGAATAAAGGTTGACTAGAGAGAATAATTCTGACTTCTATGAGAGTGTTAAAAATTTTGCAGTTTGAGAAAGTTAATCCTGATTGGCTACGCTAAACGATGGTGAGTGTTTTCTCAGACAAAATCCAAGGCTTTAAATATACTCCCTCGCCAAATTAGTCATTCCAGATTTTAAAGCTGAAAGGGAGGTCTTAGGGACTCGGAGGAAATTAAGAAGTAATTTATCTCGTTAGATAAATAGGCTAAGGGACGGTGTCAGGTAGAATTGTAGAGACCCGAACACGGAGAGAGAGAGAGAGAGAGAGAGAGAGAGAGAGAGAGAGAGATTGCTAACCTGTCACCAACAGTTATTTGGAGTGGGCCGGAATCAATCAGGTTATACAGACATGCCGGCAATTTGATTTCATATAGTCACTCCATTATATTATAACATGTGTTTTATCTGTATAACAGAACGGCTAATTGCATTTCACATAAATTTTGTAATTCTATTTCCAAGATAAAGTGTAAAAGTGTATCAAACAAATGTCTTGTTCAATTTAATTTTTTATGTGATTGAAAAAATTGTTTTTTTTTTTTTTTACAAAAGGGGGCTTTTGTTGTTCTATTCTGTATTTTTGCTCGGATCTCTGCCACTCCATCCGTTATTTTCATATTTTATGTTATTAATTACTCCATTCGCGCAATAACACTGTAGTCGATCATCTCCTAGTTACCGACAACCAAAGCGCCATAGACGTGGCGTTGGGGTCATATCTCGTATCACTCCACGCCCTAACAGTCATATGAATGAATCGTTTGTACGACAGGAAGGGTAGTAAAAAAAAATGTAAAGAATAATTCAGCATCTTGTTTTGAACTAGGAAGTTCGTTAGTTTTATCTACTTTTTATAGAGTATATATTCGTAAATTGGAACATTGGACTATATGCGACTTTCTGAAACACCTCAAAAGCGACAATCCTTGGAACAAAATTTAATTTTCGCTTTGAGAGATTTTCGGTTTACTGGGGATATCAGAGACAAAAGAACAGTCTTCTTTATATATATATATAAAGTGCTGTACAAGTCATCATCGATATCAGAATTAAATCGCAAATCAAAAATCAGATAATTTTTTTTTCACGTGAATTTAGAAAGACGATCAGTTAGGTTTGTTTGTGTGTGCGTGTGTCAAATATGGAAAGGGATTATATTTCTTTAGAGACAAGATGCAACTACGGATGAACCCACGTGTCTGTGTGCATGTAAGAGGGTAAACAGATGTTGGCTTTTTAACATTTAAAGATAAATTAGCTGAAGAACGGACATTTCTTCTGAAAATTGTTTTGTTGGTCTCTGTATCAAAGGGGGGATGATTATTAAAGCCCTGATATTTATATTTTTATTAAAATGTATTGCTCATTTATGCGATGGAATAACATCAAACACAATGCTCTATTTTTGTGACACAATTTAGATTTTGAGGAACGCCGTGAAATCTAATGTTTATTAAAGTATACTGTGTACGAGTTTTTGTATCACGATTAAATATGTTCCTGGAATTTGCAGTAGTAGCACATTCGATTCGCAATCTTTACGGCCGCAAATTCAAATCCCGTTGTCGGTATATGCAAGAGTGAGTACTTGGTCGCGTATTCGAGATCAGTTATTTTCTCCAGTTTCATATATTTTCTCAATCTCAAGTAACAACTCGAGCGTCCACTAGCGCCTTAGTAATTTATCCGAACTTTCTACCCACTGACTGCAAGTCCCGCACGCTAACCGCGGCTTGCTATTCAGATTTTCAGAACGTTTTCCTTTGGCCTTCTACGAGCAGTGTTTTGACTAAAACGTATTTTAAGACCAAATAATCGGCACATCTCATCTAGCTACCAAATAACCGAACTATCTCGATTAGTTATCAAGTTTATCAAATAGTACAGATTTAAGGAATTCAATCCATCGTGATTATGTATAATAATATATATGTACTGCGTAAGCAAATACATAAAATTGTAATTCGTTCAGAAAATAACATATCGTTTACTTATTCCACACTATTTGATCAACAATTAAAGACAGTAAGTGTCTGTTATTAACCCATTAGCTAAGCAATGCTGATTTACTCTAGAGTAAAATTACTCTCCAATTACACTTTTTTTATTTTACAAGTTACGAAGTTACCCATTTAGAACATCTCTCTCTCTCTCTCTCTCTCTCACACACACACACACACACATGCAGATAACTAGATAAATTATATATTTGCCATTTATTTTCAGAGTGATTATGAAAATAATTTTATTCCAAACTTATAGGAATTTGCATGCAGTTTCGTGGCTATTTGTTTCTCTTATCTACAGGAAAGATTTAGACAGGCATATCTCTATATACCTTCTATATCCAGTTCAACAATCCAGAGACGGGTATCGTATCTTACCATCTGCAAGTCAACTTTACAATTTCTAAAAGAAATACCAAAATCAAAATAAAGTTTCCAAGTAATCCTCTGGAAAGCCCTTATCTGTACACCTGTTTTATAGGTAGCATCAACCGAGTCACGGTATACGGATGTAATGTTTTCTAGAAGCTATCGTGAATTTTGTTCGGATAGGAAGGGTAGACAATTTATTATCAATAATTGGCACCGTGTCTCTCTTTTTGCCTTGGCAGCAGTCTTCCTGGGAGAGATTTTAACAAAGTAAAAACTATACTAGCCGTGTAAAATCTTGGCGGGTGACTCACCCTTTCTGTGGTGTATTAGTAAATAGGAAAGTAATGGATTAAATATTCATTTTCAAATATGCAGTTTTTCAAACTTGTTAAGACTGTTTTCACCCCCAACCACAACAAATTTACGAGTAGCAAAGACTGTTGTTGCTACTGATGTCGTGTTGTTGTTTTAAACCACGCTGCTGATCTTCAAATTTACAATATTTATAGGTTTTACAATAATACCACGTGCTGGGAACCATTAGTGGCCGAGTGATCTAAAGCGCTCACCGTTAGCTATCACTGCCATCTCATCTCTGCATGCGAGGGTTCGAGCCTGGACTCAGCTAATTTGGGTACGTGAAAAAGCCTGCCAGTAGCTTCCAGTGGGTCGGTGGTTCTTTCTGAGGTTTTCCCGGATTCTTCCTCCACCAGTTATACTGGCCCCCATGTATGCATGGCCTATATTTAAACCCCATAACAATAACAACAACAATACGGGCTGCGAGGTGTGTGTGGGACGTTACTATCTCGTTGACTCGATCTTGAGAACTTTAGTTTCAGAGAAAAGACTTATGGTCCTGCGTACTAAATGGCGATACCGTTTCATAAGTTTTGGAACTTTGCAATGTATACACATGTTCGACTTGTATTTAACGACATGGCCATATCTCTTGTGCAGTTGAGCTGCAAACGCCTCGAGTTCCACGACAAATTCCTCCACCCCTTCCATCCCTCCTAAATCATATGGCTACCAAGAAATGATTCCTACTTGTGTTTTATTTTTTAATTTCTACTTGGTTCGTAAGAAGATATGCAGATTTATAGTATTTTTAAGAGACTAATATCCCTTTCTGCAAATTAAAATGTTGGTTGAGACATAGTACACTACGTAACGTATGAATGTAAGGAGCGCGCAGATTTATACGCGAAAAAGATCAGATAAACGGAACGTTAGACGCACGAGGTATTTATACGAGCTAAAATCTGCACTGCTTGCGTTTTATTTATATCAACACCTCATATTATGAAGGGCATGGGTCCCAAAAATTAAACATGTCCGAATGTCGACATATCTATCTCAAACTATTGTAAAAAACTCAGGATGTTACCTTGTGATGTGTTTCGTAATGTCCAAACTTAGGCCTTACCCTATTTCGCGATAAATGGATCTCTCTCTCTCTCTCTGAGATCTTTACTTCAAATGGTACTCATTTAAACACACAGTCATCTTATTGTTATAAAACCAAATGCTTTTGATCAATAAACGTGCAAAACACTTCTCTATAAACGAGTAAATGCTTCCAGAATTTCATTAAATCGTTTCTAGCTTTGACAATGTGCGACAGATTAACGAGAGTTTAATTGCAACAGTAGTGTCTGTTTAATTCATCACGTTTGTTCAGATTTGCATCGGTTCGAACCTCTATCGAATCATACCAAACACTTACAAGCAGCTGCCTCGCTTTGCGCTCAGCATTAAGAGGTTAGTGTTAAGACAGGTCGGCCTGGTGTCAGGATAATGTGACTGGGTGGGACATGATGTTTTATGTCTGCGGCATGATTCCCGTGCTAGACATCACTATAAACTGCCACACTGTAGACATCGTAGCGATATGACTAAAATTGTTAAAGCTACATTTTGAATCCCACAAACCCTACAAACAAACTAAATAAATGCCTTCCTGACTTAAGCTCATGCATCCTTCATTTTTGTCACCACCTGAAACATTGGTAAACCGGCGAGTAATAGGTACTCATTAGTTCATGACACTGCCTGAAATACTCCTGTTTCGATTAACTGGGTTGGTCGAGCATCAGTCACTTTATGTCGAATGACCTATTAATCGATGAAGATTTCTGTGCTCGATTTTCGTCGAAAATAAGTCCTGCACCATTTCCTCTGTTGCAGGCAATTGCTTTTTAAAAATATTGACTTAGTTTTAGCAAAACGTCATGTTTCCAAATTAACTTATTATTAATTGATTACAAAACTGTTAGCGTTTGATGGCTGATCATGAAATTTTATCCAATTGCCAAGACTAATCCAAGATAAAGAGAAAAACAACAGTTCTTAAGAATAGGGTCTGTCACTAGCTCAATTTGAATTCGTGGACATGTAAATTTGTATTGACGATATTTGAGAATGTTGCCTAAAATGGATAAATGGGGGAGCAATTTAACATAGTAACGGCCGCGAAATTCCATGCACTCAGAAAGAATGTACGAGCGCAACAGCCGATCCTTGTATATCTCTATATTCTTTAGTATTTATAATATTTCTTAAATGTGTGGTAAGCTAATTGTAAAAAATGTTGATTTAGTGTTGTATTCTTGTTTTTACTGCACATTTGTTTATACACATAATATAACTCGATATATTGTTTTCATTCTCCCAGGATAAGATAAACATGATATGACTTTGTAAAACATTATCCTTTCGTTCAACAAGCGAAAAAAGGTTCAACTCGAGGAAAACAACTAATTACATTTCTAATTTTCTTCAAATAAAGAGATTAGAATGTTATCATACATGCGCGCGCGTTTCCTGGCTTTTTTTAAAACGATGTTGACATTGACCATGATATGATCTTTGTTTGTTGTCTAACTCGAATTGTTGAATAAATTAAAAGAAGAAATGGGTCTCCAAGCGAGAGTGACAGTCTGCTCTATTGTTACCTTCAGCTTGCGACAATCGGGTTGAAATTCCATTACACCTTACAAAAGGCAATTACTAGAAATCGTCAGAGAAAGTTTCATCCGGCGTTGTTCGGGAGCTTTGACCTTTGGTCAGTACGAGCCAGCTTTATTCTGCTGTGCAGAAGTTTAAAACTTCCCCGAGAAAAGGGTATAAATCAAACTGCCTGAGCGGTCGCAGAACAATCAATCTCGCGCGGTTTGGGATTTGGCGGTTATTCGGCTTGACTGTCAGACTGCGCCTGGGGCTAGCTAGCGGTAGCTAGTTAGTGGGATTAGGTCGCCGGATAGATTCCATTGTGAAGTACACGTGTTTCAATAGCTTTCTGTCAGAATGTCGGGAGTGACTCACACTGTTACGGATAATGTACAAAAACCTGAACCAGTCGAGAAATAGATAAACACGTGCACATGTATATCGCCGCAAGCATGTCATAAAGGGGAGATAACTTTCAACACGCAAAAATAGATGCATGGACATTCTTGAACTATTAAAACTATAGACGTTAGCTTCTCCGATTTAAATTTGTGTCGATATAAAATTGTGGGCACTGTGTTGAGAAAAGCTGCTATTGTTGTGTAAAAAAATGATGAGTGCATTAAATAATGATATGGTCTAAGCTGGGAATTAATACAGACCATCAAAAGGTCAGGCATTTAGTACATAGACCTTGCTGAAATTCTTTAAAACTGTTAAATTCGATAAATTTCACACCGCTAAAGCACAGTTCAGCACCATTGCCAATAAGTCAACAACTGGCTGACTTAACAGCGAATTTACCCAAACCCTCCTTCTAACCCAATGCGCCCAGTTTATTTTTTCTTTTCTTCAGAAATATACTGACTTAATAGTGAATTCACCCATTTCCTCTCTCCAACCCTATGCCCCCAACTCACCCACACCGCATCTTTTTCTCTCCAGCATTTCCAATCTCTTTTTATGAAATTATATTATTGGATTTTGCTGTACCTCAATGGGAATGTAAGACATCTGAGAAGGAACAGTCTCGTTTTAACATAGTAAATTAAATACTTTTAGTTTAATCTACTCGAGTCAGTTGGTTAAAGAAAACATTATTCATTTCTTTTAAACAAATTATTATTAAAAGATATTTAAGAACACAAGATCTTGTGATAGCAGCGGACCCAAGACAAACATCCTTCTGGTATATACCACCGAGACTGCTAACTTGATGAAACCGTTGGAACGGTACCTCCAGATATTCGATGTCAGTGTGATTACCCTGTAACGGTAACTTGTGAGTAAGCCTTGTCTCGCCTGCCTGCTATTAGATGGATTTATTTGCCTTTGTTTCAGAGTCTCTTCTATTTTTCTCTTTCAAAATATCTAGATATGTATCTATAAGGATGTGTTGTTGTGGATGAATGAATGAACAAATGTGTATTCCAGTAAAATTAAGTTTGTTTTGCTCAACATATTTTCATATTCTATCAGAGACGAAAGTCATTAGTCTCTTCTCGTGTATTTTAGATCATATTTCTGATGCCTATGCATGTTTCAAGCCATAATTCCTCACAATAGCTATACAAAAAAAAACACAAAAAAACAAAACAAACAAAACATAATAAAAGCTGCGCTCTCAGTTACCAACGCTTATTTTTTTCCGTGATTCTGCATTTCCATACAAATACTTTTGGAGGCGTGTCTTCCATTCGACATTCCATATGTGTTTTTAGACAAGACGGTTGTTAACACGAGAACATTCTTGCCCAAACGTGACTAATATTTTTTCGTGAACGTTGTTCTCGGGGTAAGAACTCACACCATCCCTGAAGCTGGAGTGGAGGAGAACGTGGATGTTGAAAAATGCTGAATCGGATACGATATGTTTGTTGTTTAGAGATCAAGTCTAAAAATGTGCGGTTGAACAGGGATATTCAAGAACATTTGCTTGTTATTAGGCAAAATTCGCCAAGTAGGTCGTCCAAAGACGGCCATTGTGTTGAGAATAAAGAAAATACAGAGAGATTTCCAGTTTAGGAGTAATATTAATGCAAATAGTCAAATATGTAGAAATATTTTATTCCTAGTTTAATCTCGGATCACGTGACTTCAAAAAACAACAACACGAGATTAAATTTGCCGGCAACTTGAAGAAGTCTGGAACTTGATTTTAAGGATGTCATTTTGTGATCAACCAATCGCACGGGACATTAATTGTGCAACAACCTTTTTCATTGGCTGAAATGTTAAACTGTCTTTGATCTCGAGCACAGACTACATACAGTGATATAACTTTTGCCCATTAAAGATTTAATACTTCATAGTATTTCCAAAACGTAAATTGGAGATCGTCTGATATGAATAGTGGTATAAATGACGTTTGCCGTAATTAGTTGATGTAATTACTGCCGTTCTTGGTGCATAATATGCCATTTGCTGTCAACTAGCCATACATACATGGGTGAATTAATATATTCTTGCATGATATAGTTGTTATCATTGTTTATAGTTATTGTCATTGTTGTCGCTGATGCGGGAATTCGTACTGTTCATGTGTTTACCTCGATAATTCAGATTTCTGGGATGATTCTGCTTCCTTAAATAAATCTTTATCCTCACATAATAAGTTCTTCTGACTTTTAATGCTAAACCGTGTTCATCTGTTTCATCTGAAATATATTTGATAATCAAAGTTACATTTTATTGAACAAAGTACGTAAACTTCGAAAAGTCATTATTAGCCGATTTAATTTCAGAGTAAATATAAATTATCATTTGTCAGTCAAGCAATTCAGTCCGAGAGAAATATAGGTTTTATGTGTGAAATTTATTGAGGATTTATCGCTGATAATAAATTCAGAAAAGATATTTGTTTATTTGTAATCTCCTTTTTTTCTAAAACAAAGAATAAACCAAAGAGATACACGAGCTATCGAATTACTCCGATTCCTTACTTTCGTAGACATTTCTTATACTTGCTTATTCAAATGGAAACATGAGGAGTTCAGCTTAATGGTGAATTAAATGGCTTTAACTACTCACTTCTCTCCAGAATTACTGGTCCCCAGTTGCAAATAATAAAAGACATTCAATCACAAATATTCAATGGGAGTGATGCACCGGTTTTCGATAGTTTACATTTCCGGGTCAGTAAACAATTTGTTCAAGTCTGTTCAGGAACAGATAGTATCAGCCATTAGACATGTGCCGGGGAAGAAAGAAAATGGCACAGAACAATTTAGTTTAATTAACATTTTTAGACGAAATTCTATAGCTATCGGGTTTCTTGTGCAGAAGTCTATGGACGTCTCCTACGACATTTTTCTAACTTTGAGTCAGAAAATATGCCAATATAAACAGTACTAATGTTTTTTTAAAGCCACAGATCAAAATTAGGTGATACTTGATAAAGCAGTTTGTTGTATTCATGTATCGTTTAAACAGACGGGTTGGATTTCTGTTTATTATGTTTTCCATTCATACGCGTGTGCAATACTATGGTTGTACAGTCCATTTACCCGTCTATCGAAATGGGTTAGGCAATTTGATACTCCATGTTTCCATATTTCACTGAAAGATTTTAGCCGATTTCTATAACAGCTAAATCTGCAACAGCAACCACCTGCATATAAAATCACACATATGTATATAGTTCACCTGCATTTTAGTCTCTTTCAACATATATTACTAAAGATCGGCTCGTAGGCGAAGACCCCTCGCTCGTAAAGGCCACAATCCACAGTGTCAGAGTTGACTTTATGGACTTGTTTCATTGTAGGTCAATACAAATTTCTCAGTCTTTATCAATTCTTTATAGAAATAGACTAAAATATTACCATACGCATTTAGAAGTAATCCTTGTATATGTATCGAACGGTCATATACTAGGAACAAGCAATGTCTATGGCTTTTGAGTGAGATCCGTTCGCATCGTGTAGGCCCGACGTAGTTCGTTTTAACAACGACTATAACCGACTGACTGTCTTTAATATAACTCAGATTAATTTCGATTTTTCAAGCTGAACGATTAGATTGATAACAATAAGATGTTGTCACTAGTACTATCATTTACACTTTTCTTATTCTGCCTTACACACTTATGTCAGTAAAGCGTCTGTCTGTGTCTGAACACTTACACTTATAGTAACGTTCTGTGATGTGAGTAATGGGTTTGAATTGGTCTGAACGTTAGTTAGGTGATGTCTACAAATTAGGAAGACTATGATAAAAATTGGAAAGTGACGTCCTTGTTGTTTTTTTTTTAAATTGTATTTTAAAAAGCTATCATTTGGACGTTGTCAAAGAGTCTCTTATCATATTG
Source organism: Sinohyriopsis cumingii (assembly GCA_028554795.2). Taxonomy (NCBI): domain Eukaryota; kingdom Metazoa; phylum Mollusca; class Bivalvia; order Unionida; family Unionidae; genus Sinohyriopsis; species Sinohyriopsis cumingii. The sequence continues at coordinate 151,719,180 of CM068829.1, read as the reverse complement.
TTCGTTAGCCTAGCTGCAGAGCTAAGACTATCGGCGGGTGGTCCACAAGGCTTGGTTTTAGGCCCTCCTTTATTTCTATTTTTTTTATATGCCATAACTGATTTACTTGAACCATAGGCACTACTTTTGCAGATGACCGATCCGTAAGATATACCTTCATTAACCAATACAATTTACAGTCTGTTTCAAATATACACTTTTCACAAAATTTAACTCTGGCCAAGAAATTGGTCAGATAACCTTCAGTGAATAAGAAACCAACATTCTGTTGCTTTCGAAGTCTCAGTGGGATAAATCTAACTTAAAATTGTGTTTTGATAAAGTAAGATTGAAACCGTTTACCAACACATAAACATTTAGACCTTCCCGTTTATAAGCCGAGTCAAATTGCAAACAACACAGATCCTAAGCTGTCATAGCATAGTGCGCATGCAAACCAGATTATGTATTTTTATTCTACTGGTAACTACTAACAAACTGCACAGATCCAGATCTCCCGGCGTATTATTTGCCGACAGATTTGGGTCTGTGTAGTTTGTAGCTGGACTCATCTTATAAGTGAATATATACGGTATTGTTTCTTTGAATCTTATATGGTTGTATCACATTTAATTATTTTTTCAATGTGCGTCAAAAATATATATATCCATGGTTAAAGCAGTCATAATTAAATACAATTGCAAATTATTATTTAGCATTGGTAGATAACATCCTGGAAATCGCTCTAGATGTATGGAATAATTCCTCCAAACTGGAATCCAATATGCATTAATTAAACCTAAAATAACTATAAATGAATTACCTCTGTATGGGGACATAAATCTAATTTTATAATATAATAATACAGAATTATTTCGCCCATAAGTGCATAAAGGTTAAAAAAAAAAGATTTTAAAGGAAATGAGGTAGCTGGTGTACGTGTTTTGGTCATCTGTTATATTTATCTTTCCTTATTAAAAATTGATTACTTTGAACCAGCTAAATGATAGCTCCTGTCGTATCTTTTTTTACCTTAAGTTACTAATTTATATTTCGATTGGAGATTGTTTGTTTACTTGTGGAAAGTGATACATTGTAAATCAACACTTTCCATCTATCTACACTGATTTAACTATACGATTGTTTTAATTTAAATTGTTAAAATTGTAATTGATCCTGTCTGTAAAACAAAAAATAGTTTCCTTCGTTCTTACTGTATTTCTGGGAGGGGGGTGGGTTTGCTGGGGGCGGGGGCGGGCGGGGGTAGCTTGATTGCCTATCTGTCATCTGAGGAACGTTTTGGGCTACTAAGGAAATGACATCAATAAGTTGTAATAACTCGCATCCAATCCCGAATGTGTCATTTGTAACAATACGTTGAAAGTAAAGCAAATTAGTCAAAGGTACATTTTCTAAAAGACTATAATGTTTGTAAGCCGTGGAAATGATTGTAAGTCTCCAGCCGATGCTGGGATTTGTACGATTACGCCAGGCTTTGTTTATTCTCGGCAAATCGTCGAATGTTTCACTTACATGGGTGTAGTTTTTAGCATTACATAGAAACAAAGGGAAATGACCACAAGTTTTGCTCCGATTGCACGTTGCTCATACGGTTTATTCCCGGCAGAGAGGTTATACTATAAATGCATTAAACAAAATATGATTTAATTTTTTTTCCTTCTATTTAATGGGGTGGGGAAGGGTAGCGGAAAGGACAGGCGCAAAGTAGATGCGTTTGATTAAGCTAAAAATTGATTGAACGGAAGATACTCTGTTGCATCATGTATTGCTATCATAAGAATCGTATACTTTATGGTCACGTGATATTCTCTTGGTAGGATCCTTTTCTGCACACAGACCCTTTGCAGGAATATTTTGGATACTCGCTGTCCACGTTTTTTTTTCTTCTTCATATCTTATTCGTATTTTACAGCACGCAATCTTTCCTGCAATTTTTTGACCTGATCACATCGTACTTGACACGCAGAGTAAAGAAAGGGGAATTTACCATTAATGTATTCTTTATGTCGATAACATTTGCTGCGAGATCGAAATACTAATAAGATGGCTTGCATAAACCAAAATCCCAACTGTCCCCAAAGCACGGTTATCTTTGCGGTTGACATTATTCGTGTTCAGCTATTTACCAGGTCGACATATGGAGACGAGAGTTGAAAAGTCACGTATGATCAATCAATGCTTAAATACATCTTAACAAATAAAATTAACCGTAGAATTTCTCCCTCTTTCCGTTTTATAAAAAAAGATTACTTTCATAGCCTATTGCGCAATGCGTATTTATTGCACGTGCAGTAAGGTGAATTATGGCACAGACATACACGTCTTTACACTAATACACATTCTGGAATATCCTGTTACATCATAGACACATACCACTCAACACTAATACACATTTGGATACATCCGGTATAGAGATGTGCCAACTAAAGCGCATGTGACTCAATGAGTAATTATCCACAGTGTCAGTACTGTATCAAGACATGATAACCCACAGTATAACGTGGCTGATATTTCTAAATCATTAATCACCTGTAGTTAGACAATGTTTTATGGAATTATATCTCTTAAGTATCTCTTTTAAAGAAGGTGTGAACGATAATGTCTTCTTTACAGATGATGTATTCTTTTACAATTAACGGATACAAATATTCACAACGTTTAAAAATGTAAGAATACATCTTGCCCAGTAAAACTGTTTCAATTCTTGGAATGTCTCCAATCTGTGTGATACATGTTTTTTTTAATTAAAAAAACAAAACAATAATAACATCAATAATGAAAATAAAACACACAACCCCCCCCCAAAAAAAACAAGAGGACGATATTAAATAAAATGGAAGAATGAGAAGAGACAAGAGAAGGAAACATTAGCTCGACAATCATACGTTGAAAATATATGTGACACGAGATATTGTAGCGACAACGTCAACGTCGGAAACAAATCTTAAATAATTAGCTTCGGTGCATTTTTAAGTCTACCTGTCACGAATGAAGCCAGCAGGCGTAAAATATCAAGAGATAAACAGGTTCATCAATACGTCACATTTCCATGTTTGCTTTCTGAATTGCATGTCTTTGATAGATTTTGAATCTATTCAATTTTCGTGGGCGAGAGATCAGCCTGTTTCCACCCACATCCGACAATGACAATCCGGTTCTCAATTATATCCACAAATAAGGACTTCTATCCGAACACGGCAGTGTGGGTCGGACCGGGGCAGCACATTAGACTCGCCGATCACTACAGTCGTTTTGCAGACTTTCTGGGGAAGATTGATATTTCTATTGCAGCAGAACGAATGTCATACGTGGCTCAATTGATATCAATAGCTGACGGTGGAAATCGATAGTGCGTCTGCAAACAGAACATATTACTTACATGCTTATGGGCTTAGTTATGTATGCGGTTGGGAGAAGCCAGGCTTAGTCTTTTGACAGAACGCATGAAGTTCAGATTCCTTATTTTCGCCATATAGATGATCATCTCGGCATTGGCGTTAGAGTGATCAATAGTGTTCTCCAAATATACATTAAACTGATAAATGACTTTTCTCTCTTCTGGCTAATGGGCTTCTCAGAGAGTTAGTGTTTTACGATGCTTTAGTCGCATTATAGTTTTACCGATTGGGTGTCAGAAGCTGAAAAATTCGAAGATTGCTTTTGCTGTACATTATTTAATTAACTTTATCAAAGCGGGAAAGTCTATATATTTTCCATAATACAAAGCCGTGTGTTTGTCATATATGCTAATGAAAGAAAAACACAATTTCTAGCGGCCTGACGCTCCATGGTTTGAACATTTTTTTTTTACATCCCTTGATATCCTAGGTTGATACTACAGCCAATTAGATTTTTAACATCTATTCGAAGAGCTTCTTACACAAAAATATAACACAGACACCATAAAACTGAGGATTAATTATGGCGAATTGGCCGGGGAAAACTGATCAAAATTGGGAATCTCTTTGATCTGGAGATTTTATTGTGTTTCATCAGTATACAAGATATAGGGAAATTAATGACATTGGTCACAATAGGCATACATATGAATGTGTGTGTGTGTGTGTGTGTGTGTGTGTGTGTGTGTGTGTGCTTGTGTTAATCACTGAATGATTTTGTTGCTAAGTTTAGCGGAACATAAGCACTTGAAACACTATTTAGTGCCGAGGCATACATGTATGTATGTATGTATGTATGTATGTATGTATGTATGCATAATTTTACGGCATATCAACACGATTCTAGTTGCATAGTGCAGAACAAAAGCTAGATACCAACACTGACAAAGGGAAAAATAAATGTTCCAAAATCTCATGAAGACCGACCACTACAACCAAATCTTTATATAAACCGTTAGAGCTAATGCAAAATGTACGAATATTGCAAATACTCCCAACTCTGCATCGAAAACAAATCTAAAGGCAAAAACGGGTAAAATACTTAAATCGATGGTCAAATACTTCTTTCCATATAAAAAATCAATACCTTCTAAATTTAGAAGTAGTGACCTGTATTAATTGCCTCTTACGATGTGCAGGAGGGTGTATGCCATGCTTCTCCCGCATCCCTGAGCCCGCGGGCAGTCAAGAAGCATATCAGTTGTTTTTAGTATTGACTATCCATCCTTTAGTACCTACTAAACATGTTGTCCCATTGTAACCGAGTTTGTTATGGTGAGAGAGACTGTGGTGTTATCTGTTTATATGGTTCTGATGTTTATTACAATGTTTTTGTCGCTATTTGATTAACAGATAGCAACGTGTCGAGTACAGAAGCGACGTGACGCCGTATTGCAGCTTGTATAATTTCGCTGTACAAAATTCTTACATCCTACCTTAAAACAAAATAAATCTAAACCAAATCAGATTCGAATCAGGCCGATAAAGTTTCTAATTAAACAAAGGTTAAGCCCAAAGTCTCAAAATCCGATATGATACATGGAGTAAGTCTGCGTCTGTAATTTTTAAAAGGCGTCACATGAAGAAAATTATATAAATTTTATGATTCTTTCTTTAGACTAATTTAAGCTCCAGACTGTCAACTTTTACGACTTTGAGCTTGAACGTGAGTTACTTGCTCAAAAATGTCTCGATAATACGAGGTCAGATTAGATGATAACACGAAACCATCGAGTTCGACTATGGAACTTGTTACAGTAACATCGAGGAACAAAAGAACCGTAAATTATTAAAAGAGTAGCACAGTCACGAGTTACGAAGACCAAGAAGCCAACACAGGAAAAGCTATAGAAACATCGAGTCAGACCAGATGAAATCCTTATATTCGAATAAGGAACACGTCGCAGCCACACTGTCAAACAAAACAACCAAATCATCCATTAAGTCGTGCCAAGAAAAGCACATAAAGTCAACAGTTCGGGGATATGAAGCCATAAGGTCAACCAGTGGAACAATAAGACCATCAGGTCAAATGAGATGATTACCTGACACCGTGAATTTTGTCGCAATCACATAATCAAATAAAATAACCCAAATAACCATACAGTTATTCCTTGTGAAGCACACAGAATCAAAATAAATTTGGAGCTCTGAAACCAATACAGTCAACTATGTGCACTTATTACATCAGATAGGTGACTTCACGAAACCATCAAGTTCAAGCAAGAAACTCGTCGCAGCTACAGAGCCAAACAAAAGAGCACAATCAACCACAACATCGTGCCAAAATCATGTCCTAAGGTATCAAACAAGACTGTTATGTGCAGACTTTAGTTCATGCCTATGAATTCTGTTAAAAAAATAACGGTTGCAAATCATGTGCCCAGTCAGCTGAAGAATGTCAATTAATGTTAACAGGTTTTTAAACCACACTGACCATATTGCATAGCCGAAATATTTGTATACCGTATACAAATCAAGACTAAGAATATACCACATCTAATACCGAGAAAGTGTATTAATCAGACGAGTTGAATCATGTAACGTCTGATATAAAAATATCAATCGGACATTAGAAAAGCGGTCACTTTATTGCATGATATGCAAAGTGTAACCTTACTATAGGAAATAATGAGTTAACAAAGTTGCAAGACCCAAGAACAAACACGTTAAATGTTGATTTACGCAATACATTTTAAGTCAATATATTTTTAGATTCTTTTTACACGCTCTCTTCCATTGCCTCAAAGTGAGTTTGAGAAATATCGCCAGCAGATGACAAATGAGTAAAATTTACGCAAATGTTTTTATATTACTATAAATTTGTAGGCACTAAATAAGTTTGCATGGATATTTTCGTGCACAACGTTGTTTCCATAAACTGTATAATTTGTTATTTCATTGTTTTCAGTTCTGTCAGATGAAGTGAGAATATACAAAATTTGCTTTTCTTTGGGCCTTGAATTGTTTTCCTTTGACTTTTCCATTGTTTCGAGGTTTTGAAGTTATGGAAAAGAAAATATTTCACGCCGGGACTAAGATGTTCATTCGAGCGATGCTAATTACTGGAAATAATTTGTAGCAGCTGTCGATGTTTTACTGTAATAAAGAAGTTTTGAACGTCGCAAAGTATCGATTTCGAGTTTTCATTTGTTTCAAGATTTCAGTGTTGCAGGAAAAAGAATGCTATACACCACGTCTGAGCAAGTCATGTGAATAATGCCGAGTATATGAGTGTATGTTATTCGAATTATAGAAATTTGACTATAGTTACGAAGTTTTGGTTGTTGAAAATACCAGTACTTGTTTTCGAGGTTTAAAATAATTCGAGGTTTTTGATGTAGCAGGAAAGAGAATGCTCTACGTTAGACCCGAGCAAGCCAGGTGGGTGATGTCGATTACTCTAGCGATTATTTATTCATAACTACCCCGGCTATTTATATAAGACAAAAACTAAGCAACACACGTATGTCGGCGCTGTAATTTACAGAAAAATATATTTTGTTCGCCGGAAACCCCCTCCTAAGAATCCAGTCTATTCGGAACACTAAGATTATTCCAATGACTGGATTGACTTAGTATGAACCGAGAAGGTACGAATAAAAAAGAGTTTGATTATTCGTAGTTTCTAGGGGAATCATAGGTTGTTAATAGCCGAAGTGGTTCGAATGACAGTTTTCGGCATACATTCGAGGCATGGTTCGTAGGAAGGACCCCAAAGGCGCGAATAGTAGTTGTTCAGAGGTTTCGAGATAGCAGAAGAATATAATATTTTACACCTGACCTTAGTAAGCCATTCAAGTGATATCGATTACTAGATATATTGTTTGGAGCTTTCGAGGTGGCAGGAAAGAGAATGCTCTACACCGGACATGAGCAAGCATAAGATTGTTGCCGGTTACTTGAGTGATTGATGTTTGATTTATCAAGGATTACTTAACAATGGAACCCGCTACTGGATAATTTTTGAGTGTAACAAGGCAGTGGCGTCACTGAGGGGTGGGGGTGCGGACCTCACCGAATGACATCATCGGGGGTGGGGTGGGTGCGGACCGCACCAGATGACATCATTGGGGGGGGGGCACAAAATTGACATTATTAAGGATTCTCTATGGTCTGTTAGGGAAGGAGGTTCAAGGTAGTGACAACATGATTTACCTGGGAGTGACACTAAGGATTCTGTATGGTCTTTACCGGAAGGAGGTCCAAGATAGTGACAACATGGCTTACCTGGGAGTGACACTAAGGATTCTGTATGGTCTTTACCGGAAGGAGGTCCAAGATAGTGACAACATGGCTTACCTGGGAGTGACCCTAAGAATTCTGTATGGTCTTTACCGGAAGGAGGTCCAAGATAGTGACAACATGACTTACCTGGGAGTGACACTAAGGATTCTGTATGGTCTTTCCCGGAAGGAGGTCCATGAGGGTGACACCATGTGTTACTGCACTGGGTGATACCAACCCTAGTGACGCCACTGTAACAAGGTTCCTTTTAAACGTAGCAGTTACAGCCGTGGCTACGGTCGCTGTTGATTATGTTCCTTCTCACCACTGAATCCACACGCTACTAAAATAGGACACCATTACCATCAGCATGCGTACATTTTCAAACTCGTCAGAGCATGGAGAAATGGAAGAAGTAATCAGTTTGGCACGATCAAGCTGATCCTTCAATGATTACCCCCATTACCCTCTCCTCCTCCCCGCATTCAATGATTACCCCATTACCCTCTCCTCCTCCCCACAACGTTCGAAAATCTGTAAGAGTCCTGATTTTCAACCGGATAAAGTGCATATTACAATACAAATCGCAGATGTTAGAAATATGTGACGGTAATAATTGAATCATATATATTGCTTTAGTGAAGAGGAAAGTGGACCATGAACAGACTGACATCACACAAAGTCACTTACTATGGGAATTTCCGTAAACACATAAAAACAATAAAAAAAATAAAATTGCCTGGAAAAAATGGGCAGCCGCTCCTGCACATAGTATATCGAAACTTGATCTCGAACAAGGATAGCATAGAAGTGTTTCTGCACTAGAATCGCCCCCTTGGACGTACAACTAGACTCGCCCCATTGTATGCACAACAGGAAATCATACATTCTTCACACCACTAGAAATAACGAGGGAATTGCATGGAGATGAAGTACATGTATTGGTGTTACTTAAAATCAAAACTTTAGCCCATGGACAATCGTACCGAAGACAGATATGGGGAGATGATTTACTGTGTTTTGTCATTTCCTCTGTGACTGTGAACAGACCACTGTATATGTACCTTATTGGCCAATTACATGCCTGCGCTCAGAATTCAGCAACCCAAGCCGGTCTGTTTGAAAACCCTGGTATAAGCAAACCAACAAAAGCATCTATAATTTTTGTGCATACTTTTAACGTACTACCCTACAAGGAAATGGACTTACTGATCTGTAGAAATTCTTAATTTTGTTTAAAAATTGTTTTAAAAAAATAAATAATATTATATCTTAAAGGAAACAATGGTCATTTCTTCTCTTATAAATCGACATTATTTTCTCCACCTGTTTTGATTGATATTAAGCTCTAGGCTTTGATAATATACATTCTTCTCAATCGCCATTGATACAAGGAGTTGCGTTGTTACATATATCAAGCTCAATATATACACACAACTGATCCAATACATAATGCATTTTAAGCAGTCTGCACCTATTCATGGAGTCGAATTACGCTTCGAGCCCGCCACTGATTTTAGAATGCGGATCTTTCCATTAACTTCCCATAATTTGTGTAAATCAACATGTCGTTTCATTGTGAATCTAATGTGGTGGAAACGGAGTCTATGGCTTTATTACATCCATCACGCAAGCCTTGAGAGTACTGAATATTAATCTTAAGCTCCGTTGAATCATACTGCATAAACTTTCAGGAGCCGTGGTGGCGACGTTAGAGCATGCTGGACTCGTTGCGTTGCGCGTTCAAGTCCTGCCTGGTTCCCGTCCACTGCCCTGGTGCATTTGTCGGCAAGATTATCGACTATTATTGTCTCGACACTAAATATTATTTCAAGTGTTTATGTACCGCTAAACGTAACAAAAAATAATTAAGTAATTATCACACACACACACACACATACACACCCGGAACTGACGAAGCAGCTTGTAGATAAGTCCCGCCATTAAAAAATAGCGTTAGTGCCAGATCGTGTCTACAAAATGTTGAAGTAACTTTGCTATTTCCTGTTAATAATAATAATAATAATAATAATAATAATAATAATAATCAACATCAATAAAATTACTTATAGCCGGTTTTCTTTGTCGCTTAGAACTTTGTCTTTTACGTTTTGCTGATCGTTTCGTTTCGTTTAAGATTAAACTATTTTAAATCCAGGTACCGCAAAGGGACCGAACGCAGTAGAACACATTCGGCAGGCTTTCAATAAAATTAGATATTCTAAAGATATGGCGCTGACACACATAGTTCAAATGACTCATGCTTAACGAATTCTGACAAAAAGAACAAGTATCGCAAATTATGGAGTTTAGTTTTAAAAAATAATTTCTTTGACCGTACGTTAAACGTCAATCACTTTCAGTTCATTATCCATACCTGAGGGAGGATGGACCAAACTAAATAAGTGTGGTCTTACAATGGGTATGTTAAATTAATCAATGTATATCCTCATATGTTGATATCATTTCTTTACGTCCGTAGAAGGCCAATTAGACCCATGGAAAAAGGAATATAAGAATCTTTGAACATGTACATGTAGATTTCAGCCAGCGTCATTTTAATAGGCAAAGTCGAAGAAGTAGGTTTTCAATACTATCTTAAAATAAGAATCCTTAACTTAAAGAAAAGAATGTCTTCTAATAACGGATTAAAGACTTGTACACAGAGCAAGGAAAACTTAAACAATACAAAGTCTTCTATTAAAAATATGGAAAGTACTACACTTACAGGCTGAAGTGAAATTATTAGGTCGACTGTTTCAATAGTTCTCTTTCTCATCACATGACATTTTGGCTACATATCATTGCGTCTGTTCTAATTACCTTTTCACAGTTTTACCACATTTTGGACCAGAGGAGAATAGAATATACAAAACCAGTCCACACATTACGCTGTATCTGAAATCTCCCGATGTTAACTATCTACGTTTCTTGTTGTAATAATTTAACGGTCACGCCAGCTCGTGCGCCTGAGAATTGATAACGTAGTACTGGTGGAGTTTTATCAGGTTTTTGATTGATGTAAGGAGCTTTCTAGCTTGTTATCAATCCTTGACATTAACCAGTATCCCTTACTTTAGAAGCACTTCTGCTTCATTTATAAGTGTTTTATTGGCACTCAAGAAAAACAAATTCTGAGATTATTTAGTCAATCTTGTTATTCAGCTTGGTCCTTAACATTCGTAAAGATGTCAATAACTTCGTGCTTGACAGAGGTAGATTGTAGAAGTGAGACGGATCAAATACGAATAGATGTCAATAACTCTGCGTTTGATATAGGTAGATTGTAGATTGTAGAAGCGAGACACATACTTGGATAACAGGTTTGAACTGGGGAATGCAGGACGTTTGAGTCATATTACTGGAAATAAGCAATGACCGACGCAATCACAATACTGTGACACATTTTAGTGAATATCAAGATGGTCCAATATCCTTTAATATACGTGACTATCATCTCATGTAATTTCTTCAGGGATACTTTAAAATCAGAAAAAAAATTGTCTGAAAATACTTGTAAACGAATCTCAGTTGTTGTTTTCTCGTATGCCTCGATATTGTGCTTGTGTCAGAAATAGTTTGTTAGCAGTAAAGTGGCTTTGGTTTTTGTAAGTGTTTTAAATTACGCCTCGCATGTAAGACAAATATCCGCGGCAATCAACTGCAATTAATGTGATTCAAATCTCGAGTAAAATAATGCTATACATATTTAACAGATTATACATTTTTTTCAAGACTTCCTCGAAAATGCTATGTTATGGTGGCTGCATGAAAATTTATTTATTGAGGAGTAATATTCACATTCGAGATGAAGACTTTGTTTCTTATTTTTTAATTTAGATTTTAAGAAGGTCTTTTGAAAACGTGCACATAACATCAAATATGCGATCAGCTATGAATCATTTTGAAGATGTGTACATGTATTCGATCAGCTACGAATCAGGAATAGGTTAGAGCCATTCTGATTAAAATCAGATCTCCACTGTCCTACGAGAAGGTCTGATAGTGACCCCTTAGGGGTCGTGTTCTGGTGGCCTTTGAATTAGCCAATGGAAATATAGCTTTCAGAACTTTGAAAGCGAATCAAATCGTTCGATACACATTGATGCTCTTCAGCCATACTGCTCAGTCTCCGAAACGCGATGGTATACAACTTCATTTTATTGGCTGATAAAATTAGCAATTATGGTAATCTGTATAGGTCACCAGAATATGACCCCATACGCGGCCGATGTCAGATTTTCTCGTAGGAGGGACTGAGATTAGAGTGTGGTCAGTCTGATTAATGTTAAAATCGCTGAAATGGCGGAGATCTGAAGGACACTGATAGGAGATTGTGTTATGTTGATCTTTCGATTCACGAATCAAATCACAGCTTTCACGTTTATAAGGTGAAACAGTTAATTTGGAAAATATCGCTTCCAATGATTAGCCTCCCTAACACGAACTGTAACGCTTATTCTAAGTGGTTACTAAAAATAAGCGGACATGAAATCCCAAGGTTGGAAGAAAGTGAACCATTTTCGATGTCTCGCAGATCTACGTACTATAGGTAGAGCTCGATTTTAATCAGACCCAGAGCGCGATATAACCTTATTTTACGTTCTTTATTACCAGAAACGCATGAATCTCCATCAAATAGAGATTCTAAATAAAATAATGATTGGTTGAAATGAGAAATAAACAGACGAATATATACATTGAGGTGGAGGAGAAAGTTTGCTTGTAACATTAGCCTCCACTTGCCAATTGGTTTAAAACTGTTTGTAATACAGTGAAACAGTATTAGATTTGTCGTATGTATGTAAAACGAACACCTTAATGGACATTCGGACCAAAAACTTGGGTGGCAGAAATACGGGAAGAGATACATTTTAGCAAAATTACAATTAATACAATTTTAGGTTCATTATTTGGATGAAATAAAGCCAAACATCCTTATTTGGCAATTTTATTAAATGTATGAATTATATCCTATTTTTTTAATTTTGTTTGAGAAACTTCATCAACGTCTTTCACTGATCCCATATATTTTGCAACGCGATGTGGTAAAGCAGCGACGCCATGTAGATCAGTCAGGAAAGCAATGCTGTGTTGAATGAAGAAATCTGTTAATATTGTTATAAATTATAATTGCCGATAAAAGTTTCAATCAGAGCTGCCTATGAGATCTCTGTCAGGTTACCGAGTTAAACACATACGGCATAATTTCACTTGATGTAACTGAGTCACAAGGCGTTTTACAGGTAAAGAGCCATGACAGATCATCTGGTGTACTTTTCTAAATATTTAAACTCTTCACGTGTTTAATTAACTCGACGTTTAGAAAACAAAATCTTTGTTATTTGTCGAAAAATTACTTTAATGCACGCAACATTGCGTGTTAATAAAGAATTTTATTGCTTTTAATTACCTTAATACTCTTGGTTGTTTCTGACAGCCTTTTATGTTCAGATAGCGTATCGGTAGAACCAGATTTTGAATTGGTTTTCATCTGTTACTCTCACTTTACGTGACTAATTTCTCTGGGTTAGAATCTTTTTGTAAAATCCATGGTTGTCTCCTGGGCAACTAGCTAAAAGTAGCTGGTTGCCAGCAGATTGTTTTGATTGTTTGGTAAATTACTGCGATTGGTCCCAGTATTGCTGTAATAAAAATTATTCAGTACTGTCCTAATTTCATGCAATACTTGTAGCTCATCATCATTCACGCATTAAGAAAGTGTCACAAGTTTACAGACATATACTTTAATCTGTCTGAGATCAGGAAATAAAAGATAATCAAACCATGAATGGACCGAATTATGTTGCCCGTCATCTTTCTACTAGATGTCAACCTGACCAGAAATCTATCCGTATGTTCGATGTCCTCAATTTGCGTCGTTACGGTTTAAATTATCTTTAATCCGATACTATTAATCCTGTGTCTAAACTGTAAGGTAATTGTACATTTTCCACGAGGGAATTTTGTGTAGCTATTGCCCCACAAATCAATATAGCTTGCAACAGCTACTGCAAATAGTTTTATTTTTTTTTTAAACTTGCCATATTCCTCTATTTCTACAGTGAGTGCCTATTTCTTCAATTTGCAAACGAGAAAGCGTAGAACAGAAACTTTAGCATTCATTGTGACAGTTCAAAGACGAGAGATACTGCTGCCATTTGCTGGTGTGTTGACAAAAGACGAACATTCAGGAGTTTTGTCTCTTACAGGGTTAACCTTGATGGGCTGGCATTATGGGTTGTGATTAGTTATTCAAATAACAAGTAGCCGACACACTTCGATGAGTGTCGCCTTTTACCGAAAGTAATCAGCTGCGGATTTTTATTTTGATAATTTCATTACCCTGCTCTAAGCACTCAGATCGACAATGTAATGATCAAATGTTTGTCGCTGGAAAAGATATATATACAGACTACGTGGATGCCTTTTTGAAACTGAAATTAGAAGCCAGCGGCTCTCCTTCCTGGTGCCACACTCTCGAAGATCAAATGAAATTCAAAGAGAAATACCGGGAGCAGGAAGGCGTCACTTTAGACTACGTGGAGAAATGCGAAGGAAGGCGATAGTTTGCCAAAGTGATGTTATATTGCTTATGGGGTAAAATGGCACAGCGACCGTGTTTACCCAAGACGGAGTATCTGACAGAACCTTTCCGCTACTTCCAGATGATTCACGACAAAGCCAAATACATGAAACACGCGGACGTCGCTCGTGAGGACTTCATCTTAGTCAGTTACGAAGAACTGGACTTTGTAGAAGCCAAAATTTTAGAAATGTCATAATTAAGACTTACGTGCAGCCCATGTTCGCTTAAAATTGTACGAAGCTTTACAACTGTTAGGAGGTCGCGTCATTTCCTTTGACACGGACAGCTGCATCTACATTGATTGCCTGTGTCACCGGCATCGTGACATCGAAGGAGACCGTTTAGGAGCCTGGACGGACGTGCACCCCGATGACAAGATTCTAAGTTTTGCTATTAGCAGTCCTAAATATTACGGCTACGAATACCAGGAAAACGAAGGAGAAGTGCACACGGAGTGTAAAGTGAAAGGATTGACTCTCAGTTATCGCAACAGTCGAGTGGTGAACGTTAGCGTGCTGAAACGTATGCTGAAAGAAGCCTTGCAGTCTGAACAGGATGGAAACTTTAAAGTGACCACCTACGAACCGCACAAGATTGTACGTTTACCCACACACCAACTCGTCAGTCGACCTTTGGAAAAAGTCTATCAAATCTTGTACCAGAAGTGAGTTCGGCTCCCCAACCATTTCACATGACCTTACGGTCACGTCGATATTGGTCAGCATATAAAAAGGGACAACGTCCAATACCGATAGTTTATTGTAACTACCAATACCAAGCGCGAAAGATGAATACTTTTAAACAGACATCATTCAAGTTAGGGGATTCTCAAGTGGAGTGTGATGCTGTGCCTTGCAATGAGAACGATGCCGTATGCTGTAACCTCAGCGATTTAGTACCACATCATGGCAACGTTGCTATGACTACTACTACCACTACACCTACCATGGAAAGTGATGCTGTGCGTGTCAAACCTGACGAATGCAAAAGCCATGGCACTCGTTACAGAACACCTTATCACTTTACTGGTTTTAAATGTCAATGTCATCCTCTACGTGAAACCATGCAAATACCACCCTACGGATGTCATTCATCAGTAAGCAAACTTTTTGCGGATTTCATCATACCTCATCAGAACGAGCCCGTGAAAGACGAATATTTGTTTCATGTGCGTTTGCCTGAATACTGCAACTTTGAAAGTCGAGTCCAAACGTTCCATAGTGAATGGTCCAAATATCTAGGAGGGCCTACCCCCGAAGAATTAGCCAAAGCTGGAATTTTCTTTACATGGGTGAAGGGGATAAAGTCAAGTGTTTCAGTTGCGGTGTGACACATTACCACTATTACTGTAGGAACAGAACTATTCGGCTTACATAGAACATGCTCATGGTCTCCGGATTGTCACTACCTACCTTTAGTGGGACCTTAGTAATCTCTGGATAGATACTTTACAAGAAAACATTTGTGGTTTGCCTGTGGAGTTGAGAGAACGCATTTACCGAGAGTTGGTCAAGATACAAGTGAAACGCACACTCAGAATCATTTCTCCATTTTTGAACTATGCTTTTTTCCAAAGTAAACGAAGACTGATTATGGGAGGACACTACTTCAGTCACAAATATAAACGAGGCAATTTGATATGACCCATCAATTCCTGATTCTTGGAGGACACTGAATGGATACTTGACAAGAGAACATTCGTTGTCTGCCTGTGGGGTTGAGAGAACGTATTTACCGAGAGCTGGTCAAAATACCAGTTCAACGCAAAGAACAATTGCATCCGTTACGTCACCGTTGTATAAACCACTGATTCAGATGAACGTATTCCAGTAGCCAGACATTGTTAAATTGGACGTGGGCGAGAAGGATTTGTTTGTTGTGACTCATTCCTTTTACTACAAGGTGACCATACCGCAACTAATTCCAGAGAAAGAGTGAGAGGGTTACGAAAATCTTTTACACAACGTAAACTTAGTTCAAGAGGAAACTTCTGAACGGTGTGTGATGTGCAAGTTAGTAACTAAACTATTTAGATTTGTCACTGGAGTACGATCATCTCTGTGCAGAAAGTACACTTATTGCCTCCGACAAAAAGAGGTTTAAAAGCGGGCTACCATGTCACAACCTTTATCAGTCGTCATACAACAGATTCCGTGGAAGGAAATCAATGAGAGTATTGAAACTGTGGAGGATTAACAATACTTATTACGAGAACTGTGTCCCATGAATTGGGGTCGACGTGTGGTGTGTGTCTTAGTGACTTCCTTTCTGAGATTTCGTTTACCAGCCGATTCCTTGTGGACTGTTTACGAACAGTATCTACCACCAAATAAAACATGAAAGTGGTCCGTTTAAATGAGCACGAGAGACTCATTCTGTTAAAAGCATTGCGTTTTCATCTCGATACTTTAGATATCTACGGGAGAAAAAGAATCGTCAACGTTTAGGTACTGAAGATGTGTAAGACGACGTGTGTGTAGCTTGTGACTTAAACCCTCACTGGAGTGATGTACGTGAGTGAAAAAGTTGGGGTTTCGAAGGTTGGACCTAATAAGTGGCTAATTATGCCCAAGAGTTGTGATCCTAAATTAAAATGTCCCGTGAAAAAGGTAACTTTTAAACCATTGTGACAGTGCTAGAAGAAGAACCCGTTACCGAGGACAACCACTCCCTTCAGGAAGACTGTCATGGACTTTTCCGAACGGCGATTCCGAGAGGCCACCTGTGTGACTCTACCCAATGTAGAGACTCTAAAATCATTACACACTGTCCCTAGGACACCTTTGTTACCAAAAACATGTTGTTCAGTGACTTGTCTATATTCCACTTTTATCGTTTTGATGTGTATTTTATCGCTGTATTTAACCATTTGGCTTTTATGTATTTGTGTCTTTCGTGTTGTTCCATTTTAACTTTCAATAAAAGTGTCCTGAAAAAACAGTATAAAGACTCGTGTCTTGTCTGTTTTCGTGTCAAAAGTGACATTAACTACACTACTATGGCTACCTCTGCTGTCTCTTCACCCTCTTCCTCCACTTTCAAAGTCATCGACGAACATTTAGATCGTGTTTGTTGGGAGGCCTTATATCTTCGCCACCCCTTTAACATGTTAATTGTCAGACGCAGCGGTTCAGGCAAAACCGAATTTGTCAACCGTTTGATCGAACATGAACATCATTTGATCGATCGTCCACCTCAACGGATCGTTTGGTGTTACAATGAGTGACAATCGGCGTACAGTCTCTTGCGAGAAATCAAGGAGATTCCATCGTTATTTGTGAAAGGCATTCCTGGCGACGAAATAGTGTCTGACCACAGTCAAACCCATCTGGTCATCTGCGACGACGTGTTAGGAGAAGACGAGGAGAAATTAAACAGTGGTTTACGCGCAAAGGGCATCATCGTAATGCCAGTGTCATTTACATCAGTCAAAATTTATTTCAATAAAATAAAGCCTATCGCACCATCAGCCTCAATGCTCATAACGTGATCTTGTACGACGATAACGCTCACACCCCACACGCCTATTTATTCGTGATTTAAAACCGACCCACCCCAATTATTTGCGATTTCATACCCATCTGTTTCATCACTGGTGCCGAGACATAGGGCCTGTCGTGTATACGTCCCCATCGTCGACTTAAAAATAATAACAACAGCAACAAAATTCTATAAAACCTCGGACACTCTGGGTCTGTCTTACACCTCGTCAACATGATGTCCCTTCAGTCTCATCTTCCCGTCCAATGTATTCGTGCCTTGTACGACACCAGTCGCGAAAAAATCCACAAAAACGTGCTCGTGTCTTAGAAGCCAGTCTCAAAAGAAGTCTTACGAAGGTTTACGGGGACAGCACGTCAATTATTGCAAGGCATCATTCACGTTCCACATCAAACCAAACGCTTTTTTGAGAGAAACAAAGTAGAATGTCGCAACTGACCGATCGTCGCATCCACACTCAAACCAAAAAGCAAATCACTTTGAAACCTGGAGGTAGCAGTTCTAGGAGGTGTCATGAATCGCTTCCTCCTAAAATAGGATCCCATTGCCTCCAAAGTTCTCCCTAAGACCCCCCCCCTCAACAACAAAAAGCCAAACGGACGCAAAAGAAAAAGAACAGTGGTGTCAAGACCAGGTCACAGCAACAGAAAAAGAAACGTCTACAGAAAAAGAAAAAAAAAAGCCCACATAAAAGACCCCAGGAAACAGCTTCTACCCGCACGAGGCCACGACCTACAGCGACTGTGACCGCGTCTCCAGTAGCGTCAGGTTCTTCCACTTCTCCGTTGCTGATGATACCCAATTTGACAGCCGTTCTTCCTCATTTGATGAAACGATGGAAACCTGCGTCTCCACAAACTTCAAATGCAGCGAGCGGGTCACCATCTTCCTCTTTAGCGGCAATGGCAGTTGCTCACAAAGTGCCTGCTCCCAAAATCAAAGTCCAAGAGAGATCAGGCATGTTACAGAGTTTACTGGATTTGTTCAAGCAAGAACTGTCCCCATTTAGTCCGTTGCGAACCCATCCACGACGTGTGATGCATGTCATCAAGTTGATACGACGTAAAGACAATCAGTGGCGGAGCATTCCAGTATAAGAAAGACCTGCGGTAAACGAAATATCGCAAAGGTACAGTCAGCTATTGCAACGACTGCAACTCTTTCACCAGAATGCTGTAGATGAAACAGCACAACCGACTCTGAATGATTTTAAGACCCTGATGAAAAGTCCACCACTACTACCCCCAGTGACCAAGACAGAAAAAGGAGTAGAAGAGTTTCTAACTCCACCAGAAAAAGTACGCATGTTAACAACACCACCACAGAAAGTACGCAAGTTAACAACACCAACTACATCAAGAATTGGATAGACTAGACAGATGAAGGTCACCCCTTCGTCCATAAAAGTCGTGGCCTCGTGCGGGTAGAAGCTGTTTCCTGAGGTCGTCCATAAAAGTGAAAAGGAAGGTGAAGACAGAAGTGAAACAAGAACCGATTACCCCTGTTTAGACATCCTTCTCCTCCTTGCCACCCATCGCTCACCGGACACGCAAAGCATTACAATCCAGGAAAATACCACACTAAAAAAAGTGTAGCATCAATGAAGAGTGGGTGATTTATTAACAAAAATGGAGAAGTCAAAGTACGTTGGAAATGATATCCTCCCAGTCTTGATTCTTGGATCGACGCTTCGCAAGTCATCGGCTATAAAAAGAAGTGACCATCATGTCCTTCAACACAGCCTCAGCTGCCACTACAACCGCGACTATTCCTTCACCCAGTTCTTCTCTGCAAGATCTACAAAAGCAACCCTTGTGGGTATGGTGTAGAGGACGTGTGCCTAAAACGCAAATCGCCTTTTTCTGCCAAATCTTTGTTGTGTTTTGTTTTATCGGTGCTGCTGTTGCCAATTTGAGTTTTCAACAAGGAGACAAACAATTGTGGACCATTTTACTGAACAGTTGCATCGGTTACCTTCTTCCCAATCCTTCTCTGAAATACTCCTCGAACAGGGACAACGGGAGTCTTGCGTCCACCGTCAGTCACCACTGCAGCAGTCACCAACCCCAACAACAATAATTTGGACGGAGACAACCCTCTGACTTCCAGTGACCCTTCTGACAGCAGAACTCTGGAATTATAAACAACAAAAACCAGTTTTACTTAACGTTACCCAGTGACAGTACCATGGAGGTGTTTCCCAACAATACCTTGTGTTGCTACACGGCCAAACTACATCAGGCCATCCAATTAGATCACGAAGCCCATTGGGAAGTGGTTTTGGTGAAAATGATTTACCCTTCACCAATCAAAAACCTCACTGAAAACTCAAAACACTTTCCAGGTCGAAATCCTGAACGTCAAACTGCAAGAAGAGATGAATAAAATCGGGTTTTCAGGTGACACAAATTCAGTAAGCAACCCGTTCTTAAGCATCTATACTGTGAAAAGTTCGTTAGGCTATTTCTTTAGCGGTAAACATCTGGTGGACACAATTGCTGACAGGTTCGAGGCAGCGTTTGGCAAAGCACTGAACAGTGTTAAGATTGAGTACCATAAAGTGGCTCGTCGCTTACTGCTGAAATTTCAGGATACCGAAACGTTGTCCATCAGGTTTAATGGTAGCTTGTTTAAAATTTTGGGTGGACATTCACAATTGGTAGCACAGAATTTGAGCTCGGTGATCAATAGTAATATGGATTTTTACAGGGCTTTTGGATCCTCTGTATAACTGAACAAAGGACTCAATTTGGTCTTTGTTTACTCCGATGTGGTGGAGTACAACGTGGTGGGACACAATTCCGTACCGTTACTGCGTCCCTTCCTTTCAAAGTGAATTCTACCACGGTCACTGACGAGGAAGGTGGAAACACATATCACGTTCACCGCGAATTTGCACATTCGCACTTTTTGCCCATCAGTAAGTCGTATTTCGACACTGTCAACATTGCTATAGAAGGAAATCTGGGACAAAATGTTCCATTCTCCAAAGGGAAAATCACGATGAAGCTCCATTTTTGAAAACGTTTCTCTAACGAGTTTTAAGTCGTGTATCCAGTGTACCGAAGAGTCGTTTATGAGATATAATAAAATCGGCGTTTCGTTCGGTGGCCTCAGATTTGAAACCGGTGGTGACACGAGAATTGCACGCCTTGAAATAAGCCGCACTGACGTACGGCAAAGAATTTCTCGAAAATGTCATCATCGACAAACAAAACCCTAAAGAAGTTTTCTTGAGAGCAGACAAAAATATCTTGCTTCAAACGGGTAAAGAGATTTTGGGAAACTCCTATAAATGCCCTGGGCGGTGCCGAGTCAGGCATTCCTGCTTCCCTGACCCCACAGCAAGGACAAGGCAGAGAGACACGACCAAGACACCCTTCCAGAGGATTTTACCCCCCCCCCCCGCTAGAAAGAACAAGAAACGAAGAACGAGACCTAGGCGTTTTTGAGTATTAAAAAAATCGCAGAGAAGTAAGGAAAGAAAATGATGATTCGACCGAGAATCTTGTGCCTGTTCCAAATCGAAACTGGATGTGTTTGCCATGCCACCCACCATGATGACGATGCAAGAATTTCATCTCATCTCTTCTTCGACGGCCTCAGCTTCCATCGAATTTGAAATCAAAGGACAGCCCGAAGATTACAACGATCTGCGGAGCAGTTACTTGTACCTGAAAATCAAAGTGAACGAAACGGATGGTAACGACCTAGCTACCGATAAGGCAGTAGCTCCCGTCAACAATTTCATACATTCCTTGTTCAGCGAAGTGGATTTATACTTGAATAACAAACTGGTCAGTAGCAGCATGGACACTTGCCCTTACCGAGCGTACCTGGAAAATCTCTTGATGTACGTAAAAGAAGCTAAAAACTCTCGTCTGAATGCTTGCGTGGTATGGAAACCTGACACAGTGGGCAAGTTCGGTGAGGTGACAGATAAAGTTTAGAACTGATGAACCGCTTGCAATTGGACATGTAGTTACAAGAGAAGTATTTTCTGAACGGCGTGGATGTTCGCCTGAGACTCAGTCTCAGTAGTAACGCTTTCCATTTGATGGCTGGTACTGCCGATTACAAAACTACATCGAGGAAGCCAGACTCAACATGCAACGCGTGGAAGTGTTACCTAAAGTGGGAAACGACATCAGTCGCACTTTGAGCAGAACGACCGCCAAGTATCCGATACGATGCGTTGAAGTGAAAATCTTCACCATTGCCACTGGACTCCGATCCAAGATCGAAGATCATCTGTTCCAAGTACAGTTCCCAAGAGATTAATCATTGGTATCGTGAGCAATGCAGCCTTCAAAATGGAGCCCCCAATCAAAATCATTTCCAATTTCAGCACTACGACGTGTCCAAGATGGAAGTCAGTCGCGATGGCAAGACCTTGTGTACTAGACCCTTCGAACCTGACTTTAGTGTCAAGATGAATTACTTGATGTCGTACTTATCCCTGTACGAAGCCACAGGACAGTTAGGAACCAACACCAGTCACGGCATTACGTACGAAGATTGTGCAAGAGGCTACGCTTTGTGGGCTTTTGATTTCACTCCAGACCATGGCAGCGACAAGGGACATTTCTAACCTATAAAATCCCGCCAGATTCGTGTGGAACTTCAGTTTTTTAAAGCTATGCCTGAGACGGTGAACATCGTCTTGTAGGACGAATTTGATACTACAATAGAAATCAACAGTTTGAGAGTAGTCATTCTAGACTATTAGAAGCAATGGAAGACTGTAATCCCTCTGGTGAAGAATCTATGGAAATGGAATGGGAGAATACCGTGGAAGTAGAACCCAAAGACAAAGACGAAGAGGACATAGTGATGAAGCCCAGATGGCCAGAACAAGAACAAGATTTAGTCTCTTGTTTTGACAAACACTAGGCAGAACAGAAACAAATTTGGAATTGATCAAGACAGATTGCTATGGATGTCAAAACGATCATAACAGATAAATGTCTGATGCTGAATCAAGGAAAACTGGACGAGTATCTGGACGAAGCTTGGAGTCTCGTTTAGGAAGAAGCAGTGTTGTATCAGTGGTTTAAAGACTTGTGTGATCATTTCTTTCCTCCACTGGTGACTCTGGAAATCTATCGCATCTTGGCTCAGAGTACGGAGACGAAGCGAAGAAACGGTCACTTGTCAGAGATTTTCAAGCAAAATGTTCAGATTGAATAGGGGCCCCGAGTGGCCGAGTGGTCTAAAGCGTTCTTCGTTACGGATCACTGCCATCTCACCGCTGTCTGCGTGGGTTCGAGTCTCGGATTCGGCTAATGTGGGTATGTGAGAAAGCTTACCAGTAGCTTCTCGTGGGTCGGTGGTTCTTTCCCGGGTTTTCCCGGGTTCTTCCTCCACCATTAATACTGGCCGCCATGTATAGCCAATCGCGTGCTGAAAAATGGCGTTAAACCCAACAACAACAGCAACAACAGATTGAATTGATGAATTATTATTACCTATGAAAACACTCAGACAAACAAAACAACACAAAATATGGATACATGGGAACGTTATTAGCTTTTGAACAACAGTTCGTACACTGCTTCTTGGAATCCTGTCGTATGTGCTCAACTGCCTCATCGTATACCTCAAGACCATCAAGCTTATGTCATCAACACGGACGACAGTCATCTCCCAGGAACCCACTGGGTAGCCATCTACTTTCCTAAAGAAGGTTGTGTGGAGTATTTTGATTCGTATGGATTGCCACCTTTAGAAGACGACATCATCGAATTTATGAGAAGAAATGTCCAGACGAAGACGATTCAATAATGTGAAATTACAAGGCAAATATTCCATAGTGTGTGGACAATATTGTGTGTATTTTCTTCATCAACGCAGTCTGGGATATTCTTTAGAACATTAAGTGACTTATTTTCATCGTCACTCTTCTAGAAACGATGCCAAACTAGATGGTTTTGTGACCATTATGGTTATCTTTTGTCTTTACCTAGGAAACGTAGTTCACATCCAGCATTACCCACAAGACCAACATATTATAAATAACAAAATTTAGAGGCAAAATGTAATTTCAAAATTCCATTAAGTAAAAGGAAATAAACTACCATGAACCAGACGGACCAGTCGCAAACATCATCCTGGACTGCAACACTGAAAGTCGAGTCGGAACCAAAACACCATCAGAACAACAGAAAGAAGACAGAGAAGAAAAAGAAAGCAAAGAAGAAGAAAAAGAAGACTTTCAAATTGCCTTCTTACACGAGGTTCTTCCTTTGGCTTATGAAGTCCTCTTCTGATAAAAGTTCTATCCACAAAATCCTGATCTGATTTCTTGATTACCTCCATCAAAATACACAACCGAGAAAAACAAAAACAGGACACAAAAAAACAACACAGTATATTGGGTGCCTGACACACAGCTGATTGGTACCATTTATAAATGTAACAGTACACTACGTACACAAAATTCCAATATATCGTTAAAATAATAAAGGAAATAATACAACTCAATGAAATTGGAAAATTTCATAGGTGGCTTACACACTATTAGGAAAATAATTGTCCACTAGCAAAACTGGACTAAAATTTGATCGTACGAGCTTCGCATTCCAGGGCGTACCGACATCCAATGGCTTGCTGCGTCACCGGGGTGCCTTTCCTCTTTGCCTCGCCTCGACATATTCAAAATTCCAAAATTAAGAAGTGCAACATTTTCATACAAAAACGGAGCTGTGGTGGCACCATACCCACAACTCCGACTAATTAAGAATCCCGACCTTCAGGACTTAACCGGTCGCGAAAGCATCAGCTCCATAGGGGACCTAAATTTTATTATCGTATCGTTGTCCGACCATCCACTGTTGACTCGTCTCCTATGAAGATGTGCTCAAGATTAGCCAAGCTGAACGAAGCTTACGTGAGTTTACACCGTGTCAGGCAAAGCCTGGTACCGAAGCCTGAAGAGATAGAGAATGTTAGAATGTTGAAAGTGGTCGAAGACCTGATAGAAGAGCTCTTCAGAGAGGAAATCTTTCTTCTCCTCTTCCCGTGTGTGGATAGTATATTTGTGGTTTGTTCTTGTTTTTTGTGCTCATTCTCGTGTGTGGGTAGTATATTTTGGGGTTTGGTTTTCTTTTCTCTTCCCGTGTGTGGATTGTAAATTTGGGGTTTTTGTTTTCCTCTTCCCGTGTGTGGGTAGTAGATTTTTGTGTCTGGTTTTTCCTCTTCCCGTGTGTGAATATTATATTTGTGGGTTTTTTGTTCTCCTCTTCCTGTGTGTGGATAGTATATTTGGGGGTTATTAAGAAAGTAGGAGAAAGAATATGAAGTTGGTGGAGCAAAAGAAGAAATTAAAAGAACAAGAAGAAGAAAAACATAGGCCCTTTTCATGGCCACTCATATGCCTCGAAAAGATATTTGTTCTCGTTGCCTAAAAATGATTTTTAGTCGATTTTTGTAGATTATGTGTTGTATATGTTTTATTTGTCTATGTATATATCCCGCCAGTTCAGCCCCCGCCAAGTGTTGTTTTATTGGTATAGTTTCTGAACTAGCTGAACTTACCTGCCACCCGCTATCCGCTAAACTAGCTGAACTTACCAGCCACCCGCTACCTGCCTCTCGATGAACTAGCTGAACGTACCCGCTACCCCCGTCACTGTTTCTTGTTTGGCCCGATTGAGGTCAGCTCCTTGCCACATTGTTGTCAATGTCTAGTACCGTGACGTCACCTCACCTTTTCCATTCCTATTATCCCTATACAGGCTCAATACTTTTTGTCCCACTATAGGCCCATGTTACATTCCCATTGTCCCTATAAATATTGTCTCTATACAGACCGGAGGTGGGAGGTATTTTATTAGTAAGTCCCGTTGTCCCTATACATCTTGTCTCTATACAGCCCCACGGGATATTTTAATGGTAAGTCCCATTGTCCCTATACAGCCCCCATTAACTACTAACATTTTGTTTTCAGGCACTACAGTCTTTGTAACACTAACGATTGTAAACATTTTAAACATATTTTCCTTGTTACACACTTGTGCAAAACTATCCATGCAGGTATGACTATTTTCTGAAAACCTGCTTTTTCCTTGCGAACTGTCGCAACAAAAAACAAAAACAAAAAAAGCGCGCGTGTGTATGTGATGATTACATTTTCCGGATTGTGAAAAAATACATTGTCTCTCATCCCAGTGATGAGACTAAAAGGTCACTGAACAAACTTCATTAATTCAAAAGTAAGGGAGGGGCGGGAGGATTCGACCATTTTGCTGTTGCATGAGCTCTTTTATTCACGTACGCCCAATAGTGAAACACGATAGGATTGGCCGAAAGAAAAAAGAAACGATTAAACGTGTGCGCCATGCAGACTTGTCACAATAGTGCCGATGGAAAAGGCGTAGAACGCTCTCTCTCTCTCTCTCATACGTGGTGTATTATATATACTGATGATTAGCTCGTGCAGCTTCAAAATCGCTGTTTAGTATTTAATGATTATTTAAGGTACGCTTATTTTCAGATTTGTTGTGATAATTATAACACTTGAATACTGAACCATACACACACTTACAAACGCGCGCATGCAGACAACTGTGCTTCCTGTCTCCAAAATAGCTATGATATCATCTTTCAATTGATACAGAAATAATTATTTATTTTCGCAACGTATCTATATCTTTTATGCGAAAAATGTTTCAAAATGCGCCATATGGCTCCACCATAACACCTTCCTTTCCAGCCATATTCCATAGTATGGTGTTGCTAAGTATTTCGTCATTTTTGCAGGTGGATGTACTTTGTGCTTCCATTATCATTATGCGTCTTCTTCAACAATTAATTAAAAAATTTATTTATACGAACAAATGCGGTCGGTACGGACTTCTTGTATTTGAGAGATTAATATCCACACTCGAGTTTTTCCCTGAGGGCGGCTGTTTTTTTATTATTTATAGACAGGCAGCATTTTTATCCGAGATCATCTTTGGACGTGACAAAATGTCCAGGATGACTTATGTCTTCTCAAAGCATCTTGTATTTCCTGGAAAATTGCGAACGCCTAAATGAATAATTGACACAGTCTTTGGTTTACATGGACATCACACACAACGTAATTTTGTTGTAAAATGATGGAAGTTTTAATTCTCAGTGAATCAAATTAGATTATTTGTACCTTATGACCGCCAGTATTGTAGTCACTTCTCTAGGAAAAGTTAACAAAGGTCTATATGTTAGTGTACCTTATTGGGAGATGCACGTCAATAAGGTACTATGTCTTCTTTCTAAAATGCTTCTGCTCGCGATCTGATTCTCCACTGTCCTACGTAGGTCAGTGGAGAATCAGATTGCTTCTGCTAGCAAATGAACGACAGAAATAAACATGCAGCGGGATTGGCATTATTCGCCGCAGAAAACCTTTATTCTTCCTCGTCTTCAACTCTAGCTCTCAAATTACTCACATCACTATACAATTTAGATTTAATTCTTCGTATTATTGTAGGCTTTCAGTTAATACAGAAAACAGTATATGTTCCATTATATGTACACAGTTATTGTTCGTGTGTAACACGCATCCAAATTTGCAAAAACCGTAAAGCAAATTTTTCCGTCACATAATCGGTCGGTAGCACAGTGAATCACATAGTCGTTGATTTGACGGCACATTATGCTGCAATCTCGGTTTATGCCATTTCGTTTCCTAATTGGTTAAGCAATAAATAAAAATAAATACAGTAAGCAATCACCTTATTTTAAACTTTTTGGACATAAACTGATGTACAAACAAGCTGAATATTTTTGAAATTACAAGCCTCGTGTTATGGTACTTTGCTTTGTTGAACTTAAGTTTTAATTAATTGTCTATATTGTGAAAACCGAACCTGGCGGAGCTAGAGACGAAATAATATTGAGAATATGTCATTTTTAAATACGACAGAAGGAACCAATTCCGTTTGGTAAAACATCCTGAATACTACAACACTTTTGATATGTCCTGTGTTAAAATTCCTATCCGCATTAAATTCCACACTAGTTTAAATTGACATCAGGAAAGAGTGGGAACCAGTCTTTAAATGCCTTTTATTATACGGTTTAAACAAGAATCGGAAAGCATCATCGTTTCAATATTTGTGTCTATTAATGAAACGGCATACGTTCTATGGATAAATGCTAAGTAAATTACATTTTCGCATAAAAGCAAAACGATATTTGATTGATGTATGACGTCGATTGTATGATGCCGAATACTCAATTGCCTGCATATTGTCTTGGTAAATCAACGTATCCTATACTTGGCAATTACAATGATTTCATTAACGCGAAGCCAATGGACCTAACACCATATCTGATATCTCAGCCAAACTGTATCATAGGCAAATATAACTGACTTTTAACCAATTATTTCTATGTAGATGTGTTGGATACTAGGTAATGAAGGGCACATCAAAAGCTTGTTCATGTCAAATGTGGGGTGTTACTCTAAAGTAGGCCATACAAATAATATGTATGTTTCCTGTTACACTAGTTTTAAAATGATGGTAGGCATGTTGTTTTTTTTAAATAAAAATTACATGTATTTAATTTGATTATTTTTTACTTTAGTTATTTTTTTCATCGGGCAAAAGTGCTAGGTTTGGCAATGAGAAACAGAAACGGTCGGAAACACACACATTGTTTTGTTGCCAGGTCATAAAATTGAAATATTCCTGACGTCAACATTTTCCAGCCTTGTTTCATAAAATGTTCAGGGCTTGCACAATAAGTTCATCCTCTTTCAGGGTGGTGCAATTGTAAACAAACAAATTTATTTTTATTGGTGGGGTACCAAAATTAGTAGATAATGGGTTCCTCTGAACCACATGAGAATACATCCAAATAACAACGTACGTGACCCGACGAGCAAATGCCGCAAACGAAACCCTAACCAAGATAGACTTAATTCAATGCAACGGTAAGTGTAAAAATAGGACACAGTGACAAAGTTTTCATTGATCGGTATGTACTTCTTAGGTGCCTGAGAAAATGTTGCTAAAAGAAAAGGTAACCAAATTCTCTGAAGCCTGAACTATAAGCCACAGTGGCCTTGTTTGCACTGAAGTCTGTACTAATCCACACGGCGCATCTAAATACCAACTTAAGTGGTTCTACGAATAAGAGTATCCTAGAAAATGACCTTCAAGCAAATCTAACCTGGATGTGCTGAACTAGATGCAAAGGTTAACCAGAATTACAGGACAGTGAAGCATATATCACCATCACATAGTTTTTGTTGATGGCTGTAGTGCTTTGGACGCAACTACACACCAATAATTATCGAGCATTGTGTCAATGTGTTTAGCATTGAATGCAAATTTATCCAAACTCCCATGACCATGAAATATAGGTGACCTTATTCTCGACGAAAGTCTCGTATTCCATATGACACATCTAAATACAAACTTACTAGCAATCACGTCTGAGAAAATGACATAAACGCAGACCCTAACCTGAGTGTTGATGCCAAGCGGACGGATGAACATACCATCATCAAGCCATAAACAGGAATTGCTCTGCAATCCAAAAATGACATAAACACGATCCCTAACCGAGACAAACTGAACTCAAGGTAAAAGTAAATACAAATCAATGAAGCACGAAACATAGCTTACAATGACCTATTTTCCCCTGATGGCTCTTGTACTTTATGAGACAATTACAAGTTTTAAAGCATCTGTGCATGAGAAAAGGAGCAAGACGTAAAGGTTTAACAGAATCACTGGACCATAAAATGCATGTCACAGTGACCCAATTTAACTTAAATGTGTATTACTCTAAATGCCACATCTAAATACCAACTAATGTGCCTGTAACGGTGTGAATTGTGCAAGAGGTTATTGAAACACATAACTGAGTGAACGTTATGAGGTCAGCATGACAGATAGCCAATTAAATTGGCGAATGAGTCTTGGTACCGTGTTAAATCGCTGGACAGCGGTGGTTTTAATATCCCTGCTGGGACATTATTGATTTTTAATTAGTGCCCGTTCGATAACGGTCAGATATATGGAATAGCCAAGGTGAACTTGTGGCTAAGAATCGTAAAAAAATGACAGTGTTGAAATTATGCTGAGACAATTTTGTACCAGTTGCAATAATTGTCACACAATAACAAAACTTTCCAGAGATCGAATTAAGAAAAGCACCGAAATATGAAAACTTATTAAACCCTGAATAGGCTTGTAATAATTTTCAGCAGCTAGAGAACTTTAACCTTGATTGGCTAGGCTAAATAAGGGGCGTGGGTTTCGAAGTCGAAATTCAATGTTATAGGTATTCTTCCTCACAAAGTTAGTCAGTCCAACTTTCTAAGTGAAGGCAAGAAGTTCTTAGCTCCGGGGAAGTAGAAAGTATTCTTGCGTTAAAAGTTGTCCAAGGGCAGGTGTCTGAAAGTCTGAGGGAAATAGAACCTTAAAGGTACGGAGAAATTATGCTGCAATAGAAGCGAGCGAGTCTCGAAAGCACAAGGTGTCTTAATCTCATGCAGTTCGTCGTTTGATATGAGCTGGTAATTATTTGTTTGAATTTATTTGTTTTAAATTCATATATCAATATTCCTTTGATATGGGTTCAGAAGATAATTAATTGTTTGCATTACTTTGTCTTGAATATTATATGACTCATTTATTCTAATAGTTTTAATGAAGGGGTAATGTTCGATCTCAGAAGCAAAAACCTAAAAAATATTTACCGGCAAGCAATCAGATTATGCACGCTTGCGACCGAGCACAGTAAAGTACACATGATTTATTGATTGAATGAATGAATGCTTGATTGGTTGATTGATTTACTGATTGATTGACTGATTGCTTGATTGATCGATAAATCGATTGATTGGTTCACATATTTTGACTGAATCCATTCTATCCAAAGATCTATAGGTTCACTCATGTGAAAGCTATAGTCTAAGAAATATGCTTGCTGTTTAATTTGGAAATAGAAAATATACACACAGTGATCTAAGCGTTAAAGAAAGTAATTGAAATGTGTTTCTTCCTTCGCAGTAGCATTCACCGTTCATGAACAAGTATATGTATTTTCCATCGTTGCTTGACATTTTACGATTTTAAACTGCTCTCATTTCAATGCATTCACGATGCATTTATTGCGTACGAGTCAGAAGTGGAAACTGATCCATTTTCTTTTATTGCTCTTTTAAACATAAAAACACCTAGTTGTTTTTCAATTCATGAGCCGTAAACATTAAGGAAATGGTTCAGCACTTTTAGCTCACAATAGTCTCAATCGATCGTTAATAGATTAAAGGTGAGTTATGATACCTTTCTGTCTCAACTACTCAGGTAAGAAATTAGTACTGTGCGAATCGAATTCAAAGAAAATTTAAGCAAAGGTCACGCAGGTCAGTAAATACCAAGTGTTTTTGTTGTTGTTCTTCTTCTTCTTCTTGTTGTATTTATTCATCATGAGACTCAGATTGTCCACTACCATACAATCCAGACATTTTCTATCCAGACCACTTGTCTATAGGCACTCATCCGGCAATGCACAAAAATGCTGCTACTATTGCCTAAGTTGATACACGATGTACTTTTTACTTGGATACTTTATACTTAGATACTTTACACTTAGATACTTAGATAATTTTTACTTAGATACTTTATACTTAGATACTTTATACTTGGATATTTTATACTTATATACTTTATACTTGGATACTTTATACTTAGATACTTAGATAATTTATATTCAGATACCTTATACTTGGATACTTTATACTTAGATTCTTTATACTTAGATACTTTATACTTAGATACTTAGATAATTTTTACTTAGATACTTTATACTTAGATACTTTATACTTGGATATTTTATAATTAGATACTTTATACTTGGATACTTTATACTTACATTCTTTATACTTAGATACTTAGATAATTTTTACTTAGATACTTTATACTTAGATACTTTATACTTGGATATTTTATAGTTAGATACTTTATACTTGGATACTTTATACTTAGATAATTTATACTTGGATACTTTATACTTAGATACTTAGATAATTTATATTTAGATACCTTATACTTAGATACTTTATACTTATATACTTTTTACTTAGATACTTTATATTTAGATACTTGATACTCAGATACTTTATAATTAGATACGTAGATACTTTATACATAGATACGTTGATACTTTAAACATATATACTTTATATTTAGATACTTTATACTTAGATACTTAGATAATTTATACTTATATACTTTGTACTAATATACTTTATACTTAGATACTTTATACTTAGATAATTTATGTTTAGATACTTTATGCTTAGATACTTTATACTTAGATAGTTTATACTTAGATAATTTATACTTAGATACTTTTTACGTAGATACTTTATACTTAGATACTTTATGCTTAGATACTTTATGCCTAGATACTTTATAGTCAGATACTTTATATTTAGATACTTTTATAATTTATACTTAGATACTATTTACGTAGATAATTTATACTTAGATACTTTATACTTAGATATACTTAGATACTTTATACTTAGATAATTTATAATTAGATACTTTATAGTTAGATACTTGATATTTAGTTACCTAATTAATTTATACTTAGATGCTTTATATGTAGATATTTTATATTTAGATACTCAGATAATTTATACTTAGATACTTTATACTTAGATACTTTATACTTATATACTTTATACTTGGATACTTTATACTCAGATACTTTATACTTAGATACTTTATATTTGGATACTTTATACTCAGATACTTTATACTTGGATACTCTAGGTGGCGCTCTACACTTTTATATTCTGCATAGGGTTAGAATTTTAAAGAAAAAGAATTTCCCCGGCTTTCCACACTGGTTATACTAGCTATTTAAAAAGACCTTGTATGTCTTAGGTATAATTCAAAGAACCTTTAATTCCCTTTATTTTGGTGTATGATTGATGGGTGTACTATGGGTTATAGAGTATACAGCTTGGCCTTACTCCAGATGTGCGCCTTTCAAAAAAGTGCTAACTCTACTCGGTCATTTTCACTTCCTGAACTTCAGAAGTAAATTGTATAAAAAAGAGCTGATAACTTATTTTTACATTTTATATATTTGGTAATTCCTTCATTGCACTTTCAGAAGCTGGTATTGTTTAGTCTGGCAAAATTCATTTTCCCTATTTTAATAGCTGCTATGGATAGTGTACTTTAGTTAGCAGTGTGCTTAGATCATGTATAATTTCCAAAAATACAATATCCAAAGAAATATCATCCACATTACATTAATGTAGCATAGAAGTATGCCTACATTCTCTCCATTGTGCATGTTTTAAATGCAAACAACTTCACCTTACATACGCCACTCTCTCAAAAGTACATAATAACTGGTGAGCGCATCCTTATACTCAGATACTTTATATTTAGATATTTGATGCTTAGATACTTTATGCATAGATACTTTATACTTAGATACTTTATGCTTAGATACTTAGATACTTTATGCATAGATACTTAGATACTCTATACTTAGATCCTGTACGGGTGTTGTTTGACAGGTTTAGAATGTACAATTTCAACATCATGGAAAATTTTGTTGGTTCTTATAGGAACATTTAGAAATAAGTGCGCATATTCAAATAATAACTGTTTTAGTTCATTTCTTTCTTGCTCTTGCAAATGTGAAAGTCTTTGGTCCTGATCTTTCATAATTTCTGAATTCCGAAGATTTGTCACTCCAATATCAGTAGAAACCGATGATAGTCCTTCACATAAATCTTCAATGAGTGGGACAGGTACAACTAAATTAATTGCATGTTTAACCTGGCTATCTCTTTCAATATACTGGTACTCTTATAATTTATTTAGATCCCAGGTGCTCTAATATTATAATTTATCTAATTCATTTTCTTCTTAACCTTGTAAGAGCCGTAATATCTAATCTGAAGAAAAATTTGAAGAATGAGCAAGAGAGACAGAACTCCATTATTACCAAACTCAAAAGTTCTCTCCATTATAGTTCTGTCAAACCATAATTTCACTTTTGACTTGAATTGCTGAATGCCAAATTCAATCATAATAGGCTGGAAAGTTCCAGACCTAAACTTTGACCCTTGACCCGATTGGACAGAGTTGGAAAGGCCAAATTGAGTTGTTGTTTTTTTTTTTTTAAAAAAAAAAAACTTTATCAAAGTTTTAATATTCCTTAAAGGAATTGCCTCTGGAAACCTTGTTGACGCATACATAACGGTCAACAGGTACTGGTTAGCTGACTGACTTGGTCTTAGGTAAGGGACCAATACAATCTACCATAATTCTACTAAATGGTTCGTCAAACACTGCTACAACAACAACAACTACTACTACTAAATACTAATAGTAGTAACGGTAATAATAACTTAACTAGGTACTATCTGAACCCCTTAACCCTTAAACCCTTTTTAAACTTCCACTCTAAATAATAGCACATAGATAAAAGAACAGTAAAATAAGATCCGATGAAAGAAGTTGCTGAAAAAAGTTTAAAAAATAACACATGCCATCAGTGCCGCGCGAAGTGTCGGACCTAATTTCTTATCATCTAATTCAGGTTGGAGGTATGTTTATGGGAAATGTCCCAGATCCACGGAATTTAGGGCATTTTTGCCGACGGATCGTGACGAACCAGCTCTCTAACGCATTAATTACCCGCAAGTCGTAAACCACATAACTGGATGTAGACTGGTAAATATAGAGTCAGTTGCGGTTTTAAAACAGTTTTGCGAAGTGACGCGGTTTGTTTCGTATCTAGCACATTCAAGCGTCAAATTCAATAAGGGGCAAAGTGGAAAAACTCCTTCTACACCTAAAATTGAGTTGTTTTTTTTCTTCTCGGCTCAAAAGACACTAAGATTGATTGAGCTTACGAATCTTGGCCTTCGTCCTTAGCACATATATTCCTTAACATACTACCAAACAGGCTTTGTACAGTTTAGATTCGTGAATTTCACAGCCTTTACGTGAATTCTTGTTTATTTTGGTTCATCCTAATTTAAAACCACACGTGTTGTGTGCGTATTGTAAACGTATTTTAACTTATATTGCTATCTGATGCAGTAGCAAATGACTTTGTTAAGTTTAAAATGTATAAAAAGCAACAGGTGACCATCACGTATATACTGTATTACTCGCATATAAGTCAAGTCAAACTGCAAACAGTAAAGATCCTGATCTGCCGTTGCATTATACCTGTGCGGAGCAGGGTCTGTCTTCTTTATTCTACTGATGACTCCTAACAAACTGCACAGACATCGATATGCCGGCGCATTATGCGACGGCAGATCTAGGTTTGTGCAGTTTGCAGTTGCGCTCCACTTGAAAGCGAGTACGTACGGTACTGAGTTTAAACGAGAGTAGGGTTCTCCTAAACCACGTCCGATCAAAACAAGTGATTTGTATGAGGCGCCGTAGCGGACAAAAGCTGGTCCTATGAGAACGTTGCAGATGAAATTTCGATATCGTTTGTCGAGAAATCCAGTATCACGTGTTGGATCAAACTGCATGTCCTTAAAGTTCCATTTTCTAGATCGAGACTTTAGATTTTATATGTTGAATTATACCGTGGTGGTGTAAAGTTATATTTCCTATGCGACGTTTTACAGTGTATATTTTGAATTATACAGCAGTGGTTGAAATTTCATTATCATATATGGAGAATCCCTCATTCACGTTGTATGTAACTGTTTGTGATGAAAGTTCCATATCATGCGGCGAGTATTTAGATTTCATCTGTTGAATTTCACACCAACGAGAAGCAGCCTCCTTGTTTAAAAATAACATGGTACATTCACGAGAGCGACCTCTAGCGACGAAATTCATAGTAATTCTTGACCTGTGAATGTTAACTTTCAAACTGTATATGCATGAAAGGTAATGGCGCCTCATAACTGAATACGCGAATGATATATCTTAATAATCGATATTATTTTGAATTGTTAAAATGAACATTGTGTAATGTTACTTTTAACACCAACACATCATTTCACCATACAAAACTAGCAAGTCTGACAAGCACAATAAAATGTCCGATCACCGCTGTGTAATTCAAGAGATGCAATCTAAAATCTCAACATACGGAATGGAACTTTCAACATAAACTCTTTGAACCAATACGTAAATTAGGAATTCTCGACGTATGCCATTGAAATTTCAACCACCACCGTGTAATTCAAACGACACAATCTAAACCTCGACATAGAAAATATAACTTTCAACCACTACTGTTTAATTAAACAGATACAATCTAAAATATCAACCTAGAAAAGGGAACTTTAAGGACAATCGTCGTCGATACAACACGTAAAATTGGAATTCTGAACACATGGCATGAAAATTTCAACGGCAACGTTCTGATTGGACCAGATTTTGTCCGCTATAGCGCCTCATAGATCTATGTTCATGTTTAAAATAACTGTCGAGTTTACATGGATGTGTCAATTACTGCATAACAACCAATGTACAAGAACATACTGTCAGCTTTTCAGTGTGATTCTGATAACAAGTATCAGGAAATGTACACAGGCCGTCGTCGTCACAAGAGGCGGCTCTCAAAACAGCTAATTGCTTTTGTTGCGGAAATAAAATAAAGCGTACTGGCAGTACCGCATTACCCATTAAGCACACTAAGCACGTGCTTAGGGCACCAGCCCAACAGGGGCAACTAACAAATACAAATTGTTGATGATAAATTTGAATGAATTATTTAGGGCCATTTCGATCTACTGTACGAGTATTTTGATTTGGAATGATGGCAGTACTTGTATTTTCCCACCTTTTTAGCTTTTAATGTGAGTTTCACATTTTATGGGGGGGGGGGGGCACCATAATACTATTAGTACTTTGGGCCTTGGAAGGCCTTAATCCGGCACTGCGTACTAGTGCACCTTCGCCGCTTTGTGTGTGTGTGTGTTTTGGATTTTTAACGTAGCTTTAACAATTGTGCAGTCATATCGCTACGATGTCTGCAGTGTGGCAGTTTATAGTGATGTCTAGCACTGGGGCATCATGCCGCAGACACGTAGCAGGATGTCCCACCCAGTCACATTATCCTGACACAAGTTCTAACACTAACCTCTTAAAGCTGAGCGCCAAGCGAGGCAGATGTTAGAACCATTTTTGTAAGTCTTTGATATAACTCGGCCGGGGATCGAACCCACGACCTCCCCAAACCGAGGCAGACGCTCTAACCACTAGACAAACCGGAGCGGTCTTCACTGCTGTAGGAAGGTACTATTCTTCCATCGCTTGTTGGAAACCAATACTACGGTTGTTCCTAATCGTTAGTAAGAACTCGTTACGTCTCAGAAATGTTTTTTCAAACAGATGGTCCTTGAAATCTATTAACCCACGAAAACCACGAACTTGATTTCACTTCATATGGGTGAACAGCTACTCTTCATTTTGGAACTGCAGGTCGAAGCAAGAACCGAGGAGGTCCAAGCGATTGTAATCAGTGCCGTCTAAAGGCATGAGCATACTGGGAAGTTGCCCAGGGCCTCACGCTTCTAGGGCCATCATGCTGCCCATATTGTTAATGAATATTGAAAGATCTGTTGGCAATATAATTTGCTTTAAAAGTGCAGTGAGAAGCACGTTTCCCAATTTAAAAAAATAGTGACATCTAGCGGAATTCCTGTGGGTGGGAAGGGCCGATAGGGGGCCCCAGTGCATTGCTTTGCCCAGAGCCTAAAATGTTGTTAAGACGGCCTGATACCAATGAACCATTGATATCTAAGATCCTTTTATTTCAGTTATGTGATGTGACAGTGCCACACAATTAACTAGCTGACAAGGGTTTATGTGATGAGTGGGGTCGTCACCAAGTCCAATATGTAGACACACGCGATCAATCACAATTCTTACGATGTTCATGGTTCCTTGCCGAGCTATCCACTGTAATTTTTGAACCTTGAGTTTTATCCAGAAGGCTGTTTACATGCTACATCATTTTGGGATAGCATCCTTTCGTGTTAATAATCCGGTATTTAAATTCTATAAACCGGACTTACATTTATTGCCATCTAACATATCAATGTTTTATATTTATTCGGCAATCCACGATACTATGATGTAAGGGAATGGTTGATTGTTGCTTACTAAACATGAATATCTAAGTAGTGTCCGGGCAATGGGATTAAAAGTGATTTGCCATGCGACACAACAGAGCGACCAACTCAGGATGGCATAGTTAGAATCTTACCCAGAACCTCGCTGTTTGGGATTCGCTAATCACTACAGCAGTTCCCATAAGTTAATTTAAAAAAAGCAAGCAAACTAGTCCTATTTTTCTGTAGCGACAGATTAATGTTTAAAATACTGCTACTACTACCACTACTACTAATAATAATAAAAATAAACTGATAAAATCTCTTTATAATAATTTGATATTGTAAATATGCGTGAGGTCCAATTTGCCTTAGTGTTTGATTATCCCATTCTGCCATCCAGTTTGGAAAGTTAGCTAATTAAGCGGTTTTTACGATTGATTGAAAAGTCTGATCAGACTTACATTAGTAGATGCATAAAACTGGTAAAACTTTGATTTAACCGCACAAATCTAACCCACTGGTTTATTGGAGCATTCGAGTCCCCGAGCAGTCAATTAAGGATATCAGTGGACCATTAACTTAACCTGGTCGGGCTTAACAGGTGGCTGATTGATGTACTATATAAAACCAATTGGTATGAAATATAAAGAGTAAGTTGTTTAGTGGTGTTTTATTTAAAATCAATATAAAGTTACGAAAATACACCCTCCCCGGATACGCTGAAAAAATAATTCGATTTAAAATAATACGATGATGGTTTTCCCGACTTGACTCTTGCTTGCTCAGTTTTCATATGTTTGGGATTATTTTCGAGATTCATGCCCGAATTTAACAAAAAAATGCAAGCCAAGGTTTCGTATTCTTAAAATATTATTGCTCGTAAAAAAAATCAAGCTGAAGCAAATAACATCAAAAACATATTTGATGTTCGATCGATGTAGAGTAATTGAAATTTCACCACCTAATACACAATCAGATGTTAAGATCAAAAGTTCCATGTTCTAACTGCATTCCTTTAAAAGTTACCGAACGATAACATTTTGTAACTATGAATCTTAATGTAAGAATTTCATTTTTTTTTAATTTTTTTTTTTTTTTTAAATTTTAGTTTTGCAGACAACATTGTCGGGTCTCATAATTACTAAATTGTTTGAAAACGCATTCACCCCCAACTACAAAGAAAGAAAAAAGAAAACAATAAGAACCTTGGTACCAGTGAAGTTCACC
This sequence comes from Sinohyriopsis cumingii, assembly GCA_028554795.2. NCBI lineage: Eukaryota > Metazoa > Mollusca > Bivalvia > Unionida > Unionidae > Sinohyriopsis > Sinohyriopsis cumingii. The sequence continues at coordinate 151,680,167 of CM068829.1, read as the reverse complement.
AGTTTATATATTTCTCGTTATGAAAAACCTCAAAATTCTATGACTCTAACCTAATTCTACTTAAAGTTACAAGTTATCAAAGATTTGGGTCGTTGGACTTGGTCGTTCTCAAAATGTTTCTGAATACACGTGGCAGTGTGTTATTGAAGACCTTTGTCACAATCACCGACTGCTGTTTGTAGAGATGCACCCAGAGTTCACTTACGGGGTATTCAGTAAACGTTTGACTGATGATACATTCACTGAAGCAATTGGAGAATCGTGGTACTCTGTTTAAAGCAGACAGACTGTAATCCAGTAGAAAAAGATTGAGGACAAACCTAGACATGTGCGGTATGGTCTGAAAATCATGTTGTAGTTCTTTTTAAACTGATTATTAACACCTATATAAAATCAATTTTTGCCAGCTCAAATAAGAAATGAATAAGAACTACTCATTTAACTTAGATTATGTAACTAATGTTCGTGTATTACTACCGTACAGTTCGCAACAATAAACCTTAAGCACGTGTCTGATCTTGTGTGAACGCCACCTGCGGTTACGCCCAAGGGAGAAAACTGTTGAATGTGCATTGTACTCAGGCCCGGCCCGATGATATGCGGGGCCCAAGGCAGAAAGCGATGAGCGGGGCCCCATGCAAAAAAAAAAATTGCATTGCGGAGTTGATTTCCTGAAAGCGCGTGGCCCAATGCGGTTGCCTCGTTTGCTTTGCCCTAGGGCCGGGCCTGCAGGTACCGAGGATAATTTTATCACCTACTCGCATCGAGATCTTAAATCAGCTTGTTTGTTTCCATAATACGGTATAAACGGCGGTCTCTCCCAGTCGTATCCATACACCTGAAATTTACCTGACTGAATTGATAGGTCAGCAAGTAAGGATTTTCTTATTGAATTGAGACTTGATCGGCTGGAATAAAGCAAACAAACCCGATAGTATGTGACAAAGCCTGGGTATTTATGTAGCGTTTTCTTTTCACACTGGGTTGCTCACCGACAAACAGGACCTCTAAGGGACCAGAAAATTGCATTAGCAACAAAGAGTTGCCGATTTGAGCTGGGTGATATTTGATATCTTCCCACAGAGTCTTTTCAAATCCAAATAATGCTCGCCTTGTGTAGCAGTCACACATTAAAGGTTTATATCTGACTAACAAAGTCGAAATTGATGTTCTATATTGCTCCAGTCTACGGTAGATCGGCAGTTTAGAATATGAAAACAATGTTACCAATCGTTCTAATGTATACAATAATATGAGTTTAAAAAGAATCGTACAAAACTTCTAGATTTTCAAAGGAAAATGGCTTTTAAAAAGTAAATATATACCACTTCTCGCTAATTAGATTCCATCTCTCTCTCTCTCTCTCTCAATTTATTCCAATATATTCGTTGTTTGTACATAGATATGCTGACAGTTCCCTCCAATAGCCAGTAACAAACGGCTAGATATTTACAAAGACAGTTCGGGTACAAGTAACAAACAGGTTGCATATTTCAAAAGACAGATCGGGCTCAAGTAACAAACAAGGTGTGTATTTCAAAGGACAGATCGGGCACAAGTTTGCGCGAGTAATATTTACATGAAAAAATAATCGTTCCAGTCGTTCACGTCTAGACTAACATATGTAATAAATATAACGGTTACTGAGTACGAGATAATCAACACCACGAATGCGAAGTTGAATCTTTTCATCGCCTGCATTCCAGCAAGCACAGACTTCGTTCGTCTTAGAGTCGACATATACATGATTAGATGCCAAATAATTGTACGTGGTTCTGGTTATTTATTTGCTGTATCAATGGCACTTGAATATGCAGCTGTTTAAATCAAATCTTAATATAAAACTCACAAAACCAATAAAACACTCTTAAAATGTATGAACTTGAACCTTGCTATCATTTTGTGGTCAAATAGATTGCCATGTAACAGTAATCCGGGAGTAAAATGCACGAAAATTAAACATGAATTTTGCTATTCTTGTCGACATAATGAATAAGTGTGTTTGTGTGTGTGTGTGTGTGTGTGATCTGGATTTTTAAAGTACCTTTTAAAAAAAATCAGTCATATCGCTACGATGTCTGCAATGTGACAGTTTATAGTGATGTCTAGCACTGGGGCATCATGCCGCAGACATGTAGCATGATGTCCCACCCAGTCAAATTATCCTGACACCAGGTCGACCAGTCCTAACACTAACCTCTTAATGCTGAGCGCCAAGCGACGAAGCTGTTAGTACCATTTTTATAAGTCTTTGGTATGACTCAGCTGGGGATCGAACCCACGACCTACCGCGTCCGAGGCAGACTCTCTAACCACTAGGCCACCAATGCATAAGTAAAATGCACGCAAATCCATATGCATTCTGCAGTTCTTGATGACACCTGTCATAAGTATAATAACGCAAATTACCCATCTATTTTGCCGTTCTTGTTGACACCGTGCATAACTCAAATGCACGCAGATCAACCATGCATTTTGGAGTTCTTGTTGACACCTCAGATAAATAAAAACCGTGCAAATTAACCACGTATTTTGACATTCTTGTTGGCACATTGCATAAGTAAAATATACGCAAATGAACCTTGTATTTTGCCTTTCTTGTCGATACCTCGCATAAGTAAAATGTACGCAAATATCCCATGTATTTTGCCATTCTTGTTGACACCTTGCGTAAGTCAAATATACGCAAATAACCGTGTATTTTGCCATTCTTGTTGACACCTTGCGTAAGTCAAATATACGCAAATAACCGTGTATTTTGCCATTCTTGTTGCCACCTTGCGTAAGTCAAATATACGCAAATAACCGTGTATTTTGCCATTCTTGTTGACACCTTGCGTAAGTCAAATATACGCAAATAACCGTGTATTTTGCCATAATTGTTGACATATCGCAAAGGTAAAACACACGCAGTTTAACCGCATATTTTGCAATTCTTGTTGACACCTCGCACAAGAAAAATACACGCAAATGAACTATCCATTTTGTCATTCTTGTTCATATCTTGCATAAATAAAACTTCCACACACATAAATAGTGCAACTCATGAAACAAAATCTAATCATGAAAAGTAATGCACCTGTATACTAACTTAAGAATTCGCGTGTCATAATTACAGTCAACATGCTTGGTGAAAGTCACATTTTGCCATTTGTACAATCTAAGAGTAACACTTGATACGTACATTTCAGTGGCGCCTAGAGTCATTGTTTGTGTTGACAAATATTGGTGTTTAAAATGCATATATTATGCAAACCACACGCAGCAAAACAAACAGTTCACATTTTTTTCTATTTCCTTTTAGGGATAACAATGAATGGATTAGATGTTTGGTCAAGACAGGTCAGCTCTTGAGCTTGCGGTCAAAGATTAGAGCCCAAACGGCGGATGCGTGTTTAAGTGCGTGTTTTTAATTTCACGTACGTCTGTGCAACTGTCCGGAGATATGAGGAGCCGTAGCGGACTAAAGCTGGTCCAATGAGAGAGTTGCAATTTAAATTTAGATGTCTTATGTCGAGAAATCCAATTTCACGTGTTGGATCAAACTGCATGTCCTTAAAGTTCCATTTTCTAGATCGAGATTTTAGATTTTAAATGTTGAATTATACAGTGTTGGTTTAAAGTTCTATTTCCAATGTCGAAGTTTTACAGTGTATATTTTTAATTACACAGCGGTTGTTGAAATATGTAACTGTTTGTGACGAAAGTTCCATTTCATGTGGCGATTATTTAGATTTCATCTGTTGAATTTCACAGCAATGAGAAGCAGCCTCCTTGTTTAAAAATAATGTGGTCCGTTCACGAGAGCGACCTATAGCGAAGAAATTTATAGCAATGCATGAAATATAATGGCGCCTCATAATTTAATACACGAAAGATGTATTGTATTACTCAATGTTATTTTGAATTGTTAAAGCGGACATTGTGTAATGTTACATTTAACACCAATACATCATTTCACCATATAAAGATAACAGTTCTGACAAGCACAATAAAATATCCAATCACCGCTGTGTAATTCAACAGACACAATCTAAAAAACTCAAGATCCGAAATGGAACTTTGAGTACAGTCAGTGTGATTTAACATGTTAAATTGAAACTCTCGATATATGATATTCAAACTTCAACAATCACCTTGTAATTCAGAATATACAATCTAAAATCTCGATATTGTACATCGAATTTTCAACCAGCGTTGTGTAATTCAACAGATGAAATCTAAATACTCAACATATGAAATGGAACTTTCAGCATAAACTTTTTCAACCAATACGGAAATTAGGAATTCGCGACATATACATTGAAATTTTTTTAACCACCGCCGTGTAATTCAAACGACACAATCTACGACGTCGACATAGAAAATATAAATTTTAACCACTACTACTTAATTCAACATATGCAATATAAAATCACGACCTTGAAAATGGAACTTTAATGACAAGCATTTTTAATACAACACGTGAAATTGTAATTCTGGACATACGACATTAAAATTTCAACGGCAACGTTCTGATTGGACCAGATTTTGTCCGCTACGGACCCTCATACAGAGACAGACAGATACTAAACACTTGCTGAAATTATACAAAACACGATCAACTAGTTAAAACAGTCAAAATACAATAGGGATGGAATGGGATGTATGCCTAAGGTATATCAACTGAAAAGAAAAGCACTTCGTTTACAATTGTACAGAAAAAAAAAACCCACTTTGAACTTTAAGAAACACGAATTATATTTGGCGTTTGGTCTTTTATGGCACGGCAACACAGTTAGGGCATTTAGTGCCGAGGCAATTGGAGTAAAGTCCCTTGCCCAAGGATACATCAAGGCAGCCGACCTGGTCTAATTCGATGGTAGAATTCGACCCATACTCTTTCGGTCGCATGTTCAGGACACTAAACGTTTTGGCCACTGTGGTTCCAAATACGAATTACGTTAATATAACTTACAGCTGTTAACAGCATCAACTTCGCCATCTTCTATTGATAATCGCAGTAATTACCAACAAAATAGATTTAATTATATTATTTCCGTTTCTTTAAAAAAAAGAAAGTCGTCACATAGCGATTTTAATAGCAAGGAAGATAGCCGAGAGAGAAATAAATAAATAAATAAATAAATAAATAAAGGATCTGACTCTATCGACATGCACTCATTCATCCGGAAGTAATATTTGTGCTATAGATTTAAAATGGTATTTTGCAAATAACTGGTAGCCATAATCCAACGCATATCAGATAACATTTTTATCTTAGTGTTGAACGTAATATCTGAGGCATGCTATTGAGAGAGAGAGAGAGAGAGAGAGAGAGAGAGAGAGAGAGAGAAACAATTCCCGAATCGCATTTATAACTATGTAAATCTGAATGATTTAGGTCTGAAACGATTCATGACATCTGCTATTTTGATGTCATTTGTTTGATTACCGGCAACATAATCATTTCATGAGCACTGAGTGAGAAAGGAGGTATCCCTTTTTTTTTTGTCTGCTGTACGTGTGGAGTAAAGAATGGCATACTGGTGAGGGAAAAAGACACCTCGTATATACACTTTTGAAAAGCACACCCCTTTGTTTAGCAAATACTCACCCTGTGTACTATGACACCATGAGACACAAGTCACGTACTTGCTGTGATCACAGTTGTTTTGATGAATAAGTCATTATTTCTGCTTCTCATATATATATATATATATATATATATATATATATATATATATATATATATATATATATATATATATATATATATATATATATCATATTAAGTAGTTTTTGGGATTGACGTAGCTCTTACGTGTGGTAACGTAAAACGCTAACACACATGGAAATTTGTATGCTACAGTCATCCTGTGAAGGAAGGAAAGATAGAAAAGGTGTATTTGAGCAGGTGAAAGAATGCTCGAGTAACGTTATTTTTCTTGCACGTTTCGAAAAAGACAGGGTACGTTGTGATTTGACGTTTCTTTAAAAAGACATCAAAATTAGGATAATCCAGGCCCTACTGTTAAGAATGATTTTTCAATATACAGACAAAACTCCGTTATAACGCAGCCGCGTATAAAATAGAATCGCACATTTAGAAAATATTTCTTTTCCCGGTATTGACAAGGTCTCTAGTTTCAGCAATACAATATGCAAAACACGTGCGTCTGACAAGTGGCTTCAAAGCTAAATATTAACCGAGGTTGACTGTATCAGTTGCGTGTTCTGAATACACCAATCAGTCAATGCACGAACTCCCGGATGACACCTATACTTCAATATCTTAATGGAAGAATTTCTAGATTTCCCCTGTGTATTTTGTGAAATTTGTGCATATTGGTACAAAAACAAGTAATAATTTGACTATTTAGGACAGATCTTGGGATGGAAAGGGAGTGGAGTATTATTTTAAAACACAATTGGAGATGCGCATAATGTGCGCTCAGTTAGGTGCCCATTCTCGTATTGCACCGATAATATATATATAACAAGTTGTATAATGTAAATATTGATAATATTTACAAATATAGAAGCCAGCATTATCTTAATACGATCTTTACCACAGGCATTTTTGATTAAACATATTATGTTGTCTTGCATGTTAACAAATGGTGTCAGGCTACATGATCTCAACTAAGAATAAGCCCCTCCCCTACAATCGATTAGAAAGTTACATGGATAGTGGCACCAAATTAATATGATTTCGTTCCATTATATGTAAACATACATGATGCAGGGAAAATATGTAGGAGGGAGAGACAAGCAGAGACAGTGAGAGAGAAATTCATAAATCGTGGCAGAAACTGGACCTTCATTAGCATCGAAAGCAATATTATATTAACACGAACGTATATGATAGGCACCAATACAGAAAGCAATTTTATTTTAAAACAAACTTATGCCACACACACGTTAGCATATAAAGCAAAACTACCTTGGCACGAATGTATGCTACGCGCAGTAACACAGAAATCCTCTTAACTCGAAATTATACCACACAAAGAAGAATAGAAAGCAATATTATCATAGAAATTCGGTGCTAAGGCCAAACATCGTTGAAGTTATTTCTCATCAGATACACATGAGAGAGAGAGAGAGAGAGAGAGAGAGAGAGAGCATGCGCTTCATAAATTCATACATTTCTGTCTTTATTTGCTATTTTTTGGTGTTTTGTGTATTTACTGACAGTTTGTTTTATCACCTCCAACATTTCTTCCTTGTGTCGCTAGAGGTAGCAACATGCATACACTAGATCAAACTTTACTTCGTACATGTATTGATACATTTTCATTCAGCTCTGTGAGTTAATTCGTACATGTATTAATACATTTTCATTCAGTTCTATTAGTTAATTCGTACATGTTTTAATACATTTTCATTCAGTTCGTACATGTATTAATACATTTTCATTCAGCCCTCGTACATGTATCAATAGATTTCCATTCATTCGGATAAGCTACTTCGTACATGTATCAATAGATTTCCATTCATTCGGATAAGCTACTTCGTACATGTATCAATAGATTTCCATTCATTCGGATAAGCTACTTCGTACATGTATCAATAGATTTCCATTCAGTCCGATAAGTTACCTCGTACATAATATAAAATACGTTTCCATTCAGTCCGATAATCTACTTCGTACATGTATTAATACATTTTCATTCAGTCCGATAAGTTACCTCATACATATATAATACATTTCCATTCAGCCCGATAAGCTACTTCGTACATGTGTTAATACATTTCCATTCAGCCCGATAAGTTACTTCGTACATGTGTTAATACATTTCCATTCAGCCCGATAAGCTACTTCGTACATGTGTTAATACATTTTCATTCAGTCCGATAAGTTACCTCATACATATATAATACATTTCCATTCAGCCCGATAAGCTACTTCGTACATGTGTTAATACATTTCCATTCAGCCCGATAAGTTACTTCGTACATGTGTTAATACATTTCCATTCAGCCCGATAAGCTACTTCGTACATGTGTTAATACATTTTCATTCAGTCCGATAAGTTACCTCATACATATATAATACATTTTCATTCAGCCCGATAAGCTACTTCGTACATGTGTTAATACATTTTCATTCAGCCCGATAAGCTACTTCGTACATGTGTTAATACATTTCCATTCAGTCCGATAAGTTACTTCGCACATGTATTAATACATTTCCATTCAGTCCGATAAGTTACTTCGCACACGTATTAATAAATTGCCATTTAGTCCGATAATACCAAAGGTTACTTACTTCTAGGCCTCTATAGTTATTGTCGACATTAATGAATTGTTCTTGTGGTTGACAAATGGTGTTTTGCTGCCTCTATAAATCAATTTCACCAAGATGCCTAGATATATATTCAGACGTTTATTAGCACGCCTTAACTACGGTGATCATCATTCTTGGGTTTATTCTGAATAGTTGATATTCCGTTATTAATTTCTTTCTATCATTTCTTTCCTTTTCCGCCTCTATCTCACACAAATATTCCTTCTTTCTTACTTTATGCTTTTCTTTCTTTCCTGTTTACTGGAGTTCATATAGCTTTGAACAGTATGCCAAAGCACATAGATTTAATCGAGAAGCTGTTCGTAGGTCGTATTAAATCGTTAAGTGACACACTTTAGTATCTGATCTTGACGTAGATGATTTAACATAGCTCGGATGACATTGGTTTAACCTTGTCATAAATGAAACATAACTGATAATGTGCATATTATATCCGTAGGGCACCTTCATTTCCATGTAACGTGAGAATGAGAGAATTTATTACCATGGAAGAAAGAAAACTAAAGTTGAAAACGAGAGGAAAATAAGTAGACAGAGAGGTAGGTAGGTTTACAGATATGTATTTAAATATGTAGATAGACCACGTTGATAAAGGAGAAAACACACACACACACAGACAAACACACACACACACACACCACACACACACACCACACACACACACACACACACACACACACTATTCCAAATTTAAAAATGGAACGCAAATTATAGTAGCTTTAAAAAAAAAATTCAGTCATATCGCTACGATGTCTGCAGTGTGTCAGTTTATAGTGATGTCTAGCACTGGGGCATCATGCCGCAGGCATGTAGCATGATGTCCCACCCAGTCACATTATCATAACACCAGGCAGATCAGTCCTAACACTAACCTCTTAATGCCAAGCGCCAAGCGAGGTAGCTGTTAGTACCGTTTTATAAGTCTTTGGAATGACCCGGCCGGTGATCGAACCCAAGACCTCCCGCATTCAAGGCGGACGCTCATACCACTAGACCACCGGTGCGGTAGTTATTATCTAGTATTTGTTTTCAGGTAGAAATAAAGGATATATGTTGTTTAAATCAAAGGATCGAATTATTTGTTTTTATCTGACGTGTCTTGTGTCGTGATATGTTGACCTTAACTATAGTGAATGAATCAAACAACGGTTCACAATGTACTTTTCCATATTACTCATTATACCTTTGACACAGTCAGCATAACTATTTTTGACGGTAACACAGTTCACATTGACTATTACCAATGTTCAGGAATCGTGCAGCCATGCATTTAATGACGTGATTGATGACGTCGATTGTTTCTTTTTTCTCTAGGCGCCTGCCATATTTATTGACTAGTAGTGTCTAGGGCTGTACGTATTATACATTAGTCATATCCACTCGTCTAGATAACAATCAAGTACTTCCATGATGGTATAACTATAGTGAAATTGATATGGTTTTGTTCTGATACACTACACCTGTATAGGTACTGTAGGTAATAGTCATGTTCATTGAGATGTATGTATGTATGTATGCATGTATGTATATATATATATATATATATATATATATATATATATAGAATAAGTAGATTAAAATTATGTATGTATTGGACGGGAAAATATACACTTAACTGACGTGTAGGTCCAATGATTTTGTCACTCATTCTGTATGTTCATATCCGCTTTTCAGTAATAGAAGTTGTTGATGTCTATTGCAAATTAGTGATGTAATAACTGCACTCAGCCCCGGCGTTAGCAAACGCGGGTCCCGATTTGGATCATATTGGCGGGGAACCTTGGATTGACGCGCGGTGTCTCCTGTGTCACGGCATTCGGAAGTAAACTTTTAAACAAGTTTTATATGATACTGAACTTAAAATTGTCTTCCATCGCTTTAAATTTGCTTTCTCTCTCTATATATATGTTTAAAAAAATTACTAACGCGCATGGCCTCTGTGAGCGTGGGCGGGCCAAACGGTCCAATCGGCCTGAGGCCGGTCTTGACAGCAGTTAAAAGAAAAGACTGTAATAGAGATATACATACATATACCTGCAAGGCGAAAAATTACTAACGCGCATGGCCTCTGTAAGCGCAGGGCGGGCCAAATCGGTCCAATCGGCCTAAGGCTGGTCCTGACAGCAGTTAAAAAAGGACTGTAACAGAGATATGCATACATTTACCTCCAAGGCCAAAAACCCTTAGTTTCCCTAAAAGAGTATATTTTGTCTTGACCCCCCCCCCCGTGCCTTATTGAGTAACATGATTATTCTTGTCCTATCTTGTCATTAAATCTTGTAAGATATACAAATATAAGCAGTGGTCAATCTCGGACAAGTTAGTGCTTTACAATGAGAAAAAGAATAAAGTTTTAAGTTTTAAATATATGGGTATAGCAAAGTAAAAGTAAATTGACGTATCTGAAGTAAGCTTTTGTGTGTGTGTGTGTGTAATTGTTTCATCCTTTTATTGAGGCAAGCCGTTCCGACCTACCAGGATGATTTGTTCGTCCTTTTATCTCCAGAACTACAGGTAGCTAAAATGATTCAAAATTAAGATAATCAACGTACAGTAAGCTTTACTGTAAATAAAGCGCGTTCGAGTTGGCCACTTCAAACAACGGTAGATTACCATCTTTTCTACAGCATAGGATCGGGGCCATGCTAAGGCGAAACTGATCGGAAACAGGTTTCGTGTTTGATTTTTTGTTCGATCGTTTTGACCATCTGGGATATAATAAAATGACATCATTGTTTCTAACACAGTAAATGAGTGTTTCCTCCGTCAAGGCGGCGCTCTGCAGACCGTATCAACTTCTGAGAGAGCGGCGGGTGTCAAGTTTACATTTGCAATATGCATAGTGGAGAGAATGTTGGTATACTTTGTTGTTATTTACATTTCTTTGGATATTGTACTTGTGGAAATGGTATATGATCTAAGCACACAGCTAACTAAAATGATGGTTCCCTTGCGCTAACAAAAAATACCCCCACCACCTCCGAATTATGCTAAAGTACACTATCTTTAGCAGTTATTAAAATGGGGAAAATGAGCATTGCCAGTCGAGACAATACAGCTTCTGAAAAAGCAAAGAATGAATTACCAAATATATTGAATGTATACAATGTTAGCGGCTCAATTTTGATATCCTAGACCTTTATTCTGAATAGGTCATCTATTTTCAGACTTACGACTTCCGTCTTTGGACTGTCCTGTCTCTCCCAGAAATATGTTTTCTTAAAGGACAAAATTACCCCTAAATCTCTATATGTATCACTTTCTATAAATACATAACATTTCCTCACTTACGTTATTCAGAAGCATAAATAGCTATCCAAACACTGCATACATTCTGACCTAATTCGATAGATTATCACTCTCGCTTCAGAGCGACCGACCATAAATTAACACGTGAGCGGTGTATCTAAAATTACCGTATCTCTTTACCTATGCTACCACATGCTCGATTACCACTGAATAAAATTCACAAACTTCTCTCTAACAGCAATCCCTAAACCTTAATTTTATTTAAACATTACAAAATCAGATATAAGCATGTGATTATCGTTAACTCACGATAATCAGTATCGTCCTAAGAAACAAATGGAAATTATTTCATTTAACCCTATGAAATTCTACTCAAATGAAAATTTTATTCGCATGCAATCCGTCAATTCTACCAATGAACTAGTAACTGTAAAATTAAGGAGATAAATTGCATAACAACTCTAGCATCAACAGATTTCCAAGATATTGAATAAAGGATACATAATATGGATCTTAGTCATATCAAACACATTTGCATAAAACAAACAGTCGATAATAGAAAATTACGTGAAAATTTAAAAGTGAGTACCTCAGTGCTGTTCTCTTTCAGAAATTGTGCGTCCTAACACTAAACCCTGTCTTTTCTTACAAGACAGTCCCCTGGTCCCCTTTTCTTGTTTAGCGAGGAAAGCACTATTCTTTTAGGCTTGCTGGGAGCAAAACTTCTCTCTCAGGAATTTCTGACTAAAGAATTTCGACCATGGTCGTCACTTTAAATTCACATTACTTCCAAAGTGTACGCCTTAATTTACTCTGACCAATTGTACGCAGCGGTTCCTACATTTTTCCCAAGATAATCATTTCTTTCGTCAGACTTTGGAGAGCCTAGAATCTCTGAACTACGTTGCATATCAATTTTCCTTTGAACATGACTATTGGACATGGGTTCCTATCAAGCGGTTATGGTTGGTAGCTCAGATGTTTACTTTCTCAGGACAACGTTACGATGCCCTGTTCAAATCTCAGTGAGTCGTAGATATTGGCCTTTCAAGTTTAACACTGACATGGGGGAGGAGGAAGAATGTTTGTTGTTGTAGGGTTTAACGCCATTTTTCAGCACACGATAGGCTATATATGGCGGCCAGTATTAATGGTGGAGGAAGAACCCGGGAAAACCCGTAAAAGAACCACCGACCCACGAGAAGCTCCTGGCAAACTTTCTCACATACCCACATTGGCTGAATCTGAGACTCGAACCCACGCAGACAGAGGTGACATGGCAATGATCCGTAACGGAGAGCGCTTTAGACCACTCGGGGCCCCAAGGAGGAGGAGGAGGAAGAAAAGAAGAAATATGTGATAAAATTTTAATGCTCTATGCATTCAACTTTAAGGTACAATACTATTCAAAATTCGACACTTTACACACACACACACACACACACACACACACACATACATATATATATATATATATATATATATATATATATATATATATATATATATATATATATATATATATATATATATATATATATATATATCGTTTTCACACAACTTAGATTAACTCCTTTTCCTACAATCGATATGAAAATTACAACAAAAGATACACGATTCAAACAAGATGGTGTAGAGAGAGAGAGGGAGATAGATTAATACATGAATTAATTAATGCCAAATTAATCATCTTGGCAGCAGCTGGTCATTATTACATACACCAAAATGAATTCAGTGGCTAAGAATTGAGAAACTGATGTGGTTTTTTTGGTGCTGATTAAAATTAAACTTATTAACTGAATAGGGAAATCAAATTGCGAATACGCCGTAATTATGTAAAGTCTTTAGTTTTTTTAAAATAGTTTTTGGAACAAGTTAAATAAATTGCTATTAACGTTGTCTGTAAAGTCAAATGTTCCGGATAACAAAGTATTATAGTCGCCGATACACGGCCATGCTTTAGATTCTGAATGAATTACCTACGCACTTGAATAGAGAAATTAAAAATAAATATGTAATGGTGTGTAGTTTTTATATCGACACCACAAGCACACAATGGGTTATCTATCAGATGATTAGAATATAAATCATTGTGTAAGTCAATACAGTTATTTCTAATTCTATTATGCATGATGGATAATTTTCAGTTACCAACGAAATAATGGGTAGGCACTTGTGTCATCTTAGTCTGTTTTGTTTCTGAAGATGGAATAGTAACTTTTAATTTTTAATGAAGCCGGAAGTAAGTTCCAAACATGAATAGAAGAGTGTAACAATGAATTTCTGCTTATTTCGAGTTGAAGATTGCGCTCTATAGATAGTATGTACTTCTGAAAGAGTGACAGATGCAAGGTGAAGTTAATTGCATTTGCAACATGCACATTAAAGAGAATGTTGGCATACCTTTGTGTTACTTTATTGTACTGTGGCTGAAATTTCGATGGATATTGTACTTGTGGAAACTGTACATGATCTAAGTACACAACTAACCAAAATGGCGCCTCCCGTGTGCTTAGAAAATCAGCCTGAATTGTTTCTAATGTACACTTTAGCAGTTATTAAAATATGGAAAATGAACTTTGCCAGACTGGACAATACTAGCTTCTGAAAGTGCAATGAATGAATTACAAGATAAACAGTTTTTATACGTTTTTTTTTTTGATAGGTGCATATTGGAAGTAATATTCTATAACACAAATTACACCCGTCAATCATGCAGCTAAAAAAAAAGGAATTACAAATTCTTTTACAATGCCTACGACACACGCTATCTTTCTAAATGGCCCGGAAAACCAGTATGCAAAACTCGGGAAATATTTTCATTAAAAAACATAACCTTTTGCAAAATACGAAAGTGTAGAGCAACACCATATCCACATTGGCCGAGCCAGAGATTCGAACTCACGCGAACAGAGATGAGATGGCAGTGTTCGGTAAAGGCAAACCCTGGAGATTACTCGGCCACGCTGTATCCCTAAGGGACAAGAAGTGCTAGAAACATATAAGGTGAAAATAATTGAACTCAGGAGTTTACTTGTTTTTCATGTACAGTTATGTGTTCAGTGTACCAGCTCAAGCATTAGAAAGAAAAATGCACTGTGTATGTAGGATACAGACAAACAGAGGTCATCCCATCCCAAAGCCGTCAGAAAAGGAGAGAAAAAAACCCCAACAACAACAAAAAATAAAAAAATAAAAAAATAAAAAAAAAATAAAATAACGATTTTCAGAGACTTGGAGCATGAAGTATTTGGTACGAGTGGTGGTATAGTCTGGTTCCCTGATCATCTTTACATTGTTTTTCCGTTTCGATGAAATGAGTGAAGGTGTGGTTAATGTTCTTGACACGACTGACGCGTACGGTTTCTTCATGTGTGTGTGTGAGAGAGAGAGAGAGAGAGAGAGAGAGAGAGAGAGAGGGAGAGAGAGAGATTCATTGATTAAAACAACTAAAACGGGACAATCGCACCAGGAAAATTAATTACTATCAATTAGGGCAGTGCAGTCCAACCCGTAAACCCGCGGGCTGATTTTAAATGACCCGCCAGAGCTCGAGCAGCTATATAGTCGTTGCTTTTCAGTTTTCTGCTGCGGCCGTCGGCTTCAAGAAAAAAAAAAAAAAAACATTTTTCAGTGGCCCATGGTGTCAAAAAGGTTGTACAGCACTGAATTAGGGAATACATCAAGCAATGCCACGCACAAGCAGTAACGGTCAGTAGCCTGTGGGATCCTCTAGCGAGTTTTGTCCAGTTCCACGTTAACAAAAACGGATTCTGTTGTCTTATCCAGTGTTTTATGACAATTACATTTGCCAATACGGCACTAGGAGTGATAAGCACCCGACTGTCGAACAAGTCAGAAAGAATTTGTTTACATCTGCCTACAGGTCATGACTGGAACACCTAAATATGAATATAGCATATTGTAAAATTAATTTATGGAATTGCAAAATAGTAGATCAGTTAATATTGTCTTTGACGAACAGCATGAGTGATACGGTAGACCATGGTCAGGTACGAAGCGTCTTTCCCCGGATGTCACTGGGATGCGAGGCAATTTTACACATCCTAAATTACCATTTGGCCCGTTTTATACAAAAGACAGACCTCAGGACAAAACAGTCATTATCTGCGCTTTGATTCGGCTGGACAAACCCTCTCTATTGTGTTACAGGGAGACACTTGACACGTTTGCCTTCCAACAAACCGGAAAATTAAAATTGCCCCATATGTAACGCTATCCGGGAAAATTTTCTAACTGCGTATATGGATGGAGCTGTTTGAGAAGAGTACTATATGTTCCATCTCACGTTTATTCGTGAAGTTGGCTCGTTCTCTCTCTCTCTCTCCAGTATAAAATAGTGTCTACATATGATTGTAGACTTACACGCATGCAAAACAATTTCATTGCAACGACAAAGACACAGCCATACATACATAAACGCATACAGATACACGTACACACATACTACCAATAATGTGCACGAACACCAACCCTCCCGAAAATAATTAAACCACAACTGACATCCGGGACAGCATGTGAGTTAAATAAATGAATCTCCTTTTGATGGTGTTGAAACTGTGATCATGGGGTAATTGTCGTGTCACTTGAAAGAAAAGTTAAGTTGTTTCCCTGCATTTAATATATTTATTCATGAGAAATTTGTGAAAACTAAATCATTCATAACAATGTAGAGAAATTTTAAAGACGTTGCATACAACCACAAGGTAAGGTTCAGAATACAATTTATGGCGAAGCGTTGAAGAGGGCAAAGGTCAATCTTCGACCAAATATTGTAAGGCGTAAACAACTCAAGGAGGCAGTAATTAGGTTCAGTCGCACATTTGCGGCCTTTTCTGTCACGTGTTACTCAACGGAAAGAGACAAAAATGTTCCAAATGCCGTATATTTGTCATCAGTCGTAAAAGCCATATATTTGTCATCAATCGTAAAAGCCAAGAACTTATTTCGATTGGTCTGTTATTTTCTGTCCTCCTTTAAAACATTGTCTCGATAATTAATTTCTTTTGGAACTAATGTTTTTCTACCTATGGCGGTTTTTAGTTAAATTTTGAATATACGAATACTGAATTGGACGCTAAATAGGAAAACTGAAGGAAAAAATAATTGAACTTTGAAGGATGGCCACTTTTTGCTGCCATAAATGTGGATGAATCCTAAAACAGTTTTGATATGTCTGTATCGGATAAATATTTACATAATTTTCTTGCCTGTCGTTTATAACATATTTTTTTTCTTCTCTCGAGAAATTCATGTCCTTGTGAAAAAAAGCGGCGATCGTTAAGGAAGATTGCCTCTAGCTGATAATTTATGGTACACATTACATAATGATTCATGTGCACTTGAAAATGTCATATTTTGCTGTGAACGTCTGCCTCTCACAAATTGTGTTAGAAGTAGTACCCCTCGGCGGGAAAAGCTGAACGATTGTTTACAAATATATGTAGGTCGGTGCTTTTTCTCCCATAGGCAGAAAATAAAGCTGCAGAATTTTCAAACCATGGACGCCCGCACAAGGGTGGAGGTGGGGTGGGGCGGGCACTCCCACCTTCCGATTTCACCACCAAATATGTTTTTGCCTACCTAAGTAAAACTTAAGAGCTGACCGCTACATGTTTGCAAAAAAGAGAACCGAAAATAACCCTGCAGGCGTCCCTGTTTCAGTGGAACAAAAATGTATATGTAATGTACGCATTTTGTTTTACAGCAGACAGGCTAGATATAGAACAGAAATGATTGTTCTATGTCCAGTGATATTTTGTGTAAATTCACTAATACTTAATGCAAGTATGAGGAAGAAGAAATAAACTATTCCTTTATTTAAATAAAAGACGCACATGTTATCTATATTTAATACCTATGAGGCATATGGACAGACAAATAGACGGACGATATGTGATTTAGGAAAAGATCTTATAAAATTACTCTAGAAAATGGCAACATTTGCATACACATCATCAACCAGACTATAAATATCCAAGCCTAGAGGTGGCTCCCCCTACTTAAAAGCAAATATTACACATTTTGATATTTTGATGATATGAAATTGTGTATTTAATAAAGCGAACGTCATTATGTGTTAGAGCTGTTCCGGCAAAGTTTATCAATGGACATGCGATTATATAATATGTGCACATAGCCAGTGATTGCAGTATTCATTGTGAACTGTTGCTATGTGTCGGTGATCCATCAAGGGGACAAAAATATAAAAAAAAGTATCATCCGCTCTCGTTTTTCTGTCAACTTCTGAAATAAAGACACCGTGGAGATTGAAATGTCCAACAAATTAATGTAGCGAGCTATTGGGGTGAAAACTCTTGACGGAGATTGTCTTGATAGGAAACATAAATCATTTGGTTTCGTCAATTTAGCCCTGGCACTTGCAGTACAAGGCAACTTGAGACAGTGTCTTTATGTTTAATCCCCCACTATGCGATGAAACTGTGTGTGAAGTTAATTGTTCGACCGTTTGGAGTTGAATCAAGCAAAAATGATACCACCGAGTTCGGAATTACTTCTGAGTGAATCATACTAAAAAAGATACACCTGTAAAACGCCGCTTATAATAATAGCCAGGTTATATATCACATAGAGTGTCTGATGTTAGCTTCCTAAATTGATTGCTACAGATAATGTAATAAAATTCTGCAACACTTTATCCGCATCAGTGCCTGTTGTACCTGATGAAGCACACTTAGCAGTATTAACACATTTTCTTCAGTAAAACTAAAACTAACTAGCTTGTGTGTGTGTGTGTGTGTGAGAGAGAGAGAGAGAGAGAGAGAGAGAGAGAGAGAGAAGGGTTGGGTCGGTGTGTACAAACTTAAGTAGAAAAGTTATAAATACATATATATAGACA
Source organism: Sinohyriopsis cumingii (assembly GCA_028554795.2). Classification (NCBI taxonomy): domain Eukaryota; kingdom Metazoa; phylum Mollusca; class Bivalvia; order Unionida; family Unionidae; genus Sinohyriopsis; species Sinohyriopsis cumingii. The sequence continues at coordinate 151,661,745 of CM068829.1, read as the reverse complement.
GACATACAGAGATAGATGGGTAGATTGCTGGATGAATGGGCGGCTAGACAAATAGATACAAAGATGTAAAGACAATTTTAAATATAATCGTTTGATGTGCACACATCCTAAGTGAAACTTCACTAAACCGGCCCCTACTGAAACCGGAGTGGCCGAACATTTCGTCCCATTGAAGGCATAATAGAACTAGTTCAGCATTTATTTAATTGGCCACCTCTAGACACCGGTCAAAATTTGTGATCTTGACAGTCTCAGATTTAGGGAAGTTGTACTGGATATTATTATTTTTTTTAAAAAATAAATAAATAAATAAATAAATTAATAATAATAATAATAATAATAATAATAATAAATAATAATAATAATAATAATAACTCTTTGGTACCAAATATCGAAATGGCAAAATCTCGTTAAATACATTGCACAAGAATCGATAAAGTTCATCTTGATGAAAAAGACTCGATCATATGCTACATGATATTTCTTCCTCTCTGTTGAGTGAACTATCCATTCCAGTTAAGTCTGGAAATGATACAAAAGTGCTTTTAGACCTTCCCAAGACTCAAGCATTTTGTTATCATATAGACACACACACACACTCGCGCGGGCGCGCGCGCAATTTGTGAATGTTTTGTCACGTGATTTGGAATATGCGAACGTTTGACTCTTCCTTTGGATTTAAAGAATACTGAGCCAAAACTTCTTTTCCTCTAATACTACAAACCGATTGAATCTTATAAACGTGGTTAATATCGACGTTTTTTTCCCTTCATATTTCAGTATTGCACACACAAGCCAGAACAATGTCTGTGTTTGATTTTTGTCCTGACATCATCGCGTCTATATTGTTAGATACCACACATAACTTTTATAAACCTCAATTTGCTTTATTATTTATTCATACAGAATGACTGAAACTATTTGGAAAGGGTGTAGTTGTTTTTAATGTGTGTCGCAAATACGAAACCTCATTTGTAATTTGTTCCGAATAAAGGAAGTAACTCATATGATATAGTGTATAAATACATCATATCCAAAACGGCATTGATATGATCATAAGAAATCATGTCACACTCGTAATTTCTGACAACTCAGCAAAATATACATGTTGGTTTGTTTATGTACTATTTCAAAATATGTAAAAGTATATTTCCCATTTGTGTTTATAAACACACCAACAAACGTCGGACACACGGATTGATAGATAGCACACAGGGGCTTTCACAATACCCCCAGTCTTCTCTGGAAATGCTCATTTACCACGAGAAATACCATCATAAATAATTCTTTCTGTCAGAAAAGTATTCGATCATATAGGAAATTGTCCAGTTCTAAAAGAAACAATTATATATTTTCTCAAACGCTTGTCATGAATATTTTACGAGAAGGAAAGGCTTTTTGCCTGCAGAAGGGTACTGGCATGTACATGGAGGTGGTGGTGGTGGTGGTGGAGGGGGGTGAAGGTGGTGGTGATGGCTTGAGTATATACATGCTAAAGGTTTTGTTGTTTTTGCATTTTGTTAAACTGCTACAACTATCGAAATAAAAACTAAGAAACTTTTCCACTTTGACCCATGGATTGTTTGGGTGGTAGTTTCACCTGGCATTAGTCTCTAGATACTCAGGTCCCTTGTCTGAATGAGTCCTAAGAAACCAAAAAAACAATGCATTTTGGCATAAACATGGCGGCCATCTACTGGCATTTGCCCAGACGACTTTGAGAATGGGATTGCAATAACCAACCTTTACATCAAAGCATGGGAGAATACGTCATACAAAGAGCAAACATCATAGTAAGCGCAGATGTCACAATGTTAGCCTTTCGAACAGCGTGAGAGTTTGCTCTTTGAAAGAGAAAGAATATCCAGGTTTTCTTCACTGGTTGTCCTGTTGATTTGTTTTAAAGAGCGTATATATCTTAGATATTATTAAAAGATCTTTTAATTGGATTTATTTTGGACTATGATTGATGAATTTAGTTTGGGGCTATAGATTATACAGCTCGGCCACACTTCAGGTGTGCATCTTTCTAAAAACTGCTTTCTCTGCTTGGCTATTTTCACCTTCTGGAAATCAGTGTTAAATTGAAGACACAAAAGTGAGCAGATAACTCTTCTTGTTTTTACTTTTACATATTGTTAATTCGTTCATTACACTTTCAGAAGATTGTATTGCCTGTTGTGGTAAAATTTCTTTCCTCTATCTTAAAAAAACTGCTAAAGTTAGTGTATTTTGTACTGGTTCATGCTGATTTTTCGATCACATTGGAGTAGACATTTTGATCAGCTGTGTGCTTAGATCATGTACGATTTCTACAAATACAACATGTAAAGAAATTGTAGCCACCGTGCATGAAAGTGGCACAGTGGTATACAAACATTCGCTCCACTGTGGTTATTGCAAATGCAAACAACTACATCTTACACTCGTCACGCTGTCAGAAGTATCTAATTTCTGTGCAGCGCCGCCAAAATTGGAACACGCATTGTTGGTTCACCCGTCTAAATAAGACTTCACATACCAGTATGTCCTCCGGTAAGAGTTACGATGTGATATCACAATATAACAATAGGCATTCAATAAAATTCATTTAGAATTGTTCATAAAATGAGTTTTAAACATGTGGCATGTGATGCTAATATTATTAAAAGATTACGAAGTGCATCAGAATTTTGCAATACATTTAAGTAATCACAGTGTTTTCTTTACTTTACATATTTGCTTGGCACTATTAAAATGTTGCCGTTATTTCTAGTCACGTGGATATCTTGTCAAACTTGTCTTGTTGGATAACGAATATAAATAAGATGAATTACCAGTGATACCAATGTATAATTTAAAATATAAATTTATTTCCCTATTTTCAATGGATCCAATTAATCCGAATACGTTCCAAAGATATTCCGAATGAAAACTTTTTGTCCTTATGTACCAAGCGTCAAACAAAAAGGTTTTGCATAATTTAATATATATATTTCTTTTAAATAGGAAACGAAGGAATTAAAAAGCATTTGACAGTAGTTAATACATTGCTTAAATGATACAAATTTTATCAATTCTAATAGGTTAATCCGAGTTCGTTCCAAAGGTATTCCAAATGAATCCTGTAATATCCTTATGTACCAACAACACAGAAGAATCACACTGTTTTAAAATCCAAATGTCCTTGAATGTTTATCAATAAATCAAACGGAAATTTAAATCCAAGTGTCCTTGATCATTTCACTATAAATTCATTCAATTATTAATATCCAAATATCATCACTGTAGTTCGAACAAATCATATTAAATATAATAAATAAAAATAAGCAACTCAACGTGTCTATTCCAAGTCCAATGTAATGTCATGAAAGAGAAGTTATATATAAAAATCCTGTTATGTAAGAAGATAATACGCAGTAGTGATACCATATATCACGAAGCTACACAATTAATTACCATGTATGTAGAAATACTTAAATTCAGAAATAAAACGTTCCATCAGGAACTACGTAATAATCCTTTGTAGAAAACCCTATGAACTCCAGTTGATAAGCCTTTTTAACGTGTTAATTTCTCCAAATTATGGTGAAAATGATAACAGTGGTATATCCTTTGCTGCCACTTGCAACGAGCCAACGCGTCATGGTGCTTCAAGTACTTTGATTCTTGATCGCGTTTTCTGTACTTTTCATTAAAAAAATACACATTTGTTGGCAGTGGGGTGGGAGGGAGCGTCCTGTGCTCTAATCATTTCCCAAAACGCGCGACTGCTAAACCGCACAGATGTGTTGTGTTCAATGGGGTCATATCACATAGTGAAAGTACTTCGATAATTTTAATCTGTAAAAGACAGAAATCCATTCATTGAGAGTCATTTGACGGTTGGGAAGATACAAATGCTTCCGTTCCTCTGTTACATCCGAGAGGATCAGATGACGTCATTAATATAACTGATTCACTCAGAGCTACATCCGAGCATCTTTCTCCGAATTGAAAATTGCAGAATTATATCACAGCGTGAATTTCAACAGCTTTGTTAGTTGTTTATTTATATGAAGAGCCTAATAATTCGCATTTGTAGCTCACGTCATTCTAAATACTTTTAGATGTTGTAGGTCACATTAACCTTTTATCTGTGCTGTCAATGTAACACTTTTATTCACAAATATCTGCCATTATTCACAATTATCTCCGAGTATTTGCGGTTTTAAGCAGTCAAGTATATTCTTGGCGTGTTTTCCTGAAAGCTGTTTTCCTTTTTTCTTATCCTTTTGCGTCTGATTTGCGTGTCCGAGATTCAGAAAGGTTGTTGTCGTCCATCTTCCCTTCTTTTTGTTGGTGTCCGTGATAATGGTAACAATCAAGATAACTAAGACAAGGAGGAGGAGAAGGAGGACAATCAGGAGGATACTGATGACAATGACGAGAATGATGTCAAAGAATATAATAACGACGACAATAACAGTGATAATGATTGATAACTGATGACTAATTGATTGATAGATTGATCGGTGTGTAAGGGCGTATTCCTTATTGCCGAGACAATAGGGGTAAAATGCTTTGACTTGAGACACACGTTATAGCAGTCGAGTCCAAGGTCTGAGCCTGGTTCTTTGACAAAAGGGGATTATTTTTTTTTATACAAACGTCTCAATTTTAATTTGTACAATTTGCACTAAACTGAACTCGCATCCCAATGATTGCTAATCAGTGATCTACTGCGGTCCCTGATGATGATGATGATGATGTCGACGACGATGATGATGACAACGACGACGACTGCTACAACAAATCTGAAGATGACGACGATGATAATCACGATCACAATTAAGGGACAAATTAGTCGGGATGCTATTTATTTGGTAAGCAATCCTACTAGATTTGAGCTTTGACGCCTTCTGTATTACAGTTCTAATGAACAACCTAAAACCCGCCCTCTTGAAATATTCATTTTTTTTAACTTGTACATGGAATATGGACCATATCTGAATGTAAAATACAGAGAGAAAATGGCTGGAAATTGAGGAAGTCTGGATTGTTGGTTGGAGCAAAGTAACGAAATTTGATCACTGCCTATCACCGGGATTTGCATCCATGCGTGACGTTGCGAGATGTTATCGCTAACTATCGCACAAAATCACGACACATTAGGGCAAGTTTCCATGCTGCAAATTGAGAATGGAGTAAATATAATATGGCACAACACATTCCCATTCAGCGCTTTTTTAATGCTATTAGACCTACCGATAGGAAGTTTTTCTTTGTACCTCATTTATAACATGTTTTGATAGAAGTCATTATCTGAGGAGGTTATCTTGGATATCTGTAACCATGTAACCTCAGAGAGAGAGAGAGAGAGAGAGAGAGAGAGAGAGAGAGAGAGAGAGAAGGTGTAGTTTTAATAATTATTGCTAAAAAATGTTCTCCTCTTTCCATTTGTGACCAGTCTATTTGTAGAATTTGCAAGAATGAAAGTTCAACTTTAGACATGTATATTTTGGTCGGTTTAAAGTAAAGCATAAGTACATGGACCCTTCTCTAAAAAATGTAAATAACAAGAAATTAATGTGTCTATTAACACCGGTGGTAACTAAAATAGCACCCCTATATCATTATCATATATATATATATATATATATATATATATATATATATATATATATATATATATATATATATATATATATATATATATATATATATATATATATATATATATATATATATATATACATATGCGTGTGTGAGATTTAAGAACCTTATGCACTGTTGTCAACAAAGTCAAGGACTACTACTTAATATATTGAGTAGATATACCTAACAATTAACATATTTTTGTAAACAGAATTCAAGCTGGTAGCGAGTATCACATATCGTACCGTATATATTGTGTATGTATTCCTATAAATCTGTAGTCAGTACATGTATTTCAGTGTTTGAATACTATATGTATGCATAAGAAATATTGGGCTTATGACGATAACAAATTCTGTCAGATCGGTTCGACTGAATAATTTCTTCACTGAAAAGGAGTGTGAGGTGTTATTATTGCATTATTATTATTATTATTATTATTATTAGTAGTAGTAGTAGTAGTAGTAGTAGTACTAGTAGTCGTAGTAGTAATAATAATAAGTAATACTAGTCGTGACCTCATCGGTGGCTTAAGTGGTTAAGTGGTTCTGCAGGTTCGAAACCCGGCCGAGCCATTCCAAACATGTATAAAATTGGTACTAGTAGCTGCGTCGCTTGGCGCTCAGCATTGACAGGTTAGTGTTTGGACTGGTCGGCCTGGTATCAGGATAATGTGAGTGTGAGGGGATATTATGCTAGATGCGGCATGATGCCCCAGCGCTAGAGACTATAAACTCCCACACTGCGTACATCGTAGCGATGTGACTGAAAAATAGTTAAAACCTCGTTAGAAAGGCAAATCACATACAGACACACATACACACAGAGTAGTAATAGTAGTAGTTATGGTTGTTGTTTTGCCAATATTTTGGCGGTCGAGGTGACGATAGTAGTTGCCCTAATTCTTACAGCAATAATTGTTGTCTTTGTATTAATATTACTTCTACCAGTTGTAGTATTAATCGTTGTAGTAGTATTACTTCTACCAGTTGTAGTATTAATCGTTGTAGTAGTATTACTTCTACCAGTTGTAGTATTAATCGTTGTAGTAGTATTACTTCTACCAGTTGTAGTATTAATCGTTGTAGTAGTATTACTTCTACCAGTTGTAGTATTAATCGTTGTAGTAGTATTACTTCTACCATTTGTAGTATTAATCGTTGTAGTAGTATTACTTCTACCATTTGTAGTATTAATCGTTGTAGTAGTATCACTTTTACCGGTTGTAGTATTAATCGTTGTAGTAGAATCACTTCTACCAGTTGTAGTATTAATCGTTGTAGTAGTATCACTTCTACCAGTTGTAGTATTAATCGTTGTAGTAGTATCACTTCTACCAGTTGTAGTATTAATCGTTGTAGTAGTATTACTTCTACCATTTGTAGTTTTAATCGTTGTAGTAGTATTACTTCTACCATTTGTAGTATTAATCGTTGTAGTAGTATCACTTTTACCGGTTGTAGTATTAATCGTTGTAGTAGTATCACTTTTACCGGTTGTAGTATTAATCGTTGTAGTAGTATTACTTTTACCGGTTGTAGTATTAATCGTTGTAGTAGTATTACTTCTACCATTTGTAGTATTAATCGTTGTAGTAGTATCACTTTTACCGGTTGTAGTATTAATCGTTGTAGTAGTATTACTTCTACCAGTTGTAGTATTAATCGTTGTAGCAGTATTACTTCTACCAGTTGTAGTATTAATCGTTGTAGTAGTATTACTTCTACCATTTGTAGTATTAATCGTTGTAGTAGTATGACTTCTACCAGTTGTAGTATTAATCGTTGTAGTAGTATTACTTCTACCAGTTGTAGTATTAATCGTTGTAGTAGTATTACTTCTACCATTTGTAGTATTAATCGTTGTAGTAGTATTACTTCTACCATTTGTAGTATTAATCGTTGTAGTAGTATCACTTTTACCGGTTGTAGTATTAATCGTTGTAGTAGTATCACTTTTACCGGTTGTAGTATTAATCGTTGTAGTAGTATTATTTTTACCGGTTGTGGTATTAATCGTTGTAGTAATATTACTTCTACCAGTTGTAGTATTAATCGTTGTAGTAGTATCACTTTTACCGGTTGTAGTATTAATCGTTGTAGTAGTATCACTTTTACCGGTTGTAGTATTAATCGTTGTAGTAGTATTACTTTTACCGGTTGTAGTATTAATCGTTGTAGTAATATTACTTTTACCGGTTGTAGTATTAATCGTTGTAGTAATATTACTTCTACCAGTTGTAGTATTAATCGTTGTAGTAGTATTACTTCTACCATTTGTAGTATTAATCGTTGTAGTAGTATCACTTTTACCGGTTGTAGTATTAATCGTTGTAGTAGTATCACTTTTACCGGTTGTAGTATTAATCGTTGTAGTAGTATCACTTTTACCGGTTGTAGTATTAATTGTTGTAGTAGTATCACTTTTACCGGTTGTAGTATTAATCGTTGTAGTAGTATCACTTTTACCGGTTGTAGTATTAATCGTTGTAGTAGTATCACTTTTACCGGTTGTAGTATTAATCGTTGTAGTAGTATCACTTTTACCGGTTGTAGTATTAATCGTTGTAGTAGTATCACTTTTACCGGTTGTAGTATTAATCGTTGTAGTAGTATCACTTTTACCGGTTGTAGTATTAATCGTTGTAGTAGTATTACTTTTACCGGTTGTAGTATTAATCGTTGTAGTAATATTACTTCTACCAGTTGTAGTATTAATCGTTGTAGTAGTATTACTTCTACCATTTGTAGTATTAATCGTTGTAGTAGTATCACTTTTACCGGTTGTAGTATTAATTGTTGTAGTAGTATCACTTTTACCGGTTGTAGTATTAATTGTTGTAGTAGTATCACAAGCTGTGAAAGTAGTAATGGCTGTAGTTGTTTCATTTTAGTAACAGCGGTGGTTTAGATTATGATGATGATGACGACGATGGTGGTGCATTTGATGATGATAGTAAAGATTACAGTTTTCTTGTTGTTGTTGATAATGATGATGATAACGATTACAATTTTGTTGTTATTGTTATTGTTGATGTTGTTGTTGATGATGATGATAACGATTAGTTTTCTTAATGATGATGATGATGATGATGATGATGATTGAGGAAAAGGCAACAATTTTATACAACTTTATTGATTCTTAAAATGTCTCGAATTATGAAGTGCCCAGTACCATCTCTAGATTACACCCGTGTTTCTTGGATAAATGTCTTTGATGAAACCATTAAATTTGCATAGGAAAACAATTTATCAAGATATTTTGAGATTGCTCTAACAATATTCAAGTGATTAAATCGAATTCTCCTCTCTATTTTGCACCATACAAATTGCCAATTAGAACGAAAGCCAATTTTATTGAAATTGGAACGGCTTAACCAATTAAAATCGGTTAGGTTGGACAAACAGTTTGTAGAGAAAGACGCATTCGAGAATATTGAAATTCAGCCTAATTCACTCATTAATTCAGAATTAATAGAAGATGTCTCACCAGACGCTCGACTACAAAATTTCAAAGACCTCAAGCGTCGTTATCGAATTGATTAAATAAAAATTCATATGGACGGTACTTGAAGAACAAAGACTCGAAAGTTCAATTTAACGGGAAAACTCCTCCACAATTACGTGACGAATCCGTCCATTCTGGAATTACTTGGAGAATTCGTCGCTCGTCGGATCGATGTGACCTGATGACAGATGCTGTATTGTAGCCCGTTCAATGGCAGGCTACGAAGGTCTTCTCTGTCTGTATCTCTGTTTGTTTGTCTTATAGTCTCCATCTTCCTCCAAAATTCCATCGTTGTCTCTGTGTCCCTATATCTGTTTTAACTAATGAATGGTCTGTCGGTTTACCTTCGATCGTTTTCTCTCTCATGTAGTATACCGCAGTGTAGAAGTTTGTAAAATCTCTAATTGTTTGATGAAGTTTTGAAATGAATACATTTCTTGAATACAGTATCATGCACCCAAACATTTTAACAAATATTGTGAGGAAACATTATGACAAAATATCAACGTCGCTGTCAAACTTTGCACACTTAATTTGCAGTCAATGGGTTAAAACTTTGGATTCTCGCCCCCCCCCCCCCCCCGCTTATTTGCTATCGTCTACGTCCTTTGCAAAGAAAACGTTACATTTATGTTATCATGCATATTCGTTCGAACGCGCGTAGTGAATGTGGCGTACCTACGGATACACCGCGGGACTGAGGACTCCTGCCTTTGGATGTAGTAGTAAATGTGCCTTTCTAAGAATTTCGTTACGCATCTCAACCCACCCTTCCCCCTTCATCTCCAGCAAGACGAAAAGATGATAAAAGTTGGAGGGAGTATATGTTGTGTGCTGGGGAAAGCATACAAGTATAATTAGAAAACACGTCTTGGAACGTTAAGTAACTAAAAATTAAAAAAACGGAAAAATATTATAGAGCCCGGTCAAAGGTCATAAATGGACATTTAATGGGAATACCCTCATGCATGGACATTTAATGGGAATACCCTCATGCATGGACATTTAATGGGAAGACCCTCACATATGGACATTTAATGGGAATACCCTCATATATGGACATTTAATGGGAATACCCTCACATATGGACATTTAATTGAAACCGTTCATATATAGATCTTTAATGGAAATACCTTCATATATAGACATTTAATGGAAATACCTTCATGTATGGACATTTAATGGGAATACCTCTCATTCCATTTCTGTTGGACGGTAAATTAATCTACGGTAGTGAACGCCCACCATATTCAAATATGTTTATTGGACTAATAACCTCAACAAACTTGCTGCTGTGTCAAACAAATAGGTCACTCCTTTAATGGAACGCACTTTTACTCTTTGAAATCGATTCTATGGCATTACTGTGTTGAGCAATATCAAAGTCTTTATCGGGTTTACGGAAAGCGACGAGCGATGTTCCCGATCGATGGGCATAGACTCGTCTAAATGATGCATGTGTGAGAAGTAAGGGGAAGTGAGGAGAGGGGCAGGAGTGTAAGTATATTACCAAAATTGTCTCATTTCATTCCTATGTTGCAGCAAATATCAGAACTTCTGTTTAATAAAATGAATTTTGACATAATCAGCGTCTGAATTAATGGATCGAAATATTAACGACTAAGCCACGAAATAAAAGCATTACTGAACAGTAGATGTTTGATTGACACGTGATTTTCTTAAGAGGGGTGTGGGGGTGGGGCTGTCACGTGAAATCGGCACTATGAAACCGCCTGACGATGTTAAGATTTCTTCATATTATTTCATATCAGTACACATTTATATTTCGTAGCCTTTTCTTATCGGGAATGAAGACAAACTGAAGCCACATCAAAAGATATCTAAAATAATTAAATCATGTCTTATTTTACAAAGCGTTACACTTCTCTTACATGTACTGTACATTAGTGGGGCGTTGTTTGATATATAGGAACTGTCAGGTTCTATCTATATCATCCTCAGAGGCGGACACGTAGAGGGTCCAGTAAATCATCCCAGACGGAGGATGGGTTTCTGCCCGAGGGAAGAATATGTCAAAGTTGACAAGACAATCAGGCAGATAAGTTAGCTGAATTATCTATTACAGAAAACCGTCCGGCTGAATGCCTTGGAATATGAAAATGAGAGCAAGAAATTATTCATCAAATTTTGATTAGCTTTAGTTTTGAGAAAATATACAGAAGTTGAAACATCAAAGGTTGAATTTAAAAGCTGACAGAAGTATATACAAACATTTTAGAAATGTAGGCAACCATAATTACGTGCATTGTATGTTACGAATCAGAGGTAAAAAAATATCTAACCGAAAGCTAATAAAATCAACAATTTTAGTAAAATCAACGAATAATTTATTTCCCTAGTTTGCAAAGTGAACGTTCAAAAGACACATTATTCTGAATCAAATCTAACATAGTCTTACGTGTTCTATCCCAAGTCCAGAAGTATAAAATGTTCCTTATGAATTCCAATAATCTTGAAAGTCCTGATGTACCACAATGATATAATTAATTCAGAATGTCTTTCAATAGGTTCTCAATAATCCCAAAGTAATGTTTTAGTCCAAAAAGTAAATGAGCAAACTCTGATCATAGATTACTAAAGACTGATATAAAGACAGGAATCAATAATTGTCTAAGAAATCAGCCATATCAACAAATATCACTTGCCCTGTGACGTCATTACTCGTAAACAATATCAGGCCTTGAATTCAAGACAAATCTTGTTTACTTCCTAGAGTAAAGCCAAAAATCAGGTGGCTAAACATCACAAAAATCAGGTACACAATATAAATGAAACTGACATAACACTTATCTTTTCACAAGGTAGAGGCCAGTATTTCCTTGGGGTAGATGTGTGGGTTATTTGGGGGTACGGCATGCCTTTCTGGAGCACTCACAGCTTGCTGGGCACACTTTTCTTACGAGAGTAGATGTTGTTTGCAATTATAACATTACTTATTAAATACATTTCAAATTAAAATTATGCTTATACAATGATATTGTCATATATAGGATGCAAATTAAACAGCTTTTTTAAATAGCAAACTATATTAAAATCTTCCGAAATGTGCTTCTCGTGAATTCTTTACTCAAGAAATATGTTTTGAAAACTTTCTTGAAAATCTGAATACTGACCTCACCCTCCTTTGCATTACAATACCAGATTTCAGCAGCGATACTGAATTGTCTTCAAGCCTTTCTCAATTATTCACTGCATCACCATTCCGCATAGAGCCCAACCCTTTTTTCCCCAGCTGATATTCTACAAGTTGAGGGAGGAGTTACCTTTTACATACCCGCAGGGGCATCACGTCGTTGTGAAGCAATCGGCTGATCAGATCACGATTTATATGTTTCTTTCTTCGCATAATCAAATGCCAATACAGGAGACACTAATCCGCAGGCCCATTATGAGACCGCAGATCCGAGTCTACTCTAGTCGGAAATTATGTCAGTTATATTGAGATATACACATTAGCGTAGTTATGCTAGAGGGATCACTTCGTGCCCCTTATCTATTGTCGAAACGCTGGAATGATGGACGAGGAAACATAACTCTGGAAAAACTTGGACAATAGCTGGACAATGGCAGCCATGCTCATTCTGACGCGTCTGCTTTATGTTGTATCCGCCATACTCCTCGGACAGGCCCCAGGTCTGCTTTATGTTGTATCCGCCATACTCCTAGGACAGGCCCTGTGTCTGCGTTACGTTGTATAAACCATACTCTTAGGACAGGCCCCAGGTCTGCTTTATGCTGTATACGCCATACTCCTAGGACAGGCCCCAGGTCTGCTTTATATTGTATACGCTGTATTCCTAGGACAGGCCCCAGGTCAGCTTTATGTTGTATACGCTATACTCCTAGGACAGGCCCCAGGTCTGCTCTATGTTGTATACGCCATACTCCTAGGACAGGCCCCGTGTCTGCGTTACATTGTATAAACCATACTCTTAGGACAGGCCCCAGGTCTGCTTTATGTTGTATACGCTATACTCCTAGGACAGGCCCCAGGTATGTTTTATGTTGTATACGCTATACTCCTAGGACAGGCCCCAGGTCTGCTTTATGTTGTAAACGCCATACTCCTAGGACAGGCCCCAGGGCTGCAGTGTTGTATACGCCATACTCATAGGACAGGCCCCAGGTCTGCGTTATGTTGTATACGCCATATTCCTAGGACAGGCCCCAGGTATGGTTTATGTTGTATACAATATACTCCCGTGGACAGGCCGCAGGGCTACTTTATCGTGTATACGTTATACTCCTAGGACAGGCCCCTGGTCTGCTTTATGTTGTATACGCTATACTCCTAGGACAGGCCCCATGTCTGCTTTATGTTGTATACGCTATACTCCTAGGACAGGCCCGAGGTCTGCTTTATGTTGTATACGCCATACTCCTAGGACGTGCCCCAGGTCTGCGTTATGTTGTATACGCTATACTTCCAGGACAGGCCCCATGTATGCTTTATGTTGTATACGCTATACTCCCTTGGACAGGCCCCAGGGCTGCTTTATCGTGTATACGTTATACTCCTAGGACAGGCCCCATGTATGCTTTATGTTGTATACGCAATACTCATAGGACATGCCACAGGTCTGCATTATGTTGTATACGTCATACTCCTAGGACAGGCCCCAGGTCTGCTTTATGTTGTGTACGCCATACTCGTAGGACAGGCCCCAGTGCTGCGTTGTGTTGTATACGCCATACTCCTAGGACAGGCCCCAGGGCTGCTTCGTGTTGTATACGCCATACTCCTAGGACAGGCCCCAGGGCTGCGTTATGTTTTATACGCTATTCTCCTAGGTCAGGCCACATGTCTGCTTTATGTTGTATACGCCATACTCCTAGGACAAACCCCATGTCTGATTTATGTTGTATACGCCATACTCCTCGGACAGGCCCCAGGGCTGCTTGATGTTGTATACGCTATACTCCTAGGACAGGCCCCAGGTCTGCTTTATGTTGTATACGCCATACTCCTAGGACATGCCCCAGGTCTGCTTTATGTTGTATACGCCATACTCCTAGGACAGGCCCCAGGTCTGCTTTATGTTGTATACGCCATACTCCTAGGACAGGCCCCAGGTCTGCTTTATGTTGTATACGCCATACTCCTCGGACAGGCCCCAGGTCTGCTTTATGTTGTATGGGCCATACTCCTAGGACAGGCCCCAGGTCTGCTTTATGTTGTATACGCCATGCTCCTAGGACAGGCCCCAGGTCTGCTTTATGTTGTATACGCCATACTCCTAGGACAGGCCCCAGGTCTGCTTTATGTTGTATACGCCATACTACTCGGACAGGCCCCAGGTCTGCTTTATGTTGTATACGCTATACTCCTAGGACAGGCCCCAGGTCTGCTTTATGTTGTATACGCCATACTCCTAGGAGAGGCCCCAGGTCTGCTTTATGTTGTATACGCCATACTTCTCGGACAGGCCCCAGGTCTGCTTTATGTTGTATACGCCATACTCCTAGGACAGGCCCCGTGTCTGCGTTACATTGTATAAACCATACTCTTAGGACAGGCCCCAGGTCTGCTTTATGTTGTATAAGCTATACTCCTAGGACAGGTCCCAGGTATGTTTTATGTTGTATATGCTATACTCCTAGGACAGGCCCCCGGTCTGCTTCATGTTGTAAACGCCATACTCCTAGGACAGGCCCCACGGCTGCAGTGTTGTATACGCCATACTCATAGGACAGGCCCCAGGTCTGCGTTATGTTGTATACGCCATATTCCTAGGACAGGCCCCAGGTATGATTTATGTTGTATACAATATACTCCCGTGGACAGACCCCAGGGCTACTTTATCGTGTATACGTTATACTCCTAGGACAGGCCCCTGGTCTGCTTTATGTTGTATACGCTATACTCCTAGGACAGGCCCCATGTCTGCTTTATGTTGTATACGCCATACTCCTAGGACGTGCCCCAGGTCTGCGTTATGTTGTATACGCTATACTTCCAGGACAGGCCCCATGTATGCTTTATGTTGTATACGCTATACTCCCTTGGACAGGCCCCAGGGCTGCTTTATCGTGTATACGTTATACTCCTAGGACAGGCCCCATGTATGCTTTATGTTGTATACGCAATACTGATAGGACATGCCACAGGTCTGCATTATGTTGTATACGTCATACTCCTAGGACAGGCCACAGGTCTGCTTTATGTTGTATACGCCATACTCCTCGGACAGGCCCCAGGTCTGCTTTATATTGTATACGCCATACTCCTCGGAGAGGCCCCAGGTCTGCTTTATGTTGTATACGCCATACTCCTCGGACAGGCCCCAGGTCTGCTTTATGTTGTATACGCCATACTCCTAGGACAGGCCCCAGGTCTGCTTTATGTTGTATACGCTATACTCCTAGGACAGGCCCCAGGTCTGCTTTATGTTGTATACGCCATACTCCTCGGACAGGCCCCAGGTCTGCTTTATGTTGTATACGCCATACTCCTAGGACAGGCCCCAGGTCTGCTTTATGTTGTATACGCTATACTCCTAGGACAGGCCCCAGGTCTGCTTTATGTTGTATGGGCCATACTCCTCAGACAGGCCCCAGGTCTGCTTTATGCTGTATACGCCATACTCCTCGGACAGGCCCCAGGTCTGTTTTATGTTGTATATGCCATACTCCTAGGACAGGCCCCAGGTCTGCTTTATGTTGTATACGCCATACTCCTCGGACAGGCCCCAGGTCTGCTTTATGTTGTATACGCTATACTCCTAGGACAGGCCCCAGGTCTGCTTTATGTTGTATACGCCATACTCCTCGGACAGGCCCCAGGTCTGCTTTATGTTGTATACGCCATACTCCTAGGACAGGCCCCAGGTTTGCTTTATGTTGTGTACGCCATACTCATAGGACAGGCCCCAGTGCTGCGTTGTGTTGTATACGCCATACTCCTAGGACAGGCCCCAGGACTGCTTCGTGTTGTATACGCCATACTCCTAGGACAGGCCCCAGGGCTGCGTTATGTTTTATACGCTATTCTCCTAGGACAGGCCACATGTCTGCTTTATGTTGTATACGCCATACTCCTAGAACAGACCCCATGTCTGATTTATGTTGTATACACCATACTTTTAGGACAGGCCCCAGGTCTGCTTTATGTTGTATACGCCATACTCCTCGGACAGGCCCCAGGTCTGCTTTATGTTGTATACGCCATACTCCTCGGACAGGCCCCAGGTCTGCTTTATGTTGTATACGCCATACTCCTCGGAGAGGC
This sequence comes from Sinohyriopsis cumingii, assembly GCA_028554795.2. Taxonomy (NCBI): domain Eukaryota; kingdom Metazoa; phylum Mollusca; class Bivalvia; order Unionida; family Unionidae; genus Sinohyriopsis; species Sinohyriopsis cumingii. Next base: position 151,645,373 of record CM068829.1, on the reverse strand, counting down.
CCCAGGTCTGCTTTATGTTGTATACGCCATACTCCTAGGACAGGCCCCAGGTTTGCTTTATGTTGTATACGCCATACTCCTCGGACAGGCCCCAGGTCTGCTTTATGTTGTATACGCCATACTCCTCGGACAGGCCCCATGTCTGCTTTATGTTGTATACGCCATACTCGTCGGACAGGCCCCAGGTCTGCTTTATGTTGTATGGGCCATACTCCTCGGACAGGCCCCAGGTCTTCTTTATGTTGTATACGCCATACTCCTCGGACAGGCCCCAGGTCTGCTTTATGTTGTATACGCTATACTCCTAGGACAGGCCCCAGGTCTGCTTTATGTTGTATACGCCATACTCCTAGGACAGGCCCCAGGTCTGCTTTATGTTGTATTCGCCATACTCCTCGGACAGGCGCCAGGTCTGCTTTATGTTGTATACGCCATTATCCTCGGACAGGCCCCAGGTCTGCTTTATGTTGTATACGCCATACTCCTCGGACAGGCCCCAGGTCTGCTTTATGTTGTATACGCCATACTTCTAGGACAGGCCCGAGGTCTGCTTTATGTTGTATACGCCATACTCCTCGGACAGGCCCCAGGTCTGCTTTATGTTGTATACGCTATACTCCTCGGACAGGCCCCAGGTCTGCTTTATGTTGCATACGCCATACTCCTCGGACAGGCCCCACGTATGACTCTATCTAGATTCTAATGCTTGTCTGCCATGTCTTCTCTGTATCTGTCATCACGTTGTTATAAGAAAGTGTGAATTGTACTCATGTCAAATAGATTGCTTTTAGACTCCCAGCTAACTATCCAGTTAAAATGTCCCTATGTCAGTTCCCTGTGTTTGAAAGCTAGCTTTAAATATGGGATTTCAATATTGTATAGGGCCTAATAAAGTGCAGGTCTATATTTTGTACAAAGAAAAAAAATTTGCTGACTGTTGTTGTGACGTGTTTGATTGACAGGCACTCTAAATACATTGTCTGAAAAGTTTTGTGATTTTTTTACAAGAACACTTACATATTTATTTTGAAGAATTACAGTTCGATAAGTTAAGTTCAATAACAGTGCTCTCTCCAAAATCTACAAATCAAGAAACCCAGAGTTCATGTCAATTTAATTCTCATGTTGGTGTTTTTGTTGTCTTACTGCAGTAAGAATTACTTAAGGCTTGATATTGACTATGTAGGTATATTAATAGTGTATCATCATTAGACAGTAGTACTTTATTGCTCACTGTATATTAGAAGTAACATAGAGACTATGATCATTAGCACGTATATCCTAAATGAACATGGAAGTTTATAAAAGCATTTAATCATACAGTTCATCATAACTGACACCAACCTTGAGTTAATAGCGTTCAGGCAACAAGTTGAAGCAACTGATATAATGGTCATATATGTTTGTATTTTACATTTTTGTCCATCTCTCATCTCCTTGATCAGTCATGATTGTAGTTTTTTTTAAATCTTCCAATATATAAAATCTAGTACCAAAATTCTAACTTGATATGTTAAGTAAATATCTAGTTTGACTGAATTATTGACATCAAGTAGTTAAATAATTTCATTCTTCAACAGGTTTCCATCTGTGTACCTTTTATGTCTGTTTAGGCTCGAATAAACAGTAACAAAAGAAAGAGTGAAAACAATAAGCTTTGAAAAAAATACAATAATTTATTCCCTGGAAAACTTCTGTAAAAATGAAAAAATATAAACTTACGGTTTTATAGAACCAAATCCAAAAATAATCCAAGAATAATCCACGAGTACAATTTTTGAAGTCCTAATAACAAAATGTTCTACTATTTCAAGTTCGAATCCCGACGATGAATTCAAGATGGAAGACGATGATGTATGGTGAAATCTGTAGTGTTGAATTCAAACATTCCTTGTAGAAACAAGAATTAGCACTCCGGTTTATGATAGCTGGATACATTTTTATAAAAAAATGTATTTGTTCACCAATTTTAAACGAGTACATGTTTTTTCGAGAAAAATAACAGAATTAATCCTTTTGAATCCAAATAATTTGAAATAATTCCAATCCAAGCAATTTTAAATAACTCCAAACAGCACGACATACAACTTCCAGTGTAACAGTCCAGCTTCTACTGAGAATAATTCTCCAAAACATATATTATATCGTCTTCTATACGTAAATCAAGGTCAGGATTTAGATCAACACCTGCTATTTATAAAATGAACAGTCAAGGTCAAACTATTTTCTGAAAAAAAAGTATCATCTCTAGTGAATAAATTTACATTACAATATCATGTAATGAAAAATAATCTTTTTTGAAACTGACAAACAATTAAATTTAAATAAATATATATTAAATCAGATATAATTAAATCAATTATACATAACAATACTACCACTGGAGTATCTATCTTTCAATAAAATCGAAGATTGAACTTTCATAGCCATATATGATCTTGTAAAAATTCTTAAATCTAACCATTCAATTCATGACAGCAAAAAAATTGTGAAGAAAGACGATATTTTACAAGAATAACGGAGACATGATACTGGGATAATCCAGCGAGAAGAAAAGCAATTGGTTTCCTTGTCGTCTTTCTTTTGATATATTTTTCATCACTATGATGACTTCCAGGTTTGCAAAGTGGTATGTGAATAACTCGTAGAACAACAGTTGTATCTTCAAACAAATCGAACAAATCAACATGGAACCTTTATCAACAAGTATTGTCTGTTTAAATTTTAATTTTGGGCCTGTATGAAGAAACACTTAAAACGCTACAACTTGAGGGGCTGAAGATTCCATCATTAATTATTAATTATAAAACACAGTTCATCGACAGCGAATTGAATGAAGTTCAACTGTATGAGTAGCACTAGAGTACCTTTTGTAAGGAAGAAATGCTACACTATGAAGATGAGCAGAAAGGTAAATGGGAATCTTTGGATTATGTAACGAGTTGGCAGAAAATGGACAAGAACTCAGTCAGTTGTGCCTGAAGGTCTGTCAATGAAATGTCATCTTCGTTAGCCAAGGTTCCGATAACCCTGACTACACCTTGTCATATGGAGCAGACATTTCTGAGCTTCGGGTCTGTGAATTTGATTGGATGCGGCGGCAAGCCACCATATCCAATCAAAATTAAATTGTTCAGATTTGAACACCGTTCCTTTGTGATCGAGACAAGGGGAGCACACGGTACTAGGACAAAATGGTAGCGGACAAAATGGTACGGACAAAATGGTATGGACAAAATGTTAAGTGGACATAATGGTATTAGACAAATTGGTATGAATAAAATGGTGCGGACAAAATGTTACGGACAAAATGGTATGGGACAAAATGTTCCTTTACCATTCTAGTGTTTATTAGAACAAACACAACTGAACAATGACAGCCTCAGGCGTCGATCGTCAGATGATTTCTGCACCTCAAAACTGTCCTATTTATATTGCCATTTTGATTCATCACTGAAATACTTAACAGAAGTTACAGTGGTCTCATATAAGATATTGTCACAGATGAGTTGTTCATCAACTAATATAAGATCACATCTGTTTGCTTCCATCGCATCAGCTGCCAGTATAAGATTAAGTCTGAGAAATGGAGACGAACGTTTCAAGAAAGCAACAGTTCCAGACCTTTGTCACTTTAAAACGTATCTGAAACCATATCCACTATACTATGTAAAAGCAAGTGATGTCTCATCTTCTGAACATTTGGTTTGTCTCAGAGTCTGCCATCTTATATTTTTCATGGACAATCTTTTCCAGCTCACCATGAAAACTGACCCACAACCTGGTGAAAGGAGAATAAATCAACTATATACCATGCCCATCACAATAAAAGGCATTCGAAAGGATGTATTAACATGGAATCTTCCACTGTGTGAAGAAAAAGATCGTGCATGCAAGGAATACCATTACTGAAGAAAAAAAAAATAGAATGAGTTCTCCTAAAGATGAAGTCAGACTAAGAGTATCATTTTGAACTTTTCAGCAGCAAGCCACATGAGGCCTGAAATACATCTGAACAAGACTGTCGTCTTTACAGTCCTTCACAGCTATTCTAAACAAAGCGGCTTTGATGGAAAATTCGGAATTTCAGCAAGAAAACGTGGATCTAGACGAAAACATTTCATCCTTTGGCGATTAATGATGTGGAGAAACTTGATATTTTGGTAATAATGACAGAAACGAAAACTTCCCACTGAACATCTCCAATGAAGATATAAAGGACATTAATGGAACCATTACTTCCATTACAGTAGCTGCCAATAATGGGGATGCAGCTGAGGATAGGAAAAACATTCAGTATGATCCAAATGTATCTTGTAATTTGTTGCGATATATTGATATCCGTGATATAGACGAGGAGGATGTACAACCAATTTCTGAAGATAAAACGAATGAAAGATGAGAAGGAGAAGAAGAGGGAGAGGAGGAAGAATATTCAAATATTAGGATAAAAGTCGATGCTGATAAAGATATTCTCCGAGATGCTCAATCCCCCCCTGGAAGTAATACAGATACCATTTAGGACAAACAAAGATGAATCTGTGGTTTGCGGTACTGACTGTAGCATACTCGAGTATCAGGATCTAAACAGCACACAATCACCGCCACTATAATGTCGTCTCCTCCACCTTTCTGTGGTAGAGATGACGATATAGCCACATTGAAAGTGGTTCTCGAAGATTTTTGGAGAAGGCTGAATCGAGTGAAGCAAATGAAAATGTATTGTTTGCATCTGTTTACAAGATTGCAAGAAACCTGTTTAAGCTTATAGATGGGAACAAAGTTATGCAATATTTCTTCCTGAATTTCTAGTACTGTACTCGAAAAAGTCCAAATTCATGAATTTAATATCAGCCTATGAAAATTCAGGCCTCATTCATATACTGAGGTATGATGATGTTGAAAAAGACTGCAGTAAATTAGTAACTATTGAGAACATCGAGGCAGCCGCGTGAAACGTTGTTTGGCTTTTGTCAGCAGCTTTGCATATCTCGGTGCTCGTCACGTTCATCGACTCGTCAGCACATTCACATCCATAGCAGCGGAGAAAAAAATGTGTGATCAGCAGTTATCTGTCAGCTAGCTTGAAGTGAGATGAGGACAATGTTGAAAGTATTCATTAAGAAAACATCCACTGAGAATAAAACATTTCACTGCATAGTGATATAATGAGGCATTGTGACAAATTGTAGCCATCGCCATTGCTGAAAGACTAAGAGGAAAATATGGATACAGCTTACTTCTGGCCAGTGTGAAGTATTCACTTCCATTTTCATTCTTAAATGGAGCTTCCAGTTATGTTGGGTTTTACTCACGGCTCTGATAGAACATTACAAATCAAGTCACTTACACATATAAATTAAACATGCTCTATTCAGTACCTCCCACAATGGCAGTTTTGTCAGCTTTGGATTAGATACTGCTCGAGAGATTGACCACAGAGACACCAAGAAATGTATTCGACCGGGACCACACTAAGCAATGTAATGATAAAGATGACCACATTAAATAAGCAGAGACTACAGTAATCCAGTCTGTCAGCTCAGGAGAGGATGCTTCGAAGATTCAGCAAGATGAGACAAAAGACGAAGAGATAGCATTCAAAATATCAGATATATGCATGGGAAAAAAGCCAGTGATAATGACTCGGGCCATATTGTAAGAACATTTGGTCTTATACATCGAAGAAAAGGAATTTCATTAAGTTTTGACCCCTTTCTAAGAAATGTATATCACCAGAATCCAGAGGTTCAGCAAGGGATGTTAGATTCAACCACAGAAGAGATAGAAAAATTCGTGATTCATAGATATGCAGCAAGAGAGAGTCTGTTGGGTATGACACTTACTGATTGTCCTAAGACTGAATTGATAAACGGACCCATACATCTCATTAACAGAATAAAAAGATCAATGGGGCAACAAGGCGCACCAAAAAAAAAAAAAAAAATACACCATGCAAGAGCGTAAGAAAAGAAAAAGGACAGTGAAGATGACAACGATTATGGATTTGTGGTCTCTCTAAGCTCTTCCATGAATACTTGCCAGTCAGTCCTTCAGCCAGATGGGACAAAATCATCCGCCAATAAATCAGCTGGTGTGAAACGAGCTCTTCTCGAGTTCATGAAGAAAATATCTGATAAACGGGTACCCTATGGCACATTTATAACCTAGGTTATTATCAATAGATTGGTTCTAGAGTACCCGGATTGGCATCTTTACTAAGTTGGGTCGGAGTTTTCCAGATTTATCATTTATCATAACGGTATACAAGTTTTCTGCCAGTGCTTGTAAAGGCAGCACTCAAGTTGTTTTCAAGTTGACAATCCTTGTGATTGAGGCTTAAGTACACATACTTTTTCAGTACAAAGCAGAGGTGTGTCATTTCCTGTAAATAATTGACATTAATCCTATAGCTTGTTTTTCCACGTGAGAACTCTTTGATTGAGCCGCGACTGTGGTAAAGTGGCAGATAACAGAGGGTGATTATTTCATCTTGTTGAACAAATAACGTGTTCAGTTGCGACCTTTAAGAGATGTTACAAATTTTAGGATCAAAGAGTTACTTACAAAGCTCATGCTCAGACTTTACATACGCATCCACTTACGACAGTGAGGCCAAGGACATGGAGTCAGATGATATTTATGATGACTACACCACAATGATTTATTGGACAATAATGGAGGTTTTCCGAATTTTATCAGACAATCAGGACGAATCCTTGGACTTTGTACCAGATGACATTAGATAGTGATATTTATAAGATAATATGTGAATACAGAAATGTGGATTTAACCTCAGGTTTGCACACATGTAATAAAATGTCCCTTTGTCGGATACCCAGGCAACCGATCGTTAGAATCGACGGGTAACCGGTAGAAGTTTTCTAAAATTTTGACAGCTTTACTACTTAGAAATCTTGAAGAAACAAACCAGTATTCTCCTATGAACTATCTCTCTCTCACTCTCTCTCTCTGCTGATTCATGGTATCATGGAAAGAATATGCACAGGCGTAAAGTCGGAATCAGCACACATTATCCTAGAAAACACATATAAAACATTACATTAGGCATTTATCTGACATTAGCAAGAACTGAGTATATTCTACATTTAGAGGAATACTTATAGAAGTGGCCACAACCTTTGTTGTTGTTTCTAAAGTTATATGGTGAGTTTTGCTGAACAATTATTTTTTCTTCTTCTCCTATCACATGGTTTGACACTAAATGTTTGCTTGTCTCAAAGGTATTGCACATAAATCAGGGCCGGATCAGGTCAGGGGTTGAGGGAGTGGGGTGGATTACAAAATTTCAAAAGGGCCCTGACTTTCCTTGAAAGGGCACCAAATCAAAAGTCTAAGCAGCAGAGGGGGCGAATCCGACATTTTGTCCAATCGTTATTTTGCTTAATTATTACTTTCTGCACTCAACGATCTAGTGTCGTCAGCGCCTGGTAAAAAAAAAAACGACGTCGTCGTTGGGGGATCGTCCAAACGTCATTTGGTTTAATTAACACCTTCTGCGCGTCGATCCCCAGCGTCGTCAGCGTCCGGTAAGCACATCGACGACCGCGTCGATGTCATTGCCCCCTCTGCTGCTAAGTGGTTATTTACAATGAAAATTATTTACAACTAACCGAATATTTGGTCAAGTCCGATACGATATCGTGTCCGAGGATCATGTAAATTTATCGTTATGAATCCATGTGGGGTCGACTGAGCATGACTAAAAAAGTTTCGAAAAACATTAAAGTCCATGTCACCGCCGCACCATGTCTGCCAAATATTTCGTAGCGTGTGTGTATCAACGCCGTTGAATACAGCAAGAATATTGCAGTTATCTCTGATTACTTTTGGAATCTGAGTGTATCGTTGAGTGACATATATCACGTCAGTGTTTTTATGCCTGCCTCTGGAAAATATCCTAGCTGGGTTCTTTTGATTGTCTAACATAACATCATCGTACACGACTAGATTGTTAACGTCGCCATCAATATCATCAATACCCGGTGCATCATTGATATCCGTAATAAACTCAATAACATTCTTTTTAGCGATCGCTGATGCATTCTCGTTGAAATCTTTCAACACCTCGTAGCATCGTTGATCATCTACGCTAGGAGCAACCAAATACAACTTATCCCACTTCATCCATCTCATTATTAAATTGAGTAACAATTGCGTCTTGCCGGATCCAGATGGTCCGATGATAATCATCCGGATCGAGTTTGGTAACGCTGCAACATGCTTAACTGGTTCTCTTGTTTTAGTCGCCGAAAAATCAATTATATTCATATCTCTATACATAAATTATGGATCTATATTGTGTGAAGTGTAGAGTGCGTACTGGCACAAATGATATGACAACCGTTACGACAAGAAATAACAGATCGGCGCTTACTGGTAAGTGTGTACAATGCGGTACAAAGAAATTTAGATTTATTTCTATTAGACCCGGAGATGTTTTAAAAAAAAGCGAGGAGGTGACATCGCAGCCAAATTGGCAAAACTCCCCGGAACACCGTGGGCAAAGTATCCAGGAGAAAAACACCTCCCAGGATATAACTACTGTGGCCCCGGAACACGATTAGATATTAGACTCGATGCTCAGGATCAGCCCAATCCAGGTGAGTATCCGATAAATGCTATTGATAAGGCGTGTCATGCTCATGATGTTGCTTACAAAAGTAGCGATCTGCAACAGCGTCATATCGCGGATGTAAAATTAATTCACGCGCTAAATGCTATTCCTGATAAATCCGTCAAAGAAAAATTGGTCTCATGGTTGGTAAAATCGGCTATGAAAGGTAAATTAATGATTGGCGCTGGTAATTAATAACAATCATCCAAGAAAAACGATGGATTCCATCTATTATTCTCCGAGAGGATACTGGAAGGGGAAGGCCGCAATTGGTAAGCTTGCAAGCGCTGCAAAGGTAACAAAGACCACTGCGGCTAATTGGTTATCCAAACAGGCTATATGGCAAATCTATCTACCACCGCCTAAACAAATCAACTTCTCGCGCTTTGATGTCAGCGTACCTAATGAAGTTCATCAGGCTGATATACTATTTCTGCCGCATGACAACGGTTACAAATACGCGCTAACCGTAGTTGATGTTGCGAGTCGATACAAACAAGCGGAACCGTTGAAAACAAAGTCAGCAACTGAAGTAGCCGATGCGTTTGAGCGGATTTATCGAAGAGGTCCTCTGCGCTGGCCAAATCTATTACAAGTTGATCCTGGTAGTGAATTTCGCGGCGCTGTTTTATCAACGCTGAAACATCATAGCGTCGCGATACGACGAGGTCATACTGCGCTACATCGTGATCAGGCAATTGTTGAACGATTCAATCGGACTCTCGCTGAACGGTTATTTGGATATCAATACGCGAAGGAATTCATTCAGGAAAAACGATCTCGTGAATGGGTTAAAAGGTTGCCAGGCGTAATTGCAGCGTTAAATAACGAGATTACCCGAGTAATCAACATGAAGCCCAGCGACGCGATTAAATACGAGTATATACCCGGAAAATTAAAAATAAATAGCGTTTCTAAGCCGATTCTTGGCGATGTCACTGTTAGATATCTATATGAACCAGGAGAGCTTGAAGGCGGTAAAAAAAGGGCTACCGATCCTATTTGGAGTGTTACCACACATAACATATCAACGATAACACGATCAACTGGTAGACCACCGATCTATAGACTGGATTCAACTGCTCCTCAGCGCGGATTTACACGCGAGCAACTACAAGTGATACCTAACGATACTCAATTACCCCCGCGTGGTCTTAACTAGCGCCGTTGCGTCTATTACACTCAAGACAGGTCAACCTCACATTGTTTTTGACATGACCGAGACTGTTATCGATCCTATCCACGGTAAATTGGCGAGTGTCTTTATCCGAATAACGCCAACTCATTATACAATTGCAACTCGCGCAGTGATTATTCTGTTGTTGTCGTAGCGAGATTATTAATTCGGCATCAATATCAAAACGCCGCTGTTTTTTTTTATCCTGTTGGCGGTAACCCGAGAGTTTTCTATCAATGACGCTTGCATCGATGGTGACTTTGTCGCCGGCTTCGTCGGTGGCTTCGTCAATAACAATTCTTCGAAGCTGATTTATCCTTCGTACTCTGGACACTGCAAGATAGACTAGATTCGACCATTCGATGCGATTATCAACTATCCAAACAATTGTGTCCGTGATGGTTAGTCCCTGCGAGGAATGTATTGTTGTTGCGTATCCTAGCGTCCACGGGGATTTATCAGCACGTAGCGCGTCCTCGACGACGCTGATATCAACGAGCACGATATCATTCAGCACGAGAATTTGTTTTTCTGTCCGGCCTGGAATTTCAACTTCAATGTTCTGCCGCCGTGTGTCCGCGGGTCTATAACATAACGGCACTGGACGCGTTGGAAACTTTTCCTTATGCAACGTAAACAACTTCCGCTGAAGTGTGTCTCTGACTATCTTTCTACTCGCTACAATCAAATCGTTTGGTCTCCATGTTTCCCAGAATTCATTCAACGGCGTTTCCGGAATTACCTCGCGGATTATTTCACACTGAACTCTATCCGGCTGTAATCTGATTAGTTTTTTAACCTCGCGCAGTTGTTCATCAAGTGCTCGGTAATCAGTATCGGTTTCTTCATAATAGTCCACAAAACCCCTTAACCAATCATGTGGACCCTCGCCGACAAATGGTGGTGGTTGGCCATGATCCCCACACATGATTACCGCTGTATTCGCGCGCAGCAACCACTCAAGAAACATTTGTAAAGTATCTAACGAAACAGTACATATCTCATCCCAGATGATAATGTCGGGAATAAATTTTTCACCCATTCGATCAGGAGTCCACTCACCGCCGCTGTATCGAAAAAAGCTGTGATAAGTAACGGCGTCAACATTTCGTTGTTTTATCTCTCGCGCTAGTCTATGGGTCGGTGTAAGCACGATTATACTTGCCCGCGTTCGAAATAATTCAATTGCCCGAGTCGTCTTTCCTGACCCGCCACAGCCGCTTAAATAAACTGTTTTATGTCTACAAATTGGATCAGAACACGGTGGTGCATTAGACCATTCTGATAATTTATCACCGCGTAAGTAGTCGTTCTCAACGGTGACATCTGCTGACGGGGAATAATCGCGTCGTATTTCATTTTTAATTCTCCATGTACCCCAACTCTCGTCCGGACTAGTAAACTCGGTTACGTTTTCCTTATACGCTACGTCAATATAAAATGAATCAACGGCTACTCTAACCGCGGTGTCAGGAAATCTATTTATCATCGAGAATAAATTAATAGCGGCATAACCCAGCATAGACGCCCTCAAATGCGGGTATGCCGGGCTGTCTCCATCGCTGTAGGTAACAACTGTACCCAACCTTGTTCCATTGGACAAGAAAGCTGTTTTGCAGTTCACGTATCTATTTTTCGCCACTGCGTCCTTGATTACGAAATCATATTCTGCGTCATCTATAATCAGCCGTGAGCAATATCGTTTGTAATCGCAGTTTTTTCCACCTTGTGTAAACTTACCAATTATTCTTCTACCGAGATCTTTTGCCTCGTGGTTTCGTTGGTTGAATATCCTCCTGGACCATTCGATGATATATTCCTCGTCGGCATCAATGTTTTTTCTGGACTCGTCAATTATACTGTCTAGACGCTCCGGTTCTGGTAACCAGACTTCAGTCTGCGCCCGGTATGATATAATCGCGTCACTGACAATCAACGAAACTAGCATGCTACAATCAATCATATACCGTAGCAGCACTATTGGCAACCACTTCTTTTCAGCCATGTGTCTACCGATCCAAATATAGCAACAGCGATGAAGTCCTGCCGCGAACTCAAATGATACTATGTGAGCGAATCCGGTTAAATCAAAATCAGGCAGTGGTCCATTAATAGCAACACGAGTCATTTCATGTCTGGGGTGTCCAAATCGTTTGAAATACTCAGCGGCGGATCCATACCCGAGAAAACTCGCTGGATAACAGGCAACCATATCAACCGAAATCATAGCGTCGCGGTTGTATTCAGTGTTCCATAGTCCACCGTGATAGTATTCCAAACAACTGGATTGTACATCCGGTAGAAATTCCTTGCGCGTTGGTCTCCACGCATTTTTCCTTGCTGCAACATGAGCTACAACCGATGGAATCGTAAAACAATTTGTTAGCAGTTGTTCATCATGCTCTTCAAATTCCATGGCGGTTTTTTTCATCCTGTTGTGAAATGCTTCAGTGCGATATAATTCGCCGTTTGGTCTTACAAACTGATCAAAGGTATCCATGTCGTTTTCAGCGCTGCGAAGTAACCACACTGATACAGGGTCATTTTTACACAAGCAAGCAATAGCATCAAATAGTTTCCTCTCCGCGAGAAAACCGTCCTCTCCTAAAAATTCCCCCGGGATATACTTTACTGTTCTATCCCGTGGAAATATTGTGATCGCGGGCGTCCATGCGTGTTCGTTATGATCAATAATTTTGATTGGGGCCCCATTTGATTTGTACTTTGATTCGTATAATACTTCACCGGTTATCGTTGTAACGGTTATTGGAAATCTCAACGACGTTTCTAATCTCGCTATGTCGCTGATGGTTGCTCCACGCTCTTTTACGGTTAGTTCCCACTGGTTGATTTTGCTACGTCGTAAATCAGTCAATTTGTTTCCTCGACATGCATTTGTAAAATGCTCTATTATTCGTTCTGCTACACAATTTATCCCAGTTGACTGTTTCATCGGTTTCAGTTTTCCGATATCAGGTTTCTTATTTAACGGGTATATTCCATAAACAACTGCTGTTTCAGGATACGCTCGTTCATAGTATGGTTTGTCAATTCCGGTTAACAACCCCGGCTTGGAGTCGCGGCTGACAGTGACTGTTTTCTTGTCGCTGAGAACTGGTTCAAATTTATCACGCATGATCCAATCGCCTGATTCCACCCGGACAATGAATTTTACTCTGAAGAAATACCTTTTACCGTCAAGTTGTGATATTATCATTGCTGCGCGGTTGTCGTTCATGGTAGCATCAACAATGCCATCAATTCGAAATGTTGACCAACTGTGAGATGCGCCATCACGCTTGAATTCATTGATACAATCGCGTATTTTACTCAACAGGGTTTTATCGTTTATTAACGCTTTTGGTGTGTCCTTGAGGACTCTATCGAGATTAAACCTAATATTTTTCCGGGGCTTAATTGCTGCCAATCTCTCGAACTCATCCATATAATTAAAACAAGTATTTAAATGAAAGAATATAGTATAATGAATCACTGCAAATGGTTGATGATTGGGTCGACAACCCCGTGCAATAAATCATGTAGAGGTGAATTCTGCGGGTATCATTTACAAAGCGTTCGTAATGGTTCTCTTGGCCCCCTCCCGTGCTTGGTTTGCCACGTCGGTGTAAGAGGAAAATCACAGTTGTGTATCAATTGTGGCGGAAAGCGATACAGGGAACTAAAACGCTATTATGACAAGCGAATTAAAAACGCCGTCATTGACCCCACCGCCGACTTCGTCATCAAAACCCCCCAAGACTACGTTGAAAGATTCATAATTAAACCAAATAATAAATTAGACAAGTAGTATTATTATACAAATGGACCAAGAATTTCAGCCGCACCCCCTGCTCGTCAATTACGAGGCATCTCGCGACGGTATTGTTAGAAATCGTAGACTGAAGAAGCCGGTTGGATGGAAAAACAATCACGGATATTTGATGTTTACTGCTGGAGGGAAAAAATATCTCTGTCACAGAATCATCTATGAATGTTTCCACGGATTGATCAAAGATAGTCTCGTTATTGATCACATTGATTCTAATTATCAAAATAATAGACTGTGTAATCTGCAAGCCATCTCTCAGAGTGAAAATAGTAAAAAAGGCCAAACTGGTAAATACTCAAAGAAAGCAAAACCCGTAAAGTCATTTGATACAACAACTCACGAGGAAAAAATATTTCAGTCGATGAATGAGGCAGGAAAATATTTTGACATTTGTATCGCCTCAATACAATTTGTTGCAGAACGAATATATCAAACAGCGATCTCAAAAAAGACGGGTCATAGAATTCGATTTTCATATATAACATCAAAGGGAGATAACTCGTTTTGTGATAGCGTCGCATGACAAGAGTTACGTCCCTTGAAGTCCAATTAATGTTGCGTCCCTTGAAGTCCAATTAATGTTGCGATTAATTAATCATTTTACGATGAAAACTAATGAAATGCACGCTGTTATCTAACAGCTGTATTCTTTTTTTTAATGTTTTATTTGAGTATTTGGTTTCATTTAAATGCCGTGAAACACCATTAATAAGTATTTAAGGATTCGAACGATTCAAGGGAATTCAAATTAACACACACCTTGTGACTGACGCCGCTGTATTAGTCACTTTATATATAAGATGACTCGTTATAAGCCTGGGGCTTTCGAAAGCCAATTCAACTAATCAAAACTAACCCACGCTCTTGACCCGGGCGTGTGGTTGTCTTTTGTTCACAATCATGCAACCGGGTTAATTTAATTGGGTTGCTTTTGATTGGTTGAATTGGCCGTAGAGTTCCGCCCCGCCGTTTTATGTTTGTGCTGTCTTGTGCCGTCCCATCATCCATCAATCATTTCATTGTAAATATATTCATCCTTAATTAAGTACATGTAGTGATGTCCCCCAAGCATATCTTCTGGGCGGTCTACGATGACGTTTGTCACCCTAGGCCTCCCTCCCGGAGATGTATGCTTTGGGGTTCCAAGATGTGAATGTCCTTAATTAAGTATATGTATATGCCTGTAATCTGCCACAACACTCGAGTGGAGATCTACGGCATTGTACTGTCCATGTATGCCTGCAATCTGCCACAACACTCGAGTGGAGATCTATGGCATTGTACTGTCCATACAAAAAACGGGGTCAAAAATGGCCCCAATAATTTTATTAAAATTTTTGATATTAGAAATAAGATGTTTTATAAGAATAATGAATATCGAAGACATCAATAATATATTAACTGAGATTTCAAAATTAAAAAATCAAGGAATTGAATTATCTGATGGTCTCGACAGTGAAAAAATATTATCCGATTATGAGATTATTAACGAACAGTCGAAACGGGGGCGTTTTACCCTGGCCCGCGAGTATTTTTTTATAAAACGATTACAACATACGATTAATGAGAACCTGTACCACAATGACGCAAATGCATTCATTGGACTATTTACTGCCGTTGAAATAATACGAAAAAAACTCGGACGTGTTTATGAACGACGCCGGGAGATTTCTAGTAAGATCAAAAACATTAGAAGGATTATAGACGAAAACTCCGTGGAGCCCCCGATGGTACACTCGGCGGAAAATTAGAAAATTGCGGATCAATTTACAATAATGGTAGGTGAATCACTTACTACTCGGCTAGCCAGAGAGCGGCTAGCAGCGCTTAGAAAGTTTATACCGTTACGAGACAGAGTGAGAGAGAAACTTCAAACGCGACAACAAATGCAAACTGATTTTGCTGTTGGAAGTGAACAGTTATTTGCCCCGGTAACTAAAGCGACTAAGGATGTTACGGCGGCAACTGTACCCGTTCTTGGTGCGCTTGAAAAGATAGCGGCTCAGACCGAACAAACAAAAAGGTCTTTAGAAACACTTCCTGCAAAAATAGCGGCTGCTACAACACGGAGGCCACCACCACTCGCTATAACCGAACCACAAGAACCTTATGTTACAATGGCCGACGAGGAAGAACTAGGCGCTACTGCGAAAGAACCAGAAGAAGAAATACCCGAAGAAACACCAGAAGAAGAAATACCGGAAGAAAAAGAGGGGAATATACCCCGTATTGTACTCAAGAAGAGCACAATAGATCAAATTAGAGGCTTCAGCAACAGGGAAGAATTAATTAATTTTACTGCCAACAATTTTGCTAAGAACATACGAGATAAGAAGCATATCAATAGCGGTTACGAGAAAAATATAAAGTCGTTAAAGGACTGGGCAAGAATAGTGTATTTAGCAAGTAAACATAAAGATGCATTACCACATCATAGTAAATCCGATTACGACGCATTCCACAAGGAAGTTAAGATTATAACACCAAAAAAAGGAAAAGGATACTCTGTTGGTAAAGAATCCTATGGCGTTACCTGTCCTAATAGTGTTCTCAGTGATATATCACGGCTGGAAGTACTAATCGGAGGAAAACGAGCCGGAAATAACTCTACGGAAATAATCAATGAGGCCGCTGATATTTGCAAGCGGTTATTTGCAGGCGGTATTATGGACATTAATGTATATCGAACGCTCATAGACGAACTCGTGGATGATTAATTGGAAAACTGGTGTTTTTAATAAGGATGATCATACACTACAACCATGATAAACCAGTACTCGTCTACGTGGTAAACTCGCGATTGCCTGTTTACCGCGCGTACTATGGAGATGGTCTCGGTAGCACCATTGCGGGGTTATTCACAAGAATGGCTCCAAAAGTAGCGCCGTTAGCCAAACAATTAGGAATGAAGGCTATTGATGTTATTCGTGATAAGGGTATTAGTGCTATTGGAGATGTTGCCGGAAGGGCGTTTTCAGCCGCGCGGGACAAACTAATGTCATTGGTGAAATTCAGGAGAAAAAAACAGATGCCATCAACGACAGTGATGCCTGCGAATATCAGTAAAGTAATAAATAACGCCGTGGAAGAAAAACTAGAGTCGTTGGCGGCGACTCAGTCGTTGGCGACGACTCCGTCGTTGGCGACTTCGCCATCCGCCGATGCGGCAACCAACGCGCTCATGAACGCGATAGCGGGGAGTGGTTTAAATTCAAAGAATTTACGACGAAAAAATCGCAATTGAAAACATCAACATGATAAATAATAGAATGTTTGCGCGTACCGCTGATCCCGCGTTTGATATGGACGCCCCAGTACGCAGGGATGATTCTGTCCGTGATTATCAATATTATTCTTATTATGCAGCGCAACCTGACCTACGATCGCGAATTGAACTTCAAGTCCAAGATACCAGTAAATATTTTTTGCCGTGTGAAGCGTTTATCGAAATCGAGGGAGAACTCGTGACAAATGCCGCCGATAATGCACCATACGCAGATGACCATCGTGTTCGAGTTGGCTTCGTCAACAACGGTATCATGGCGTTATTTGAGAGCGCCAGATATCTTATTGACGGGCGAGAAATTGAATCAATAGAACGCGAGGTTGATGTTGCAACGACGATAATTGGGTTAGCGAGGTATTCAGATGATTATACAAGATCGGCGGGCCCATCTATGATGTTTGCGAAGGACTCCACCGATAACGCTGATCATCTTCAGTACATTAACGTGCTGGTGGAAAGAGATACCGCATTTGACCCACAAGCTGAAGCAGCCAATCCAGACCGCAGAGCAAGACCAGGCGCTGAGTTCAATATCATAAAAAGTACTAACGATAATTTTAATCTAGGATTTGCAACACGAGTAGGAATGTTGCAAAGACCACGCCGAAAGTTTTCATGCGCGATTCCACTCCATCACATATTCGGATTCTGCAGAAATGTCAGAAAAGTTGTCTATGGGGCTAAGCATACAATTGCCCTGACGCGAAGGGGCGATGATAACAATGCAATATGGCATGCTGCTGGCGTCGCTGCCGGTAAAGTCATTTTAACTAAAATGGCATTGTGGATGCCGGTGCTGACTCCATCAGTTACCACGGAAGCACGATTGTTAGCATTTATGGAACAGGGAGGGAAATCGTTGTTGAGTTGGCTAGCGGTAACAACTGATGCTAAAGAGGATAACGTCGCCGATACGTTTACATGGCACCTAGCATCAAAACAGGGTGTTTCAGCCCCGCGTCATATATTCATAGCGCTACAGAATAGGGAACGATTGGGTAATCAAGAACGCAGCCATATGATATTTGATCGATTAGGAGTCATGGAGGTTTCGCTGAGAATAAACGGACAACAGGAACCATCCGAGGATATACAGCTTAATTACGGCGACAACCATGTCGCACGTGTGTATCATCGATTGCTGTCATATATGGGTCGTGATCAAAACGTCGACACCGGTTTGCAAATATCACAACTTGATTTTAAAAACCTGTATCCGATTTATTACTTTTCGTTGGAACATCTTGATTTAACGAGACAATCCGTCGTTGATATACACTTCAGAGCTCGTATAGCCCCGGCTGGTGTTAATTATAGAGCGGTTGCTGTCATTCTCAGCGATAAATCAATGCTGCTAGAAGGTGTTGGTGGACGAATGAGAATCGTTGATGCGCCAGTGGAAAACATGTAATTGAAAGCATAAACGCGTTTACAATAAAATGTCGTATAGTGTCGTCAGTGTAGAGTTGACTGATGGTCAAGTCAAGAAATTACGATCAAAGTCGGCTAAACAATGCGGGACCACAATAACGCTGAAGCCGTCGCAGATGGCGGGTGGTAATCATAAGATATCGTTGACGGCGCGTCAAATAAAACATTTCAATGATGCGATGAAGAATAAAAAGGGTGTTCAAATAGATTTTTCAGCCGCAGCAATTAAAAACATGGAAAAGACCGGTGGGATATTTCCGCTGTTAGCTGCAATTCCGGCATTAATTGCCGCGGCCGCACCAGCAGTGGCTAAGGCGGCGGCGTTGGGGGCCGTTGGTACCGCGGCGGGAATGGCATTGAAGAAGGCAACCGGGAAAGGCTACAAAAAAAAACGACCCGTAGCCGGAAAGGGTCTAAGACTACCGGGAACCCCGTATTCATGGTATTCGGGAAAGGGTCTAAGACTACCGGGAACCGTTTATTAACGCAGGAGTCAATGACTCCTGAGTCAATGACTCCCATGTCTAATTTTGATTTAATAGACGCCGCAAACGCGTTAGCGATAAAAAACTTCAGAGGTGTTTTTATGAGGGATCAATTACCGGCGGCCCCAAGGAATACTGAAACAGGCATAATTAACCTCGATGGGTCCTCCGGAGCGGGAACTCATTGGGTTGCGTACGCGATTGATCCGCGTGCAATCGTCTATTTTGATTCATACGGGTTAGCCCCGCCGAAAGAGTTCATGCGGTATGTCCGGGCGTGTTCAGCCCGGGCGTGTTCAGCCCGGGTTTTTTATTCCACGCTGCCAACACAGCAATTGAGTGACCCACCGATATGTGGCCGTGAGGTATTGAACGTACTCGCGGCGATTTCATCATCGCGAAAACCACCTCATGTGGTTGTAAACGAATACACTAGTGGGGTCGTAGAAGCTCAACGGATTTTAGAGAATAACATTTACAATAATAATGATTGATATCTGGGGACGACCGGTTTCGGCGCTGAAAGAATACACGGAAACGGCCGCCGCCGACATAAAAAAACTAATTGAGGATGAAATCGCTGATATGTTGAATCTAACAAGTGTTGACCCGGGCGAAATAGTTGTATTTCAAGACCGCCAGGGTAAATTGAAATCCGGTAATGTGTCACTGAATGACGTTTTAATACGACAGCGTGATGCCGCCGAGGACACTATCGCGCTGTATACCAGCGACGGACGACTCAAACCGGGTGGACATATATCAGCGGTGACGGATAGGGTAACATTAGTCCAGGACGGTTTTACAAGGTTAGATAGATCGGTGACCGAACTTGACGCGCAGGTGAAAAAATCTGTCGCCGAGGTGAAAAAATCTGTCACCGATATACAACTCACTACCGCTAGTTTTTTTGGAACCCCGACGGTAACCGAACCGAATCTTGCAACAATAAAAAATACTATTTTGGAGTTTACGACGCTGTCGGGCCAATTTACCTCGTTACGAAAAAATGTTAACAGGATCGATGACAACTTTGATAAATTCCTTGGTAAAAAAAATGCCAAACCGGATGAAATCACAATAACTATAAATGATATCACTGCGTATGGACAGGAAATAAAAACAATCAAAACTGATGTTGCAACAAACAAAAGGAGTGTAGACGCGCATGAACGGGAAATAGAAATAATCGGCGCTAATGTTGCAACGATCATAAATAATGTAGACTCGCATGGACGGAAAATAGAAACAATCAAAACTGATGTTACAACGATCATAAATAATATGGACACGCATACACAGGAAATAGGAACAATCAAAACTGATATTGAAGCGAACAAAAAGGGTGTGGACGCGCATACACAGGAAATAGGAACAATCAAAACTGATGTCGAAGCGAACAAAAAAAATGTAGACGCGTATTGGCGGGGAATAGGATTAATCAAAACTGATGTTGCAGCGAACAAAAAAGGTATAGACGTACATACATATGAAATAGGAACAATCAAACTTGATGTTGCAGCGAACAAAAAAAGTATGACCGAGAATACACGGGAAATAGAAACAATCAAAACTAATGTTGCAACGAACAAGAATAATATAGACGCGAATTTGCGTAGAATAGAAATAATCAAAACTGATGTTGAAGCGATTAAAGACGGACTACCGAGAATAACAGAGCAACTCGAAACTAATATTGAAGCGAACAAAAAAAATGTAGACGCGTATGGAGGGGAAATAAAAACAATCAAAACTGATGTTGAAGCGATTAAGGACAAACTACCTAGAATGACAGAGCAACTCGAAAAAATGAAAACACCTCATGGGATCATCGGCAGTGGCGTATACACGGTTCAATACGGATCATTCGATTGGACTCCTACGCGTAATGCAATAGATGTCACCGCAATTGTTAAGGGCATTTATCGATTGACATTGATTTCGGCGATGCAGTTCAGTATATCATCGCCGAGTTCATCCGGGTTTAACAATACAATATCAACAATCATCGACAAGGATACAATCGAACGGTTTATAATTAAAGCCGTTGATAGCAGTCTATTTAGGGCAAACATCACATGGTATGCGGAATTTGTAGTGGATCTAAGTAATTAAAAACACTAGCTCTTTTAAAATAAAAATGACCACCAAGGAAATTGAATCAGAGGTATCACCGACGTCACATCAATATCGATTCGATACCGCAAAAGAATTTTCCGCGAACTTGAAAACGCTTTCCGAACAATACCGTGTAAAAATAAAAAAATACCGTCGTAAAATAACCGCCATCGACGCGGTCGTGTACTCGGTGTCGGGTATAATAGCCGGTACCGGTGTTATTTTATCCACGGTAACCACGATAGCCCCGATCGCTGTTCCAATCGCTGTCTCCGCAATGACAACAGTTGCTGGAGTCGCCAACGCAATCACTAAAAAGATATCATCGTGTTTTCAGAAAAAACTCAACGAGTATACAGTAAAACATCAAATAGTATCCGACGCATACTCGAAATTATCCGGGTTGATCTCGTTATCGATTGATAATTTGTTCGTATCCGATGTTGAATTCTCCACGATGGTCCAGTTGTATAGCTCCGCGATGTCAAAAATCGAGGATTTTCAACTGGAAGCCGGAACCACCTCAATGGGCTCTGGTTATTAATATTAAACACTAAAGACAACAAATAATAATAATGTCACTGAACCCCGAAGGGTTTCAATTACTTCAGCGGATCGCGGAGAACACCACTCCGGTACAAACAAATATGATATCGATAACATCAACGAAACCCGAATTCAGTGTAAACTTTCCATCACCGGTTCCAGTGAAGGAAATAGCGCTGGCAAAATTGCGAGTATATCACAGTTGGCCTAATATTCGAGCGGACGCATTTAACGGACAACAACCTAATAACTCGCTGGTTTTTGCACGGAAAAATAAACCCGATGGAACCCCAAACTGGGAGGAGGTTACAATACCAACTGGGTCATACCAAATAGAACAAATCAATAAAGAATTTCAACGCAGGATAAAATCGATCACAGGAAAGGAATCAAAAATCGCTATTACGGTTCATGAACCGACGTTATCGTCGACGATTGAAATAAGCACACCGGGGTATATGGTTGATATTTATAACAGTTCAATAAGAACCATACTAGGATGGCCTAAGAATCCACCTTATGAAAACCCCGAGGGCAAACAATCGTATCATGAGATTAATCCCAATTATCGAGATGTTTTGTTTGTTATGAAAAACTCGTCACCCCCCGACTGGTTTACATTTCAAGACAGGAATACCATGTATTGGTATTTTAGGTACGAGAAAACTCCTGGATCGGTCGTCGAGGTCGAAGTTAATTTAAATGATATCGATAGGTTTTTTATCGAGATTAATCGTATTTACCAATCACAACTAGAACAACTACGGGAAACAAAAGCACAAAAACACGTTGAGGTGTTAAATCAACTTATATTAGACATGGAATATATCAATGAAAGAATCATCGGGGTAATATCCACTAGCAGAATTGATAATAAACAAAAATTCCTAACCGAGTATAATATCGCAGAAGCCGATTTACCCGATTTTAAGTTTCCAAGATACAACACGCCAGAACTAAGAAAGTCTCTTAATGATTTTATCGGTCCATCAACTTATATCCTCAGACACGATAACGGGGATGATGGTAGGCATATTGCTCCATACAACGTAAATATCGCATCGGTGATAGCAATCAATCTAGTGTGTGATGTTATCGAAGGGAGTTACCAGGTAGATACCAATCAATCAAATCAAGCTCAACAGGGATATATCCTTTATTCATTTTCACCAACAGCCCCTCCGGGATTTTTAATCGTTGAGAATCCGATTAATCCGGTCTATATGCGATGCCATGATCGGTTTTTAACGAGAATTAATTTTAAACTCACCGATCAGTCAAATAACCTAATTGATCTACAGGAGGAGGAGTTAGTGATCACTCTGTTTGTAAGATCATTGTAAATAACCACTTAGCAGCAGAGGGGGCGATGACATCGACGCGGTCGTCGATGTGCTTACCGGACGCTGACGACACTGGGGATCGGCGCGCAGAAGGTGTTAATTAAACCAAATGACGTTTGGACGATCCCCCAACGACGACGTCGTTTTTTTTTTTACCAGGCGCTGACGACACTAGATCGTTGAGTGCAGAAAGTAATAATTAAGCAAAATAACGATTGGACAAAATGTCGGATTCGCCCCCTCTGCTGCTGTCTATGTGTCTATTTATTCAAAGTATGCATACCCAATTCGAATAAGACGATGGCCAAATTTCAATTGAAAGGTGACTCTGTGTGTGGGTGGGTGGGTGGGTGGGGGGCGTGTGTTTTAGGCGGTAGCCTGGCGTGGCCCTGCAAACAGTTATATACAGTAAATGTTACATATAATGTAAGGTGATATTGAAAATCTCATATAATGTAAAATCTCATTCCTTGGCTAACAAACTTCATTTTCACTCTGCAATGTATGTTAAAGATATTTGGTACAAAAGTGTTCCAGTTAGAGAGTGATGCGTAAAAATGGTGCATAGCAAATGTTGTTTTCATAAGTTCATGTGTTTACCATCTTAGACTTTCTAAAATTATTATGTGATTTTTTTTGCTTGTAAAATGTACATTATTTGAAATAATAAAAAAATGCAGATCCATCATTCTTTGAGACCGACAAATTACAATGTGGCATGTAACAACGTTTATATGGACTATTCATAACACCGTATAAAAAAATGTTAATATCTGGCTGGGATAAAAAGCATGACGTAATAAGCCTTTGTATAGCTGAAATGACTATAACATGACACTCATTGTATTGTCACAAACACCTGCATGTTTGGAGGTTCTGTGAACTAATAACCAGGTGCATACAGTAGTTTACACCAGCCTGGAAGAACTCATCAGGCTCACACAGTCATGGGCTTGCGATGTTGATATCAGAGGGTCATTCAGCTGGGGTGTCATACTACCATCGATACAAACTATCCACATTTTTGGGGCCTGTCCTACGCTAGGCAAATCCTTGCATTTATAACGAATGAGATTTAATTGCCGACACTGAAACTGGCCAGTAAAAGTGTAAAATAAATAAATAAATAAATAAATAAATAAATAAATAAATATAAAGTGTTTGCAAAACATGTAAGCGGCGCTATCGCCGCTTTGTCCCACGTACACCAAAATATGTGCCCCAAGGGTCAAGACCCCGGGGATAAGGATAAATCCAAAGACATATTTTAGTTGCACATCTTAATTCGTCTTTACATGCTTTGTAGAGCTATGTGGGGTGGGGATTTCAAAGTTTCGATCCAGATGCTATTTCACGGAGAGGGGTGGGGTGTAGAGATAACACATCTGGGTCTATGTCAGTTGCATGCATAATGCTCGATGGATGTATGTATGTCTATGGGGGTGGGAATCTAAAAGTGTCAGTGTTATGATCCATTATCGCACACATGATCGCACCCATTACCTAACATGTGTTGAAACTTGGCACAGAGATCTTATATACCAATTCTCAGATAAGTTAATCTCATAAATTTTTTTAAAATTTACGCAAAACATATCAGTCCATATCTAGCCCCACCCACATGGACACATTGAAATTCGAAAACGTCTGTGCACATCTGCAAGCCACATTTTCATTCAGTGTTTGAAGTCTCTGCCTTGTATGTTTTAAGAGTTGCGCTAATGTACTTACGCACGAACGTACGCACATAAACAGAGGCACGTCCGGACTGAGTCTTTTCTTCGAAAAGCCTGGCGACAACAAAATAAACCACACGCGTACAGCTCAAACATGTAAAAGCAGAAAAAATAAAAATTAAAGAATAAATGAATTCCACTGATGCGAATTAATTATGTCAACTTTATATACACCGTTGCTTATATCACCAAAATATCCATAATTCTTATGAAACCTAATTTATGATTGCGACGAAATAAAATTTGCAAAACATGCATAGGCAATATTGACAGATTTATGGTGACTTCTAAGACCACTGTATGTAAATAAATATAAAATTATGTTTAATCGTGCATTCTATAAACGAGTGAAGAACTGTGTGCATAAATAAGTTTTATTAGATTTACTGACATCCCCAATAAATGTTGCACTCTAGAAATCTTAAAATAGAACTTTGCAGTGTTCAAAATTTAAATAAAATCTTGACTATAGACCAGCATTAAGATTACAGTCATTAACAAAATTACACGTAATATAGACGATAGCATGTACCAAGTGGTATACATAATAAAAATATACATAACAATATTGAAATATAAATGGTTTGGCTTGGTGTTTTACGGCAGAGCAACAAAAGTAGGTTATTTGGTGCACAGGCAACTGGAGTAACGTGTCTTGCCCAAGGACACACCATGCTAGCTGACACGGACTGGTCCGATGGAAGAATTCGAACTTGCACCCTTTCGGTTTTGAGTCCTGCACTTTACCACTTAGTACAGATGCCACTGAGCCATCGCGTGTTTAAATAAATATATTAGTGAGACAACAAAATATAGGGGAACCAATTCAGAGGCGGCGTTAGGAGTACGCGGGGCCTAGGGCCGGCCATGACCGCGCGGGGCCAGAGTATTGGTAACTCGATTGGTATGCTACTGCAAACACTGATTATGTCTAGACTAGATCAACTTTCGCGATTGGCGCACGAATTTAGTTTTTTCATTATTCATATAAAATAATTCCTGTTTGTGGAAACGGGATTTTTAATCGAAATAATAACATGACGACAATGCCTTTGGCCTAATAATCTGATTATTATTGTCATTTTTCAAATAACATGAAGATACGAATTAAGAACAATAATTTGCTTAATTGCCAGTGTACTCTGAACGTCGACGTCTTGGTTATAACTCGTTACGTTAGCCAAACACAGCTGTCAATAAGTCAATATCACTATTATTAACTGTTGCCACGCACACCACTACTAATACACTAGTTGAACGCAGTGTTTCAAGAAGCAGACAGCTAAGTTGCTGTCGTAGCTATAGGCTATCCGGGTACCTGGACAGGAATGACCATAGGCTAGAGATTGACGGTACATCACCCGCCTACCTCAACGGCTCCCGCGCAACTGAGATCCAAGTTATCGGACAGCCTTTGCCCGCTAGTGGCGTTGAGAAAATGGCTGCATCTGTGCTGCCACCTGTTAATTGCGTTACGAAGTTGACTAAGTTGACTTCGCAACTTTGCATGCATTACGTGCGGCCTGTTTCAGCGTTTCCAACTTTCCGGAGAATATAGCTTGACAAACTCATAAGGACGACCTTAGGCCTGAAGCGCCGGGCTCCCTCAAGAGCGGGACCTGGGGTAGTCGCCCCACTTGCCACCCCCAAACGCCGTTCATGGGCACTATGGCGATACCTCCTTTACCGCGATTGTGGTGATATCAGATTTAACTACTTTTTTTCCATTTAGTAAATATCTGCCCATATTTATTATTCAAGACAGTTTCACATGATGTCTATTTGAATTTCCTTCTTCATCATCTGGTCTCTCTCTCTCTCTCTCTCTCTCTCTCTCTGTGCGTTAGGATCATAAAATGTGTTTAGACTGTGGACCGTCTAGTACAAATTTATGTAATCAATAAGGAATCGCACGTAGTAACGAATGAAAAGAAACTCCAAACAAAATAAGTTGGTTTAAATATTAACTTTTTAAAATTAGTTGTCCACATCAATAATGGACAACCGATCCGGTGGCCTAGTGGTTAGAGCGTCCGCCTCGGTCGCGGGAGGTCATGGGTTCGATCCCCGGCCGAGTCATACCAAAGACTTACAAAAAAAATGGTACTAATAGCTGCTTCGCTTGGCGCTCAGCATTAAAAGGTTAGTGTTAGGACTGGTCGGCCTGGTGTCAGGATAATGTGACTGGGTGAGACATCATGCTACATGTCTGCAGCATGATGCCCCAGTGCTAGACATCACTATAAACTGCCACACTGCACACACACACACACACGGGGGCCCCGAGTGGCTGAGTGGTCTAAAGCGCTCTTCGTTACGGATCACTACCATCTCACCTCTGTCTGCGTGGGTTCGAGTCTCGGATTCGGCTAACGCCATTTTTCAGCACAAGATAGGCTATACATGGCGGCCAGTATTAATGGTGGAGGAAGAACCCGGAAAAACCCCGGAAAAAAAACACCGACCCACGAGAAGCTACTGGCAAGCTTTCTCACACAACCACATTAGCCGAATCCGAGACTCGAACCGACGCAGACTTCTGAGATGGCAGTGATCCGTAACGGTGAGCGCTTTAGACCACTCGGCCACTCGGGGCTCCATATTTACAGGAATAAAATCCTCATTATTTTAGTTTGCAAAAAGTCATTAATTTGACACAGTTTGAAGAAAAATGTGTACAAGATAAATCTGTAAAAATGTCGCTGTTCTATGATATTGTAAAAAATCGAAACTTCTTTTGATCGATGTATTAAGAAAGCCGATAATCATATTGACAAAGAAGGACCCAAATACATGCAGATCGACGGTTTTTGCCTTACAATATATAATAAACAAACAAATTTTCTTTTTATCATTGTCACTCGTGACTTCACTCATGAACTATTTTCTTCGTATCTACAAATAAACACATAGATTCTCTGTTTATATCACCTCAGAGCAACGACAGTAAAATATTTTTTAAACTAAATTTGATATCCAATTTTCTACCTGCTGCATTCCTGCCAGTTAGGTTACCTACATTTATACTAATAAACTGTCTAACTATATATCTAGTAATCCTCTTGCCTGTCTACATAAATAATTACCCCAAAACCAACGTAGCCACCTTTAGCCACCTACATAGTCATATGCCCGCTTTTGGGTAATTCAATATTTTCTTCCATACTTGATTTTTTAAAAAGTATGAGATCTTACTCTACCCGAGTGAATACTAATGCAAATATAAAGCTTCGTATTAACGACTCCAGATAAAGGACACCCGTCGATAAGGAATGCATGTAGTAATACACGTGTTGGTGGTACTTATTAATTTTCACAGGTCTTCCTTATTCCAGTTGATAAAAGCATTGTAAGGTGTCATTAAACATTCATTAAAGATATTAACTGTGCACCTGTGCACGTGTTTCTAGTCCAGTTTATGCTTCCAGGTAACTCAGTTTTGTGTCTGGATACACATTTGTGAATGCTGCACTCTTCTCCCCAAAACAACATGTTATTATGATATATTTATCACGGATAAGTCTAAGATTTAGGTCAGTTTCTCAAGTACTTTTCACTGCAAGTTCATGCAACTTTCTTTGTGGAGGCTTCTTGGTGAGTGTAACGGCCATGGGGTAAAGTTTTAATACTTGAGGTCGAGTTAGGTTCTCTCAAAATATCTGCACAATTATTAACCAAGATGTAATGAATTTATGTCCGCCTTTGGTAGGCTGTGAGAAACACAAGTTTTGTGCAGAAAATCTTTGTATCGTCTGGGTCTGAGAATAAATTCAGATCACAGTTCTTACGTGTGGGTTGTGAAAATAAATGGGTGAAATGACCCAAGGGAGTGTTAGACTTGTAAATGTTGTATTTAAACAGTTTCCAAGTCCCCTTACGAGCATAAAATGTATGTTGATGATTGCAATGTAATGTATTGCAATATGTGGATTTTGACACTACATGGTTCAAGTAGGCACGTGGACCTTGCCCAATACCGTTTCGCGGTACGTTTAGTAAGTTTGTGCAAATGTCCTCCACATGTAGAGTATCCATAATACTAATAATCCATTTCATTTCAGTAAATATATCAGTCCATACAGCATTCAGTGTAAGTATACAGAATATACTACTATGATGTTCACTATTAGCCTGGGCAAGATAATAATAATCCATTTCATTTCAATAAATATATCAGTAATATTTGTCTGGAACATTTAGTTGTAGCTTCTATTGGCATGTGAAAACAATGCTTTGAATACATTCTATATAAAACATAATGTTTCCAATGTGATTCACACACACACACACAAAAGAAAAAAAAAGTTCTAAACATGCACAGGAACTAGAAGCTAGCTCTTTTATCAAGGCATTTTTATTTTAAATAACGGTTTGGGCATTGGCAGTTCATTAGCAGTTTACCTGAAATGCTTCTCAATAGATATTTTCCACGATCAACACTTCTTTTGTTTCTCTCATAGCTTAGGTAGACCCATAAAACTGTATATATGTAAAGGAAGGTTAGTTTAAAAGCAATTTATTCAGTTTAATTATTCATATAACTTATATAAAATAAGGAAGCACAAGACCTGGAAAAAAGCTGACTGGTTTACGTTACTTCTACCCATCTTGAGCGCTTATTTTTTTATTTATATTTTTATATTCACTATTTTTGTGGTTTTTCATCTTTCTTGTCAATGCCTTTTGATATATTGGCAGCTTAATCGCGTGATGCTGTAATTCTATTTACATTCCATTTCATAGGAAACATTAATCAGCTTTCATTGTCACACAACAGTATTGTTGAACTAAAATGTGGCGGAAAGAAGATGTCATAAAACAAAGTCTAAAATTATGTGCAGCAAGAAGAAACAAGGAAGAGAATGAGGAAGGAAAAAATATGCATGTTCTGTTCTAACACTACTGTTAACATGCCCAAAAGAAGAGACATCGGATTTTCACGTAGAAAGTTGCCACCTTCAAACTCAGCTTGGAGAACTCACGGTATTAATTACAGGGAGAAAGGGGAACCAGTCTAGAACTGGCTGAACATAACACTGCATATCGGGTTTGAGAGAGAGAGAGAGAGAGAGAGAGAGAGAGAAAGAGTGTGTGATTTGGATTTTTTAACGTAGCTTTAAAACTTTTTCAGTCATATTGCTACCATGTCTGCAGTGTGACAGTTTATAGGGGCATCTGTAGCATGATGTCCCACCCAGTCACATTATCCTGACACCAGGCCGACCAGTCCTAATACTAACCTCTTAATGCTGAGCGCCAGGCGAGGAAGCTGTAAGTACCATTTTTATAAATCTTTGATATGACTCGACCAAGGATCGAACCTACGACCTCCTGCTCTAACCACTACGCCACATGAGCGGTTAGTATGGAAGAGAGTGATTGGTTGATTAGGGAAAATACAATTTCTGTATGAATAACTAATTTGAAAACTTATCCTATTTGGAATTATTAAATGACAAACAAGAGAGACAATATTTGATTGATACCATTGGAGTCCTTTTACAGACTTGACTTTGAAACGCTCATTACTGAAATTAGCACCTGATTATGTTGGTGCGGAAGTGAAAGCACGTGTTTCAGTCAGATGTATATAAAACATATAGATCATGAATATTTAGAAGATTAAAGTTAAAGAATATTTTACTATGATGGTTTTAGCATAGGTTTAATGTGGGAGTTGAATTAGGACCTTGAAATACGTTGTTACTTGGAACGGGCACATACAAACACGCAGGTGAACACACACACACACACACACAGCCAATGTGTGTGTGTGTATGTGTGTGAGAGAGAGAGAGATCACACACTCAAGCGTATGCGACATACACTATTAATTACAAGAAAGACTTTAATGCTTTTTGATTTGAGTGATTGCATTAGTTTCCGACAACAGCTTTGCCAGTAATCTCTGAAATAAAGGTGACAATTGTTTGCAGACTGACCGACATGTTGAAGTTTGTTGTTCCGATTTTAGCAAGAATTAGACCAGTTATAATGGAACTGATGAATATTTAAAGGTTATTATCAGCTTCGTCACCATAAATGTCCTAATTAAGGCATATACGAGTGCATTGAGGGTCATAGTAAGTGTTACCTTTGTGCAGCAAGTGCATTTATTTATCAACTGCAAATATCATGTGTTCTTGTTTGAAATATGACACACAATGTTGCATTTAATTTATAATTGTTGCATTTTGGTATCGTGAACGATCCATCAAAGTCAAGTGCGTGTATTTATAATAATTAAGAGATGCCCGATTTAGAGCTAATACTGAGATTTGGCGACCTCTGACGAAATTTACAGACATGCCGACAAATTTTTGTCCATCTTCGAGAAAAAGGCGGAAGATGCTTCGTTATAGAATTACAGGTTGTTCATTTTGATTTCTAGAGTAACAGTTAACAGCTTATAATCTGTCATTGATTTAGTGGTACAGCATGTGACAATTAATGTGATCATGCGTGCATATTGAATTTGCATAATCTTTTTCCATTGCTGTGCACAAATAGTATGTATGTATGTATGTATGTATGTATGTATGTATGTATGTTTTTGGTTTAACGCCATACGTCGGTAAACGATAGGCTATTAGGCTATAAATGGCGGCCAGTTTAACTGGTGAAGGAAGAAACCACTAGTAATAACCACTCACACACTGGAAGCTACCGGTAAGCTTTCTCACGTACCCTCATTGGCCGAACCCGATGGATGTATGTATGTACACTTAGATGCAACCGTCAGATTGGCTTTTAACATGTATTTTTCAGTCTAAATGCCTTCAAAGTGCGTGATACTAAGGGATTAAGATAGCATACCTGTGATGCATTAGATGTTTTAGATTTTTTTATAATTGGTTACAGTGTACAGTGTCGGATACGATGTACAGTACAGGGTATAATATTGGGTACAGTGTACAGTGCCGGGTACAATGTATAGTGAACGGCATGTGCGAACAGCTCTCACAGATAAAGTATGATTGCTATTCCATCCCCTAGTGTCTTAGGAGTTAAGTGGTTAATGTGGATTAGTAAACGTCACCACATGCATTCTACAGAGTATAAACCAGTATTTGGAATTGCTTTCAAATTTGAGAATCGATCCACTTCGTTCCACATTGACTCTTGTCATCTGAGCAAGTGGAATCGGGTCACAATTAATACTTCCAGTTGTAGTTCTGGTCTATTTTTAGAACATTTTTTCCTCTCTCATTTTGGTGGTGATAGAAGAGTTTTATTTACGCATTTTTGGTAGGGGTTTAAAGGTAACTGTTTATTCTTGATAATATGAGCTCAGGGTGTTGTTGTCTGTGTGTATTTCGGCGACAGTGCACAGTGAGTAATAGGGCCTTGGTGATGATCCGGAAGTGAAATATGTGTTCTGTTTACATACTGCTATGTTGACAGTCCAGCATCTAAAAAAAGAGCTTGTCAACCTTTGACAAGAACTTCACCGTGAAGTCATCTTTGAAGGTATTTTAGATTAACATATGATCTGCATTGATTGTCACACAGTGGAAAGGTCAGTACTGAGAAACAAATGTAGAGAACATATAGTAAAATTAATTGTGTTCTATGTTCAAGTGCCGTCTTGTGAGTAAAAGAGTTATTGTCCTTAGCAAACAAAATCAATTAGCCAGTGAGAGAGTTTGTTACTTCTGTTTGGGTTACCATTAAGGCGACATCCAGATGCCTTGACTCAAATGATCACTTTGCACGATCGCCGCTAAGAGACGCTCTACCGATATCATGTACTTCTGAGAGAGTGACACGTGTAAGGTGAAGTTGCAACATGCATGGTGGAGAGGATGTTGGTATACCACTTTTACCTTCATGCATTATGGGTGAAATTGCTCTGGATTTTGCTCTTGTAGAAATTGTACAAGATCTAAGCACACGAATAATCAAAATGTTTGCTCCCATGTGCTGGAAAAATCAGCACGAATTTGTCTAAAGTACAATATATTTTGCAGTTACTAAAATAGGGAAAACAAATTTTGCCAGACTAGACAAGTGCACTCAATGACTTACAAAATATATAAATAAGAGAAAATTTTGGCCTCTTTTCTACAATTAACCTTTTCAGACCAGGAAGTGAAAATTACCAAGAGGAGCCAACAGTTTTTTTTAAATTTATTATTATAGGTACATATCCGAATTGAGGCTAAGCTGTATGCTCTATAACCCATATTACACCCATCAATCATGCACCAAAATAAAGGCAAAGTTCTTGCAAACATTATGTAATATAATAGAAGGATTTGATTTTAAATGACCGGGATAAACAGTCAAGTAAACCATTGAGATTTTATTTCTTTAGCAAATTTCACCCACTGCAAAATTTGAAACCGTGGAACACCGCCTAATCAAGACCTGTTCTATTTGGCGTTTTTCTGTACAAGTTGGGATATTGTCTCTACCATGGACAGCTTGTGAGACACTTGTGTATGTTAACAATAACTAAAGAGTTCCAGACACTTGGCCCCTTTACATTGTTGTCATGATTTGCTATCGTCAGTCTAATATAGGTCTTGATTGTGATTTAAACGTAGTATAGTTCATCGTAAAAATGTGCTAACATGTATTTTGCAAAGCGTCAAATTGCACATACGCATTGGTGTACTATTGTTGTCAGTTTTACATGATGTTGAGCTCTTCAATGTCGGAGGTTAGAAAATCTTGCAAGTAGTTTACCTACCCTAATTGCCAAAATAGAAGTGATCGGTTTTGAAAAACACCAGAACTTATGAAGTTTGCTCTAAAGATAAACTTGCATGTGAACCACATAATATCAGAGAATCGGAGATGCGACAATCTCACGTTGTATAGGACACACGGTACGAATTGTATGGAAAAATGGGAACCAGCCTGGAAATGGGTGAAGATAAAACAAAGTATATATGGGTTTGGGTGGCAAGGATTGGTTGATAATGACAGTTATTTTGTAGGAAAAAGAATCTTTTGAGAGCTTATCCTAACTGTAACTTTATAAAAATAGACATTGTTTTCTGGATGGAATTTCAGTCCTTTAACAGTCTTGAGTTTGGAATACTCATTACTAAAATTGGCATTTGACTCTTTGGTGCGGAATTGAAACCATATGTTTCTAACACATGTAGGTCCAGAAAATGACGCGGCTCATATCCTTTTCTCTACACAGAAGCTGTCGTTTATTTTTCATCTTTACTGATAAATATAGGTTTGATCAAGAGCACTCAGAAATTTAAAGTTATTTAATTTTAAATATCATAGTGTTTGCTTCTGATTGCTATGGGAAAATACCTTGGGTCATATAGGGTGCGTAAAGTGATTATTTTCTTCGTGGGTAAATGTTGTTGTTGTTGTTGTTGTTGTGGGGTTTAACGCCATTTTTCAGCACACGATAGGCTAAACATGGCGGCCAGTATTAATGGTGGAGGAAGAACCCGGGAAACCCTGGAAAGAACCACCGACCCACGAGAAGCTACTGGCAAACTTTCTCACATATCCACATTGGCTGAATCTTAGACTCGAACCAGCGCAGACAGAGGTGAGATGGCAGTGATCCGTAACGAAGAGCGCTTTAGACCACTCGGCCACTCGGGGCCCCGTGGGTAAATGTAACAAGCACTTTGAGTGGATCACTTTCTCTTAGTCGATCCAGTTGGATGTCAGAGCCGTATGTCTATGTTTCTATTAGCTACACATGCCAAGGTTTGTTATGGAACAAAGTGGATTGATGACCATTGGCTAGCGAAGATCGCTCATTCGATAAGGTGATTACCTGGTTTCTATTACGTTATGATTTCTTACTTTGATAATAGATAAAATCCGTCTCTAAGTGTAAGTTTTATTTGAGGACTAAATACGAGTTGCAAATGACATGTTAATATTTACTCCCTATAATATAGCTATTTTTGTTTTAGAAATGCAAAGAATAGAGCATTTTGGAAATTTAAGGAAAGATGTACGATAGGATCCGAGTTATCCCAAAATGTTTTTCCATACTGGAAATAACCCTTATTTAAAGTCATGGGTAGAGCTTTTCAGTTTATTTCTGCTTAGACAATTATTTAGTCTTCCCGCCTTTTCTCGTTTGTTTTTAAGGCTATTCACATTTGATTACCTTTGACTGAAACCATCAAGCCTCAGCTGGGCAATCAAATAGCCTACTCCTTGCATACATGTATTATTATGTTGGCAAATGAAAATGTCGTCAACTTACTAAATTTCTGACAAGCACTTTCTTTGGGGAGGAAACCGGGCAGACAGTCTAACAGAAGTACTAGTGGAACGTGAATAAAAAGAGGATTATAAAAATTAAGTCATATTCCTTTAACTCGTTGATCACTCATTACTGAATTATCGATAATGAGATTGACACTGTTATCAACAGATTATTTAATTACTAATATGTCAAAAGTTGATTTAATATTCAATTTTAATATGCATTATGTTGCATTTGAAATTTTCATGGTCATGTTTATTTATACTTTTGTGCATACATTATGTTGCGAATTTCAGGGGGTAAAGTATGTGGTAGTTTGTATAGAAACTATTGCACCATTACTGAATTATTACTATAGTACAATATGCTAACATTAAGACATGGAAACAACAAATGCAAATATGAAAAGTACGATACACATGTTTAGAAATGTTTACAACAAAACCTGCCAAATTTGTGTCTGTTTTCAGAATAACACGAAATAAAACAAAATTGTTTAGTTATTGTTAATTGTGAAATATTTTATAACTGCAATCAATATACAATACAGGAACACATATTAATGTGTTTGACAGTTTTAAAAGTTACTTTTGCAAATTATTGGTGCTTCTAAATTGCAGAATTTTAATTCCTCCATTAGTAAATATAAGAATTAAAAACATAAGTGCGACAATGTCAAACCAATGAAACGGATGCTGTTTGTACCTGTGTGAGGTGACTCCAATATCACTGATTCTGTTAAAAATAATTTTTGGCATATTAACTTCAAGTATCAAAGGAAACCCATAACGGATTTAATAGAGTTTGATCTGACGGTGTGAATACAAAAAAATAAAAAAATAAATAAAAAAATAAATAAAAAATTATAAAAAAAAAACCACAGAAAGGCAATAATTTATTTAAAACGTATGTGGAACACCCAAGGTCATGTAAGTATTTGTGCTAACTTGCAATGTTACTGTGTGTCATTAACAGAACCTGTGTTTAAAATAGTTATTTAGGGGAGGGAACAATAAAATCCCTTTTCATTATAAAGCTATACGAGTAACCTCCCCTAACATTTTGCTGCTATGTACAATTACAATATAATTAAATATCCTTATTGCGTTTAGTTTATTACATATATCATGAATGGGACATGTTTTATATAATCTCAACAGTAGAACGGAAAGGCGACCCTTGGTAGAACAGCTAGCAGAGCGTTGGAATTGTAATCCAAGGGTTGCGGGAGCGATAACCGTTTAGGCCAGCACAGGTCGGCTGCCTAAAAGTGCCGTTATAACCAGCAAGAAACAAAATGAATTATTTGCTACGAAAACAAGTTACTGAAATTAGGATTTCATCATGTTTCGTGTCTGATACCAATTGCGTTTGCCAGTGACGTAACCTGGCCGATTTGAGTTTGCAATCGACGCGTTTACTAAGTAGCCGAATCTCATGACTGCATTACTTTTCTGCCGAAGATAACAAACTGTTAACTTAGTAGTATGAGTTCTTTGTTGAAGTTTTAGTTTCAGCAATCACTTTACCGTCTTTTTACATTTACTATAGCAAGAAATCATCACAAATTTCAAATTCTCAATTGCAAAACAAAGCAGTTTAAATAAAAGCCAGTATAATTTGATGTGTTTGCAAAATACGTACGCCGCGCTGTCGCCACTTTGTCCCAGGCACTACCAAAACACGTAGGCCGCGTTGTCGCCACTTTGTCCCAGGCATCACCAAAAGATGTGCACCTTGGGTCAAAGCAATTAAGAATACCCATATATATATATATATATATATATATATATATATATATATATATATATATATATATATATATATATATATATATATATATATATATATATATATATTATATGCACATCTTAATTCGTCTTTTGATGTTCGGTAGAGCTATACATGGTTATAGGTGTGGATTTGCAAGTTTTGATCCAGAGACTAGTTCCTGGAGGGGTGGTGGGGTGTAGAGATAAAATACATGGGTCGATGTCAGTTGCATGTATAATGCTCAATGACTGTACTTAAAGCTTTAGGATGGAGATATAGTTTCTTTTGTGATCCATTATCAAACCCATCATCACACACATTATCAAATCCTTTGTCTAACGTGCTGAAATTGTCACATAGATCTTATATACCAATTTTCACACCAGTTAATCTCATAATTTAGGACTGTTTAAAATCTATGCAAAACGCCACAGTCCATTGCCAGGCTCACGAGACAGACTGAAATTCGAAAACTTCTGGGCACATCTGCAGGCCTCACTTTCGCTGAATGTTTGAAGTCTCTACCTTGTACGTTTTAGAGTTGCGCTAAAGTACTCTCTCTCTCTCTCTCTCTCTCTCTCTCTCTCTCTCTCTCACACACACACACACACACACACAGAGCACACTGGCACCTCCAGACTCAGCCTTTTCTTCAAAAAGCTCAGGGATAAGAAAATAAATCACATGCGTGCAGCACTTACACACATGCCACAAGTTCGAAAAGATACAAATTAATGAATAAATTAATTTCATTGATGCCAATTAATTGTGTCAGATTTATATGCGTTACTTCACCGTTGCTTGTATCACCAAGATATCAAAATTCTTATGAAATCGAACGTACATAAGCAAAGAAATCAGATTTGTTGCTGTTGTTCTTGTTATATGGTTTAACGCCATTTTTCAGCACATGATAGGCTATACATGGCGGCCAGTATTAATGGTGGAGGAAGAACCCGGGAAAACCCCGGAAAGAAACACCGACCCACGAGAAGCTACTGGCAAGCTTTCTCACATACCCACATTGGCCAAATCCGAGACTCGAACCCACGCAGACAGAGGTGAGATGACAGTGATCCGTGACGGAGAGCGCGTTAGACCACTCGGGGTCCCTAATAAGATTTGTAATACATACATAAGCAATAGTGATAGATTTATGGTGACCCCGACATGTTTAATCATTCATTCGATAAACGAGTGTAGAACTGTTTGCATAAGTAAGGTTTATTAGATTTACTAACATCCTCAATAAATGTTGCACTTCTGGAAATCAAATCAAAGACAATCATAAGAATTTTAACGTGCCCTTTCAGTCCATTGATGGCTCCTATATATTATATACTTCATAATGATGTATGGAACATAAATTTGCTTTGACATGGTGTTTTACGACACAGCAACATAAGTAGAGTCTTAATGCCTATGTGATTGGGATAAAGTGCTTTGCCCAAGGACACACCAGGCGAACTGACATAGGCTGGTCCGATGGAAAGATTCGAAACCTGCACCCTTTCGGTCGGATGTGCAGCACGCTAACCACTGAACCACCACATACTGAAATATATCAGTTGGAGAAAAATTATAACGGCACAGTGGCTATACAGTATCACGTTTTGAACTGCTTTTTTTCCATTATGAATATATCTAAGCTTATTAAGCTATTCAAGCTTGTGTTTCCTTTTGGACCTATTTGATTTTTCTTCTTCATCATCTGTTCTCTCTCTCTCTCTCCATCAGGATGAACATATTCTAATATTCTAAAATGCGTTAAGACTGTAGACCAATTAGTTTTCGACATAAATGATGGAAATTATTAGGGACTAAACGTACATGACCTGTTACTTTTTCTGTATCAATTATAAAGTATCGTATACCATTCACACTCAATGAAAACAGATATTTTGTTTTAGACAAAATACTTGGTTAAATATAATTATAAAATTGTTTCAAGTAGTGATTTTTACTTTCAACAAAATCTCAATCGTGTTGGAAGAAGATAGAGAAATCGTGCACTGACGAGTGTTGATTGCAGTGAGAAATTAAATAACATTCAAAATAACTTCTTATCCATGTTTTTGTGCAGCCGTTGATCGCATCGGCACAGAAAGTAAAAAGCCCATGAAGATCAACGGTTTTTGCGTTAAAATGTATAATAAATAAAAAAGTACATTTTATATTGTCACTCCTGATTTCACTCAACTAGTTCCTTATATCTACTAATAAATGCAGATATACTCTATTTATTGCGCTTCAGAGCAACGACAATAAAATATTTTTTAACCAAATTTAACTTCGAATTTTTATCTGCTTCACATCTGCCAGTTTGCCTGACGATAAACTGTGTAACTATATATCAATTAATCCACTTGTCTGTCTGCATAAATATACCCCTCCCCAACCCCAACCCCCAACCCCCCAGTCACCTTTAGCCACCTCCCTAGTCATATTTCTTCTTTTAAGTAATTTCATATTTTCATTTACTAGACTTAATACTTGATTCCTGAAAAAGTATCAGATCAAATTCTGCTGAGAGAAAGCGAATGTAAATATAACGCCTCTTATTGACGTCTCAAGTTTTGTGTCTGGATGCCTCTTTGTGAGTACAGCACTCTTCTCCCAAAACAGGTTATTATGACATATTTATCACGGATAAGTTTAACATTTAGGTCAGTTTCTCAAGTACTTCTGACTGCAAGTTCATGCAACTTTCTTTGTGGAGGCTTCCTGGTGAGTACAGTGGTCATGGGTAACGTTTTGTTGTTGTTGTAGTGTTTAACGCCATTTTTCAGCACACGATAGGCTATACATGGCGGCCAGTATTAATGGTGGAGGAAGAACCCTGAAAAACCCAGGGAAGAACCACCGACCCACGAGAAGCTACTGGCAGGCTTTCCCACGTACCCACGCTAGCCGAGCCTTGGACTCGAACCCACGCAGACAGAGGTGAGATGGCAGTGATCCGTAACGGAGAGCGCTTTAGACCACTCGGCCACTCGGGGCCCCTAGGGTAACGTTTTAATACTTGAGGTCTGGTTAGGTTATTTCAAAATATCTCCACAATTATTAACCAAGGTATAATGAACGAATGTCCGCCTTTGGTAGGTCTTGAGAAACATAAGTTTTGTGCAGAAAATCATCGTGTCGTCTGGGTCTGAGAATAAGTTCAGAGCACGGTTCGTACGTGTGGGTTGTTAAAATAAATTTGTGAAATGGCACAAGGGAGTGTTAGTCTTGCAACTATTATATTTAAACAATTTCAGAGTCCATTTACGAGCACAAAATATATGTTATTGATTGATATTTAAACAGTTTCAGAGTCCATTTACGAGCACAAAATATATGTTATTGATTGGATTGTAATGTATTGTAATGTGTCGATTTCACCCTACATGATTCAAACAGGCACGTGGACCTTGACCAGTACTTATAGCAGTACGTTTACTAAGCTTTTGCAAAATTCCTTTACAAATAGGGTATCAATAATAATAATAATAATAATAATAATAATAATAATAATAATAATCTATTTCACTTCAGTAAATATATAACAGTAATGTTAGATCGGCACATTTATTAGTGGCACCTATTGACACACGAAAACAATGCTTTCGATACGTTATATATATATATATATATATATATATATATATATATATATATATATATATATATATATATATATATATATACAACAAACTTTTTCATATCAGACTCTCACACTACAACAAAACAATACTAACCGTGACAGAAGGCATATGCCTGGTCTTTTACTGAGTCAATTTTTGAAAATAAACTTTGGGGCATCGGGGCAGAGGCATAAGTTGTGCATTGTGTATAAAGGGTTAGGCATTGGCAATTCATTAATAGTGGACTTGTATTTTCTCTCAGTTGATATTTTCCACGATCAATACTCTTTTTTTCTCTCATTGCTTAGGTAGACACATAAATATGGAAAGGATTGTTAGTTTAAAAGCGATGTATTCAATTTAATTATTCATATAGTGTTAATAATTATATAAAAAAACACGGGACTTAGAAACAAGCGGAACTGGTTTATGTTACTTCTACTTATATTTAGGGTTTATTTTTTATATTCACTGATTTTGTGGTTTTCATCTTTCTTGTCAATGCCTTTAGATATATTAGCAGCTTAATCGTGTTATACTTTTATTTTTTTTTCTGTCCCATTTCATAGGAAACATTAATCAGCTTTCATTGCCATTCAGCTTTTTTTTGAACTAAAATTTGGCGCACATAATATGTCATAGAACAAAGTCTTGAGTTACGTGCAGAAGAAGAAGAAAGGAAGAGAAAAAGGATGAAGGAGGAGAATGAGGAAAGAAAAAATATACACGTTCCATTCTAACACTACTATTGTCATGCTCAAAAGAACTGACATCGGATTTTCACGTAGAAAGTTGTCACCTTCAAGCTCGACTTGGACGACTCACGATATTAATTACATGGATAAATGGGAACCAGTCTAGAAATGGGTGAACATAAAGCAGGGTATAGGGTTTGGAAGATATATATATATATATATATATATATATATATATATATATATATATATATATATATATATATACATATATATACATATATATACACATATATATATATATATATATATATATATATATATATATATATATATATATATATATATATATATATATATATATATATATATATAACAGTTAGATCAAAAGTATTTAGAAATTGAAAGTTAACGAATTTTTAATATAAAGGTGTTTGCATTGCTTTATTGTGGGAGATGAATAAATAACGTGAAGTATGTTAAGACTGGCAACAGTCACGTACAAACACGCATGCATACATATACATACAGCGAGAGAGGTGTCACACTCACTCAACCGTATTAATTACATATACGACTTTGTGCATATAGAGTTTTGTACTGGCTTCCTTCCAAAGCTTATTCAGTGATGTCTGAAATAAAGTTGACAATTATTTGCAGATTGACCGACATGTTGAAGTTTGTAGTTCCGATTTTACCAAAAAATACACCGGTTATAAGACAATAATGGAGCTGATGCATATTTAAAGGTTATTATCTGTTTCATCACCATAAATATCCGAATTACTGACTATACGAATGTATTGATGGCCTCAGTAATGTTTACCTTTGTGTACCAATTGTTTTTGATTTATCCACTGTAAATGTAAGGTTAACATATTTTAAATATGAGACGAAAGGGTGCATTTAATTTATAATTGTTGCATTTTGGTATCGCGAACCATCCATCAAAGTCAAGTGCGTGTATTTCTAACAATTAAGAGATGCCCGACTTAAATTAGTAATGAAACTTTGCCAGCTTTGACAAAAGTCACAGACATGCCGACAAATTTTTGTCTGTATTCGAGAAAAAAGCAGAAGGCGCTTCATTATTGAATTACAGAATGTTCATTTAGAGTTTTCCATTCGTAGTTAACAACTTATAATTTGTCATATTTAGTGGTATAACATGTGACATGCATGCAAGATGAACTTGCATAACCTATGTCAACCCCAGTGCAGAAGTATGTATGTATGTATGTATGTATGTATGTATGTATGTATGTATTTTTATTTGTTTAACACCATTTCTCGGCACATGACTGGTTTATAAAAAGATAAACTTGCGTATGAAATACATATAATCAGAGATTATTTTGTCTTCGCTAACATTTCTCATTCGATAAGGTTTCTATTTCGTTATGATTTCTTACTTCGACGATAGCTGAAATTCTTTTATAATTTTCAGTTTCATTTGTGGACTAAATGCGAGTGGCAAATGGCATGTTGCCATTAACTACTTATAGTGCAGCTATTGTGGTTGTTTTCCTCTTACAAATTAGAAGAGGAAAGCATTTTGGGAATTTAAGGATAGATGGACGATATGATTCGAGTTACCCGAAATGTTTTCCTCTAGTGGAAATAAGGTATCATAGTACCAGTTGTTTTTCCATAGACCTCAATGCTAATGTTTTGTGAAATAAATATACTTTCTATCCTACCTCAGCATGCATTCCACACACTGTCATAGAGAGCAATGTTAGATTGTCAATTTGACAAGGACAAAACCAGGTACTCCATTGCATTTAGAGAGATAACTCTGCTGGAACTAGAACTAGGCAGGGGAAAGAGGTATCTAGTCAAAACAGTCACATCTTCAGCCATGTATGCAGCAATTTAAACAAATCATAAAAAATACAAAATATGATCTCGATAGGAATTAACATAATCTCACATGTTGCCAAGAGGTTTAACTTCTTTTTATGCCTAACAGAAATTAAAACATAATGTACCAATCACATCTACAGATGTTCATTATTTCTGAATGCAATGTTCCCTACACCTTAAGCTCCACCCACCTGGACATGCGCAATTGTTACCGTTATACCTATAGCAAATCTGAATTTTTCCAATAATCTGTGAACTAGTTCGGGACTGTATAAGTAACAAATGTACTTAGTCTCACTTTTTGAAAAACAATTTTATGAGGTACTAAGCTATGTCTTATATGCATGTGTAGAGAAATGTCATTGGGCTATTTAAACTCTAGTTTTCACATTTTTGCTTTACTAGCAAAATCATCTTT
Organism: Sinohyriopsis cumingii; assembly: GCA_028554795.2. Classification (NCBI taxonomy): domain Eukaryota; kingdom Metazoa; phylum Mollusca; class Bivalvia; order Unionida; family Unionidae; genus Sinohyriopsis; species Sinohyriopsis cumingii. The sequence continues at coordinate 151,602,202 of CM068829.1, read as the reverse complement.
TGAAATAAAATGAATTCTTTTAACTATGTGTTGTATCTTAGTCATATCAGCACTTATTGAACTTCACATGGGTGATATGGGATAAATCACATTTTATCATATTATGTAATAACTAGGTCAAAGGTCAATGTACCAAATATTATATACCTTTCCTATTTCTATAAGTACATTTCACCTAGACGAAAGGAATTTATATTTATTTGGTAGATGCAGAACTTAATATCAGAGACAGGTGGACATGACCCAATCTTATTATAAAGTATAAGCTTTGAACACTTTACACTGTCTGCAGATACATGCGGTCACTAACACCCAATCCTCGCACAAAGGTCTACCTACCCATCCTCTTTGTAACTTAAATAAAAAGCTTCTCTCCTTTGTAATGTGAATAAAATTCACTCAGTAAGCCAGTCAGTCACCAATTATAGTAGATCACAGTTTCTAAGTGGTTATGTTAGATTGGGGGTGAAATTAGGGGAATAAAATACATAAAAATTCCAAATCTAAACAATAATCATAGCGCGTCAAATGGAGTTAAAAACAGGAGGAAAGTATGTATCTAAAAGGGAGAGGTAGCTTATGATGAAGGAATTAAAAGATACAAAATCAGCAATGAGAAAAATGAGAAGTGAAATTTTCATGACCTTACCTTGGACAAATATATGGGGGCAGGGCCCCATATGTCCAAGGACAGCCCAAAGGCAACTGTGATATAACATTCCTAACAGGTACCCAAATTTCAGGCGAAGTGTTGCTCATTTCCATCTAATATAAAAGAGTGAATAATTTAGATAATATAGATAAATATAATGTATTATTCTTCCACATAAGAAATAAACATTAATGGGTTTAAGTTAGGCAGAAACTTACCTAAACCAAACAAAACATACTTTGTCAGTTTGTTTTTAAACTTGTAAACTTTACTGTGAGAAATTATTAAATTACTTCTACTTACATTTGCATCAATGTTGAGGGCTAATATAATACTTCACAAATCTTCTCTTTATTTTCATAACCAGTCACTGAAAATGTGAGCTTTTATTTCTTGAAATGTTATGTCTGGTGTAAATGAGATAACTGAATGATATACATAAGGTGTGGTAATTTTATTTCCTCCAATATATTATCCATGTAATATAGATAAGTTCATGAACAACTTGTATTAGCTTCATTGCAATTAAATTATCCAAAAATACATTATTGATAAGTGAAAACCAAACATTCAAACTTCTATATGTAATGGAGACATCAAGATTGATGTAATTTTATTTTCTAAGATGATGTATCTCCTTCATATCACCTAGTTCATGTTTTTTACAATGCTGGCACGTAGAACGCATACTTCCATAACCCTGCAGATATGATCCCATGCCAATTTGGATTCTTGCAATGGGATGCAAAATTTGAAGAACAGTGTGGATTTGAATGGAATGAATGCGCAGTGTGTGACTAAAATGGTTATCACTCAGTAATGGTGGACCTAATATCGAAATTCCACAAGAACAGCTAGACAGAAATAAATATGATTAATTGAAAGTCAGTGGTAGATTATAACTGGGCTTGTACTATAAGTGTCAATGGGAAATGCTGATTTAAAGAAACTGCTCAAGTCTGTTGGTATTCCCTGCTTCTTCAACAAAAGGGAATACACGAGAACTTAACTGAATAAACTGCATGAACAATTTTAACGGACAAAAATGGACAATTAGAACAGGACAGTTAAAATAAAGAGGGGAGGAACACCATATCTGTAATAAATTACCTAAAATTGCTCATGCCAGAATATTCTACATGATATTAGTGATATATCTACAAGTGAACCTAGAGTGTTCACTATACTGGTTTATTACATGCCTTACAAGAACAAGATAGTTGTTTTTTTATACATAAATTTTCATCTTTTGCAGGTAAAATAGTCAATATTTGGCCAAAATTAACTATATTATCTTTACACAATTTATTTTGCTGCATGTATGCTAATCTTGGAGCTGACTACACAGACATAAAGCCATCAGTCTATGTCTGTTATAGCTATAGCTACAAAAGCCCCCATCCAAAGCCAACTTGTGCTATTGTCGGAAGATTTCATACATGTTATTCTTAAAAGACTGTCAATATTTGACCAAAAATGTTCAGCGTCCATTTGTTTTCCTACATCAAACTAGTACAGTTCATAAATGCCGCCCACATGTATGCGTTTCTATGGATACAATGTGAGGCTGTTCTTCGCTATAGGTATCACGGTACTAATTGTTTTTCCATATACCTCAATGCTAATGTTTTGTGAAATAAATATACTTTCAATCATACCTCAGCATGCATGTCACACACATTCATAGAGAACACTGTTAGATTGTCAATTTGACAAGGACAAAACCAGGGACTCCACTGCATTTAAGAGAGATAACTCTGCTGGAACTAGGCAGGGGTAAGAGTTATCTAGTCAAATTTTAAAAAATCATAAAAATTACTAAATATGATCTAGATTGGAATTAATATAATCTTACATGTTGCCAAGAGGTTTAACTTATTTTTAAGCCTAACAGAAAGTAAAACTCTTACACAATGCACCAGTCACAACTAGTGTTGTTCTTTATTTCTGAATAAAATGTTCTCTACACCTTAAGCTCCACCTAGCTGGACATGCGCAATTGGTACCGTTATACCATAAACTCCTATAATAAAATTATCGATAGTACATTTTGTTTGTGTATCACTGATTTATAGCATTTTGCTAGTAGGGAAAACATTTTGTGGTAAGCACAATACTGACAACAGATTTTCACTTAAAAGGTTGTCACCTACCAAGTCTGACTTGGAGGACTCGCGGTACTAATTATGTAGAAATATGGAAACCAGTCTAGCCGTGGTTTAACACAAAATATGATATATAAGATTTGAAAGACAGTGATTGTTTGGTAAGGGAAACTAAATATTTTGCAAAACTAATTTTTGACAGATTCTTCTCTTCGTGGTTAAAAAAACAAACAACTGAGACATTTTTTTTTTTATAGAGACCATTTCAGTCTTTTTATTGACTTGACTCTTTACTGAAAGTTGCACCTGATTGTTTAGGTGCGGAAATGAAAACACGTGTTTCTATCAGATGTATATAAAAGCAAATTAGATCAGGATTATTTAGACATTTAAAATTAATGAATGTTTAATATGATGGTGTTTACATAGGTTTACTATGGGAGTTGAATTGGTAACTTGTTACTAGCAAATCACATACAAACAAGCAGGAGTACATACATATACAGAGAGAGAGAGAGAGAGAGAGAGAGAGAGAGATGTCAGACATATTCAAACGTATGTTATATGTATTATTAATTACACTCGCTACTTTGCTGTTATTGACATTTAGTTATTGCATTGGCTTTTCCTTCAAAAGATTATTCAGTGATGTCTGAGATAAAGTTGACAATTATTTGCAGATTGACCGACATGTTGAAGTTTGTAGCTCCGATTTCATCAAAAAATACACCGGTTATAAGACAATAATGGAGCTGATGCATATTTAAAGGTAATTATCTGTTTCATCACCATAAATATCCGAATTACTGACTATACGAATGTATTGATGGCCTCAGTAATGTTTACCTTTGTGCACCAATTGTTTTTGATTTATCCACTGTAAATGTAAGGTTAACATATTTTAAATATGAGACGAAAGGGTGCATTTAGTTTATAATTGTTGCATTTTGGTATCGCGAACCATCCATCGAAGTGCGTGTATTTCTAACAATTAAGAGATGCCCGACTTAAAGCTAGTAATGAAATTTTGCCACCTCTGACAAAAGTTACAGACGTGCCGACAAATATTTGTCTGTATTATGGAAAAAAGCGGAATCATCTTCATTATGAAATTACAGGATATTCATTTAGATTTTTCCATTCATAGTTAACAACTTATACATATGATACAACTGCACTACCTTACACAGGTAAGATATGCTCCAAGAAGAGTAACAGCCTGCACTTCTACTCTGATCGACCACATCTATACTACCCATCCAACCAATCTCTACGAGATAAACGTACATGTTTCCCTATTAGAGATCACTATCCTATATGTGCAACTCGTAAGCAACAGAGCGCGAAGAAAAGCAACTTACACTCCTACATGCAATACAGATGTTTCAAAAACTTTTCTGAAAATGAATTTCTCTCCGAACTATCACAAAACATTAACACAATATATTTCCCTAACATAGACCCAGATTATGACTTGTCTAACTGGTATCACTGTTTTCTTACTATCCTAAATAAACACGCCCCCATACGCATCAAGAGAATTAAACGATCAAAACAACCAGAATGGTATACTAATGAAATCGCAGAGGCACAACGCAAACGAAACTACTACCATAAACATAAAGACTTTACAAACTATCGTTTATAGAGAATCAAGGTCAAATCAATCATTGGAAAACACAAACGCTCCTTTTTCAAAGAAGTCATCACATCAAACTCCGATAACAGATCCATCTGGAATCACTTACGAAATCTAACTTCAACGAAACCTGTGCCTCTAGCTCCATGTGAAATTATAGTTGATGGTAGGTCTAAGAATACACAGCCTAATTTAGACAAACTTACTAAATTCGTGAATGAAAGGGTACCCGATCATGTTAGTTTCAACATTCCCTTAATAACAGTAAATGACACTTTTGATATTATAAATAAACTTGACACAAACAAATCAGCTGGTCTAGATGGAATTCACCCAAAAACTCTGAAAATGTCGGCTTTATCAATCTCAGAGTCGTTGAAAGAAATAATTAACTTTAGTATAACTTCCTATAAATTCCCGGAGTCATTGAAGTTAGCAAAAGTATTCGCAATTTATAAGGGAAATGAAAAGAATGACCCATCCAACTATCGACCCATATCTGTTCTATCCGTACTTTAAAAAATTATGGAAAAACTTGTCAGCAAGCATATTTTCAGATATCTTGACAAGTACCAACTTCTCCATAGATCACAATCAGGTTTTTGAAAGAATCATTCATGTAAGACTGCAATGACAAAACTTATAGACCAATGGCTACTAGCAGTAGAATCAGGTGAACTTACTGGTGCAATCTTCATTGATTTTAAAAAAAGAATTCGATTTGGTTGACCATTCGATGCTCATTAAAAAACTTTCAGTCTACAAGTTTTCTCCAAACTCAGTTACCTGGTTCACGTCGTATCTCACAAACAGACACCAGGTTGTTTGCACGGGTAAACATATATCCGAACCAAGTCATATCTTAAGTGGTGTTCCTCAAGGATCTATATTAGGGCCTCTTCTTTTTCTACTATTTATCAATGACTTAGCCTTGTATCCAGCGCACGCTAACACAGATCTTTTCGCTGACGAATCGACATTGCATTTATCTGATAAATCTCTAGACTCCATTAAAAATAAACTTCAAATCGACCTCAACAATATATCAGTTTGGTGTCATCAAAACAAAATGCATATTAACATCTCTAAAACGAAATGTATGACAATCGGAACAAGGCAGCGTCTATCTACTAACATGGATTTACTTCTAACTCAAAATGGCTTAGACGTATCTATTGTCAAAAATCAAACACTTTTTGGTATCTACATTGATCAACACCTCAGCTGGAATACGCATATCGATCACTTATGTGCAATGGTAGTCAAAAGAATAACTCTGTTAAAATTGCTTTCGAAATTTCTACCTCCACAATCACTTGAAATTTATTTTTCGGGTTATATACTACCACTGATAGATTACGGCTGTACCATATGGGGAAACACATCAAATTATAATCTGTCCAGAATTGATAGCCTCCAGAAAAGGGCAGCCCGAATAATAATGAAACTTCCTGTTATGACTCCCTCAAATGTTTTGTTTTCACGTCTGAAATGGCTACCTATACAAAAACGTATTTTTTATTTTAAAGGAATCATGACATTCAAGTCTTTAAACGGTCTTTCTCCAGATCATATCTCTAACATAATTGAACTAAGATCATCGAATACTGAGCGTAATCTCCGATCGACGACTAACAACGATCTCCAGATTCCTTGGTCGAAAACCAATCATTTCAAAAGCTCATTTACTGTATATGGAATTCCTTATCAATGAGGATACGTAATTCAACTTCCCTTGCTTCTTTTAAAATATCATTAAAGAAATTCCTTCTAGACCAGCTGGAATGACATATTAAAAGCTCTGAATAGAAAACTTTATAATCATATCCATAATTGATATATCCAGATCTTATTCTATATGTATATGTATGTATGTATGTATGTATGTATGTATGTATGTATGTATGTATATGTATATATGTGTATGTATGTATGCATGCATGCATGCATGTATGTATGTATGTATGTATGTGTGTATATATGTATATGTATGTGTGTGTATGTGTATATATGTGTATGTATATATATATATATATATATATATATATATATATATATATATATATATAGATAGATTGATATGTGTATGTGTGTATAAAAATGTATGTGTATGTGTGTATATGTATATATATGTATGTGTGTGTATGTGCATATATGTGTGTGTATGTGTATGTGTATGTATGCATATATATATGTGTGTGTGTGTATGTATGTATGTATGTGTGTATATATATATATATATATATATATATATATATATATATATATATATATATATATATATATATATATATATATATGTGTGTGTGTGTGTGTGTGTAAGTAAGACTTATGCTGAAATGTACGTACCTGTATATTGAATATTGTTCATATTTGTATGTTTACCAGTATAGTCACACATAGTCATTCATGCCAAATATGTACGAATGAGTGTGCGACGATACATGGTTATGTGCGAGGTCTTCTATTTTTTAATTTTTTTATGTTACAAAATCTGAGGACCACATGGCAGATGGGTCAGCCATGACCAAATGTGTTATCCTCTTTAAAGATAGTTTATTATTATTACTATTATAATTTGCCATTGATTTAATGGTACAAGATGTGACATGCATGCAAGATGAACTTGCATAGTCTATTTCCACCCCTGTGCAGAAGTATGTATGTATGTATATATGTGTGTGTGTGTGTGTGCGTGCGTGCGTGTGTGCATGTATGTATGTATGTATGTTTACGTGGAAAGTAAGGACTGGATTTTCACGTGTATTTTTCTGTGCAATAACTTCAAGGTGGGTGGTACTAAGGGAATAAGATTGATAATTATATTGGCATGCATTAGATGTTTTAGATTTGCTTTAACTGGGTAGAATGCATATTGTCAGGTAGAATGTACTTTGCCGGGTATAATGTTGGGTACAATGTACAGTGTCGGGTTCAATGTACACTGCCGAGGAGCATTGTACAGTGAACTGCAGGTACAAATAACTCTCACTAGTCAAGTATGCTTATTATTACATCCTCTAGTGTCTAAGGGGTTAAAGAATTGACATTGATTAATTAACGTCACCAGATGCATTCAGTCTAGCAAACACCAGTATCTGGATTCGCTTGCTTATTCGAATTTGCGAATAGTTCCACCTTGACTCTTGTCATGCTTTGAGCAAGTGCCTTCTTGCTTGTAAAAGAGTTATTGACCATAGTAAATACAATTAATTAGCCAACGAGAGAGCTCGTTAATTCTGTCTGGGTTGGCATTATGGCAACCTCCATAATACCCAGATGCCTTGACCCCAGTGATCACTTTGCTCGATCACAGCTAAGGGTCCTGCGACGGATATTATGTCCCTCTCTGAAAGAGTGACTGGTGTAAGGTAACGTTGCAAGATGCACAGTGGAGAGAATGTTGGTATACCGCTGTGGTCCTGTCATGTACTGTTGCTGTAATTTCTTTGGATATTGTACTTGTAGAAATTATACATGATACAAACACACGGCTAACCACAATTACTGCTCCCATGTACTCGAGAAATGAGTCTGAATTAATACAATATCTTTAGGAGTTTTTAAAATAGGCAAAACGAATTTTGCCAGACTAGATAATACCAGTTTCTGAAAGTGTAAGGAATGACATACAAACTGTATAAATAGAGAGAAAAGTTTGGGTTCTTTCTACAAGTTACCCTTTAAAATCAGGAAGTGAGAAAGGACAAGGAGCCAGGAGTTTTTTTTTTTGTTGTTATAGTTACGTGTCTTTGTAAAGTTCCTTGTAAAAATGTGCTGAGATGTATTTTTGAAAAACTTAACATTGCAATTAGTCAAAGGAACAATGTTGTTGTCAGTTTTGCGCAATGGTGAGCTCTTAAATTTCGAAGGTAATTAAATTTTGCAACTAGTACGCAAACCTTCAGTGCCCAAATAGAAGTGATCGGGTTTGAAAAACAACATAACTTATGAAGTCTGCTCGAAAGATTAACTTGCCTGTGAAATCAGAGATTATTTTGTCTTCGTGAACATTTCTCATTCGATGAGGTTTCTACTTCGTTATTATTTCTTACTTCGACGATAGCTGAAATTCATTTCTAATTTTAAGTTTCATTTGTGGGCTAAATGCGAGTTGCAAATGGCATGTTGCCATTAACTACGTACAGTGCAGCTGTTGTTATTTTTCCCTTCAAAATTCGAAGAGAAAATAATTTTGGGAATTTAAGGAGAGATGGACGATATGATTCGAGTTACGCGAAATTTAGCCTATTCCTCTACTGGAAAAAGCCCCTATATTAAAATTTATCGTAGTACGTTTTGTTTGCGTAATCATAGATCATGCAGGTTTATAGCCTTTTGCCAGTAGGGAAAACATTTGGGGGTAAGCACAATACTCTGACAACAGATTTTCACTTTAAAGATTGTCACCTACCAGGTCTGACTTCGAGGACTCGCGGTACTAAATATGTAGAAATATGGAAACCAGTCTAGCCATCGGTTAACGCAAAATATGGTATATAAGGTTTGAAAGACAGTGATTGTTTGGTAAGGGAAACAATTTTTTTGGTAAAACTAATCTTTGAGAGGTTGTCTTCTTCGTAGATAAAAACAAACAACTGAGACAAAGTTTTATAGAGACCAGTTCAGTCCTTTTATTGATGACTTTTGGAACTCTTTACTGAAATTAACACCCTTTTGTTTAGGTGCGGAAATGAAAGAGAGATGTGACACACACTCAGCCATATAATATATGTATTATTAATTAAACACACTACTTTACTGCTCATTGACAATAAGTTATTGCATTGGTTTTTCCTTCAAAAGCTGATTCAGATTTAGAGCTAATAATGAGATTTTGCGACTTCTGATGACATTTACAGACGTGCCGACAAATTGTTGTCTATATTAGAGAAAAAAGCGGAAGATTCTCCATTATATAATTACAGAATGTTCATTTCAGGCAGCATTTTTTAAATTTTTTAAATATAGGTACATGCCCGAATTAAGGTTAAGCTGTATGCTATATAACCTATATTACACCCATTAATCATGCACCAAAATAAAGGCAACGTTCCTGTAAACATTATGTAATATATAGGAACATTTGATTTTAAATGGCCAGGATAACAGTCAGGAAAAACTATGAGATTTTATTTCTTTAGCAAATCTCACCCAATGCAAAATTTGAAACTGTGTGGCCCCGCCTAATCAAGCGCCTGTTCTATCTGGCGATTTACTGTACAAGTTGGGATATTGTCACTATCATGGACAGCTTGTCGGACACATGTGTATGTTAAGTGTAACTAAAGAGTTCCAGACACTTTGCCCCATTACTTTGTTGTCATGAGCTGCTATGGTCAGTCTAATATATGTCTTGACTGTGATTTAAATATAATAATATTCATCGTATTTTAACTGGTTACAATGTATAGTGTCGGGTACAATGGACAGTGCAGGGTATATTAATTGTTACAGTGTATAGTGCCGGGTACAATGTACAGTGAACGGCATGTGGAAACAGCTATCATAGATAAAGTATGTTTGCTAGCAGCAGAGGGGGCGAACCCACCTCAATGGTGCTGGGCAAAGAATTATATGCGGCTTACTTTAGGGGAGGGAGGTCCCATTTTGAAAAATAAAGCTTTCAAGGAGGGAGGACACATTTTGAAAAAATGAAGCTTTCAAGAAGGAAGGCTCCATTTTGGAAAATAAAAGCTTTCTACCAGAGCAAAATTACCTCCAAGAGGAGAGTTCGCACCTCTGCTGCTATAATTTCTAGTCTCATCCAAAGATTTTATCAAGGCCTATACGATATCTCGATCGGGAGTCGTGTAAATTTATTGCTATAAATCCATGTGGGGTTGACTGTGCTCGCGAAAAGAAGTTTTTAAATTTAATTACATCCATGTCCCCGCTACACCAAGACTGATGAATATTTCGTAACGTATGTGTATCAAATCCATTAAATACAACTAAAATATTGCAGTTGTCTCTGATCACTTTTGATATTTGTGTATATCGCTGAGTAACATAAATCACATTGGTGTTTTTATGTCTTCCTCGAGAAAATATTCTAGCTGGATTTGATTGTTTGTCCAGCATTACGTCGTCGTACACAACTAGGTTATTAATAAATCCATTGAGGTCATCTACAGATGGGGCTTCGTCAATATCAGTAATAAATTCAATAATATCACTGCCATCTTCATTTAACAATCTTGCATCTATATTAAAATTCTTAAGCACATCGTCATATCGTTGATCATGTACGGATGGAGTTACTAAATACAACTTATCCCCATTTGATCCATCTCATTATCAAATTAAGTAGCAATTGTGTTTTACCAGACCCGGACTGTCCTATAATGATTGCGCGGATAGAATTTGGTAACGCTGAATGATGCTTGACTGGTTCTTGCTTTCATGTCGCTGAGAAATCAATGACATCCATGTTGTAGAAATATAATGAATACTATGGATTGATATTGTGTTCGATGTAGAGCACCCACCCCCACAAGCGGACTAACAACTATAACAACAAAAAATAAAAGGCTTGCGGTTACAGGCAAGTGTGAACGATGTGGTACAGAAAAATAAAATTTTATTCCAAGAAGGCCTTGACTGATGTAAAGGGTGGTGGTATCACTATGTCGTTGGGAAAATTACCAGGAACTCCATGTGCTAAATATCCAGGAGAAAAACATCTTCCGGGATATAATTATTGTGGTCCTGGAACACGACTTGATATTCGACTTGATAAACAAGATCAGCCAAAACCCGGAGAGTATCCAATAAATGTTATTGATCAAGCATGTCATTCTCATGATGTAGCTTATCAAGTAAAGGATCTGCAACAACGACATATTGTAGATGTGAAATTAATTCATGCGTTAAATTTTATAAAAAAATAAATCTTTCAGTGAATCATTAGCTATTTGTTTGGTAAGATCTGCGATGAAAGGCAAACTAGTATTAGGAAACTGAGTTTCCAGGGCCGGTAATTAATCAACTGATTATTATTATAACGGAATCGATTTATTATAGCCCAATAGGATATTGGAAGCGTAAAACAGCAATAAGTAAACTCGCCGACATCGCAAATGTTACACGTGTTTCCGTCGCAAATTGGTTAGCGCGACAGGCAATATGGCAAATTTATCTAACACCGCCTAAACGAATCGAGTGCTCACATTTTGATGTCAGCTTTCCAAATGAAGTTCATCAGGTGGATATATTATTTATACCATATGATACTATTAAAATTGGAAGACGTCGATCAACATACAACTATGTGTTAACTGTCGTTGACGTTGCAAGTAGATACCAAGAAGCAGAACCATTATTTACTAAAACAGCAACTGAAGTAGCTTCTGCGTTTGAACGAATGTATCGGCGAGGATCTGGACCACAAGGTGGTCTACGATGGCCACAGGTGCTACAGGTTGATCCTGGCAAAGAATTTCAGGGTGCAGTATCGTCGTTGATGAAGCAACACAACGTCACAATCAGACGAGGACATACCACAATTCATAGTGATCAGGCAATTGTTGAGCAATTTAATCGAACGCTTGCTGACCGGTTATTTGGATATCAATACGCGAAGGAAATAATTCAGAAAGACAAAAGATCTCGCGAATGGGTTGCAAGATTACCAAGTGTGATAGCTGCAGTAAATAATGAAATCAATCGAACAACTGCCATGAATCACAAGAAAGTATATGCCAAGACAACGACGCGATTTTTCAAAAGAACCAGTATTGGGTAATGTTACTTCAAGATATTTATATGAACCCGGCGAACCTGAAGGTGGTACAAAAAAGAGCAACTTATCCTATCTTTAGTATTACAACGCATAATATGTCTAGCGTGGTAAGATCTACGGGTAGACCTGCAATCTACAGATTAGATTCAACTGCTCCTCAACGTGGATTTACACATAAATAATTACAGGTTATTCCAGAGGATCTACAATTACCACCGGGATCACTTTTGTAAGGTGCCATCCCCCCTACGTTGATTACATTCAAGACAGGTCAGCATCACATTTTCGTGTGTGTGACCAAGACTATCTTTCTTATCAACAGTAAATTGTCTTGGATTATTAAGAATATTGCTCCACAACATTACTGTGTTACAGCTCGCACAGTTATTATTTTGTTGTTGTTTCAGCATCATTATAAATTCAGTATCGAGATCAATGTCGCGCTTATTTTTTATCACATTGTTTATAACCAACTAATTGTTTTCTTATATCATTGCAACAACTTCGTTATTGGTGCCAGCAGTTTCTGTAAAATTTAAAATAACTCCCCGCAACTGAGATATTAATCTGACTCAAGAAACTGCGCGATAAACTAAGTTTGACCATTCGATACGATCATCAACGATGCAAACAACTGTATCATAGATGGTTAATCCTTGTAATGAATGGATCGTCATTGCGTATCCTAGCATCCACGGAGATTTGTCCATTTGCAGCGCATCCTCAACAACACTGACATCAACTTAAACAATATCATTTAATACAAGATTCTGTTTTTCTGATGATCCTGATATTCTGTATTCGTGTATCTGCTGGATGATAACACAACGGTACAGGAAGATTTGAAAACTTCTCTCGTTGTAACTGAAATAACCGCTGTCGATGTGTACCACGAACTATCTTTCTACTTCCCACTATCAAATTATTTGGTCTCCACACTTGCAGAAAATCGTTCATAGAAATTTCTGAAATTATTTCACGCAATATTTCACACTGAATTTTATTCGGCTGTAGTCTGATTAATTTCTTAAACTCTCTTAATTCTGGATCATGTGATCTATGGTCTGTATTTACTTACTCGTATGATCTACAAAATTCTTTAACCATTTGTGCGGAGACAATCCAACTACGGGTGGTGGTCGACCATGACCGCCGCACATTATTACAGCTGTGCTTTTTGTTAACAGCCAATTGAGAAATATTTTTAGAGCATCTTGAGACACTGTGCATATCTCATCCCAAACAATAATTCTTGGAATGTATTTTTCACCTATTCGTTCAGGAGTCTATGTGTCCCCTTTCCATCCATCGGAAGAAGCTGTAATAAGTACATGATTTTACACCTCGTTCTATCATTTCTTTTGGATGTCTGCGTGTAGGTGTTAACACGACCAACCTTGACGATGTTTGCCGAAATAGTTCAATAAAACGAGTTGTTTTACCACAACATCCTGGCCCGTTTAGATAAACAGTCTTATGTCTAGTCACGGGATCACATACAGATGGTGCTGACCATAATTTTGATATCTGATTATTTTGCGATAAATATCTTTAATCGGAACATCAGCGGATTCGGTGTAACAGTGTAATTCTTCTTGTTTTATTCTCTACTCCCCCAACCAATACTTGTGAATTGAGTCAGTAATTCTGAGTATTTTATTTCGATATAAATTGAATCTGTTGCGACTCTAACAGCAACTTTAGCAAATCTGTTTATCATCGATAATAAATTTGTTGAAACATATGCGAGCATTGAAGATCTTAAATGAGTAAATTGTGGCAATTCACCATCAGGATAACTCACAATTGTATCTAATTTAGTTTCATCTGACAAAAAAAGCTATTTCTCGACTTTTAAACGTATTTCTATTCGTTGTATCAGTGATTATAAAATCGAGTTCAGTATCATCTATAATTAATCGCGTACAATATCGTTTATGATCACATGCTCCACCTTGAGTATATTTACCAATTATTTTTCTGCCAAGATCTTTCATGACTTTTTCCTAACTTTCATCCTTGACTTTAGATATATTATTGAAAATTTCATTAATTTCCCCCTCGCTGAGACGAGGAAAGTTTTCTCTTATATTTTCTTTGACTTTGTCAAGGTTAAATTTGTCTGGTTGTGGTAACCAAACTTCTTTCTGAGGACGGTGTGATATAATGGCTTCACTGACTAACAACGATATCACTATTTTTGCATCAAGCATATATCGTAATAAAACTATTGGAGCCCAACTTTTCTCTGAAAAATGTCTACTAAACCAGACATAACAAATTGGATGAAGATCTTAAAAAAAATCAATTGACTCGATACAAGCGAATCCGGTTAAAATCAAAATCAGGGTAAAGGTCCGTTTATCGATACTCTGGTAATCTCGTATGTGGGATGTCCAAATCGTTTAAAATACTTAGAACACTCTCCCATACCAAGAAAACTTCCTGGATAACACGATGCCATATCAACTGAAATAACATCTCTATAACCGTATTGAGTATTCCACAATCCACCGTGTCCGTATTCGACACAACTGCGCTTTACATCTTCAAGAAATTCCAATCACGTTGGTTTCCACGAATTTTTCTTTGAGCAAAATGAGCAGCAACTGACGGAACGGGAAAACAATTACTGAGTAATTGTTCAGTCTTGACATCGTCGGGTGGGGGTGGGGGTATATCACCGCGCAAGATTTTTCATTTCTTCGTGGAGAGATTCTAAACGATAAATGTCTCCGCTAGGCCGTACAAATTGATCATATTTTTCATCATCGGAGGAACTTCGAAATAACCATACTAACAGAGGATCATTCTTACTTATTTCATTAAAAAAATCAAACATATTTCGGCGGGAAAATCTAACGGTTCGATTTCGTGGAATCATTGTTATTGCGCTAGTCCACGCATGCGAATTATGATCAGAAATTTCAAACGGAGCTCCTCCTTTTTTTACAATGTTTCGAATCGTGTAAAATCTCTTAAGATTTTGGTTTTACTGTTATTGGGAATTTTAGTGTTATTTCTAACTCAGCAACATCATTAATTGTAGGTCCCTTGTCCTTGACTAATTCAGCCCACTCACCTATTTCTTTTACGTTGTAGATCCGCTAACCCATTTCCATGTATCGCATTTGTGAAATGTTCCGTTACTCGTTCGGCAATTCGTTCATTTAACCTTGAAATTGTCGAATAAAAAAACAGTTGGTACTGTTAGTAATCATGGTTATCTCATATTCAGTGCTGGAAATAAAATGTATCTTTACCATAAAGTTATATACCAATGTTTCTTTGGGGTAATCAAAGACGGTCTTGTGATCGATCATGTTGATTCAAATAAGAAAAATAACTCTTGGAATAATCTGCGAGCTATCACACAAAGCGAGAATTGTGAACTTGGAATACTGCAAAGCATAAAAACTTCCTAAAGTCGTTAAATATGTAAATATAGAGACTGGTGAGGAAATAATATTTCAATCAATAAATGCAGCTGGCAAGTATTTTGATATTTGTGCACATTCAGTACAATGAGTCGCCAAAGGAATATACAAATCGGCGTATTAAAAAAGTATAAGTAAAAAAATAGCAGTTTATTATCTCCCGATTGTGTTATCTGAAGAGAGATAACTCTGTCGAGGATATGTAGGGTGTTTAAGAGTTATCTCGATTATACTATTAACCATCTATTTAAAAACAATTGTGTCGTCATAATCATTGCTTGTTTACGGCGCCATCATTTAACCGATCTGAGGCCTCTATTATCGCTGATGAGCATACCCTATTTGTCTGTTGAAGTGGCGAAACTATCAAAATCATAAGTATATATGTAATTATGACCGTTTTCCCAGTCGTGGGCGTGTATAGATGGGCGAATTGTCATGATACAACGGCTATTTAGTTATTCTGAGGTCTCTATGGTCGTTGGTGGTGAGCATATCATATTCTCTGTGGAGGTCAGGAAAGTCGCATAATCATAAATTATAGATTTTGCGAGTTTCCTCAGTCCTCACGTGTATGGAGGATATTTGTGCCGGGCAAAATATCATGATACAATGGTTATGTCATCAATCTGATGTTGAAGGGAGATAACTCCGCTAAGCCAAGTTCTCTCCGGTTGACTAATTTAGTAGTTAGCTCGTTTATTACTACGTAAATATGTTTTTGTGTCCTTATAGCCACCGATTTAAATGTCTACGTGATAATTAACATAACATATTCAAGAAAATATTTCACTTACCTCTGCTGTTCTGCATTTCAGTCTGACTGGGACAGAAAAATTCTCCGTCTTTTATAGTTATGCATACACTTACACAAGTTTCTAGTGAATCATGTGAATTTCCAGAATGACTCATTACGTGATTCGCTGGAAGTGTATTTACGACTATAAAAAGCATATAATATTCCAGAAATGGGATTTCCAGACTGACTCATTACGTGATTCACTGGAAACTTCTGTGTAGCGTATACTTAACTATAAAAGACGGATAATCGCAAATTTTCAGTCATTGTCTGGACTGAAGTGGTCAAAGGTAAGTAAAATATTTTATTTAGTTGCGTTTTACAATCATCATTGTTTATGAATATAATTTAAATACATATTTATTAACTATGACAATATTAATGCTATTATTTCTGCAATTAAAAAATTAAAACATGACCGCATAAAAATATCTGATGAACTAAATCCTGAATTTTTTGTGTGATTTCGGATCATTATAAGAGCGTAAATTCGAAGGTGGATATACATTATCATCCGAGTACAAATTCGTTAAGAAAATTCAACAGTCTATGTTCAAATCTTTGACTATGGTCGAGGAAACAGAAGTGAATAAATTCGTATTACTTTCGCTCGCGATCGAAAAAAATTAATCGGAATTGTCTCACGAACACGAAACAAAATAATTATGAACACACGTGTGAGACAATTAAAAAGATTATGTCAGAAAACGAAAGCAAAAGTGCTGTCAGTGACTTTAGTAATGAAAATGAAAGTTAGGACCTTGTCGTGGCGCGTGTGTCGGGTGAACTGTCATCATTGCTTATTCTGAGGTCTCTAAGGTGGGCCATCAAATTAACGAAAAATCCGTTAAAGAATATACTTATTTAATTCGACCAGAGTCACTAAAAAAAATTTCTCTCTTGTTTTTGATGAGATGATATTTCTATTCAGAATTAGACAATATTTTTAAGCTGATCAAATTCAATACAAGAATGCTCATATTTCTGAATTACACGTACTCATAGTAATATGTTGTCATTGCAGTTCATTTAATTGTTCCTGCGTCAACAAAATATTTTCATTGCGGTATTCATCAATAATTATTGGCTTGGGACGGTGTCAAAGTACATGCTTGTCGTGCATAAAATGTCTCACATGTTGGTACATTATACCTACATCTTAATTTTCTAAAGCACTCTTTTCGTTATGATCACGATCATACTGATCGTAAAATCATTAAGATTTCGCAAATAAATGTATGCTAAAAATTTTAATCCTTAAATCAAGCAAGTGATCGTTTTGGTCCGTTAGTGTGAAATGTAACCTTGATAATAGCGGATTCTGACAGCGTAGATAGGCGGGATTGATTGGCTCTTGCACGATGAAGTAACGGGGTGGGGGACTTGTGGCGTAAAGTAAAAAGAATATATCCCTGGGATGCAATCTCAGGCTGAGCTTGATTTGATTTTTCATGATCTATCTGATAACTACCATCAATTGCATCACATACAAGATTGACTGCGATCATCGAGGTTATTTTTACAATTCCCGGTGAAATCTGATGACCTTCACCATACTGATTTTTGTTGTATCGGAGAATAATTGCCGGTAGACTTATTTTTCTCCATGATTCCATGATTGTAAGAAATTTTCATTGATGAGATTGTTGAGTGATATTTCTTTAGTTTGCTGGTTTCAAATACTTTTAGTGTATAATCTGATAATCGTTGATCGCGTATTATCTCAGAAACATCTGTTTAAGGGTTATTGTAGGGCTTTTTCCATGGTAATCAACAAATTCATCACCGAAGCGATTCATATTCCAAATGATAGTCTTATTCATGAGCTCAAAATCTAATATAACCTCATTCAGATGTATCGTTCCAGTGATCTCTTGTTTTATGTCATTGTTGTAGTGCTGCGTACCGCTGGAAAATAAATTTTGTAAATGATTTAGTTATCGTCTAAAGTCAACTCTAATGGGATCGGAAAATGATTTGATAAATTATTCATCGAAAATCGGATTTAATTTATCATCATGAGTGTATAAATCACCCATTATTTTAGGAAACCCTCCCCAATGATGATAAAATACTCCATGGATAATTTCTCCGATATTTTGGTTCCGCTATGTAGTTCATTTCGTCAATAATAAAAAAACACAGCCTGCGATGGTTCTGGTGGTCCTTGTTATTGAGGTGCAATTTCAGGCCATCCTAACACTTACCTGATCAAACTCGAATAAATATCAACGGCGTAATCCGGCAAATTTATCTCTATCTCGGCTGATAATATCGGTTCGTGGACGGTTATAGCTGTCTTTGATTATCGCCCAGTTATTGATTTTATTCTACGCTGAAACTCTTCATCGATTTGCTCTATTTGATAATGTTCGGTCGGTATTCCTACAACTTGCCATTCAGGTATTCCATCTGGCTTTTTTATTCGCAAATACCAACGAATTATTTGATGGTAATCCACCAAACGACTTTGACCTAATATTGGGCCAGCTGTGATATACTCGCAATTGTGCAAGAGCTGTTTCTTTTACTGGAATTGCAGTTGGAAAATTAGCACTAAATTCAGTGTTGGTTGAGCTTACTGATATCATTGTGGTTTTCAAGGTGTTGTATTCGTGATGATCTGCTGGAATAATTCTGTCATTATTCTTTTCCTCCACGATATTTAAATCTCTAAATGACGATTATCGGAATCAATTGCTTCATTGAATATTTTAACCATCGAGTGAAACTCAGAATTTGATGTTGCTCCATCGTTAAGACTTGACGATATCAACGAGGATAACTTAGAATACGCGACCTTTGCTACATGTCATCTTTTACTGCATAATTGTGTAATTTGGTATTCGTGCACGCAGATATCTTTTTTGCGATGATATTAAAATACATTCAATTGTCGTGGACGCTGAAACACAAATTGTAAGCACAAGTGGCGCCACTAACGTGGCTGCTAACGAAGATATCCCTACAGCGCCAACAACCGCACATGCTGAATAAACCACAGAGTTGATAATAACTGCACGTCTACGATTTTTTTAACCTTAAAAGTATACTCGTCCACGATATTTTTTAGCGCTGTCTGCCATTCGCGTACTTGATTGTATCTAAACGTCTGTACGTCCATTCTAGTTTTACAACATGTATTCTAATAGAATTGGTTTGTCGAATGAGTTTGACAACTGCAATGCCAGTGCGAGTTAATCTGGCGTTAAATCAACTACAAATTCTACATACCATGTAAATGACGCTGTTTCCAATCTTAAATGGCTGGGTGTTATTGCAAACACCTCACTGGCGCCGCTGTCTATTACTGCGCTAACAATATTAACACCAGTAGACATGCCCGAACATTAAACTGCACAGTTGAAAACACTTTAAATCTGTAAATACCTTCAACCGTTGCGGCGTATCCGATAGTGTTACTTTTGCGCGTCCATGTAAAAAAAACACCATTGTACCGAGTATACAGTATTAATATTTTGTTTGTGAGGTATATTAATTTTGCTAAGTCGCTCGCAATAGTAGGAATTTCTCTTATGATGTCGCTGATATATTTTATTTTTTGCGTCGACGTCGTTGATGATCGCGCTAAGCTTTACATGCGCTGCATACAGAGTTCCAAAGAAATCTTCTGCGGTCTCTTTATGCCGCTGAAAATTACGACGATTATTATTAAACGAACCAACATGTACATCATACTCGGCCCGCAATGTGGATAATTTGGTGTCTACGTTATTATAGTTATTGTCTACAAATGTTTTTGTTGTGGCATCTTCTTGGATCTCTTAAAACAACTATTTTATTTCCGTTCATGCTTAGATCGCCTGTCATTGTATCACCGGTAGATTGTAAACGACCGGCAATTTCATTTCTAATGGTTACAATTGATATATTTGAATCTCTGATTCTACCTCTGTCAGTAAATGCTAGAATATTATCCGTTTTAGCACCGAGGATTCTGCGAACTATGTCATTCCATTTTATATTACTTGTTTTTAAAACACCGTATTTATCCTGAAAAACAACAACTTCATCTCGGTCAACTCCAGAGAGGTTCATAATATCAGCGAGTTTGTCTTTAGTCGCGTAATTTGATAAATCCACATCGTCGAACTTTTTCATACCTTTGAACGAAGAGGATTTTCCATAAATATCCACCATTATACTTTAAGATCTATTTAAATCGCACGACGATGCCGTGTATTTGTACAATCGTGCACGACTTTGTGAGGTGGTTATGTTGATTTTCATACAGCGTCGAGTACAACAATTGATTCACGGCCGCATATTGGCGGATCAATTATTGTCTTTGTTGATAATGTTGAACACCAGGTTGGTACATTTATCGATTTCACATAGTTGATAAATTTCTGCGGCGGTGCCAACCCATACGAATCAAAATAAATAATTCCACGTGGATCAATCGCGTATGCAACCCAATGAGTATCAGCGCCAGTACTATTATAAAGATTAATAATTCCTGTCTCAATATTGTTTGTTTTATGCGGCAACTGATCGCGCATAAAACACCTCTAAAAGTTTTGATATTTAATTTCCTAGTAGCATCAAGTAAATCAAAATTTGACATCGGTGAAAAACGATTTTTTTTACTATCGCAGAGTTTCTGGAAGTCTCATACCTTTGCCGTATCATTCCTGGAGGTCTCTGAGTTTTCCCTCTTTTATTTCCTTGTCCTGTTGCTTTCTTTAATGCCATCCCAGTAGTGGTTCCAACTGCACCTAACGCGGCCGCCTTTGCAACGGCTGAAGCCTCAACGGCTATCAATGCTGGTATCTCCGCGAGAAGTGGAAAGACAGCACCTGATATAGTTATGTCTGAAATAGCACCTGCAGAAAAAGTAATTCGTATTCCAGTCTTGGCTTTCTTAGCATCGTTAACTTTTTTGAGCTGACGTTCTGTCAGCGACAGTTTATTTTGACCACCTCTGAGCTGGTTATGTTTTAACGTTATTGTGGTTTCGGATTTTTTTACCGATGCGGATTAAAGATTTTTAATCTGACCAGGAGTCAGACTGGCATCAGCGTGATGATATGACATTATAATATATGTGAGTGATCTAATTACAATTACATGTTTTCCACTGGAGCATCAATCACTTTCATTCTTTCACCAACACCTTCGAGTAACATTGATTTGTCATTGAGTATAAAAGCGATTGCTCTATAGCCACCAGCGGGTAGTCGAGCTACACGAGCTCGGAAGTGTATATCAACGACAGATTGCCTGAATAAATCTAAATGCTCCAACGAAAAATAATAGATCGGATACAACGTTGTGAAATCCCGCTGGGATATCTGCAAGCCAGTATCAACATTTTGATCACGTCCAATAAATGTCATCAACCGATCATATGCATGCGCTACATGATTGTGTTCGAAATTCAGCAACACTTCCTCAGAAGGTTCCTAATGTCCGTTTATTCTTCACGCAACTTCAGAAACTCCAAGTGTGTCAAATACCATTGGATTTCCTTCTTGCGAGTCTAATCTGGTATTTATCTGAAATGAGATGAATATATGTCGTGGTGCCGACACTCCTTTCTGTGATGCTATATGCCATGTGAATAACCCAGGCGCATTACCCTGAATACTATCTGTGGTCATTGTCAGCCATGATAACAATGATTTACCACCTGAGTTCATAAAAGATAGCAATCGCTGTTCATCAGCAATCGATGGAGTTATTATTGGCATCCACAGCGATAGTTTTGTTAGTATTACTTTACCAGCATCAACTGTGTTTGTTTGCCAGATTGCATCATTGTCAGTAGCTTTTCTAACAAGTACCACGTTGTGTTTATCGCCGAATATAACCTTTCTAACTTTTCTGCAAAATCCAAAAATACGAGACAGTGGAATTGTACATGAAAACTCTTCATCATTGCCTACCATTCCTCGGCGTGCGGCAAATCCTAAGTTGAAATTTTCATTCATTGATGCAATTTCAGTTCCAGTTGCGTTATTGTCATGTTTATGCTTTCTGGATGATCAGTTGTATCCTTTGCAAACATCATTGTTGCACCTGCCGATCTGGTATAATCATCACTGTATCGAGGAAGACCACGTATCGTCGTGGCAACGTCGAAGTTTTCAAGACACGATTCAATATTTTTTCCGTCAATCACGTATATAGCGCTGTTAAATAACGTCATGGCACCATTGTTAACAAAACCAACTCGATCACCACTTGCGTATGCTTTTAAAAGTCTTCCTTCGACCTCGATAAATGCCTCAGCGGGAAAGAAATATCTACTCGTATCCTGAACGTGCAAATCGATTCTTCCACGTGCGTTAGGTACAAGCGTATCATAAGAATAATATTGATAATCACGCACAGACTCATCTTTGAGAACTGGTGCGTCCATGTCAAATGCTGGATCAGATACACGTTTGAACATTTTATTATAATTGCCATGATCTAAATCATGGTCGTCTAACATGAAGACCACTCCCGGAAACTCCGTTTCCCGCTATCAGACTTGCAGTTATATTTTTTTCTTTTTCTGCCTTGACATCCGTCAAGGGTGGCACATCAACCCCTTGATTCATCTAGGCTACTAGTTTTTTTTTTATATTTGCGGCTTGATTTATTATTTTGCTGTCATTTGCTGGCATAACTTCAGTGCTGGCCAGTTTTACTGATGTCAAGGGTGGTTTTGAACCTCTTTGAGGTCTATGTATTAATCGTGCTAGTCTGTCCTGGATTGCTGAGAATGCTTTACCGGCAACATCACCAATAGCACGAATACTCTTATCACGAACAGCGTCAATAGCTTTCATTCCTAGTTGTTTTGCAATTGATATTGTTTTTGGGGCTTTCCTTCTTAATAGACCATGAACAACAACGCCGAGCCCATCACCATAAATTGCTTTCCAAGTTGGTAATCGCGAAATCATCACCCTGACCATTACAGGTCCATGTTGAGCATTATGTACGATCATCTTATTTATTATTTATTTATCTAATCACTGATCGTTCCGGTGGCCTGGTAGTTAGAGCGTCCGCCTCGGATGCGGGAAGTCGTGGATTCGATCCCCGACCGAGTCATACCAAAGATTTACAAAAAATGATACTAACAGCTCACTCACTTGGCGCTCAGCATTAAGCGGTTACTGTTAGGACTGGTCGGCCTGGTGTCAGGATAATGTGACTGGGTGAGACATCATGCTACATATCTGCGGCATGATGCCCTGTGCTAGACATGACTATAAAATGTCACACTGCAGACATCGTAGCGATATGAAAGACACATACACATCTAATCACTGTGGTAATCATCAACGATTTCATCAATAAGTTCCCGATAAACATCGATGTCCATGATACTGCCAGTAAATAATTTTCGACAAATATCAGCTGCTTCATTAATAATTTCTGGAGAATTATTTCCATCACGTTTCCATCCAATCAGAATTTCCAGTCGTTCTACGTCAGATGGAACATTGTTAGGGGAAGCAATAAGACCACTTCCTCGAGTAGTCAAAGGCAAACCTCCTCCAGCAGCGATGGTATCATCAGGTGCATCGTAAAATTCTTTTCCCCCTAGAAGATTTGATTTTTTCTGTTGTCGTTCTATCTGTTGCTGTGATGAAGGAAGTTGATACGAAGGCTATTGCTTATGAGGTTCTGGTTGAGAAAATTATTACTTCCTCTGTGGGTGTTTTCCATGTTTTTCTAGCATTTCGAAATATTGATCTACGTCCATAAGGTAAGCTTGATACACTGGATCATTCGAGCTCGTTTGATTAATTCTTTTGTTTACAAAAAAAACAAAACAAAAAAAAAACAATTATACCACATTGTACGACCTACACCATCAACATATTCTTCTTTTATAAATGTATCTCTTTGGGTAAAATTTCCAGCAGCAAACGCACCTAATTCACATATACCCATATTGTATACCACCTTCAGTAAATTTTTCCATAAATCTAACTCCCTTCCTACCCTTCTTTGACGTTATGTTTTTTTTCTTCCTCGTCAATGACAGGGTCAACGACGACCGCTTGCGGTTGTGGTTGAGCAGCAGCTATCTCAGTTGGAAGATCTCGTAAAATCTTTTTTGTTTGTTTAGTTGTTTTCTCTATTTTTCAGTTTGCTCAGTTGTTTGTCTTACTCATGGAAGAAGACATTCAGTAGCCGTCGCAAATCTTTCAGTAACTTTTGTAACAGGTTTAAATAATTGTTCTGTACCCTCTGCAAATTCAGCTTGCGATTCTTAACGTTCTTGTAGTTTTTGTCTAACAGAATCACCAACGGGAAGAAATTTTTTAATTGCTTCTAATTTCTCTCGAGCTAATCTAGCTGTATGAGACTCAGACGCTGGTGCCATTATTGATATAACAGTGATTTTATTATAGCAGCAGAGAGGTGCGAAGTCTCCTTCTGGAGGTGAATTTTCCCTCAGTAGAAAGCTTTTATTTTTCAAAATGGAGCCTTACTTCTTAAAAGTGTTATTTTTAAAAATGGGACCTCCCTCCCTTGAAAGCTTTATTTTTCAAAATGGGATCTCACTCCCATAAAGTAAGCCGCATACAATTCTTTGCCCGGCTCCATTAAGGTGGGTTCGCCCCTCTGCTGTTTTGCTATTCCATCCTCTAGTGTCTTAGGAGTTAAGTGGTTAACATGGATTGTAAATGTCATCACATGCATTCTACCGAGTAGAAATCAGTATTTGAATTCGCTTGCTTATTCGGATTTGGGAATCGATCCGCTTCGATTCACCTTCACTCTTGACATGTTATGAGCAAGTGCCGCCTTGCAAGTAAAAGAGGTATTGTCCTTAGGAAGCAAAATTAATTAGCCAGTGAGAGAGCTTGTTACTTCTGTTTAGGTTGCTATTATGGCAACATCCAGATGCCCTGATTGGAATGATTACTTTATATGATCGCCGCTAAGAGGCGCTCTACCGATATTATGTACTTCTGAGAGAGTGACAGGTGTAAGGAGACGTTGCAACAGTCACATTGGAGAAAATGTTGGCATACCTCTGTTACTTTCACATACTGTGGCTGAGTGTTCGTTGGATATTGTACTTGTAGAAATTGTACATGATCTAATTACACAAGTAATCAAAATGTCTGATCCCATGTGCTGGAAAAATCGGTCAGAATATTGTCTAAAGTACACTATCTTTTGCAGTTACTAAAATATGGAAAACGAATTTTGCCAGACTAGACAAGTGCAATGAATTAATTACAAAATATATAAATAAGAAAAAATTGTAGGCTGTTTTCTACTATTAACCTGTTCAGACCAGGAAGTGAAAATGACCAAGACGAGTCAGCATTTTTATTTATAAGTACATTTCCGAATTAAGGCTAAGCTGTATGCTCTATAACCTATATTACACCCATCAATCATGCACCAAAATAAAGGCAAAGTTCCTGTAAACATTATTTAATATATAGAAATGTTTTATTTTATATGGCCAAGATAAACAGTCAGGAAAAACTATGAGATTTTATTTCTTTAGCAAATCTCACCCAATGCAAAATTTGAAACTGTGGAGCGTCGCCTAATCAAGTGTCTGTACTATCTGTTGATTTGCTGTACATGTTTGGATATTGTCCGTACGTTGTCCAGTTTTGCGGACACGTATATGTTAAAAGTAACTAACGGGTTCCACACATTTGACCCTTTACTTTGTTGTCATGATTTGCTAAGGTCAGTCTTATATATTTCTTGATTGTGCTTTAAACTTAGTAAAGTTCATAGCAAAAATGTGCTAGCATGTATTTTTGCAAAACGTCAAGTTGCACATACTCATCGGAGTGCTATTTTTGTCAGTTTTGCGTGATCCTGAGCTCTTTGATGTCGGAGGTAAGTAAATCTTGCAAGTAATCCGCAAACCCCCAATGCCTAAATAGAAGTGAGTTATTTTGAAAAACACAAGAACTTATGAAGCTTGCTCAAAAGATAAAGTTGCATGTGAACGACATGAAATCAGGGAATCTGATATGCGACATGTAACGTTGTTTATGGTGCTTAAAGTGGTTGTTCTGTCCTCGTGGGTAAATGTAACAAATGATTGTATTGGATCACCTTTTCTCAGTGCATCCAATTGGATAGCGGTGCTGTTCGTATGTGTTTCTTCTAGCTACATATACCAAGGGCTGTTTCGGAACAAAGTAAATTCATGACAATTGGCTAGTGAAGATCGCTCATTCGATGTGGTGTTTACCTGGTTTCTATTCCGTTATGATTTCTTACTTTGATGTTAGACAAAAGCCATCTGTAATTTTAAGTTTTATTTGTGGGTTAAATATGAGTTGCAAATGGCATATTAACATTTACTACCAGGATCGTAGCTATTATTTTTAGACATTCGAAGAGCAGAACGTTTTGGGAATTTAAGGAAAGATGGACGATAGAATCCGAGTTATCCCAAATGTTTTTCCCTACTGGAAAAATGCTTTAAAAAAACAATTTGTTAAAATGATCTGTAGAACTTTTTTTTCGCGTAATCATCATATTTAGGATATGTTTAATTTAATTTATGTAAAGACAATTGTTTAGTCCCACCCGTTAAATTTGAAAGCTATTCGCATTTGATTAAGATTTGAATGAATAGGCCGGACCTCAGCGGGTGAAGTCAAATATCTCTACCTCCTTGCATACATATATAATTACTACAGGGACGAGTGAAATATTATTAAATTTGTTGAATTTCTGTCAAGCACATGGGGGGTGGGGACGGACAGACAGTGGAATAGGATTGATGGAACGTGAATATAAAGAGGATTATAAAAATGATTCATATTTGTTTAATTCATTGATCACTCGCTACTGAAATATCGATTTAAATGAAAATTTAATTGCTAAGTAGCCTAATGAATTTGATAATGTTATAAAAAAGATTAGTTAATTACTAAAATTTCAAACGTTCACGTAATATTCCATGTTTGGATGCATTATGCTGCATTTTAAACTTTCATAATGATGTTTATATAATTTTATGCATATACCATATGAAGAATTTCAGAGGTAAATGAAGTGATTTTTGTATAGAAATTGAATCACTAGTGACTTAGCAATGTAGTAAAATCTGCTGTACGTTCTCTAAACATTAGAGACATGTACAGATCTTATTGCAAACAAGGGATGCAAAGAGAACAAATACGATACACAAGTTTAACAATGTTTACAAGAAACACGTGGAACTTGTGCCTTATAGAATATCACAAAATGAAATATAATTGTTAACTAATTAGTAATGTTTAGATGTTTTACAGCTGCAATCAATATACAATACCGGAAATATAGAATAACTGAGACATGTTTGAATTTCAATTTATCTGTTTGTACATAAGATATTTAGTACCTTACAGCTACTTCGCCAAGTTGACAATTGCTTTCAATGTATATGCCCCAAATTAGTTTCTTTTTCGATTCACGAGGTCTGATAATTTATTAAATTGATCGCTTGAAACAATGGATGTAAACATCAAAGAATATGATACATATGTTTATAAACCTTAGCCAGAAATAAGCTAAAATATAAAATGTGTTCAGTTCTAAGAGTAAAACAAAAAGGTCCAATGAATGTTAGAAACTCGAATCACGCGCCCCATGATTTACAAAGGAGAAAGATCAACCGAGCATTTATTTGTAAAACACACACACACACACACACACACACACACACACACACACATAGTCTATAAGAACACATAATAATGTGTATGAAAGTTTTAAAATGTTACATCTGCAAATTCTTTGTGCGCCTAATTTTCAGAATTTTAATTTCTCCATTAGATAATAAAAGAATATAAATATAAGTACGACAATGTCAAAGCAATCAAATGGAGGCTGTTTGTACAGGTGTCAGGTGACTTACGTGACTGGGGAAACCCCAAATACTCTCGAGCAAAATCTTTTTGATTCCTTTTTTTTTTGGCACATTATCATCAAGTATGAAAAGAAACCCATTACGGATTTACTAGATTTGGAGCTGACTGTGTTAATGAAACATATAAATTAAATTGGGGAAAGGCAAGGATTTATCCAACATACACGTGGTGCACACAAGCATATTTAACTTGTTCGTACTAATTTCTAATGTTTCCTTGCGATATGATCACGTATGGCTGCATTGATTATTCATGGGAGGGAAACGTACAAAACCTTTCATATAAAACTATACGAGTAGCCTGCCCTATGTCGCTGTTGCAGCGCTGCTAGAGAAAGTTCCGATAGATTCAATTACTTGTCCGTGGTGCATTTAGTTTACTACTGTGCCGTTATAGGACTCACAGTACTAATTCAGTGCCCATAGTAAACCTATGCAAACACCATGATATTAAAAATTCAATAACTTAAATATTTTTAGTGCTCATGATAAAACCTATATGTATCAGTATAGATGAAACCTGGATGTTACCTTCCTTGTTGAGGAAAGGATATGGAAAAATGGGAACCAGTTTGGAAATGGGTGCACATAAAATAGAACATATATGGGTTTTGCTGACCAAGATCGGTTAATAATGAAATTACTTTTGTAGAAAAAGAACCTTTTGAAAGCTTATCCTAGTTGTAACTGACATTGTTTTATTGATGAAATTTCAGTCCTTTAGCAGTCTTGAGTTCGGAACACTCATTACTAAAATTAGCACATGACTTTCTGGTGCAGAATTGAAAGCACAAACACATGCAGATCCAGAAAATTCTTTGGCCCATATCCTTTCATCCACACAGAAGCTGACATCCAGGTTTCATCTATATGAGCACTCAAACTTTTTAAGTTATTGAATTTTTAATATCATGGTGTTTGCATAAATTTACTATGAGAACTGAATTAATACCTTGAGTCCTGGAAGACAGTGACTGGTCAATATGGGAAAATAAAATTTTTGTAAAATTATAATTATGTTAGAGCTTATCCTATTTGGAATGTAACTCCCCCCCCCCCCAAAAAAAAACAAAAAACAAAAAAAAAAATGAGAGACAATGTTTCATTAACACCATTGCAGTCTTTTTACGGACTTTACTTAAGAACCGCCATTACTGAAATTAGCACCAGATTCTTTAGGTGCGGAAGTGAAAACACCCGTTTCAATCAGATGTATACAAAAATTAGAACATGAAGATTTAGAAATTTAAAATTAATGACTTTTTAATAAGATAGTGTTTACATAGGTTTACTATGGAAGTTGAATTTGCACCTTGAACTACTTTGTTACTGCAACGGTCGCATACCAACACGCATTCGCAAATACCTTTCACCGCTGCTCTGTAACCCTACACTGGCTATCCATTCAATCCAGAATCAAACACAAAATTTGTTCTCTGTGCTACGTTTCACTGACGGACTCCACTGCAACATACCTATCCGACCCCACCCATGTGTACTCACCAGCAAGATACTTACGCTCTTCTTCTGACAATCGTATACTCATTATTCCCACTACGAAAACGAAGTCATATGGACAACGTTCTTTTGCATACCAGGGCCCAGCAACGTAAAATGAATTGCCCACTGACCTTAGACACAAAGACACAGTGATCCCATTCAAAAGTGCTCCTAAAACTCACTTATTTCGACTGCAAGAACAAACTTAAAGACCTAATAATGTTTCCTACCTTAAATATTTACAGCATGATTTTATGTTTTCTATCTTTTATGGTGTTTGTTTTCTGTAATAATATCATTATATGTGTTTTTTATGTTACAGGTGTTGTCTAACGTTGTAAAGCGCTTAGAGCTTCTCAAGATTAGGCGCCATACAAAGTCCTCATTATTATTATTATTAGTAGTAGTAGTATAGCCGTGCTCGACAGTGCGGCAGTTATACTCGTAAATGGTCAGATGGTCGCACACGATGATAAAATAATAAGTAAGTAAGCGGCATTTTCAATCTGATTTCGTATCGTTCAGCCGCACACTATCGTTTTGTTAATTGGTATAGTTATCTGATTTGACTGCACCTTCGTCGTGCAGTATCGTGTATATTTAGTACCTTCTATCACTGTCAACAATATACGGTGTACTTCTGTGTTGCAAGCTTTCAGTGCACCTGCACTTGTGTATCTCTTGTTCGCAGCTTCTGCCACAGTCATCGCCAGTGTTTTGGAAGTGCACCTTATATATAATTTATGGTGCAGATTACAAAAGCCTATTCCATTCTCTTGAGATAAGGCATTCTATTTGAAGTCACATAAAAGACATGCCCTCATCTATGTCAGCTTTAGAGTGCCATGATTAGAATATCCCAACTTAACAAAATCATTCAATTTTTCCTTTGCAATTTTATTAACACCTGCATTATGTTATTTTGAATTATACTTAAATATATTAATTTACAAAATTGAATCATATCTATATGTATTAGCAATTGATAGCCGTCATAACAAACCTATTCTTGAGTTGACAGTTTCTGTTTTCGTCTTCCTTCTCTTATGACAGGAAGTAGTGGACCCACTGACAAGGGATTTTCATGTCGAAGGTTCTCACCTTCCATGTCCAACTCGAATGACTCGCGGTACTAATCACATGGCAATACCGGAACCAGTCCAGCCATAGGTGAACGTCAAATATAGCATATAAGGTTTGAAAGACAGTGTTTGTTTGATTAGTGAAATCACAATTTTTATTTAAAAAATAACCTTTGTGAGGTTATACACTTCGTAATTAAAAATTAATATTTTAGACATTGTTTAACTGAAACAATTGCAGTCCTTTTCTAGACTTGAATTTTGGAACTCATTACTGAAATTAGCACCTGATTGGTTTGGTGCGGAAATGAAAACACGTGTAAAATCAAATGTATATAAAATAAAATTAGATCAGGATTATTTAGACATTTAAAGTTAATGAATATTTAATATGATGGTATTTGCATAGGTTTACTATGGGAGTTTAATTCATATCTTGTTTGTGGCAGCAGCCACATCCACAAACGCAGGCGCACGTACATATAAATGAGAGAGAGAGAGAGAGAGAGAGAGAGAGAGACTATTAACTACACATACGACTTTACAGTTTCTTGATATGAAGTTGTCGCATTGCCGATAACAGATTTGTCAGCAATCTCTGAAATAAAAGTGATAATTGTTCGCATATTGACCGACTTGTTGAAGTTTGTTGTTCAGAATTTAGCAAGAAGTACACAGGTTATAAAACAATAATGGATCTGATGAATATTTAAAGGTTATTATCAGTTTCGTCACCACAAATGTCCTAATTAATGACTATGTGAATGTATGGAGGGTCATACTAACTTATACCCCTGTGCACCAATCATTTTGATTTAGCAACCGCAAGTGTCAGATGTTCTTGTTTGAAATATGACAGGAAATGGTGCATTTAATTTATATTTGTTTTATCTTGGTATGTGAACAATCCATCAAAGTCAAGTGCGTGTATTTCTAACAATTAAGAGATGCCCGATTTAGAGCTAATAATGAGATTTTGCGACGTCTGACAAAATTTACAGACATGCCGACAAATTATTGTCTATATTAGAGAAAAAGGCGGAAGATTTTCCATTATATAATCACAGAATGTTCATTTATATTTTTCGATTCATAGTTAACAGCTTATAATTTGTCATTGATTTAGTGGTACCAAAACTCAAACTGAGTTTTGACGTGCATTTTTCAATGCGAATGCCTGCAAGGTGGGTGGTACTGGAATAATAATGATAATACTGTTGGTGATACATTAGAAGCTTTAGATTTACTTTAACCGGGTGTAGTGTCGGGTATAATGTACCGTGCTGGGTACAATGCACAGTGCCGGATACAATTTACACTATGTGTTACAATGCACGGTGTCAGGTACAATGTACAGGGGTGGGGTACATTGTACAGTGAACGGCATGTGCAAACAACTCACATTAATCAAGTGTGTTAAATAAATTTTTCGTCCCCTAGCGTCTCAAGTGTATGCGTCTAAACGGTATGCATGGCATAGTAAACGGTATGCATGGCATAGTAAATGGTATGCGTGGCATAGTAACCGTCATCACATACGTTCATCGATGTAGAAACTAGTATTTTGATTGCTTATTAGAATCAGCGAATCGAACTACTTCATTTCACCTTGACTCTTGAAATATGCAGTAAAAATGAAGCGGTATTTGTAGCAAGTGCCCTCATGCGAGTGAAAGAGCTAGCAAGCAAATTAATTATCGAATGAGAGAGCTCGTAACTTCTGTTTGGGTTTCAATATGTGGCATCCATTCTACGATGGCCGGTCATAGGCCAGTTTGACCGATTTGGCCCGGGCCCGGCGCTCACAGGGGCCCATGCACGTTTGTAATTTAAAAAATAGATATCTTTAGAAAGTAATTTGAAAGCGATGGAATAACATTTTAAGTTCAATATAATATATATCTTGTTTAAAAGTTTATTTCCAAATGCCGTGCTCACAGGGGGCTCCGCGAGTAAATCCTGATCCAAATCGGACACCGCGTTTGCTAAGGCCGTTACTGCATGATACCCGGATGCCTTGACTCAAACGATCACGTTTGTACCATCGCCGCTAAAGGGGGCGCTCTAAAGATATTTTGTACTGCTGAAAGAGTGATATGTATAAGGTGACGTTGCAACATGCACAATGGAGAGAATGTTAGTATATCTCTATGTGACTTTTATGTACTGTGGCTGAATTTTCTTTGGATATTATACTTGTGGAAATTGTACGTGATCTAAGCACATGGCTAACCAAAATGGGCGCTCTAATATACTCGAATTTTCTTTGGATATTATACTTGTGGAAATTGTACGTGATCTGTGCACATGGCTAACCAAAATGTGCGCTCTAATATACTCAACTTTTCTTTGGATATTATACTTGTGGAAATTCTACGTGATCTAAGCACATGGCTAACCAAAATGGGCTATCTAATATACTCGAATAATTAACTTGAACTAACCTAAAACGCACTATCTTTAGCAGTTATTAAAATAGGATAAACGATTTTTGCCAGACTAGGCAATACTCGCTTCTGAAAGTGCAATTAATGAATTGCACAATATATAAGAAGAGAGAAAATATTTGGCTCTTTTATAAATTACTTTTGAAGTCCATGACGTCAAAATGACCACGTGGAGCCAGTAGTTTCCAGATAGGCACATATTTGAATTGGGGGCAGTGCTGTATACTCTATATCGCAAAATACAACCATAAATCGTACACCATAACAAAGGAAACTAATTTTTAAACACAATTTTAAGATATACAAAGACTTGATTTTAAATAGCCAGGATAAACAGTTATGAAAACCCGTGAAATTATATTTCTTTAAAAATCTAAATCTAAGATTGGCCACAACAGTCCAATCGCTTGCCACACTTAAATGTTCACTGTGTGGGACAGATACAAATAAATAGACTGCATGATTAACATCTCTATCAACATACTCCTTTAACATTTTTTTTATGGCAAAGTTGTTTTTCTTTTCACCTCTCATGAGTGTGTGTGTGTGTTATCTGGATTTTTAACGTAGCTTTAACAATTTTTCAGTCATATCGATACGATGTCTGCAGTGTGGCAGTTTATAGCGATGTCTAGCACTGGGGCATCATGCCGCAGACACGTATCATGATGTCCCACCCAGTCACATTATCCCGACACCAGGCCGAACAGTCCTAACACAAACCTCTTAATGCTGAGCGCCATGCGAGGTAGCTGTTTAGTACCATTTTTGTAAGTCCTTGGTATGACTCGGCCGGGGTTCGAACCCACGACCTCCCGCTTTCGAGGCGGACGCTCTAACCACTAGGCCACCGGAGCGGTCCTCTCTCATGAGTATTAATACTATAATTTAAATCACTTACTTTCTTTTCAATTGTGTAAGGATCATAGTGCGTTGCCTGAAGAGAATTTTGAAGTAAGGGTTTCAGAGAAGATTTTTTTAAGTGGAAATGATTAACAATCCCGACACACACACACACACACACACACACACACACACACACTCTTATGAATGTCAACAAAAGTTTGGTCTTAATATTTTTCCTTTTATTCTGAAGTAAATTATTGATTTTTAATTTAAATATAATTGATTATATTATATTTCTTTAAAAATTGCAACCATTATCATTAATAGTTTTCATTAGTGTATTTTTTTTATCTACTTTTAAAATAACGTTATATCATCCATATTAACATAAAAATGAGGGATTGGAGATTTCACTAACTCGTAATTTACATGATTATTACACCACCTGGATTAAATTGTTTTTCTTTTGATAGTAATTGTAATAGGTAATAGAACACTTCACATAAAATAATAGCAATTATTATATGCTCATTTTTTTCTCCGTTAACTTTACATTGTCAGAATCGTTTAGTATTTTATGATATTGCACTCGCGCTCATAATTCATATTGCATTCATAATGGAACGACTTTCTATTATAAACAAACAATGGAACGCATACGCCAGCACTTTTTATTCATTGTATTTGTCTGTGGATGAAGTAAGCCAGCTGTTTGAGCCATTTGAGAGTAGAGATACCAAAGCTGACAATGTGGATGAATTTATGGACTCACAAAAGAAACGTTCAAGAAAGCAGACGACTGAAAGTGATATCAGAAATGTGCAGCGATGGCTGTATGATAATTACTTTGTAAACAAACCATGTACACTCACGTAGTAGACACTTTACTTTTTGGTTGGTTAAATTTGTTTCTGAATGAACTAAAGCAGATGTTTCGTGGACTGTTACATACCAGCTGCTTTGCTACATTCCGTGTTGACTTTTTTAATACAATGTTTCGGATTTAGGCGGGCGACAGACGCCAGATTTTATAAACTTGCTGGGTCCCTACAAATAACATGCAAGTGCCAAAGCATAAACTGTCTTCTTTAGCTGGTAATAAGAATGGCAAAAATATAATTACAGTTTTACATACTGAATTTCTTCAAGACGTACTTTCTTGGTTCTGCAAATCCGAATTACATGAGCCATGTCATGGATTCTCAAGCTTGATTAAACATTTCAAAATTGTAATGTAATTTCGACTATAATTTAAGTACAATTACATCCTCCTTACTGCACTCAAAATGAAATAAGCATTATATTCCATAGCGTCCTTTTGACAATTGCAACTGAAAGACTTCTTATTTTCCCCATATTATGACTTCAAACATTCAATGACAGAACAGAAACACAATTACAGATGTCAACACGCTGCTCCGTCGCCGCTGAAATTCGGTGTACTTCATGTAGAATTGGCACGGAAAAATCCAGTCCATAATCACTAAATTTGGTACAATCGACAACAATATTAAAATCTATTCATTCCAGATCAACGACTTTTTCTTTCGAAAGTTATGTTTAGCGCGTGACTAAGTTCATATTTATCTGGTCCGAATTAATTATGTGTGCATTCATAATGTTGTTGTTGTGTAATAATGAATATGCGCTTGTGTATTTTGCTTGGAATACGCCACACATTCGGTCACTTTGTTCCGTGTAGTGTATTTTTGTTTACATAACTAAGCCTTAACTAGAATAAGAAAATGAACATATAATAGAAAGGTTACTAAATTTGTATCGGCAAATATGAACTCCCAAGGTCGTGCAGTATTTCCATCCGAAAAACATGTTCATATTTTCTCATACAAATACAGTAACCCAATAAACATAAACTAATGTATTTATTTTAACTGTTTATGTAATATTAGACAAATATGTCTTTTGCTTTGTAAGTTTATGTAAACCTGGAATACTTAGAAGGATCAGTTTCACATCTAATTTGCTGCAAATAAAAGCGCTTTAAGGATTTTACATAAAAGATTACTTCACATGTATAGTTGGTTGCACTTGATTATACATGTTTTTTAACTAATGGTTTTGCTGGATAAATAGAGAAGCAATTACTGCAAATTCTCATTTAAGTAACATCTCTTATTAGCAGTTGGTAGATAGTATACCCTACTGAGATGAAAAGGGAGATTTTTTTTCAAAGAATAATATTTTTGTCAAATACAATATTCAAAGTCACTTTTTTCACTCTTAACTATACACATCTCTTAGTTCTAGTTAGATTTTAGTTCCTCGACTCGAGGTGCTATTTCTTTGCTCACAATGCTAATTCCTTTACAATTACAGCGCAATAGTTTTGACAAAGTTAGGCTAAATTGCTTTCTTCACGTATAGTACTGTGAGTCCCAAGCAAGATCTAAGCATAAAACTTACATGGCCGAAGTCTGGGACAATAGTCGCTCATTCTCATTTTGCCTTCTCATGCAATTTTTGCATTTTGAATTTGATCAATAAACTATTTGCTGAAATTCTGAACATGCAATTGCACCAACACTTGACTAGTGTTATCATGCACCAGAAAGAACCAGTAGTTATTTACCATAATAAGTAATAAAATAAATTTATCTTTGCCTAATAATCTCCAGAAACAACCAGTATTTATTTACCATAATAAGTAATAAAATAAATGTATCCTTGCCTAATAGTCACCAGAAAGAACCAGTAGTTATTTACCATAATACGTAATAAATAAATGTATCTTTGCCTAATAGTCTCCAGAAAAAACCCAGTAGTGATTTACCATAATAAATAATAAAATAAATGTATCTTCGCCTAATAATCAAGAGAAAGAATCAGTAGTTATTTACCATAATAAGTAATAAAATTAATGTATCTTTGCCTAATAATCACCAGAAAGAACGAGTACTTATTTACCAAAATAAGTTATTTCAATAATAAGCTCCAGAAAAGAACCAGTAGTTATTTACCATAATAAGAAATAAATAAATTTATCTTTGCCTAATAATCTCCAGAAAGAACCAGTAGTTATTTACTATAATAAGTAATAATTTAAATGTATCTTTGCCTAATAATCACCAGAAAGGATCAGTAGTTATTTACTATAATAAGTAATAAAATAAATGTATCTTTGCCTAATAATCACCAGAAAGAACGAGCAGTTATTTACCATAATAAGTAATAAAATAAATGTATCTTTGCCTAATAATCACCAGAAAGAACCAGTAGCTATTTACCATAATACGTAATAAATAAATGTATCTTTGCCTAATAGTCTCCAGAAAAAAAACAGTAGTTATTTACCATAATAAGTAATAAAAAAAATGTACCTTTGCCTTATAATCACCAGAAAGAACCAGTAGTTATTAACCATAATAAGTAAAAAATTAAATGTATCATTCCCTAATAATCACCAGAAAGAATCAGTAGTTATTTACCATAATAAGTAATAAAATTAATGTATCTTTGCGAAATAATCAACAGAAAGAACGAGTACTTATTTACCAAAATAAGTTATTTGAATAACAATCTCCAGAAAGAACCAATAGTTATTTACCATAATAAGTAATAAATAAATTTATCTTTGCCTAATAATCTCCAGAAAGAACGAGTAGTTACTTACCATAATAAGTAATAATTTAAACGTATCTTTGCCTAAAAATCACCAGAAAGAACCAATAGATATTTACCATAATAAGTAATAAAATAAATGTATCTTTGCCTAAAAATCACCAGAAAGAACCAGTAGTTATTTACCATAATAAGTAATAAAATAAATGTATCTTTCCCTAATAATCACCAGAAAGAATCAGTAGTTATGTACCATAATATGCAATAAAATAATGTATCTTTGCCTAATAATCACCAGAAAGAATCAGTAGTTATTAACCATAATAAGTAAAAAACTAAATGTATCATTCCCTAATAATCACCAGAAAGAACCAGTAGTTATGTAACATAATAAGCAATAAAATAAATGTACCTTTGCCTTATAATCACCAGAAAGAACCAGTAGTTATCTACCATAATAAGCAAAAAAATAAATGTATCTTTCCCTAGTAATCACCAGAAAGAACCAGTAGTTATGTACCATAATAAGCAATAAAATAAATGTATCTTTCCCTAATAATCACCAGAAAGAACCAGTGGTTATTTACCATACTATGTAATAAATAAATGTACTTTTGCCTAATAATCACCAAAAGAACCAGTAGCTATTTACTATAATGGTAATAAAATAAATGTACCTTTGCCTCATAATCACCAGAAAGAACCAGTACCTATGAACCATAATAAGCAATAAAATAAATGTATCTTTGCCTAATAATCACCAGAAAAAACCAGTAGTTATGTACCATAATAAGCAATAAAATGAATGTATCTTTGCCTTATAATCACCAGAAAAAACAGTAGTTATATACCATAATAAGTAATAAAATAAATTTATCTTTCCCTAATAATATCTAGAAAGAACGAGTAGCTATTTACCATAATTAGCAATAAATGTATCTTTGCCTAATAATCACCAGAAAGAACCAGTAGTTATTTACAATAATAAGCCATAAATGTATCTTTGCCTAATAATCATCAGAAAGAACCAGTAGTTATGTATCATAATAAGCAACAAAAAAAGTATCTTTGCCTAATAATCACCAGAAAGAACCAGTAGTTATGTACCATAATAAGCAATAAAATAAATGTATCTTTGCCTAATAATCACTAGAAAGAACCAGTGGTTATTTACCATGGCAAGTAATAAATAAATTTATTTTTGCCTAATAATCACCAGAAAGAACCAATAGTTATTTACCATAATAAGGAATAAAATAAATGTATCTTTACCTGATAATCACCAGAAAGGAACAGTAGTTATTTCCTATAATAAGCAATAAACGTATCTTTCCCTAATTATCACCAGAAAGAAACGGTAGTTATTTACCATAATAAGCAATAAATGTATCTTTGCCTAATAATCACCAGAAAGAACCAGTAGTTATTTACCATAATAAGCAATAAATGTATCTTTGCCTAATGATCACCAGAAAGAACCAGTAGTTATTTACCATAATAAGCAATAAATTCATCTTTGCCTAATAATCACCAGAAAGAACCAGTAGTTATGTACCATGATAAGCAATAAAATAAATGTATCTTTACCTTATAATCACCAGAAAGAACCAGTAGTCATTTACCATAACAAGCAATAAAATAAATGTATCTTTGCTTGTTAATCACCAGAAAGAACCAGTAGTTATGTACCATAATAAGCAACCAAATAAATGTATCTTTGCCTAATAATCACCAGAAAGAACCAGTAGTTATTTACCAGAATATGTAATAAATAAATGTATCTTTGCCTAATAGTCTCCAGAAAAAAACCAGTAGTTATTTACCATAATAAGTAATAAAATAAATGTATCTTCGCCTAATAATCATCAGAAAGAATCAGTAGTTATTCACCATGATAAGTAATAAAAGAAATGTATATTTGCCTAATAATGACCAGAAAGAACCAGTAGTTATGTACCATAATAAGTAATAAATAAATTTATCTTTGCTAATAATTTCCAGAAAGGATCAGTAGTTATTTACTATAATAAGCAATAAATGTATCTTTCCCTAATAATCACCAGAAAGAACCAGTAGTTATTTACCATAATAAGCAATAAATGTATCTTTGCCTAATAATCACCAGAAAGAACGAGTACTTATTTACCAAAATAAGTTATTTGAATAATAATCTGCATACAAAACCAGTAGTTATTTACCATAATAAGTAATAAAATAAATTTATCTTTGCTAATAATTTCCAGAAAGAACCAGTAGTTATTTACTATAATAAGTAATAAAATAAATGTATCTTTGCCTAATAATCTCCAGAAAGAACCTGTAGTTATTTACCATAATAAATAAGAAATAAAAGTATCTTTGCCTAATAATCACCAGATAGAACCAGAAGTTATTTACCATAATAAGGAATAAAATAAATGTATATTTGCCTAATAATCGCCAGAAAGAACAAGTAGTTATTTACCATAATAAGTAAAAAAAATAAATGTATCTTTGCCTAATAATCTCCAGAAAGAACCAGTATTTATGTACCATAATAAGTAATGAAATAAATTTATCTTTGCCTAATAATCACCAGAAAGAACCAGTAGTTATTTACTATAATAAGTTAAAAAATAAATATATCTTTGCTTAATAATCACCAGAAAGAACCAGTAGTTTTTTACTATAATAAGCAATAAAATAAATGTATCTTTGCCTTATAGTCAACGGAAAGAAGCAGTAATTATTTGCCATAATAAGCAATAAAATAAATGTATCTTTGCCTAATAATCACCAGAAAGAACCAGTAGTTATGTACCATAATAAGTAATAAATAAATTTATCTTTGCTAATAATTTCCAGAAAAAACTAGTAGTTATTTATCATGATAAGTAATAAAATAAATGTATATTTGCCTAATAATCGTCAGAAAGAACCAGTAGTTATGTATCATAATAAGTAATAAAATAAATTTATCTTTGCTAATAATTTCCAGAAAAAACTAGTAGTTATTTATCATGATAAGTAATAAAATAAATGTATCTTTGCCTAAAAATCACCAGAAAGAACCAGTAGTTATTTACCATAATAAGTAATAAAATAAATGTATCTTTCCCTAATAATCACCAGAAAGAATCAGTAGTTATGTACCATAATATGCAATAAAATAATGTATCTTTGCCTAATAATCACCAGAAAGAATCAGTAGTTATTAACCATAATAAGTAAAAAACTAAATGTATCATTCCCTAATAATCACCAGAAAGAACCAGTAGTTATGTAACATAATAAGCAATAAAATAAATGTACCTTTGCCTTATAATCACCAGAAAGAACCAGTAGTTATCTACCATAATAAGCAAAAAAATAAATGTATCTTTCCCTAGTAATCACCAGAAAGAACCAGTAGTTATGTACCATAATAAGCAATAAAATAAATGTATCTTTCCCTAATAATCACCAGAAAGAACCAGTGGTTATTTACCATACTATGTAATAAATAAATGTACTTTTGCCTAATAATCACCAAAAGAACCAGTAGCTATTTACTATAATGGTAATAAAATAAATGTACCTTTGCCTCATAATCACCAGAAAGAACCAGTACCTATGAACCATAATAAGCAATAAAATAAATGTATCTTTGCCTAATAATCACCAGAAAAAACCAGTAGTTATGTACCATAATAAGCAATAAAATGAATGTATCTTTGCCTTATAATCACCAGAAAAAACAGTAGTTATATACCATAATAAGTAATAAAATAAATTTATCTTTCCCTAATAATATCTAGAAAGAACGAGTAGCTATTTACCATAATTAGCAATAAATGTATCTTTGCCTAATAATCACCAGAAAGAACCAGTAGTTATTTACAATAATAAGCCATAAATGTATCTTTGCCTAATAATCATCAGAAAGAACCAGTAGTTATGTATCATAATAAGCAACAAAAAAAGTATCTTTGCCTAATAATCACCAGAAAGAACCAGTAGTTATGTACCATAATAAGCAATAAAATAAATGTATCTTTGCCTAATAATCACTAGAAAGAACCAGTGGTTATTTACCATGGCAAGTAATAAATAAATTTATTTTTGCCTAATAATCACCAGAAAGAACCAATAGTTATTTACCATAATAAGGAATAAAATAAATGTATCTTTACCTGATAATCACCAGAAAGGAACAGTAGTTATTTCCTATAATAAGCAATAAACGTATCTTTCCCTAATTATCACCAGAAAGAAACGGTAGTTATTTACCATAATAAGCAATAAATGTATCTTTGCCTAATAATCACCAGAAAGAACCAGTAGTTATTTACCATAATAAGCAATAAATGTATCTTTGCCTAATGATCACCAGAAAGAACCAGTAGTTATTTACCATAATAAGCAATAAATTCATCTTTGCCTAATAATCACCAGAAAGAACCAGTAGTTATGTACCATGATAAGCAATAAAATAAATGTATCTTTACCTTATAATCACCAGAAAGAACCAGTAGTCATTTACCATAACAAGCAATAAAATAAATGTATCTTTGCTTGTTAATCACCAGAAAGAACCAGTAGTTATGTACCATAATAAGCAACCAAATAAATGTATCTTTGCCTAATAATCACCAGAAAGAACCAGTAGTTATTTACCAGAATATGTA
Source organism: Sinohyriopsis cumingii (assembly GCA_028554795.2). NCBI lineage: Eukaryota > Metazoa > Mollusca > Bivalvia > Unionida > Unionidae > Sinohyriopsis > Sinohyriopsis cumingii. The sequence continues at coordinate 151,559,854 of CM068829.1, read as the reverse complement.
ATAAATAAATGTATCTTTGCCTAATAGTCTCCAGAAAAAAACCAGTAGTTATTTACCATAATAAGTAATAAAATAAATGTATCTTCGCCTAATAATCATCAGAAAGAATCAGTAGTTATTCACCATGATAAGTAATAAAAGAAATGTATATTTGCCTAATAATGACCAGAAAGAACCAGTAGTTATGTACCATAATAAGTAATAAATAAATTTATCTTTGCTAATAATTTCCAGAAAGGATCAGTAGTTATTTACTATAATAAGCAATAAATGTATCTTTCCCTAATAATCACCAGAAAGAACCAGTAGTTATTTACCATAATAAGCAATAAATGTATCTTTGCCTAATAATCACCAGAAAGAACGAGTACTTATTTACCAAAATAAGTTATTTGAATAATAATCTGCATACAAAACCAGTAGTTATTTACCATAATAAGTAATAAAATAAATTTATCTTTGCTAATAATTTCCAGAAAGAACCAGTAGTTATTTACTATAATAAGTAATAAAATAAATGTATCTTTGCCTAATAATCTCCAGAAAGAACCTGTAGTTATTTACCATAATAAATAAGAAATAAAAGTATCTTTGCCTAATAATCACCAGATAGAACCAGAAGTTATTTACCATAATAAGGAATAAAATAAATGTATATTTGCCTAATAATCGCCAGAAAGAACAAGTAGTTATTTACCATAATAAGTAAAAAAAATAAATGTATCTTTGCCTAATAATCTCCAGAAAGAACCAGTATTTATGTACCATAATAAGTAATGAAATAAATTTATCTTTGCCTAATAATCACCAGAAAGAACCAGTAGTTATTTACTATAATAAGTTAAAAAATAAATATATCTTTGCTTAATAATCACCAGAAAGAACCAGTAGTTTTTTACTATAATAAGCAATAAAATAAATGTATCTTTGCCTTATAGTCAACGGAAAGAAGCAGTAATTATTTGCCATAATAAGCAATAAAATAAATGTATCTTTGCCTAATAATCACCAGAAAGAACCAGTAGTTATGTACCATAATAAGTAATAAATAAATTTATCTTTGCTAATAATTTCCAGAAAAAACTAGTAGTTATTTATCATGATAAGTAATAAAATAAATGTATATTTGCCTAATAATCGTCAGAAAGAACCAGTAGTTATGTATCATAATAAGTAATAAAATAAATTTATCTTTGCTAATAATTTCCAGAAAGAACCAGTAGTTATTTATCATAATAAGTAATAAAATAGATTTATCTTTGCTAATAATTTCCAGAAAGAACTAGTAGTTATTTACCATAATAAGCAATAAAATAAATGTATCTTTGCCTTATAGTCAACGGAAAGAAGCAGTAATTATTTGCCATAATAAGCAATAAAATAAATGTATCTTTGCCTAATAATCACCAGAAAGAACCAGTAGTTATGTACCATAATAAGTAATAAATAAATTTATCTTTGCTAATAATTTCCAGAAAAAACTAGTAGTTATTTATCATGATAAGTAATAAAATAAATGTATATTTGCCTAATAATCGTCAGAAAGAACCAGTAGTTATGTATCATAATAAGTAATAAAATAAATTTATCTTTGCTAATAATTTCCAGAAAGAACCAGTAGTTATTTATCATAATAAGTAATAAAATAGATTTATCTTTGCTAATAATTTCCAGAAAGAACTAGTAGTTATTTACCATAATAAGTAATAAAATAAAAGTATCTTTGCCTAATAATCACCAGAAAGAACCAGTAGTTATTTACTATAATAAGTAATAAAATAAATGTATCTTTGCCTAATAATCTCCAGAGAGAACCAGTAGTTATTTACCATAATACGTAATAAATAAATGTATCTTTGCCTAATAATCACCAGAAAGAACCAGTAGTTATTTACCATAATAAGTAATAAAATAAATGTGTCTTTGCCTAATAATCATCAGAAAGAACCAGTAGTTATTTACCATAATAAGCAAGAAAATAAATGTATCTTTTTCCTAATAATTTCCAGAAAGAACCAGTAGTTATTTATCATAATTAGTAATAAAATAAATGTATCTTTGGCTAATAATATCCAGAAAGAACCAGTAGTTATTTACTGTAATAAGTAATAAAATAACTTTTCTTTGCATGTGAGATCTTCAGCACCTAACAAATACTTCGCTAAGTTAACAATTCCTTTCAATGCATACGGTCCAGATTATTTTATTTATCGACTCATGAGACTGTAAGAAGACAATAATGTATTTGAAATTTGTTAAGAATTAAACCTTTAAATTATAGGTATGCCTTATAATCATCAGAAAGAACCAGTAGTTATGTACCATGATAAGTAATACAATAAATGTATCTTTGCCTAATAATCACCAGAAAGAACCAGTAGTTATGTACCATAATAAGCAATAAAATAAATGTATCTTTGCCTAATAATCACCAGAAAGAACCAGTGGTTATTTACCATAATAAGTAATAAATAAATTTATCTTTGCCTAATAATCTCCAGAAAGAACCAGTAGTTACTTACCATAATAAGTAATAATTTAAACGTATCTTTGCCTAATAATCACCATAAAGAACCAATAGTTATTTACCATAATAAGTAATAAAATAAATTTATCTTTGCCTAATAATCACCAGAAAGAACCAGTAGTTATTTACTATAACTAAAATAAAATAAATGTACCTTTGCCTAATAATCACCAGAAAGAACCAGTAGTTGTGTACCATAATAAGCAATAAAATAAATGTATCTTTACCTAATAATCACCAGAAAGGATCAGTAGTTATTTACTATAATAGGCAATAAATGTATCTTTCCCTAATAATCACCAGAAAGAACCAGTAGTTATTTACCATAATAAGCAATAAAATAAATGTATCTTTCCCTAATAATCACCAGAAAGAACCAGTAGTTATTTACCATAATAAGCAATAAATGTATCTTTGCCTAATAATCACCAGAAAGAACCAGTAGTTATTTACCATAATAAGCAATAAATGTATCTTTGCCTAATGATCACCAGAAAGAACCAGTAGTTACTTACCATAATAAGCAATAAATTTATCTTTGCCTAATAATTACCAGAAAGAACCAGTAGTTATGTATCATAATAAGCAATAAAATAAATGCATCTTTGCCTAATAATCACCAGAAAGGACCAGTAGTTATGTACCATAATAAGCAATAAAATAAATGTATCTTTACCTTATAATCACCAAAAAAACCAGTAGTTATTTACCATAATAAGCAATAAAATAAATGTATCTTTGCCTAATAATCACCAGAAAGAACCAGTAGTTATTTACCATAATATGTAATAAATAAATGTATCTTTGCATAATAGTCTCCAGAAAAAACCCAGTAGTTATTTACCATAATAAGTAATAAAATAAACGTATCTTCGCCTAATAATCACCAGAAAGAATCAGTAGTTATTTACCAGAATAAGTAATAAAATTAATGTATCTTTACCTAATAATCACCAGAAAGAACGAGTACTTATTTACCAAAATAAGTTATTTAAATAATAATCTCCAGGAAAAATCAGTAGTTGTTTACCATAAAAGTAATAAAATAAATTTATATTTGCGTGATAATCACCAGAAAGAACCAGTAGTTATGTACCATAATAAGTAATAAATAAAAGTATCTTTGCCTAATAATCACCAGATAGAATTAGTAGTTATTTACTATAATAAGCAACAAAATAAATGTATCTTTGCCTTATAATCACCGGAATGAAGCAGTAGTTATTTACGATAATAAGCAATAAAATAAATGTATATTTGTCTAATAATCACCAGAAAGAACCAGTAGTTATTTACCATAATAAGTAATAAAATAAATGTATCTTTCCCTAATAATCACCAGAAAGAACCAGTAGTTATTTACTATAATAAGCAATAAAATAAATGTATCTTTGCCTTATAATCACCGGAATGAAGCAGTAGTTATTTACGATAATAAGCAATAAAATAAATGTATTTTTGCCTAATAATCACCAGAAAAAACCAGTAGTTATTTACCATAATAAGCAATAAATATATCTTTGCCTAATAATCACCAGAAAGAACCAGTAGTTATTTACCATAATAAGCAATAAATATATCTTTGCCTAATAATCACCAGAAAGAACCAGTAGTTATTTACTATAATAAGCAATAAAATAAATGTATTTTAGCCTAATAATCACCAGAAAGAACCAGTAGTTATGTACCATAATAAGTAATAAATAAATTTATCTTTGCTAATAATTTCCAGAAAGAACCAGTAGTTATTTATCATAATAAGTAATAAAATAAATGTATCTTTGCCTAATAATCACCAGAAAGAACCAGTAGTTATTTAGCATGATAAGTAATAAAATAAGTTTATCTTTGCTAATAATTTCCAGAAAGAACCAGTAGTTATTTACCATAATAAGTAATAAAATAAAAGTATCTTTGCCTAATAATCTCCAGAGAGAACCAGTAGTTATTTAGCATGATAAGTAATAAAATAAATTTATCTTTGCTAATAATTTCCAGAAAGAACCAGTAGTTATTTACCATAATAAGTAATAAAATAAAAGTATCTTTGCCTAATAATCTCCAGAGAGAACCAGTAGTTATTTACCATAATACGTAATAAATAAATGTATCTTTGCCTAATAATCACCAGAAAGAACCAGTAGTTATTTACCATAATAAGTAATAAAATAAATGTATCTTTGTCTAATAATTTCCAGAAAGAACCAGTAGTTATTTACTGTAATAAGTAATGAAATAACTTATCTTTGCATGTGAGATCTTTAGCACCTAACAAATACTTCGCTAAGTTAACAATTCCTTTCAATGCATACGGTATTTTATTTATCGACTCATGAGACTGTAAGAAGACAATAATGTAGTTGAAATTTGTTAACAATTAAACATTTAAATTCTGGGTATTCCTAAATTTCAGAATTTAAATTTTCTCCATTTGACAGAAAACATCAAAAACATAAGTGCAGTTCAGTCAAATCAATCAAATGGAGGGCGTTGTTACTGGTGTCAGTTGACTTTCCTGAGTGGGGAAGCCCAAACCAATCTTTCGTAAATTCTTTTAAAATACTTTCTGACATATTATCAAGTGCGAATTGAAACCCATTACATATTTGCTAGATTTGGAGCTGACTGTGTTAATAAAAAACAGAAGTAAAAACAGAGAAAGGCAAGAATTTATCTAAATATATGTGATGCACGTAAGTCGTTGGTGCCAACTTTCAATGTTTGCCTCTGTTGTAAAGATAACGCATTCCTGAATTGATTATTCAGGCGAGGGAAGCATAAAAACACTATGATGTTTAAGCTATACGAGTAGCCTCCCCTATATCGCTCATGTTCTACTGCTACCGTATTTACAATTACAATACATAGAATTAAATGTCCGTATTGCATTAAGTTCATTATATATATCATGCATGGGATATGTTTTATATAATATCAACAGCTGAATGGAAAGGAGACCCTCGGTAGAACAGCTGGTCGAGCGTTGGAACTGTAATCCAAGGGTTGCGGGAGCGATAACCGTTCAAGTCAGCACAGGTTGGCTGCCTCGGTGTGTCCTTGGGAAGGCACTGAGCTTCCATTTACTAGGCATAATATAGCCAATAATTCGTGATAAGAGCCGTTACAACCAGCAAGAAACAAAAGAAATTATTTGCTATGCAATGAAGCTATTGAAACTACGGTATCATTGCCATTTTTATCACTTTCGCGGGGGGCCCCGAGTGGCCGAGAGGTCTAAAGCGCTCACCGTTACGGATCACTGCCATCTCACCTCTGCCTGCGTGGGTTCGAGCCTCGGATTCAGCCAATGTAGGTATGTGAGAAAGCATGCCAGTAGCTTCTCGTGGGTCAGTGGTTCTTTCCGGGATATTCCCGGGCTCTTCCTCCACCATTAATACTGGCCGCCATGTATAGCCTATCGTGTGCTGAAAAATGGCGTTAAACCCCACAACAACAACAACAACAAATCACTTTCCTGTCGGACGTGAAATGAGATTGTTAGATACGTGTACTATGCAGTCGAAACTCGTGATTACATTACTTCTCTGCGGAACATAACAAACTGTTCATTAAATAGTATGATTTCTTTGTTACAGTGATATTTCCAGCAATCACTGCGTTATCTTTTTACATTGACTCTATTAAGAAATCACCAAAAAGTCTAAATTATAAATGGCAACACAAAACATAGTTTAATTAAAAGCAAAAATAAGATGAATATTTACTGTGGTTAAATCTGTTAAATTTCATGAAAAGATTTCACTGGAAAAATATTTTTAGGAGCAGTACACATACCAGTCATGAACGCACTTGCAAATGTGTTTTAAATGGATTAGTGTTCAAACAATTCTCTCGTCAGTCGCCTTTCATCATCTCATCGTTTACCATTTTTCTTAGGTCATGCAGTTTTCACTTACGAGACTTTGAAAATGCATTTCAAATGCATTTGCAAACACAAAGGAAGTGACTTCAAAAGAATCGCAATTCTTTTAGCTTATCACTCATCGGTTGTCATCCACTGTTTATCATTTATGGTTCAACGTTTGTTGCTTGCGCAAGTATCGCTTTATATATTTCATTTACCGTTCCTTCTTCGTTCAACTCACCGTGCTTAGCGTTATTCTGCGTTCCTTTTCAATAATTTACCTGTCGTTGAGCATTCCCTTTTCATTTCAAAGGTGCTTCAATGTTTCAAAGTCTGTAACACTGCAATAGACACAAATCGACTTCATAAGGCAACCATCTTTGTGTCTTTATCCTATTCCATTTCCGTTAGTGCATTGTGGCAGTGCATTTAGATAACTAAACGTTTCGAATTACTATATTGTCTTAGGTACGAGTTATACCAAATTTATAAATTAATCCCTGAAAGATAAATAGAATCAAAGCTCAACACGTCCTAGGCAGATGTTTCCTTGTTACAACATATTTTTCTATGTACAGCGCGTGAAGCTGTAATGGCCATTTCGTTGAACTATTTATCCAAAATACATATGAAATTATTTTTAAAAAATATACCAATAATATCTTGTAAAGTAGAGGCACGGTGAGTTAAATGTACTAAAGTCCTAGTAAAAGCACATTAAATCATGAAATAATTAGGTATTAAGTAAAATTAGAGCGTAGGGCAAACTTTGTTTTCAGATTGCAAACTTGACTTTAGAAAGCCCCCCCTCCCCCATGCATATGGTTTTAGGTGAGTGATATTTGAGTTGACCTATTATCAGACTAAATTTGTCAATACCAAGCAGCTTAACTGTTTTAAACATTAAACGTTCCAGCGCAAAACAATAAACGAAAAGCGATTATTTTCAGTAGACTGTAGAAACCGCATCTATGCAAACAAACTTGTGTATACTTTTGTTCGAGAAGTGCATAAAGAATAGTGGAAACACAAAATGGTATTTCTTTGTTTTAAAGTACAAAGTTTGATACAAAGTTAATACAGTTGCTCCAATTGGCCAATCCTATTTATAAACACGAACGTTAGTCATGTTATCAGATCTAACACATAGCATCTCCTTGCAGTCCACTGTTGAACAAAATTGCTCCTATAAGAGTGAGCTTTTCATATGAAACATACGCTGTTTTATGCAATGTATGTCTGATCTGCATTGTTAGTTTGTTTTTTTAAATATTTATTATATACTATGGGTTATGTAAAATTGTATTTTATAGCTGATCTTGTCCTAAATCAAGTTAAATTTCTACCTGACCTGAATCATTGACTTTGGTTTTGTAGACAACATGTTTATCTCAATCTGAGTCCAGAACATTGGAAATTCCCAACGAAAGGCCGGGTCTACCTGATGTTTACCACATTCTATATTATTATTTTAGTAACATACCCTCTAATTATAACTAAGATTTCTTTTATAGAAATGAACTTTTGGCCATCCTCAGGGTTATTCTTTTTTGTCTTAGTTGTTATATAATGTTGTTTACTGGGAAAAAATATTTATTCCCGCGATTACATGTGGGCATAAATCGTTGATATTGTTATATTCAGATTTTGGTTTGGGTGAAATTATTTATTATTCCCTGTAAATATAAAGTGCTCTCTAATATTATTGGAAAGAGACATTAACTGGGAATTATAGTGAATTAAAAGAAGGAAAACGTGGATTATATTTTTGTGATTCAAGAAAAGACTGTTGGTATATCAATGTACATTAGTACATTAGAGGCTACTGGTCGCTAACAGCACTTCAAGACCATCAACGATGGAAATTATTTGGAATAACACTAAAGATTTTTTTTCAGACCTTTGTTAGGACATCCGCTTGTCATTCTAGGATTATTTGGAATTAATTTGCAATCACATAAATTCTTTGATTTACATTTTTACTTTGTATTCTCGGGAAATAAATTATCTGTTGAATTTTACAAAGTCTGTTGGTTCTCACTTTTCTCTATTCATAATTGTACGACCATGGAGTCGTGATATTTATAGTTTTAATAAGAGTAGTAATTTATTAACACAAAAATTATGCCCAATTGCATCAACATTAATGAGTCTATATTATAGTAGATAGGCAGATACCGAAAAACTAAATGTAAAAATGAGCTGGCTGTAAGATGCCAGCTTGACTGAATATAATGCATCGAAAATTTAGCATATTCTTATCAGGGATATTATCTCACTTTGGTCTCACTGGATAGTTTCGTATTTTGACCCCCCCCCCCAATTTTTAAAGTAGAAGGCATGAACATAATAATCACAAGCCTAGCGTGTATAAATTCACACATAAGCTAAATCTATAATGTGGTTTAGATTTTCTTTGAGTTAGGCTTGGAAATAAGTTGGCTTGTTGGTGACTGCCTGTCAGTTAGATGAGCATTGGAGATCAAATGCGTAACTTGGGCTGCAAATGAGCTGCCGACTTGGCTTACGTATTTATGTATGTCTGCTACAGAGGTAAATATCTAAAAATCTAGATGGTTGAGGTGTGATTAAAAGTATGCTAATTTGTTACTAGTGGACTTTATTCATGCATAAGGCACGTACTGATTCTTTTAGTTGCCTTGTCACAGGAAAATATTAAAAATAGCCATTTCTTGTCAAAAATGAATGTAAAATTTAGGGGTTGGTGGCAGTGTTGGTTCAGTATAAAAACCACCAGTTGCATCAGGAATTAACCTGATTACTGCAGTCAAATTCTCACATGTATGCTTTCTACAAAAATCATTAGTTTGATTTTATTTGTAAAATTATTCTCATTTTTCTGTAATTGGTCATTGTTGGATGAAAATTCACCAGATAAACTGTCCAGTGAGACCTTTCGTTTCTACACCAGACTACCTTCCAGATGCGTCGGCTGTTGCCAAAATTGTAAGCTCTCCAGCTGTAAAAGCTATAACAGACCTGTAAGTTGCTTAAGTTCCAATCGATGGTTTTGTACTTTGGACTGGGTCCGATATTTAAAAGAAAAAGATTTTCCCATTTTTTCATCACTGGTTATCCTGGTTTTTTTAAAAATAAAGCTGGTATGTTTTTCATTTATTGCTAAAATAACTTTCAATCCTTTTATTTTGGCACATATCTAACGTGAGCAATTAGGGTTATAGAGAATTCAGCTGGACCTTACTTCAGAGATGCATCTCTCAAAGACTACTAGCTCCGCTTGGCTATGGTTTAGAAGTCTAGTCACTAGAAACTTAAACTAAAAAGTTGTCAGTCGTATACGTATGTCGTATTTCAGATGATAGCTAGTGTAAATACATTTGAAAGTTACCAAGCAACATGTCATAGGAAACATTTAAAAGTGCAAAGGTCACAAAAACAAAGGAGATTCTTCCGTCACAGATCAAGCGGTATACTGGAAGCCATGTGCTGTAGAAAATATTCATGAAAGTTATTGGAACTTTTGTTAAGTTCCTATAAATAAGCCTTTATGTAAATGAGCTTTCTCTGCACAATGGCCAGGTATTTAGGTCCTAATAAGGGTGTTCTAAGACTATTTCAACCTCTTTATACTGACAATCTCTGTTAGATGGACAAAATGTATGGCTTCAGTAATGTCTGTACAGGATAAGTTTCACTTCTCGACACCATCTACTATTTTATATTTGAATTTCGTCCACTGTTGAATTCGAATTACTCTCTCTCTGTGTGTGTGTGTGTGTGCGAAACTAATGGAGATGAGAAGCATGTTTGTGTAATGAGACATATTTATATTATGTTAGGTTAAAACTCCTCAAATCCAAATGTTTACAAATGACTGAAGCAATTGATGACTGTTTGCCAATAACATAACGGAAAATGTGAGTCATAATCAGCGCACAGAAGTAATATCTAACAATGCAAGTACATCAACCCACAATCAGCAAAAGAAATTAAGATATGAAGATAGAGCTAATATAAATATAAATGAAAACATAAATAAAGATCAAATAGGGCACAACAAATCACCAAATGATCAAAGAATGCTTCCGAATGACGAGGAGAGACAAAAAAAGAAAGATACATCGTATAGACATATTGAGACAATTATTATCAGACCCAGTCAAAGGAATATAGAATCAGATGTGTTTGAACCAGTTGTAAGAAACAAAATAAGACGCATTCTGCTATCAAATGTCAAATCGAGAAAAAATATAGATGTAGTAAGGACAGCTATCGCAACTCAGTGCAAGGAGGAAGGTGTGACAGTAACATTCGTCCGCCTCATAAAGGAACGACCCCATTGGGATGGATCAAATATATATACATTTCGACTAAATGTACTGGATAAAGATTTTGAACTGATGATGAATAATGAATCATTTTGGAGTTCTGGAATAAAATGTAGGGAATGTATAACAAACAGAAAATGGAGAGAAGGCTACTCACTTGATGAACCGCATGAGAATTACAAAATATATTCCTAATGAGCATAGCCATATGACTAGTAATTGCTTCTTAATTATAATTATGCTCATTATTTCAACATGGAATGTACGTGGTATAATGTCTAGCACGCAGAAACTAACTGAATTGTTACCAGACACAGATATATTTGTTATCACTGAACATTGGCTTTGTACAAAGAATCTAACGTATTAAGATAAATTACATGATGATTTCAAAGTAGTTGCGCTACCTACTGAAGAGATACAACAATGCTATAGAGGTAGTGACGGGGTTGCCGCATTTTATAGATCATCACTATGCAAAGTAAGCACCTTACAAAATGAGTTCCCAAAATATTATGGCGGTGAAAATCTTAGTGAGAGACTTGGAACCTATAATTTTGATTGCAACCTACTTTCCCTCGACAACTAGAACTGATGATGCATATGACACATTTTGTGAAAATGTTTTTGATGTGTATGATAGGTATTCTGCTGAAAATATATGCATAATTATAGGCGACATGAATGCAGATCTTGTGTGTAAAAATCCATCAAGAAGAGATCTTGCTCTCAAAAAAAAGAATAGAACAGAGAAACATAGTTGCTACGCTGGTGATAAAACCACATGAACATTACATCACGTATGGATCAAAAGACATGTCACGAACGTCCACACTTGATTATATATTAATACCTGAAATAATTAGAGGTGCTGTAAAAAGACACATAGTAAATTACAAAATTGATTTCTCAATATCGGATCACCTACCTATTACAGCGGCACTTGCAAAAGATATATTGAAGGAAAATAAAAAGACATGTGTATCTCCAAGAATGAAATGGAACTTGGCAAATCCATTAGAAATGAGCATGTATAAATCTGATGTTAGTGCATTCTTGAATTTCACCTATGAGTGTAAAAAGGTAGAAGATATAGAGAAGTATAATGAATTGATAACTAAGAGTGTAATAACTGCATCAGACCGATATATTCCAAAGTCAGAATTCAAATCGCACTTGAAACCATATTGGAAGAAAGGTGGGCTTGAAAAATTACATCAGAATATGAGAAAAGCGCGCGGAGAATGGATCAAAGCAGGAAAAAAAAAAGAAGCACAGAGTGTAACATCAAAAGAAGATACAAGGACGTGAAAAGAAAGTTTACAAAGAAACAAAAGCTAGAGAAAAAGGTATATAAAGAGTGCATATTTGAAGAGATAGAAAAGAGTGCAGAAATGGGAATAGACGAATTCTATGCAGTCATACGGGAAAATAGAAAAGATAAATCGGACATTGGTAATATTGCATTTCGAGGAGTAGAATCTAATACTTTGGATGAATGTGTCAATCTATGGAAACTATATTTTTCTGAATTAAGTGGTACAACAGATGAGGAACATAATGATTGTGTCAAAATGAAGAATATATACGAAGAAAGCAAACTAGAGACTGATAACATAAAATATAATAATATTACAGAGGAAGAAGTGTTGCAGCATATCAAGTCTCTAAAAAAAAAATAACCAGGCATTGATTGCGTATCGAATGAGCACTTAAAGTATGGTGGAAAATATTTAATCAGACGTTTAACTGCCCTTTTTAATTACATGATCCAGTATGAGTATTTACCTAATGTATATAGATGTGGGATGATTATACCGATATACAAACAAGATGGTAAAGATAAAAAGGATCCGGTGAATTATCGTGGTATAACATTGACATCTTGTCTGGGAAAATTGTTTAAAAAAATATTGATGACCAGAATTCCAAAGTATTTAGACAAAATAAGGTTTCCACATCCTTATCAATTTGGATTTCGTAAGGAGGCTGGAGCTATCTCCGCTGCATTTACTCTTCAAGAATGTTTGATGTACTTTAATAATCATAACTCTAATGTATATGCTGCTTTCTGGATAACGAAAAGGCATTCGATAGATTGTGGCATTGTGGACTACTAAAAAAACTAAAAATATTAGGAATTAATGCAAAAATATGGAGATTAATCGCCCATTCCTACACACAGTCAAGTGCCTTTGTAGCGTGTAGAGGATGTATATCGAACACATTTCCATTACGGAGTGGCGTTGGTCAAGGGCGTGTAATGTCGGCTTTTTTATTTCTCGTGTACATAAATGACCTATTGAATGAACTAGTAATGACTAATTGCGGGATAACAGTGAATCAGATGAACATACCTGGCATGCTTTTGGCAGACGACACTACTCTACTAAGCTCTACGCTGAATGGATTGCAAATACTCGTGAATACAGCTTATCAGTATGCACAGAAGTGGAAATTGAAATATAACTCTTACAAGAGTAATTGGATGATATTAGTAAAAAAAATGAAGTGTACTCATCAAATGGAATTACTCTGGGATCACAGAATATTCCTAGAGCAAAAAAAATGAAATATGCAGGAGTTACCTTTTCACAATCAATGAAAACTAATGATCGTATAGTCTATTCCTACGATAAAGCTAAACGTGTAACAAACTCACTATACTCAATTGGATTAAATGCAAATAGGATGAATCCTATAGTTTCTGTGAAAGTCTGGGAAAGAGGTATATTGCCGTCTGCTTTGTATGGCTCAGAACTCTGGTTTAATATGTCATATCAGGGCATTGAATCAATGGAGAAAATACAACGATATTTCGCCCAGAGAGTACAAGGTTTCCCTCAAAGATCGCCTATTGGATCTACGACATCATGCTTGGGGATGATATCAATGGAAGCTCGCATAGATAAGCAAAAGCTCGTATTCCTTGGTCGCATGTGTAGAACATCAGCAAACTTAACTGCTAAAAAGGTTTTCCTCTGGGCTGTTGGAAATTTGATTTTTGACCCCCAACATAGCTACAACTCTTTTATATATGATATAAATACTGTACTCAAAAAGTATGATTTAGAAGACTATCTCAACGACTTTATTTTCACTGGAAACTGTCCAAACCAAATAACATAGAAAAACTTAATTGGGACAAGAATACAGATATTTGAGGAGAGAAAACATGAAATGAGTATCAGAAATCCATCAGAGGGATTCGGTAGATTTTTAAAAATTAATCCAGGACTAAAACTGCATCATCTATGGAAAATAGCTTACACTGACTCAAGCAGAAAAATGGAATATGGGACATTAATTCGTATTGGAGGAATGCAAGCAAGACCTGGACTGCGTCCCCTATGTGGCAAAATGAGTTATGACCGTATTTTGCACATTTCGATGAATTGTGCCTTAACCTCAGACGACAGAAACCACTTGATGGAAAGTCTATTTTCGTATATGCCTCCAGTGATTTACCGTGATTTCTGTGATCAGATCGATGATGTTATACTGTTTATACTACTTGGTGGTTTAAATGATATATCAGAACGTTTAGAATTTGAGGCATGGATAAATATGATCAGACTATCTACCAAGTATTTCATTAAGATAAAGGATATTATATATTCGATTCAATAGAGAACTCACTCAGAATATAAGGAAAGAAATACTTGTACTGGATTGCAAAGCGATTAGGAAACTATTTTTGTTGTGAAGATACATTTTCAAATGTTCTATCGTATATATATCTCTATCAAGTTTAGTAATGATTTTAATTTATTTATTCGTTTGCTATTGGAAATAATTCAATAAGTAACGAATCCACTATTTTTGTGATTCTATGTATTTAAATGCATTTCTTTTTTGTCTTAAAATCTTCAGAAAATGGAGGAATAAAATAATATCATCATCATTATCATCATTATCATCATCTCTCTCTCTCTGTGATACTGTGAGAATCGAAACAAAACGAGTCTTTCGAACCGATGCAGAGTATGACCGTTATTCTTTGCACAATTTTGTAAAATTTGCAATGAAGTTTCGAAAAAGAAATTGGAACGAATACAGTACTTGATAGTTCAGACTCCATAAGTAACACAGTTCCTTCCAAAGTTGGCAATTAAGTGAAACACATTGACGGAGATAGTTACGAAGGTTGACTGGTGTATGACTGGACAACCTCCTTACACGCTGATCCTATGTTACTTTTATTAGCACATGGATATTATTTGTCGCTTTTCTTTTTTATTTCTACTACTAATTATATCATACTATATACAATGTCCATTCAGGTTAACAAAGATATGACTTCAAAAGACACGCTATGTGGATTAATAAAAAAACAGCGATTTTTTCAAACATGAATATAAAAACATACTCAAATTGTAAAAATAAGATGTTTCTGTATTAAAGGCACTGTCTACAGTTTATGAAAAATTGAATTGTAAAATCCAGTTCGTATTTGTCACCGGCAATTAACTTAACAGAGACCAAACTGGCTAGTTTCATGGACTACAACCTTTACATAGCATAAAACTCATAGAAGACAATAGGTGAAACTCACCTGTGGCCGGCATTGAACATGTATGGAACGCAACATGTAGTCTGATTGTATTCCTCACGTAGATATTTCTCTGCAACATTAACAGTTTTCCCTGGCGAACTAAATTATGTCTTGACAAGTGCATGATATAAGTAGTGTAGCAGAAACATGATTTAATTAGACTGGGTTAACAGAAAGCACCTTTGCGGTATGTTAGAATATCGTTTTAGACATACAAGTTTTTCTTCAAAATTCTAAGCATTTATTGTCGTACGTTAACGCCCAACAGAAACGTACTCAGATTAATCAGATTCGTATGAAAATTAAAGTTTGGTAACAACCCGAACATGAACATTTTTTTTCCGACTCTTTTTCCACTTCCTTTTCTTCGTTTGTTGATTCGTTTTCAGATGTTCCGTGACATTCAAACATTCTAATCAATGTCATTCAAATGAGCCAATAGCGACGTCCTGAAATTAAGGAGGGGGTAGGAGTGGAAGGAAGAGGGTGGGCTGAATCTACCAACAGTATTTCTGTCTGAGTACCACATTAGTGCTCTCATTATTTGGTGTAAAATGAATGAAAGTTCTTAATGAAGATAAAAGTTTGCTTTCCTCAGTTGCCACAATTTTTATTTGCCTTAAGTAACAGCTTGAGTCATACCATTTCTTTAACATAATGGATTTTTCCGTTCATGTCACTAGAAAAAAACAAGGGGCCTAAACGTTTAGAGCTGTAACAACTTACATGTGGTCACATGATCCTCTTGACAATGGCTTGCCCGAGTCTGACACTATATTATGAAAATTATGGAGAAAACAGAATATACGGGATCTAGGGTTAATCTAAGCTATTAATCTTCAAACTCAGCTGTTGTCTGACGAGTCTGTTAGTACGACAACTCATCTCTCTCTCTCTCTCTCACACACACACGCACACACACACATACACACACACACACAAGCACACACATATCGACATGAAAAGAATACTCATGTTCAGCTTATAATTCATTCATTGTACGTGAACGTGATTTCAGTTTAACCATGCACAATATGCCCTGTCAGTGTTCACTTTTGTTAAGATTGCCTGACTGCACTTTTGCGTGCGAACTAACATTTTCGTTTTGTTGATTTAAATGATGTTCTAAACGAAGAATGCATGCGTTAGAATCAGAAACCACGATGACTGACTTCTCGCGAAGTCACTAACCATATTGAGAACGATACTTGGGAGATGTTTCGCAATGTGTCACGTGAGCGGTCCTAGTCTTTGCAAAAGCAACTTTGTATGGTATATTTATTATTTTTTATTATTGTCCATTTATTACACAAAAACAGTGGTATATTACGAAATAAAGAAGTGAGAGAACGCAATAAAAATTGAGGGAAGACTAAGGAAATACGTTTTTATTTGGATCTAAGGATAACTGTTTTTAGTATCTAAGGATACTAAAAATAGATTCAATGATATAATAATACTGAGCAGGACAAATGAAATATTTTAAAGACATTTATTTAGTAGAGATAATTTCACATAATGAATTTCACTGAAATTATTACAAATTAAAAAAAAATATCTGATTTTTACAGACTGGATTTAACGTGCTTTAATTCATAGTAAAGAAGGGTTTGGAACTTGTTCGAAATATTATACTATCCACTCCTTGCTGGAAAATATGGAGGGTCTTGGAGGGTCTTGTCTAACCAAATCTTCGCCAGCTTCTGTGGATACAATCTTCGGATTGTCTGGTTTCTCTAACAAAAGAAATAAATTTAAATAAAGTCGGAAAGACTTTGAGGTAGTTTATGATAACTGTGACATTTCTCAAATGGATTTTTATGTGTGTGGACACCTGTCCGATCACTAGCCCTTTGGGACTGACGACCTTCAAGGTGGCCCCCCTTTGTTCCGAAACGTTGAAATGAGTTTTTATATGTTGCTATTTCCCCCATCTTTGTCTGTTTTGTGTAACACAAAATTAAATGAAGTGTAACAGTTTATAGATTTTGAAGTAGGCTTCATTTATTTAAGTTTTTGATTGGATGCATACATTTTTTTTGTATTTCTTTGGAAAGATAATACGTTTTGCTTCCAGGCCTAAAATATTTTTGGCTCGTACTCCGTTCCATATGGTGGCGCTCTATAGTTTCATATTTTGCATAAAGGTTAGATTTTTTTCCAAAAAAAAAATACTTACCCGGTTTTCCTTATTGGTTATACTGGCTGTTTAAAAATGACCCTGTTTATCTTAGGTACTGTTCAAATAACGTTTATTTCCCTTTATTTTGGTGCAAGATTGATGTGTGTAATATGGGATACAGAGTATACAGCTTGGCGTTACTTCAGATGCGCACCTTTAAAAAAAAATGCTAGCTCCACTTGGTCATTTTCACTTCTATGACTTCAGAGGTAAATTTTAAAAAAGCCGACAACATTTTTTATATGATATATATCTGGTAATTCATTCATTGCACTTTCAGTACCTTGGTATTGTCTGGTTTAAAACAATTCTGTTTCCCGATTTTAATAATTGCTAAAGATAGCCAAATTTAGAAAACTCCAGGCTGATTTTTTTTAGCGCGGGGGAGCAGTCATTTTAGTTAGCAGTGTGTTTAGATCATGTACAATTTCCGCAAGTATAATATCCAAAGACATCTGAGCCACAGTATAGGAAAGTAACATAAAGGTATACCAGCATTCTCTCCATTGTGCATGCTGCAAATGTAAACATCTTCACCTTACGCCTATCACTCTTTCATACTTTCATAATATCTGTAGAGTGCCCACTCAGCGAAGGCATAGGTATTATTAATGTATGGTTTAATTTTGGTTATATGCCGAATCATTTAAGTTTTGCGAGCATAAAAAAGACCTTTTAAATAATTATCCTATATTTCCTTCCGCAGGACAGTATTTATTAGTGTCAGTGTCCCACATAAGCCCAGCCGAGCGCCTTTTTATGATGAACGTCACAACCGAATAAGGCAAGAATATAATTTGGTATGCCTTAAGAACAGTTTGGTTAATTGACTTCGTAGACGCATACAGGATGGTTCATTTTTGTTTGTTTTGTGTGACAGAACAATACATGCATCTCGCTGTAGGATGCTCGCGGCGAGATACTCATATAGCACAGTGTGCATGGCTACTTTACCCCTGGTTGTGTGCATTATTTTCTGTATTTATTGGAGGCTTATTGTTCTATGCGACACACGTTTGTTCATTTGTATCGTATGATTCTGTAAATAATATTATTTTCATTGAAAATGCCATGGATGTAAGAACCATACTCATATTCTTTTTATACATATGTGAATCTGTAACACGTTCAGTATGGTAGACGTATATTATATGTAGTGGGCGGGTCTGCGAGTCAATTTTCGCATGTATTGTAGTGAACATACATTTTTGTTTCATAAACTTTCACACCCTCACATTGTGTTGCGTTATCATTCAACCCAAGCATTAATTCTGTTTAAAACTTGTTACAATGAAGTGAGCTATTTTAAAAATGCACACTACATTTTGCCAACATAGCAACCAATGTTATGCTTAATGACGGGTACATGACACCAGCCACAATTAGTCCTGAGATATCACTAATAAATTTGAAAGTTTGAAAAGGGATGGAAGAGAAGAGGCTCATGAAGGTCAAAGGTTAAAATGTTTGGTTTATTATGTATATATGATTTAATTATATCTAATTTAATTGTTATTAAGTCTCAACATCTTTTCTTAAAATTTCAATTTATGTCAAAATAATTTAGTTCTGTTTGTTAGGAACTTAATACTTCTTTTAAGAAAATAGTTTGACCTGGACTGTTCGTTTTAGTAAACACCAGGTGTTGACCTAGATCCTGACCTTGATTCAAAATTAATAGCAACCACGTAAATAAGTTCTATTTGTTTCTTAAAATGATTGGTTGTTGTCGCTGTCATGATGGGACAACGGGATTTAAGATGTAAACAATTTTTGTATTTGATTTCTTAGAGTAAAATGAGTGGGTCTTATCAAGGACATACAGGGGCTACGTGATTTATTTATATGTAAACATGACCATGTGACCCTTTTCCACGGCGTAATATTCAAGTTTTAAACCATCGTATTAGAGAAGTAAACACAGTTGTGTTATTACACTTGAAGGTGTATGTTGTGCTGTTTGGAGTTATTTCAAATTACTTGGATTGAAATGGATTAATTCTTTTTTTCCCCTGGAAAATACGTGTGCTCATATGAGATTCTTGAACAAACACACAGCTCTTATAAAAATGCATACAGATTTTCAAAACCGGAGTGATATTTCTTGTTTCTACAAGAAACTGTAGACTCCAACACTACAGGTTACAGCAGACATCATCGTCTTCCATCTTGGATTCTTCGTCGGGACTGGAGCTTGAAATCATTAGAACATTTTATTATTAGGACTTCTAAAAATTTTATTCGTTGATTATTCTTGGATTATATTTGGATTTGATCCTTAAAATCGTAAGTTCATATTTTTTTATTTTACAGAATTTTTTCAAGGAAATAAATCATTATATTTTACAAAGCTTGTTGTTCTCACTCTTTCTTGTGTTACTGTTTATTTAAGCCTAAACACATAACATATGAATTGCGGGCTCGTCCGGGATAATTTTGAATTTTGGTTAGAATATTTCAGAAAACTTTGTTTTTTGAAATTTGAATTCGCATAGTTTTTAATAAAAAATAATCTTTAGTGAAATCGGCAAGCTTTTTCTAAAATGTCATCAAAAGTAGAAAACTTTCTTTCAAATCCTACCCAGGAACAATTAGACCTTTAAAAAAGATGAATTGATTCAACTTGCCAGACAATTCTGAGGTAAAGGCTTCCTTAACGAAACAGGAAATAAGAAATATTTTGGTTCAGTACTTGGTAGAATAGAATGTTTTGGATAAAAGTGATTTGGTTTCGATCAGTAAGTCTGTATCTGACTCTGACGCATAAGTAAAGGAATTAAAATTAAAATACAAGATGGAATGGGAGTTAAAGAAGCTGGAACTTCAGAAAGAAGAAAGAGAGAAAGAGAGAGAAAGAGAGAAATGCAAATGCAGATACAAGAAAAACAAATGCAGTTACCATATGAGAAAGACCAGAGAGAGACAGGAAAGAGAAAGAAAAACAAATGCATTTTGAAGCGGAAGAAAAAGAGAAAGAAAGACAAATGTAACTACAAAAAGAACAAATGGAAATCAAACTTCAGAGAAGCTTGATTCAAGATCCTTGTATCTTCCTACGTGTACCTATTGCAAAATAGGACACGTTATTTATGATTGCTACAAATTGAAACGTAGGCATCAGAATCAAGACAGACCTATTCCAAATGCTCTTATTTCTAAGAGGTCAAGGTCATTGTCATCTATTGAAAGCAATACATTTGTTGGGTCTAATAAACCCCAGTCTGATTTTATTATGGAGATTTATGAACCATTCATATCAAAGGGTTCTATATCACTCTTGGGTAATTCGGCCAATCCTATCTCTTTTAATATTTTAAGGGACTCAGGAACTTCTCAGAGTCTTTTATTGTCAGGTACTTTTCTTTTTTCTGAGAAGTCTTCTTCTAATGAGAGTGTTTTTATTCAGGGAGTAAAGTGCGGCTTTGTTAATGTTCCTCTCCGTTGTGTAAATTTGTCATCAGACTTAGTCTCATGACCCGTGACAGTCGGAAAAGTCTTTTTTTTTACCCGTTGAAGGCATTCATATATTACTAGGCATCGACCTACCTGGAGACAAGGTTGTGGTTAATCCACTTGTAACTGACAAACCTTGCTTGGATCAGAAATTCGATCGAATTGAAAAAGAATTACCTGATTTATTTCCAGCTTGTGCAGTTACCAGATGAAGTTATTGACAACGATGTAGATAAGGAAATTATTCCTTTAGCTGACACATGTATTGGTCAGGCTTTTGATGAGGTTACTTTCACTCCTTGTTTGGATCAATCAGAAGGTATTGATCACAGTGAACCTATTTTAACGACTCATTATCTTTATTCTAAAACAGGGTGATAAACGACAATCACTTGTCGCCGAACAGGAAAAAATCCTGAGATCTCCTGTTTGTTTCAAAGGATCATTAATGAAACTGAAGCCACTAAAATTATTGTCTGTTATTTCATTAAAAATGGAATTCTTATGAGAAAATGTAGACCTCCCGAGGTACCTGCTGATGACGAATGGTCAGTGAACTATCACATTGTAGTTCCAAAACATTACAGAAAGGAAATACGTAGTCTGGCCCATAAAACTCCATTGGCTGGTCATTTAGGGATCAATAAAACTTATCACAAGATCTTAGCTCACTTCTATTGGCCAAAAATCAAAAGTGATGATAGTAAATACTGTAGATCTTGTAATACTTGTCAAATGGTAGGAAAACCCAATCAGAAAATATCTAAGTCTCATCTACAACCTATTCCTGCCTTTTGACAAACCATTTAGTAGAATTATGGCAGATTGGGTTGGTCCCTTAACTAAGACCAAGTTAGGTATCCAATACCTGTTGACCAGTATGTGTGCGTCAACAAGTTTTCCAGAGGCAATTCCCTTGATGAATATAAAATCTAAAACAATAGTAAAAGCTTTGATAAAGTTTTTGTTTTTTTTAAACTCAATTTGGCCTTCCCAAGTCTGTCCAGTGTGATCAAGGCTCACGTTTCATGTCTGGAATTTTTCAGCAATATATGTTCGAATTAGGCATACGACAACTCAAATCTTCTGCATATCACCCCGAGGGCCAAGGAGCATTAGAAAGATTCCATCAGACTATGAAAAACATGAATCGATCATATCGTTTTAATACTGGTTAAGATTGGGATGAATACATTCATTTACTATTGTTTGCTGTTAGGGACTCAGTTCAAGAATCTCTAGGCTTCAGTCCCTTTGAACTGGTTTTTGGACTCACTGTGCGTGGACCATTGAGGTTATTGAAAAAGAAACTTTTTTCTAACGAAAATTCTGAAATTAATCGTCTTGATTATGTTTCCAGTTTTAAGTATAAGTTGTCAAAGGCTTGTGAGGTCGCAATAGCAAATCTGCACTCTACTCAATCAAAAATGAAGTCAAGATATGATAAAAACTCGAAGGAAAGGAGCTTTCAGCCTGGTGATAGAGTCCCGGCTCTCTTGCCCATCCCACAAAATCCTCTTCGACCAAGTATTATGGTCCCTACACATGTGAAAAGAGTATATTGAAAGAGATAGCCAGGTTAAACATGTAATTAATTTAGTTGTGTGTGTGTGTGTGATTTGGATTTTTAACGTAGCTTTAAACAACAATCAGTCATGTCTCTACGATGTCTGCAGTGATGTCATAATTTAGTTGTACCTGTCACACTCGGTGAAGATGTAAGTGAATGAATATCGTCGGATTCTACTGATATTGGATTGGACTGACAAATCTTCGGAATTCAAAAATTATGAAAAATCTGGACCAGAAACGTTCACATTTGCAAGAGCAAGAATGAAATGAACATAAACAGTTATTATTTAAATATGAGCACTTATTTCCAGATGTTTATACAAGAACCAACAAAATTTTCCAAGACGATGAAATTGTAAATTCTAAACCTGTGAAACAACACCCGTAGAGGACGAACCCTCTAAAACAGGAATACTTGAAAAAAGAAATTCAATATTTGCTGGAGAATGATTTTATAGAGCCCAGTAAAAGTGACTGGAGTTCACCATTCATACTTGTTCCAAAACCAGATAAAATTTTCCATATGTGTACTGATTATAGGAAGGAGAATAGTGTGACAAAAACAGATTCATTCCAATTACCAAGAATCGATGACTGTGTTGATAAGATCGGGAATGCCAAATATGTCACCAAATTCGACCTTCTGAAAGGATTTTGGCAAATTCCACTAACGGAAAGAGCAAAGGAAATCTCGGCATTCGTGACTCTAAGTGGAATTTACCAATATAAAGTAATGCCGTTTAGGATGAAAGCGTCGCCAAGTACATCTCAACGTCTCATGAATATGATTACCTCTGGTCTAGACAATTGTGATGCTTACATCCATGATGTCTTCACCTACGAATTCCTGGAAAGAACATTTAGCAACAATACGGAAATTCTTTGACAGACTCACACTTGCATGTTTGACCATTAATTTATTTAAAATTGAGTTCTGCCGTGTTAGTGTAACTTTTCTAGGACATATCGTGGGACATGGACAAGTTAAACCTAAAGACGCTCAGGTCAAGGCTATATCTGAATTTCCCGTGCCTGTAAATTAAAAGCAACTGAACCCCTGATAAATTTAGTGAGTAAGAAAAGCCAGTTCCTTTGGACTGAAAAATGTCAGGAGGCTTTTGACAAGTTGAAAGCCATACTTAAAACTGCATCAGTTCTTACAGCTCCAAATTTTAGCCAACTGTTTAAATTTTATGTTGATGCGAGTGATGTTGGGTTTGAAGCAGTTTTGATTCAAGAAGATGAAAATGGTATTGCTCATCCAGTGTGCTTTTGTTTCGAAGAAATTAAAAAAGCACCACAGAAATTATTCAACAATCGAGAAGGAATGTTTGGATTTGATATTGGCATTACAGCATTTTGAAGTTTGCCTTAGTTCAGCTCCTTCAGTTATTGTGTTTAATGACCACATTACTTTCATCAGCAGGATGAAAAATAAAAATCAAGACTACCTAGGTAGAATTTGTTGTTACAGGAATATAATCTTAGCATCAGGCACATCAAGGGAAAATATATTTTAATCGCAGACGCACTTTCCCGTGAATAACAATGTATTATTTCATGTACACTGTGTGTAATTTATATGAGTTCTTTTTAACTTTGTATAATTAGTTTGTGGTAAGAAGAAAGCTTTATCGTATAAATCTTTCTTTTTCTTTATGGGGAAGTCTTATATATATATATATATATATATATATATATATATATATATATATATATATATATATATATATATATATATATATATATCTGTGTGTGTGTGTGATTTAGATTTTTAACGTAGCTTTAACAATTTTCCAGTCATATCGCTACGATGTCTGCAGTGTGTCAGTTTATAGTGATGTCTAGCACTGGGGCATCATGCCGCAGACATGTAGCATGATGTCTCACCCAGTCACATTATCCTGACACCAGGCCGATCAGACCTAGCACTAACCTCTTAATGCTGAGCGCCTAGCGGGGCAGCTGTTAGTACCATTTTTGTAAGTCTTTGGTATGACTCGGCCGGGGTTCGAACCCACAACCTCCCGCATCCAGTGCGGATGATCTAACCACTAGGCCACCGGAGCGGTCGGAAGTGTTATGTATATTTAATTTAATTATATCTGATTTAATTGTTTGTAAGTTTTAAAATCCTTATTTTTAATATGTCAAAATAATGTAGTTCTGTTTGTTACGAACTTAATACTTTTTTAAGAAAGTAGTTTGACTTTGACTGTTCGTTTTAGTAAACACGAGGTGTTGACCTAGATCCTGAGTTTGCACGTAAATAAATTCTAGTTTTATTTGAAAATGATTGGTTGTTGTCGATGTCATGATGGGACAACATGATTTAAGATGTAAACAAATTTTGTTTCTTAAATTAAAATGATTGGGTCTTATCAAAGACATACAGGGGCTACGTGTTTTTTATATATAGGTAAACATGACCATGTGACCCTTTTCCAGGACGTAATATTCAAGTTTTAAACCATCGTATTAGAGAAGTAAACACAGTTGTGCTCTTACACCGGAAGGTATATGTTGTGCTGTTTGGAGTTATTTCAACTTACTTGGAGTCAAAAGGATTACTTTGTTTTTTTCCTGGAAAATACGTGTGCTCATATGAGATTTTTGAACAAAGACAGCTATTCCGATTTCCAAAACCGGATTGATATTTCTTGTTTCTACAAGGAACTGCAGACGTCAACACTACATGGTAGATCATACATCATCGTCTTCCGTATTGGATTCTTCATTGGCACTGGAACTTGAAATGATTAGAACATTTTATTATTAGGACTTCTAGTATTTTATTCGTGGATTAATATTTGATTATTTTTGGATTTGATTCTTAAAACACTGTGTTCATATTTTTTCTTCTTCATTTTTACAGAATTTTTCCAGAGAAATAAATTGTTATATTTTTCAAAGCTTGTTGTTTTCATTCTTTCTTGTGTTACTGTTTTTTCGAGCCTAAACACGTAACATAAGAGCTTATTATTCGAATACTAAAATATGAAAGAAAACGATTTTTGCTTTGTCGTCATTTATTTCTCAATTTCATTACAAACAAAATAAAGGAAACATTTTCCATATATTTCTTTCACTTAAATGAAACATTAAATTTAAGTTGACTTAATTTCTGTGTTCTAAGACGTCTGATTTCTCCATATTTAAGGCAATTACATATACAAAATGTCTCAAGGCATATTGTGTCAGCATGAGCAAAAGAAGCATAATTAGCATATTTTCATGCATAACTTCAACGTTACTGTACATTTTATAACTTCAACGTTAATGTACCATTTTATAACTTCAACGTTAAAGTACCATTTTATAACTTCAACGTTAATGTACCATTTTATAACTTCAACGTTAATGTACCATTTTATAACTTCAACGTTAATGTACCATTTTATAACTTCAACGTTAATATACCATTTTATAACTTCAACGTTAATGTACCATTTTATAACTTCAACATTAATGTAACATTTTATAACTTTAACGTTAATGTACCATTTTATAACTTCAACGTTAATGTACCATTTTATAACTTTAACGTTAATGTACATTTTTATTCAGAATATCATGCATGATGATATGAAAATAAGAAAAATATTTGCACAAATTTTCATAATTGTTTAAGGTGACGTTCTACAGTTTTTTTTTATATTTTGGACATGATTAGATTTTTTAAGAGAAATTTCCAGGGTATGTGTTACTGGTTATACGGGCTATTTATAAAAGACCTTGTATATTTAAGATATTGTTCAAAGAACTTTAATTCACTTTATTTTGGTCGATGTGTGTTATATGTGTTATAGAGTATACAGCATGCCTTGAGATGTGCACTATTAAAAAAGCTAGTCCGCTTGATCATTTTCACTTCTATGACTTCAGAAATAAGTTGTAAAAAAATTGTTATTTTTGAGAACAGTTTATACATTTGGTAATTCATTCATTGCGCTTTCAGTAGTCTATATTGTGTAGTCTGGAAAAAAAAATTCATTTTCCCCGTTTTACCAACTGCTAAAGTTGAGTTATTTTAGACTATTTAAGGCTGGTTGTTTTGAGCATAACGGATCAGTCATTTTAGCTAGCTATGTGCCTGGACCATGCACAATTTCCACAAGTACAATAGACAAATAAATTTCAGCCACAGTACATGAAAGTGGCATAAAGGTATACCAACATTCTCTCCATTGTGCATGATGCAAATGTAAACAGCTTCACTTTACACCCGCCACTACCAGAAGGTCATGCTATCTGCAATGAGCCACCTATGGTATTTCACCTTAGGCTAGTTTCCTTTCTAATTCCCTGCATGTGATCTTAACCATAGAAATGTTATTGTCCGGTGTTTGCTTTTCTCTCTGTGTATGTTGCAAAATATGTATTTGTCAGGACGTACTGTAAAAGGTCGAATTCTTCGTTTTAGTTGTCTTTATTTATCGTAAGATCTTATTAAAAAGGAAGGCTTGGTATTGTTCTTTTGGTTCCCCATAAGGCGGTTGGCTGCCTTCGGCTGGATAGGTATGCCCTATCATTCCTCTGGGGTGGTTCGGTCTAACACTACTTTTGGATCTTAAATCCATCTAATTATACGGCTAAATTTAAATTAAGTACAGCAAAATAGCAAAAAGAAGAACAAAAAACCCTGAAAGAAAGTAGAAAATAAAGTTGTTTTGTTCTGTGTATGTCTTTAGGTGTATTTATTGTTGTTAGTTTTGTTGTTGTGTCCCTTGTCTTTGTGTTGTGTTAGAATGATAATATTGCGCTCCCCTTTTTGAATGCGCCGTTCTGACCCGTACTACTTTGCGTGAGCCTGATAGCATTGGCGTCACACCGTCCTTGCATCTTACTTGGACATAGAACACAATTAATTTTACTATATGTTCTCTACATTTATTTCTCAGTTTCACATATTTTCACTTCCGGATTATTCCCAAGGTCTTATTACTCACTGTGCACTGTCGCCGAAATACACACAGACAACAACACCCTGAGCTCATATTCTCAAGAATAAACAATTACCTTTAAATCCCTACCAAAAAAGCATAAATAAAACTTTTCTATCACCACCAAAATGAGAGAGAGGGAAATATGTTCTAAAAATAGACTAAAACTACATTCGAGGGTACTGAAGTGGAAGTATTAATTGTGACCTGATTCCTGACAGGGTTAGACAATTTTATCTCCATGGACAAAACTTCTATCCGTGATCAAATCAATGTCTCTTAAAATACTGTTGCAAAGTTTTAAGGAATTTCATCCATGAATATGACAGTTAAAGGCTTTTAGGTGACACCACTGTAACACAAGCACAAGTCAATTTCAAATCCCGAATTTAAAAAATGCACAAAATTTAAAGTTTAATTGTGATTTGGCTAATCAAGAGAAACACTTCAAATAAACTGTAATTAGTTTTTAGTTCGAACACCAATCTGGAAATTACTAGAAATTAAACTTGACTGTTTAACTTTCTTAGAAAATTCAATTTTAAAAAATGAAACATATTTTGATATGAAAATTGAAATTTAACTTAACTTTTAATGAAAATTTAAAAAAAGAAGTTGACAAATTTTGTTCTATGGCAAAGTCTCTCCATTCCTTTGTCATAAATATCAATGGTTTTCCTTATCAGGCGTGAAGCAATTAAACCAGAGCTTGTCAGTGAAAGGTAACACCGGAAATCTGGTAGCATCTAAATACGCAAGCTAGGTCTAACCAAGTACATGACATCATTTCCACCCATGAAGGGGAGGAGTCTTTAGATGTTAGGCTTCCAGTAGTATTGAAGAGTTGGTGAAGTTCTCTGAAACCAAGCTAGCATGCCTTCTGCTAGTTATATAAGTGAGAGAGAGAGAGGATATTTCTTGTATTTTACATGCAGTTATTGTAACTGAAACCATAAGAGGGTACAAGAAGAGGAAGACAACTTTTTCTTTTTAAAACCTGGATATATTCCACATTACAAAGGAGTAATTATGACGTTTCAAGCTGGACTACAAGATACACCAATGGGCAAAACCAGGGCTAGATACTTGCTTGCAACCACTGACATTCCGCCACCTAGCAGAACATCTATGCAAAGGGCCAACCTTGTAGGCAAAGCGACTGTGGAGCTCAATGAAATGGACATGACAGACAAGCTGAAACTAGTCATATAAGTTAATGTTATGCTTGGTGTTCAGCATCCTGAGCAAATAAATGTTGCTTTTGATGCAAGATACAATGCCATTAGCTTTGGACATGAAAAGAAACCTGGTCAAAGTTCATCAAAAGCTGTTGAAATTGCCTGAGAAACTGTTACAGAGAAGCAATAAATTGTGGGGACTACAGTAGAAAACAAGCTGTGTTGGACTGGAGCATGGCTGAATGGGAAAGGTTTTGATGTGCAATGTCCAGGAGGCCATGTTGACTGCACAGCAAATCTGTCACCAGTTGCACCACATTCAGAGTATGAAATGGCAAGAGAAATGGGAAACAAGTTTGTGCTGCAAGAGATTCTCATTAGACATGCAACAACAGATGGAGATGCACAGGCTGTTGTTGCTGGCTTCCAAAATGCTTACACCATTCTGCATCCAATGTGGAAAGTAGAAAGACTGTCGGATCCCATCCATTTGGGTCGTTTACGGTTCAAACGGTGTAATTCTGCAATATTTAGTGAAAACATGTTTCCAGGAATAAGAACAAGAGAAGGAAAAAGGCTCAAACAGAAACTTGTCAGCCAAGACATTAAAGCACGTTGCGGTTTAATCTTCAAGCAAATGATGGAGGACAATAGTGGTGATGTTACAAAAATTAAATGTCAACTTCCCCAAGTACTAGATGCTACTCTGCGCTGTTATTCAGGGGACTGCTCAAAATTCCGGCATTATTCAAAGGTCTGCGGGGGAGGAAGTACTAACAGCTGGTGGATGCGATCAGCATACCTGGGCCCTCATCAAGTGACTATCTCAGCATGACAGAAAATGATAAGAAAATCATGCTAGAAGTTCTGAAAATGAAACTCTCCTGTGATGTTGTAGAAAGACTGCGACTGAACACAAACACACAGAAATGTGAGGCGGTGAACAGATCAGTCAGTGTTTCATTACCTAAAAATGTGAACTATTCCAGAAACTTTGAGGCAAGAGTGCATTCAACAATACATAGACTCAATAACAGCCTGGGATCATCACTGAAAATAAAAGTGACACACTTGGCAGGTAAACTTTCAACAAGGACTCTGAGATCACTGGAGACAGTGGATAAAGACTGCACTTACCATCAGTTGTATCAAAAGCATCCACAAACAAGGAGACGTATTCTAGCAAGACGAGGAAATATGATACAGGCCCATCTGAGGTACACGACACAGCAAGGCAATAGAAAGTCTCACTACTGCAAAGGACTGCTAGACACCAAGGGCAATCACTCCTATGCAAAGTTTTAGCAGGAGCCAATGGACACTGCGGACAGAAAAAGTTATCTTAATTCCATGTGCAAAATGAAAGTACTCAAAGACACCATGAAGAACACATTGTACAGAAGGGAAAACTGTAGTGGGGAAATCCGTAGGTAACACAACGCATGTTATGTGCAGTTGTGTTACTTACTACCACCTGATGAGACCTATGGAGAGGTCGAAACAGTTTTGTCTGA
The DNA here is from genome assembly GCA_028554795.2 of Sinohyriopsis cumingii. Lineage (NCBI taxonomy): Eukaryota > Metazoa > Mollusca > Bivalvia > Unionida > Unionidae > Sinohyriopsis > Sinohyriopsis cumingii. The sequence goes on along the minus strand of CM068829.1, from coordinate 151,529,755 downwards.
ATATGAAGACAAAAATAAAGAAATTAAAAAGCAAAAAAAAATTTTAAAAAAATAAAAAAATTAAATAACATGACATGACAAGACATGACTTACTAGACTAGCTGAATGAATGAATGAAATGAAGGAAGGAAGGAAGGAAGGAAAGAAGGAAGGAAGGAAGGAAGGAAGGAAGGGAGGGAGGGAGGGAGGGAGGGATGGAGGGAGGGATGTATTTAAGAAAGCAATGTCATACCAGCATGGTCTACTAAAATAAAGACAACACTCTTTCCTTTCTCCTTGTTACTGAACAAATCCATCCATCCATCCTTCCATGCCAGATATAAATTGATATGGATGTGGGTGGGTGCAAAGGATATATCATGATACCTGAATTTATTCCATATTACAATTTCAACTTTATCATGCAGTCTGGATAGTCACCATGGCCAATGCAATGACCATAACCTTTGCAATACTGTCTATTATTGTTAACTGAATGACACTCTAGAATCAGATGATCCACATTCACACACAAACTATTATGGCATAAATGGGATGCATCTAGATATCTTTGGTATAGTCAGGCTTCTCAACTTCACCATCAATGCCAGTCAGTAAACATGTTTTTTCTTCCATGTGTTTGTCACAGGATCCTTATATGACAATAGGCCATATAATCCATTGGCTGTTACATTTCCAGTCAATATTTTACAAACACTTTTATGTGCTATTACAGAATTTAATGAGGTTTTTGCTGACAGGCTTTGAAAAAAATCCTCACTTGCAACTTCTATATGGTGTAGGAATACATTGCAGCTAATAATAATGAGTGTCATCTCCAACAGATATTATTTTTTGAATTTATAGGGAAACATTTATTTGTAAATTTTTAAAATTTTAAAATTAATTTTAAAATTAATTTAATTAATTTTTTTAATTTTAATGATATTTTCTGATTGCTACAGTGAATATACACATGTAAAATCCCATGTGCCTATCATTAATAATATATTTTTTATAGCGATTTAAAGTTGAATCAATGCTGCCCTAACAGGACATAGAACACAATTAGTTTTACTATACGTTCTATACATTTGTTTCTCAGTACTGACCTTTCCACTGTGTGATAATCAATACAAATCATATATTAATCTAAAATACCTTTAAAGATGACTTCACGGTGAAGTTCTTGTCAAAGGTTGACCTGCTCTTTTTGAGATGCTGGACTGTCAACATAGCAGCATGTAAACAGAACACAGATTTCACTTCGGATTATCACCAAGGCCTTATTACTCACTGTGCACTGTCGCCGAAATACACACAGACAACACCATCTGAGCTCATATTCTCAAGAATAAACAATTACCTTTAAATCCCTACCAAAAAGCATAAATAAAACTCTTCTATCACCACCAAAATGAGAGAGGGAAAAATGTTCTAAAAATAGACTAGAACTACATTCGTGGGTACTGAACTGGAAGTATTAATTGTGACCCGATTCCACTTGGGCAGCGGAACCCCTGTGCTCATTTGTTTCCGTTTTGGACCTAACTAGTAGCAGATAATATGCATTTTGTATTATGGTGCCATCCCCTAGAGGCTGGCCCTCCAATCCCGCATCGTTCTGACCAGTCTCCTCCTCCCTGTGACTGAAGTGATTTTGCTATTGGTATCTAGTTGTCTGAGGTGTGTTTTTTCCCCACAAGCCCATGCCTTGTATTTATTTCTCTTTAGGGTGAACATTTTTCCAAGGGCCCTCAATTACACAGATATTAAAACATTGCATTTGGATTGTCAATTGTATTAATTGTCCCATATTTTACTCTATTGTAGTAAGGTAGGGTGTTTTATTTGTACACTCTGGGATGTTTGATTGTTTTGTGTTTCATTTAAAATGTCGATGCTTGATAATTATTTACTTTATTCCATTCATTGGTATTGGTGGTTATAAGATTCTGGTTAGGTTATTGTTTCTGTATATGTCTGGTTTCTGTCACATTATGTAATTATTCATTATTCGTAGATGATATGTTCTTTTCGTTCGTTTATACTTTATATATTTTCATCATGTGGTACCAAAACATTTTAAAGAGTGGCGAAGTCTTTGCTACCTGGGCTCCCTCGAAGGGCAACACAATAATCAGTTGCATCAACTATGCAATCATGATCATGATGATAAAGTAGTACTGTTCAAGAAACTTTGTGCCAGTCACACAGCTCTTCAGTTCTTGCTGCAGACCAAGGCGATACACAGCAGAACTCCCTTCGAAATTGTTGGCTGTGATGTTAACTGGTTTGACCGGACTTTGTATTACAGACTGAAGATTTCATCCTCTTATTCGAATTTGATTTTCTCAAATTTATTGCTTAATGTTCCTGAATATCTGCTGCTCTATCGCCCCTATTTCCGCCTATCAAAATATCACGTTTAAATAGTAATTAAAAAATACTGCAAAATCAAAATAAATTATAGGGTTTTCAAATGTATTCTATCATCGTGTCACATATTTAAACAAATATACATTTACATTCACAGAAAACGACGCAAAATATTGCTTTATGATACCTTCGGAAATCTGGTTTTGGTGACCTAATTAAGCAAGACCATTCGACTGGCTGTATGGTGTGGGATTTCCTGGAGCAATACCGTATGTGAAAATTCCACAAAGAAGAAATGCAAAGAAACCTTGGATGATTTCTTACTCAGGAAAATCTTCGTTCACCAAGTGTGATATTTATCACTCATACAGCATACTGGCTCCATACAACCACCCTCCACCCACTTGTTCTATATTATGTTTGTCAAAAGCTAACACTGACAAATTAAATGTTAATAAACTGTTATATAAATTTAAATTCAGAAAGCTAACTTTTAATGAAAATTAAATTTTCCTACAATTTTTAAAATTCAAGCTGACAAATTTGAGACAGCAAAGTTGACTAATGAATAGTACTTGCTTAAAAATGGTAGCTTGGGTCTGTAAATCTTATAGCATTTTCCCAGGGGCAGTGAAGCAAGATAGCTCACAATGACTTTTGCAGCAAATTGCAATCTAACTGTTCAAATGTATATATGTGTATACACTAAAGAAACAATGCCAGGTACTATATTCCACATTTATTGTGTCAGATACTCGGGCAATTGTTAGTATAAATAATAGCGCACTCAAATATAAAGCTTTGATGGAACCTACCTAATCTTTTATGGCAAAAATGCATTGCGTTTAAATGTCGATGACCGCAAAATTTGACAATGTAATAGGAATATACAGTTATATAGGGGCTCTACCGTATTGAATTATGGTACTGATCTCTCTCGTGAAGCCATGTCTTTATGGTGCCATATATCAATGTGGTTGTATGAACTAATCCTGGTGACTTATGGCAGGTAAATTGCATATGTCTTTATGCAACATTACTGTCGCCAGGTGACCTGATTACTGAAGAGTTTCCAAACTAAACAAATTCTTCCATATTTTTCCAGTCACCAAGCTAGATCTGAAACGATATAACACGTTTCACTTATTTTGATAGAACAGCAAATGTTTGTAAATGAAGTTAAAATGTACTAGATATGTAGATTTCAAAATGACATTAAGGGTGTAAGCACAGGAAACAAATATTATAACTTGACATAATGGCACTCAGAAATGTGAAGCAAATGGGCATGTATGATAGTGATAATTCATCCCAAATCTATATTGGGTTTCTAGAAGTATGCTTAGCCATTTACAGGCTAAATAATTAGGTATACACAATTCCACACTATATCAATCAATGTCTTAACCAAACCGAACAATAAAATGGAATGTATTTTGTGTTTAATTTGCTTCATTTTGCAATTTTCTTACATTCAAGGGTACATTTACCTGTAGAAAGTGTATTTTACCCCTTTCGTCCTATATTTATAGCGTTCTTTTGCATACCAGGGCCCAGCAAAGTGGAATGAATTGCCCACTGAACTTAGATACAAAGACACAGTGATCCAATTCAAGAGTGCTCTCAGTACTCAATTATTTCGACTGCAAGAACAAACTTAAAGACCTAATAATGTTTCCTACCTTAAATATTCTCAGCATGTTTTTTATGTTTTCTAATCTCATGGTGTTTGTTTTTGTAATCATATCATTACATATGTTTTTATCTTATAGGTGTTGTCTAATGTTGTAAAGCGCTTAGAGCTTCTAAAGATTAGGCGCTATACAAAGTCCTCATTATTATTATTATTATTATTGTTATTATTTATTCATTTATTTAGACAATTTCTGAGTTTATATTGTTTTAGTAGACAAATATATACGTTATATTGCAGAGTTTTCACCTCTGTCCTCTCATTAAGTACAATATAATTATGTTTATAGACAATTACTGAAAGTTATACAGGCAGATTTGTGTTACTCATGTAATGACCTCATCATGAACGCATAAATTAACTGCTTGGATCCATCATAAAGGATATAAACGACCTCAAGGCACGATATCAGCTGGAAAGATGTCTTCATGTATTTTGAACAAAGGCCTCATTATGACATTCAAAGATATTTTCTCTGACAGAATGTGACAAATATACATCATTGCAGCTTGTATATGGTGTGGGAATACATACATGCTGATAATAATTAATACAATTCTCAACAAATACAATATATGTCCATTCTGGCGGAAATAAATGAAATTAATTTAAAAACAAACTTCATTTAATTATTTAAGATAAAAATGGCATTTTTAATTTGTAATTTCATTGTTTTATTTTGAAAGTCAATATATACAACATATAGAAATTTCACGCGTCTATTATTAATAATAAATGTTTAAACGTTTAATACCAACCTTCAAGGATATCCTACTGACAGGACTCGGGTCGACCAACCTCAGTTCGACCAACCTGTGTATGGACTCGGGCAACAAATAATTTTACTATATATTCTCAGCATTTGTTTATCATTACTGAACTTTCCATGGTGTCCAAATGATATTAAAGACTATCTTAGTCAAAGATGAACTCAAGGTGAAATTCTCATCATAGGTTATTCAGCATTTTCTTAGAGGTTGGACTATAAAACAAAGCGCCGTGCATCGTCACATACTTCACTGCCTGATCATCATCTATTCCTTAATTACTCCCTGCGCACTGTCGCAGATAGGTGTACATACAACCACATCAGAATGCTCAAATTCTAAAGAATAAACAATTATCTTTTAATCAATAGTAACAATGCCTAAATCAAACTCTTATGGCACCACTAAAAGGAGAGAGGAATAAATGCTCTAAAATAGACTGGGACTACATTCGTAGGTACTGATCTGGAAGTAATAATTGTGACATGATTCTGTATGCGAGAAAGCTTGTTCATGCCATCCAGTGTGTCAATAGTTCTTCCTGGGTTCTTCCCGGGTTCTTCCTCCATCAAATATACTGGTGCCGTATATTGACAATACTGTATTAAAAACTGACCCTCAATCCCACAGAAACCAAGCCAGTAAGTATCACAGTAGTTTCAGTACGTTGATTTTAATTAGTTACAGTAATGTAGGTAATTTGTAACAGTGTCTCTTACTACATGTATATTTTTCTCTGTCCATTGGATAGGGATTTGTCCCCAGTATATGACATGCTGTGTTGTACAGAGCAACCTTCTCTGAAACATTAATATACCTGCTTTATAAGGTACACTAATAAATGTTATTGTAATAAGCTGGATTTTACAAATAATGGAGGAACTGCATGTATTTCTCACATGTTTCTGAATCTGGAAAATTCATCATAAACATTGAAAGCACTGTTAATATTCGATGTCTTTCAAAATGTACCTATTCATCTATATATTCTTCCATCCCGGTATCTATACATTTCTACGTACTTAGTCCTTTCCTATCTATATATACTTGCAAACTTATCAACCGACCGACCACTCTTCTAACGTCATCATCATTATCCTTCTCCTCATTATTATTATTATTATTATTATTATTATTATTATTATTATTATTATTATTATTAACCAATAGTTAATAACCTTACCTTTACGACTAGGTCTCCGCTTCGCTTCAGCGGTCAACTTCACAAGATCACTTGACTTCACTTTGGTTGGCCCCTAGACTGCAGGATTAATGCAAGGCGCCCCTCCCCTCAAGAAAAACCAGAATGGCGTTTCGATTATCAAACGAATTACCAAACTCCACCTGTCCACCACAATTAGCCAGTAAATCATTGTGGTTTTTTTCGAGATTCTATTTTTTCGCCCATGCGACAGAGAAGTCATCTAACCTTACTTTTCTTTTGTTTTCGGGTTATGTAAGTCATACGCTGTGAACATCTCTTGCAAGGGAAAACCCTTTGTTTTCTTCTGTTGTGTCTGACGGAATCAAGCAACCACCGATAATTTAACAAATTTATCAAAATATTTTGGAGGAGAGTAACTAATAACATATAAAAATTAAAAAGCAAAACAACTGGAATAAAATAAGAAAGTGGACTATTTAAAGATTAACTAGGCAAGGCCAGGCAAGGACGTAAGAAACACAAAGAAATTAAAAACCAAGTATGTACTCTAACCTATGTCTCCAGACAGTTGTTCTATAAGTACACGTATCAACACATTTTAGAAGACCAAACACCCCAGTGCTTTTTGTAGCCTTGATCATACATTTTACCTTGACCCTACAACTTATATGGATGCACCTGCCATATGAGCAGTGGTTTCTATGGGCATCATTGTGCGCAAAAAAATCTTAGTACACACTTAATCATGGGCGCCAGCACAGAGGTTCAAGGCCACCTCCTCTCCCCCTCACTCACTAAACATGTTCTTTTAGCCCACATCTATAAAACTAATAGCTGACAAGTGCATGTTTCCTCCACCCTCACCAAAAATTCTGGCATGTTTCCTACGTCCTCACCAAAAATTTTACTGGTGCCCCTGACCCTGATGAAAACAAAAATGTCTATGAAAGCAATCTTGTCTGAGTTTGCTTCTAAGAGCATTACAAGCGCTAGCGTGATGAAATATTTATTTCAGAAACTAATTCAAAATAAACAACGTTGCATACACACGGGCTATATGCTTCACTGGTTGTAATATCATAACCCTCCCAACAACTACCGCAAATTTAACAACAAATATGTAATGTCAAACTTGCATTCTTCTAACTTAGTCACTATCCCACTTCTGCCCTATTTAAATCAAACATAAACACGCAGTCAATCAAAAATGGAAAATCCTGCACTTACCGATCAGAATTGATACATTATCCGCCCACACGTTAGTCCGCAGATCTCCATGTAGGATCTTCTTGCACTTATAATACCAACAATGACCATATTTCCCAGAGAGAGAGAGAGCATCAACTTCACACAAAACCACGAAGCTGAAAGCCCTTCACACTGGTTATCAGTTGTGTACTGTGTGTGCTGGGTATTTCATATACTAATTCTGCATTCAGCTGGGTACTGTGTGTGGAGGGTCTTTCATACACTAGAGTAATTATACAATCTTCTGGGTGCTGTGTGTGGAGGGCCTTTCATACACATAAGTAATTTTACAATCAGCTGGGTAATGTGTTATTAGGGTCTTTCATACACTAGAGTAATTTTATAATCAGCTGGGTATTGTGTGTAGAGGCTCTTTCATACAGTAGAGCAATTTTACATTGAACTGGGCACTGTGTGTGGGGGGTCTTTCATACACTAGAGTAATTTTACATTCAGCTGCACACCGTGTGTGGAGGGTCTTTTATACACTAGAGTAATTCTACAATCTTCTGGGTGCTGTGTGTGGATTGCCTTTCATACACTAGAGTAATTTTACAATCAGCTGGGCAGTGTGTGTGGAGAGTATTTCATACACTATAGTAATTTTACAATCAGATGGGTACTGTGTGTGGAGGGTCTTTGAAACACTCCGCTGGGTGCTGTGTGTGGAGGGTCTTTCATACGCTAGAGTAATTTTACAATCAGCTGGGTGCTGTGTGTGGAGGGTCTTTCATACACTGGAGCAATTTTAAAATCAGATGGGTACTGTCTGTGGAGGGCCTTTCATACAAAAGAGTAATTTTACAATCAGCTGGTTACTGTGTGTCGAGGGTTTTTCATACACTAGAGTAGTTATACATTCAGCTGGATACTGTGTGTGGAGGGTCTTTCATACACTAGAGTAATTTTACAATCAACTGGGTACTGTGTGTGGAGGTTTTTTCATACACTAGGGTAATTTTTACAATCAGCTGGGTACTGTGTGTGGAGGGTCTTTCATACATGGTGGTAATTTTACATCCAATAACAATTACAATACCAATATATCAGAAACAGTTTCACCTCCTCTAAAGACAAGGGGTTTTAGGCATAGTTATATATGATAGTAACACAGACCTCTATTTATTGACGATCACACGATCGATCGTTCTACATTTTACTCGTCATTAGCGCTGTTTATCAAGTATCAGATAATTGTCCACCAGAGAAATTTTATAAATTTGAACTGACTAAATTTAAAAGTTATCCTTATAAATAAAATACATATTTATTTTTTATTTAACATCCGTTGATTAAATAGGATAGTGCCTTTCATGTTCTTATTTTTCTTCTCGTACAACTTGTGTACTTGGGAAGGACAAGTCACCTAACAGCATTCATAAATAATCGCTTTAACGAGCGGTGTTTACAACAGTAGCATGTTCCTCGAGACCTCTTGGTGCAATACATGCAACACCTAACGATTATAAATATTTTCTTATGTTGCTGTTTTGTGTGTGCGTTTGGTGGTGGTGGTGGTGGTGGCGGGTAATCGGCAGATATAATTGCGTTTTACTACGATGACTATTAAGACGGTCGTACATTATTATAAAACCGATGTGAGAAAATGCCAGTGCATGACGAATACTGTATGTTTTGAATGTGCTAAATTACAGTGCAGAAATGAACAGTTCTTTCGTGTGTTGTTTTTTTTTTTTTGAAAGGAGAAAGAAACAGTGAAAAATATCTACCTAGGAGTTTGAACCCCAAGGCAATCTGGAAATACGCAATCTGTTACGTAATAGGAGTGTTGGAGATATGACTGATTTAGACGAAGTCCAATGCCATGAACGTTATACACAAAGACAGTTAGACGACGTCCAGTGCCATGAACGTTATACACAAAGACATTTAGACGACGTCCAATGCCATGAACGTTATATACAAAGGCAGTTAGACGAAGTCCAATGCCATGAACGTTATACACAAAGACAATTAGACGACGTCCAATGCTATGAACGTTATACACAAAGGCAGTTAGACGACGTCCAATGCCATGAACGTTATACACAAAGACAGTTAGACGACGTCTAATGCCATGAACGTTATACACAAAGACAGTTAGACGACGTCCTATGCCATGAACGTTATACACAAAGACAGTTAGACAACGTCCAATGACATGAACGTTATACACAAAGACAGTTAGTTCCATATAACATTTCTAAATTCAGTGATAAATAACGTTGCAAATATTCATCCAAACTGCGGGAAATTTTCAGACTCAGCCGATAAAAATCTGGAGAAAAGAGAATTTTATTGAAAATGCTTTGGCAATGTATAAACTTGGTTGTCTTTGTCCTGGCGAATCGTCATAATTTGATCCATAAATTAAAACGATCAATCCCCATCCCCTGATTGGCTTATTAGCACTGCTGAAATATGCTGCATTGGTAACAGTTTCACCTTGAGCAATTATTGCAACTTGTGACGCCATAAATAGCCGTGAGTTTAATGCAAAAATACTACAATATAAAATAGGACTGTGGAAAGTTTAAAAAGGAAAGACTATTACATTCTTACATTTTCTAGAAAATATTTCCATACAAATGTCCAGTACTATCTTAACGTGCTGACACTGTAGAACTTTCATAACAATGTATCTATATAAATATAAACGTCCAAGTTACCTACCATATATTGCATACCGCATAGATCTTAGTCATAATAATGTTTTTTCCTACGAAGTTGTTTGCTTGTACAACAACAATTTATGCTCCATTCTACTCATCTTGGTCTTCGTTTGATTGGGCATGTTACCAGTCACTTCCCATGGGGTCTCGTTGTTAGCGTACCATGTGGAGAAATATTAAAAAGGATGAAAAAGAAAAGTTAAACACGAATACCATAATATTTGCCTTCGCCACAATTCCAACCCGCTGCCAAAGTTCCCAACTCAGCCAAACCGTCACCGGTCCGGCAGTTTGTTCCCCACCTCACCGATTTAAAAAAAAAACGAAGAGCATTAGGGATATTGAAAAATGCAGAAGACTTAGTGAATTCATTCATAAATGTATAATGTACAATCTGATTTAGGTTCTGTAACGCTGGCATCTTGCTGGCAGTTCAATTAAAATGAGAGTTTCTTTACTAACGCTGTTGCAATATTTGCGTGGGCCAGTCAGTGTTTTCGGACAGCAGGAATGCCCTTGAAAACATCGGAAGTAATTACAGGAATACACATCGATTTTTTATGTGTTTGGTGATTCGCCTCTGACGAATTGAACCACATGTGCTGCGACAGTAAGGGCCGTGATTGTTCCAATTGTTACTTTCTCTCATTCCATCATTGTTCCATGTAAACGAACGCAGTTCGGAATATAGTTCGCGATGGGGACATAAACGTTCGATGTTTCTCTCTCGACTTGACGGAAAAGGCAGAGGGTCCTCCGATTGTTCACATCATTAATAAATTCCGAATCATTCCATAAATTTCCGTGACATAAATCATGTGAACCTATTGACACAAGTGGTATACCGCTGCCCTCATAATTAATCAGTCCCGCCAGAATAATAGACTAGTCTTAGTCTTTCTTAAATGTAACAATGTTAAAAGGTATAGGTAGGCAGGAGGCGGGTTGGGTGTGTGCTTTTCTTCGATTCATATATTTATAAACCAACCCAAATCAAAAGAGCCTGTTGAATCAGATGGCCTGAAATGGTACTGAAGAAAGAAAACTTGAATTATTACTCATGTAATAACCTTTACGCATCAACATTATGCCGCACCAAAGCCTTCACAGGCAATTAGGTCATGTTAAACTTACTTACGTCATGACAATGATGGCGTGTATACATGACGTCATGATTTTAATGGTAGATGCATAATCCAAATAATGGAATTGTAGATAATGGTGAAGTAGTTCATTTGGCTTGGGATTTATTTCTTCAAATTATTCTCTTTAATTAATATTTCTGTGGCAATAGAGAGTGCTCATAAAAAATAATATTATTGGACAAAAGCATTCACGGAGATTTATACTGAATTAGAACCTGGAATTATATTGCTGTAATTCAACACAAGACTGGTGGTATACTGCCCCGATACAGGCCACCACAGACACATCATAACACATTCACGTTGGATTTAACTATGATTTCCACTAAAGTTTCTTCAGAACTTAATTATTAGGACATTTATTTGCAATTCTAGGATAATTTATGGATTTATTTTGCAATATCGTACGTTCTTTTTTATTTTTCAGTTTTGACTTGTATTCTAGGGAAATAAATTATCAACACTCGTGGAAAGCTGGAGTCGTCGGTCAATAAGCAAATCACTCTATGAAAGAAAACACCAGTGTGCATACTGGTTATAACAAGTATGCCTATTCACACAATCCTGCTTGGTTAATGTAATTTTCTTTCCGCACAGTAAGAATGAGTTAGTGTGAGCAAACTTGAGCAAGAACTGTTACAATGTACTTACTGTTAGAGTACATTCATTGACAACACCTCATTCATAAAATTACCACGCGAAAGGCGTAACAGGCTGCAAAAATGAAGGAAGTTATTCCATGTGTTTATACATGTCGATTTCTAATAAGGCGTTTTCTTTTTAAAATTTTGTAATAGTAATAAACATGATTGAATGGTTATGCATTTGGTATGGTCTGGAGGAATCGTATTGCATATATACAGCATGTACGACGCATAGCACTGTACCTTATTTCTCCAGTGGACTAGAGCGTGATATCATTTCATTTGAAATCTCACGAGGATAGGTTATTGTTGTCGAGTTGCGGCGGTAGAAAATGAAGCACATACCACGGAGATATTAGTCTTTGTTAAAGTAAATCAAGGGTCATCTTTTATCAAAGAAGTCATCTCACCACTTCAAGTAAGGTGAACCTTCAGTTGTGTTTAACATTATAAATCTATCTCCTATTTTTATTTATTTGTCGTTCCTTTTTGGGCATCGCCCTTTATTTGAAACAGTATACAGTGGGTATGACTTTTAGAGATAGAATGGGAAGTCACTTTCGGAAAATTATGGGACATAAATATAATTTACTTAATCAACTAAGGCATTTGAGGATTTAGTACCAATACATAATTTTATATAAATGTCAAAAATAAATAAAATAGTGTACAAATCGAATCGATGTATCGAAAGTGACATTGTCCTCTTTCGTGCCATAAAGCTACCGAATATTAATCCTGAAAGGAAAATGGCAAACAACGACGTCTTACGAAATTACATTTTTAGATGATAAAAGAATTTATACATATATCTTAAAAGTCGTTGCTTTTCCCCAATTCCTGTGAATGAAAAACACTTTGCGAAAACAGCTCATATGCACAAAAAATATTGCTAGAAACTGCTATAGAAAACTTGTGTGTAATTGGAAAGTAAGCAGAGCAGGTGCTACCAAATTATACAATGGGTTTAACCATGAAATTGCTAGCAGAGGATTATCTTGTTTCTTGATTCTTATCTTACGACAGTGTCATATTATCAGTGTCATAAACTTCGTCTTCACGACTAACTAAAGTAAGACAGAATAAAATTATTGTAATTTACTGACATTTTTATGGTTTTCTTAAGGCATCTTATAATTTATTTATATCAGTAAAATAAATTAATACATCCATTTGCATTTCGACGCCGAACTCCCCAGTTTCACGAACTTATAGAAGTCTTGATTTTCCTGTAATGTAAAATAAACAAGAAACAATCTTATTTTGAAGTTTTAGGAAAGTTTCATCTTTTGTTTAATATGACTTGCTCAGGTATTTTCAAAATAAAATTCTTATCCGTATTTCCTCCATTTATTTTTTATCTTTATTAAATTCGGAAAATTCATGATACTTGGTTACAAGTAAAGACAGGGACGGCAAAAGAGCTCATAACTGTTGTCTAAGCAATTGTATTATTTCGTTGTTTCTAATGTGTGTTTATGTGTGGATCGTCCAGTAATTTGCATCTCTTATCTTGCACAGAGATGTCTTCCGGCCAATGGTCTTAATAATTTGCTATGAACGATCTGGTCCCAAAAGATCAGCCGGAGCAACGCTATCTTTGTACAATATTAATTAACATTTTTCCTACAAAACCAGAAGGAGCTTCTCTGTCTGAGTACGACTATTGTTTGACTTTGGTATTACAAACAGAGATATAAATATTCATTAACATTGGTCGTACCAAACCATAAGGAGTAACGCTGTCCTGATATGAATATGCATGAAGAATGGTTGCACAAAACTAGAAGGAACATTGCTTTCTTGATATAAATATTCAATAACATTGTTCTTGCAAAACCAGAAGGAGGATCGTTGTCCTTATATAAATATTCATTAACATTGGTTATACAAAACCAGAAAGAGCATTGCTGTCCCGGTATAAATATTCACGAACATTGGTTATACAAAACCAGAAAGAGCATTGCTGTCCTGGCATAAATATTCATTAACATTAGTCCTACAAAACCAGAAGGAGCTGTCCTGATAAAAATATTCATTAACATTGGTCTTACAAAATCAAAGGAGCATCGTTGTCCTCATATAAATATGCATCAACATTGGTCCTACAAAACCAGAAGGAGTACCGATATCCTGATATAAATATTCATTAACATTGGTCCTACAAAACCAGAAGGAGTACCGATATCCTGATATAAACATTCATTAACATTGGTCCTACAAAACCAGAAGAGCATCGCTGTCCCAATATAAATATTCATTAACATTGGTTTTACAAGACAAGGAGTATTGCTGTCACGGTATAAATATTCAATAACAGTTTTGTAAATATTGCAAATTGTAACAATTTAGACGTATATTCGATATGTATACACACAGCTAATACACTAAGTAATCTGTGATTTTAAACACAATTATTAATTAAGGTGTGGTATTGTTCTTACGGCTAGAAATGTATGGTTACTCTTTGCAGCAGTTTGCTGTTTGCTACCAGCGAAGGGCAGAATAAGGTTTGGCATGCTGGAAGAAGAATTAGTGGCATTTGAACGTTCCCCAGTTTAAGAATTTTTGCAATATGTATACGTCTTTTTTTGGTAGAACACGCTTTTTTATCAGTTTGTTATTATTAATGTTGAAAGTTCTAGGCATAATAGAACATGCTTTAGGGTTGATACAAAGTTAATGAAAACGCGGTCAAACGTCTTACATTATTTATTTTTGGAGACATTAGCAAGCAAAAGACGTATAATGTAAGTCTAAAACTGAAACTCCTAGTCGCAGTGACAAGCAGTTACGTCGATTTCATAGTTTGTTCTTTTAGAATTGAAGACTACTAATTCTTTTTCACATCCAATAATTCTTCTGTTCATATTGAGATAAGCTGAATACTGCATGTTCGTCAAAGTGAAAAAGTGTGCTATCATTGAACTTGTTTGCCTCTGGTTTGTTTTGTAATTGTACGCTCTCGATAAGATTTTATATGGGATTTAATGGAGCTATTACGAAAAATAGGTGTTTTCCAAATATTTTATAAAATTTATGCCATGCAAAATTATTAAATATTTTGCAATGATATTTGACATATAAGTAGCTTTATAAAACAACGAAAAAAGAATGTTGCCATCACATTTGAAAGAGACATACAATATCATCAAGCGGAATGTGAACAATGTAATTCTCGTAAAGGACGGTACAAAATGCAGGTCAAGGCCAATTCTCAATTCGTCATATATTTATATCCTGACGAATATTTACTGTATAAATGAATCACTTTAATAAATAAATGTTCAAACTGCCTGAATATTGTTGTGTAAGCTGAGACTTTTGTGTGAGAATATTGTGTAGATCCAATAAACCACTTTTTCCAAAACATTTTAACAGTTTTCGTTTTCGTGGAATGATTCTGCTAAGAAATCTACTCGAATTATTTACATTAAGATAAATTGAAGATAGGGTTAAAATATTTTCACTTCAATATGAAAAGGGCTGTGGGTGAGTGTGCTAGCTTTCTCACTTTAGGTTTCATTGTTATATGACATTCTGTAAGAGTTTACATTCCGTGGGTACTGGCCTTGAATGAGACATGTTGATAAAATGTATCTTTTACTTTTTACTTACATTCTGTGTTGTTTCAAATACTTTGAAGAGATAACTCAAATGATGTAATCTTTTGATAAGCAAACTTATACTCACAGGCCACATTGCTTTATGGAAACATACAGCAACATTTACAAAATAATTTATATAATGAAGATAGGTACCATGAGGAAGGTCGGAGTATTTACACAATTTCGCCGGACCCGTTGGGTCATTTTATGGTGAACATGAATCAGTGTAGTAAACAGATTTGCGATATGAATTAGTTTAATCGTATTTTGTGACAGCTTTTTTTGTATCAACATGGCATGCCAGTCTGACAGCCACACTTGTCCTTAAACATTGTATGCTATCAAATAATTGACTGAAACTGAAACCCACTTTAAACTACCATACATATTGGACTTACTGTTTTGTTTCAGAATGTAAATCTTTTCTGTGAAAAACTCGGATGCAAGAATGCATTTTTGCCCATTTTATATGTGTTGTAAAACCTGTCATAAACTGGTTATTAATTTGTGATAATAATTTTAACTTAGGTTGTTCTCTACAGTTTCGTATTTTGCATCCATGTGATTTCTCCAGGTTTCCTCACTGGTTATAATGGCTATTAAAAAAATTGTATAACTTAAGTATTGTTCAAAAAACCTTTAATTCCCTTTATTTCGTTGTATTATTGATGATTGTAATATGGTTCATAGATTATACAGCAAGGTCTTGCTTCAGATGTGCACATCTAAAAAAAACTGCCAGATCCGCTTCGTCATTTTAACTTCCTGTACGTCAGAGGTAAATTAGAGGAGATATTTATTTTTTATATTTTATATATTTGGTAATTGGTATTGTCAAGTCTGGCAAAATTCATTATTCCTATTTTAATAACTGTTAAAGATGGCGTACTTTAGACTAATTCATGTTGATTGTTTGCACATAAGACATCAGTAATTTTAGTTAGCTATGTGCCTGGACCATACACAATTTCCACAAGTACAATAACCAAAGAAATTTCAACCACAAGACATGAAAGTAACATAGAGGTATATCCATATTCTCTCCATTGTGTATGTTGCAAATGTAAATAAAAGCTTCACCCTACACCCACCATTCTCTCAGAAGTTTGTAATATCTGTAGTGTGCCTCCTTAACTTAAAATTTTGTTAAAAAAGCAGATATTCTATTTATATTTTGGATTCTGTGCGTAGTTATATTCTGTTCCCAATCTCAAGGTAAGCAATACCGTTACAGTGATATCACAGAACATGCAATATATTTTCTGTCAGGTGTTAGTCAGGACTCGGTTTGTCCAGAATGCATCTGTCTAGAGAATTTATAGCTATCCGCTGGCGGGGGTGGGGGGTGGGAGGCAAAAATGTACGCCTTCTTTGGTCTTTAATATCAAGTGGATACGTTTTTTTTTCTTCATTTTTTGATAGTGTTGTACTCTTTTTAAGGGATGAAACCCTAGTTGTCTTCTGCGATGCCTGACAGAGTATTTGTTTTAAACAACCAAACAACAAGAACAGCAAAGACACACATACATAACAGAAAGAACGTCACTCTTAAAAGAATGCAAGGTCTCTTCAGCGTGGATAACACATCATTTAACACATCATATGAAACCATTTGACAGACACACACACACAGAGTCTATCATTTTGGTATCTGATAATAATTGGAAGTGCAAAGATAATTATGTATTTTTGTTATTTATGTTACAAAAATTACCCATCGCTGATTAACTTTTACGCTGTTGTTTTGTAAAAAGTATGATGGGAATTTCTGAGCGGTGTGTGAGGTGACACAGGTACAAAAGCAGCACGGTTTACGGCCCTTAATTTTACCAATTAAGAGATGCTCTAAAGAGTTAACGGAATGATCAGAAGAAGAAAGGAAAGGAAACAAATCAAACACTGCTGAGGCCTTCAGTGCTTATGACATAAATAAAATGTTTGAATTCCCACTTTTGACGCGAACACACCATCAACTTGATTAATAACTTTATA
This sequence comes from Sinohyriopsis cumingii, assembly GCA_028554795.2. Classification (NCBI taxonomy): domain Eukaryota; kingdom Metazoa; phylum Mollusca; class Bivalvia; order Unionida; family Unionidae; genus Sinohyriopsis; species Sinohyriopsis cumingii. The sequence continues at coordinate 151,512,463 of CM068829.1, read as the reverse complement.
GTTTAAAAAGACGTTACTTTGCAAGGTACGTGGATAGGATAAAGAACACAGTCAAGTAGTGATAAACACGTTGTTACGGGTATAAGTATGAGAAAGGAAGTTTAGTACCATAATGAACAAACTGGTTGCTTAGACAAACCTGTCGCAGTTGACTTCTAAACACTATAAGATGTCAAGCGTGAGAATTTATTCTCAAAATAATAGAAATCACTCATGCTATACACAACATGGCCACAAACATCCTATCTCTCTAAACGGCATAACATACTTAGTACCAACCACTGTTAGGGTACTTTTGATTTACCTTTTCCGCACCAGCAATCAGAAACGAAAACTCAGCACTTACCAATCGGAATTGATAATTTATCGGTCCACACGCTATTCCACACGATTTTCCTTGCACTAGTTATAGCAACACTGGTCATAATTCCGGGACAGAAAATGTACATTTCCAACAAAGTTATGAAGTAGAAAGCTTATTACGCGGTTATTAGCTGGGTACTGTGTTTTGAGGGGTCTTTCATTCACAAGGGTATTTTTATAATCAATATAAATTACAACACCAGTATGTCACAAACAGCCTCACTTCTTCCAAAGAAAAGAAGAGTTGTGTATCATAATGACATAGATATGATTTTATCCATGAACAATCCGGAGCAAAGTAAATCGTTTTATATTGCATTCTTCGCTAGAGCTGTGTATCCAGTATTGTATCATTGGCGACCATGTAACTTTTCCAAATAAAAACTAAGGAAGTGAACGGTTATCTTGAAAGAAATAGTAATTACGTTTTTTCTATGACATCCATAGATTAAATGTGATAATACGGCAATGCTATCAAATGTTTTAGGTTGTTACTTTCTATTGAGTATACCATTTTGGCAGATCACGCTACTGCCCTCATTGACGTATTAATGCGCACTGTCTTTACAAAACAATAGCACGTGGCTTGATATTATCTTGATGCAATACATACAACACGTAACAATGTAACTGCTAAATTGTTGTCTGGTTTTTGTGGGTTATTTTTCCATGAGCGGCAGATATACTTTTCTGCAGAATTAATCATTTACAATTTTATGAAACATTATTAAATACAATTGCATATTTCAATATGTGAGGAAATGATGAACCCGGTGAATACCGTATATGTTGAAAGTGCTAGCATTACTGCAAACGTTTGATCCGGGACAAGGAAACCACGTGCCATGTTTTTGTCTTCCCACTAGACCCTGCCTTGTTGGGAGATAATAAATAATGTAACCATTCTACTATTAATTTCTTGTCTCGTCATAAATCCAAGCAGAGATTATATTAATCTAGCATGGATCACATGACCCATTTTGGCTTTAATCATTATGCAGTGGAAGGGGTTTGAAGTAAGACAAAAATCGTTGACAACGATAAAATAAATTTGAGAATGAAAATAAAGCAATGTCCATTGAAATTATCAAGGCTTAATATATATATATATATATATATATATATATATATATATATATATATATATATATATATATATATATATATATATATATATATACATAGCGAACGTTGTGACACATACAAACATGCTCGCTTCGAATTTTTAATGTTTGTTGTATCCTAGCAAATACGGTAAAAAGCGAGAGATTGATAAAGAGAAAAATAGATGAAGACCAAGAGGGCTTTACAAATATAAACAGAAAGAAAAATAAAACATAAATTACGGATAAAAGTCGCTGCTAGATACTTGAACCATGAAGCTATTGCTTAAGATAATATCAGAAAACTGAGGGAAACGAGAATATATATCTGTGATAAAAATTAAAAGAACTAGTTAAATAATAGTGTTAGTGTGGTGATATGATTTAGTTTAGTATCTCTGGTGTCGAATATAAATTTGTATTTATCTTCATGGCTGTCATACAAATACCGTGGAGTAACAGAGTCAGTGATACTGGTGTAGATTGCGGTTGGGATAACATCGACACGACTTTATATCTGTGCCGTGAAAATTGATTTAGAGTTTATAAGGATACCATGATTTGTTACAATTGTCTTTAGCTGTCTCTTCGTTGAAAGCATATAAGAACGCTCATGGTGTTTTGCGTATTCACAAAATCTATAAACAAAACTGTTATCCACAGTTTGTATTATTAGTTCTATTACATTTTCTTTGTACTGATACCTAATGGTTCCGAAAGCGTTTGCTGGTCTTTGGTCACGGCACTGACACCGACTGTATTATATATATTTTTCTCTTTATCTGGCATTGATATCATTTGAGACAGTTGATGCAAGGGCAGTATCTGTCTCGCGACCATTGCAAACAAGAAAAATCTCGAAATAAGTTCACTATTTTATGATTTCACTACATTTTAAATCAGCTCTAAGTATGCGAGATTAAGTACCTGTTAGTAGTATATGGGGGCGATTTAGCGACAATCGTAAATTGACATTTTTGTCTATCGAGAGACAAGGGGAATTTAAAATGGGCGAAGTCAAGGCACTGGACAATGGGGATAAAATTGTTTACAGTGTCTCAAGCGACTGACCTCATTCGGGCGGAACTTTAGTAACAGTGTTCGAGTTGACCTCAATACGCGTTACTGTAGGTAGGTATGTAAAATGTTTTTATGGGAAAAACAAAACATAGACATACATCATCAGATTTTTAGCTACAAGATGTATAGCTACAAGGGTGACGTCATGGAACTTTATAGCGACAAGGAGAATGAAAATGGCTGCTGTCATGGAACTTTACAGCGACAAGGATAATTGAACAGGATTGATGTCATGGGACTTTAAAGAAAGAAGGGAAATTGAACATGGGTGACATTTTTTAAAAATTATAATGAGAAGACAAACAAAACATAGAGACAAACAAACAAACAAATACTTATGAAACATAAAGACAACAATTTTGAGGGGTAATATAGAAAGAGTATATCTTTTCTAGGAAAGTGAGAAATGTAACAACCAATAGTATATATTGATACCTACAAATTGCGGAAGACAATTATTTTGGTGGATGTAATAGTGAAAGAGTAGCTCATTACTAGGCACATGAGAAATGGAAAAACATAGTAACATTTATAGCTACAACATTTGGTAAAATCCAATGGAAAAATCTGGTATCTATTTAATGCAACAATTTGTGGGAGAATATTATGGAAAACCCCAGGATATATTTATAGATACAATTGTTGGAAAATCACAACAAAAATAGACATCTATAAACAAACAAACAATTGCATAAACAAACAATTGCATACACACTCCAATGCCCTTTGTTAGCTTGACCTATAAGAACAGGTGATGAAATCCAACAACCTGCTATCACATACCTTATACACCATTCAAAATCACATTATGCACTCCATCCAAAACACCTTGTGTTAACTTAGAATGTGAGATATTCAAATGAAATATCACAAAAAAATAATATCCCTTGCACCACACAAATACTATCCATCACACCAACTATACCATCCAACATCCCAATTCCATTCAGCAACCCTTATAAACACTATCCCTAAATACCTTATGTTAACTTAGAATCTAAAAAGGAGAAGAAATCTCACAAATATAATATCCAAAACATCACCTATACATTTCGCACCCCTTACACATACTATCCCAAAATGCTCCGTATTAACTTCGAGTGTAAGAGAAGGAGATTTTTAAATCATACACTTCCATATCTCATACACGATTCATTGCCTAATAAAGGACACACTGTAATAATTCAACTCCAATAGTAAACATATGGAAAATCATCATATTCAAAATTCAATAACTTAAAATTTATGGGTGCTGATGATGAGACCTATAATTCTCCATGCACATCTAACCTTGGTGCAAGCTAATGTGTGGAAAACACCATATGAGCCGCGGCATTTTGTTTACATACATGTGCATGAAACACATTTGATTGATTCTGCACCAAATGAATCAGGTGCTACTTTCATTATTGAGTACTCCTGAGTCAAGCGTGTAAGAATGCTAAAATTGCATCAGTAGAAATTTGTCTATATATTTTTTTAAATTACATATAGGATAAGCTCTCAAAAGATATTTTTACTAAAATTTTAATTTTCATTATTAACCAATTATGGATCACCAAACCCGTAAATACTCTATTATTTCTTCACCCGTTTCTAGACTGGTTCACAGTTCTTCCGTATAATTAGTACCGTGTGTCCTAAAAAGTCTATCTATCACACCACCATACCATCCAGCTTCCCAACACCATCCAACACTCTTACACACACACACACACACACACACACACTCTCTCTCTCTCTCTCTCTCTCTCTCCCCACGGACACCACACACAGACACACACATACCCACGTAAAGCACGCCATGTTACCTTAGAGTTTAAGAGAAAGAAATAAAATCGCACAAAACATAATATCCAAAACATCACCCGACCATTCAAAACCCCTTACACACAAGATATCCCAAAACGTCCTGCGTTAGCTTAGAGTTTACGAGAAGGAGAAGATATCTCACAAAATAGAGTATTTCTTAAACCACAAGAAATACTATCCATCACACCACTATACCATCCAACATCCAATTCCATTCAACACCCCGTATACACACACTATCCCAAAAACGCCATGTGTTAGCTTAGAGTTTAAGAGGAGATGAAATCTCAGAAACATACTATCCCTCACGTCACAACTTATAATATCCTTCACACAAATGACACGATTCAAACATCTCATTACCATCCAACACTCCTTACACACACTATCCCGAAACGCACTATATTAGTTTAGAGTTTGAGAGAAGCAGATACAATCTTGCAAAATATTATATCCCTTATACCACAAAAATAACATCCATTATAATATATATACGATCCAATGTCCCTTACACACACATACATACACACACACATTATCCAAAACTCCTGTACCCATCATTATATGGTGGCAGTGTCTATATATTGGAGTATTTATGTTAAGTTTAAAAAATCAAGACACAACAATGATGGCTGAACATACTGGCACATTTCCCCACGTGCACGCCTAAAGCGCGTACGTGAAGAAAAACATTCCTGTCATTTTAATTATGACTAAAACAATACACAGAGGGATAGAGAGAGCTGAGAGAGCATATATTCATACAGTGTCAATAAAAACAAAACACGCCATCCTTATTATAGTAAATCAAGACCATGGGACACTTATATTTTCATTATGGCATTTTCTCTCTTTCTTGAAGTTACAATTAATTTTGCTTCTTTCATTCTCTCTTTCCATTTTATGAATTTCTTCATAGCCACAGGTTTTTCTTCATCGTACTTTTTCTTCTTTTGAACTCCTGTTCTCTTTCGTCTCATGTTTCTTCTTGTTTTCTTAGGACATTCTGAAACCGAGTGTCCTTTCTTCTGACAATGATTACAAGTATCGTGACTTTTTCTCTCTTTCTTGAACGAAGCGGACATGTAGGAGACAAATGTTCATATAACTTATAGATGTAGCAAATTTCATCGGCACTTATAAACTTTCGTATGACTCTCGTCAAATAATCGACCAGAAGGGTAAATTTAGTTGACACTTTTACCTGTGAATTATACTTTTGTATGACTTGGCAAATATTTGACATACATGTCGATCTGTGTTGACTCTTCCATCTTTGTAACCATTTTAGTACAGAATGAATACCCTAACTCTAAGATTGATGTTTTTCTTCATATACGCGTTTTAAGTTTGCAAGTGGGGGAAAATGTGCTAGTCTGTTCAGTCACCATTGTTGTGTCTCGTTTGTTTTTACTTTGCATAAATAGTGCAATACGTAGACACCATAGACTCTAAGGTAACACAGTGTGTTGTTATTGGTGTGTGTGTGTGTGTGTGTGTGTGTGTGGGTGTGTGTGTTTATAAGGGGTGTTGAATGGTACTGGGATCTAGGATGGTTTAGCTGTGTGATGGATAGTATTTTTTCAGTATTGATTGGTGTGAAAGATGTGTGAGAGCATGTTTGAGATTTCATCTCCTCCTCTTACGCTCGAAGATAACATAGAGCATTTTGGGATAGTGTGTGCGTGTTAGTGGTATGGGATGGTATAGGTGATGTTTTGAGTTTTATGTTTGTGAGATTTCTTCTTCTCATTGATTCTAATCTAACGCAATGCATTTGAGGATAGTGTGTGTATAAGGCGTGTTGAATGGTATTGGGATGTTGGATGGTATAGTGGTGAGATTGATAGTACTTTTTGTGGTGTAAAGGGATATTATATTTTGTGAAATATTTTCTTCTTCTCTTAAACTCTAAGCTAACACAAGGCATTTTGGAATTGTGTGTGTGCGTAAGAAGTTTGTGAGAGTTCTTCTCCTTCTCTTACATTCTAAACTAACACTAACCATTTTGGATAGAGTGTATAATGGAATATTGGTTCGCATATAAGGTATGATATTAGGTTTGTGTGATTTCTTGTCCTTTTCTTACATTCTAAGCTAACACAATCGTTTAGGCTGGAGTGTATAATGGGATGTAAGGTATATGATAGTATGTTTCTGGAATTTATTATACTTCTCTTACACTTTCAGCTAACACTGGGAATTTAGAATGTGTGTGTCTGTCTGTGTGTTAGCGAGTGTGTATGTGTGTGTATATTTGTGTGTGGAGACTTTACCAGACATGTTGGATATTGCATATAATTGTTTGTTTGTTTATGTATGTCTATTATGTTTGTCCCTATAAAATAATTTCACATACGTATCTACAACAGCATGTATTAAGCCAACTCGAACAATGTTACTAACTTCCCGCCCGACTGAAGTCAACCACTTGCAACACTGTTGTCCTTTTCCCCCTAGTGTCCCGTACAGTGACGTTATTGATGATTTTGAGGGTATAAATGCATACTTAGGCTTTTTCATAGGATTTCCAGCAAGTTTTAGCTGTCAATAGATACTTGGTTTTCCATAGAATTTTACCAAAAAATATGGCTTAAAATAGATAATAGGCTTTTCCATAGGTATTTCCACAAGTTGTGGATATAAATAGGTACTGGTATTTTTTCATTTCTCTCTTGCCTAGAAAAGATATATTCTTTCACTATTACCCCCACCATAGTGTTGTCTTTGAGTTGTATACGTATTTATGTGTGTGTTTGTTTGTCTACGCCTATGCTTTGTTTATGTTTTCTCTATTTAAAAAAACTTTTGTCCCTATAAAACCGCTTCATGTCACCCATATTTAATTTCCCTTCTCTCCACAAAGACCCATATTTTCAGCCCTGCTCATTCTCCTTGTCGCTATAAAGACCCATGACGTCAACTTTGTCGCTATAAATCGTGTAGTTATAAATTTGCATGGCGTATGTCTATGCTTTGTCCTTATCAAACATTTTACATACCTACCTTGCCTACTGAGGTCAACTCAACACTAAGTTTCCGCCCCACTGAGATCGGCCATGTGCAACACTGTTGCCATATTTCGTTAGTGTCCAGTACCTTTACAAGACCCATGTTAAATTCCCCTTGTCGATCGATATGCGAATAATTTTATCTTCCATTGTCGCTCATGTCCTTATTATGAGATGAAAATGGAATGAAATTATCCAAAATGACACGCACACCCCCTCGAACAAAATGCGCTTTTGCGTTGTGTCTTACTGGCTTGGAAACTGTAAATAGGGAAAAATATACACTGGACAGGTATTTGTGGATGAACCTTTTAAGGGTGAACAAGATACCAGTTTTCTATCAGAAAGATTTGAACATAATGTAATCTATATTGGGACATGCTTAGAGATGAGGGAATTATGATTGTTTTGAACGCTTTAAAGCTAAATATGGTCACAACACGAATTTCCTTACTTTTCAAGGTCTAATTCAGTGTTTCAAATTCTTATGTTCGAAGTTAAGGTTAGATGTAATGACACCTGTCAGACAATTTATCCCGTTCTACTTTAGAAATTGTGTTTTATAATAAAAAGAGATGTAAAGACCCGTGCAAACCACATTTGAATACGGATGTTAAACTAACTAGTGAGAGGTATGGAATGAAATTCTCAATTTGAATAGGGATTTGAATAGAGATTTGAATGGGGATTTGAATAGGGATTTGTGGCCTAAAGTGTTTACAATAACAAAAAAATTCAAATTATAAAAGTTTCAACTCGTGTTAATCACAGACTTTTTACCAATGGATGAAGCAAACGTTTTCTGATACCAATAAATGTACTTTTTTTGTAGAAATTTCCTGGAAACAATACTCTGCATTTGTTTTGGGAATGTAATTTGATAAGCAAGCCGTGGAATGATGTGTATTACTGGATTGGGAATAAAGTGAACATAGACATTGTGCCAAATGCAAAGACTGTAATATTGGGAAATACAAGTGCAGATGGAATATTTGAGCAACCTTTGTATTTTTCCTTTCTTCTTTAGCTAAATACTACATCTATATATGTAAAATGAAAAGAGATGTGCCTAGATTAGAAGCAGTGAAAGTGCTCATAAAGACGACTATAATTTGTAAAATTATAATGCAATCAAAATGAAAAGAAAGAAACATTTATGTTGATTTGGGAACAGTGGAAGCCATTATTTCACGTTATTAAAACGAATGTGTGATAATTGAAATGCACGTTTTACAGCACGATGTATACTATAGTGTACAAGGTGTTTGTAATATGTAGTGTCAGTCCATGCCTGATACGATCTAAAAATTCTGTCTGTCTGCCTGTCCGTCCGTCCGTCTCTCTCTCTCTCTCTTATAGCACAAATACATATTACATGTATGTATAATCTATCTTATGCTAATAAAACTTGAAAAACATTAGTGAGACTGTAATGAGTTTCAGGATGTTTTATTGGCAAGTTTAACTTTCTAAACCTCGATTCAGGAGCAAGATTATTTTATAATAAACATATAATCCTTTCGTGCGTTAAGACTGGATACTTTTCATCGTTGGGTTCCAAAAATGTGATAGTGTAAGGCGTGTCAAACGCGTAAAACTTTTTTAAAATGTCACTTTTTTGTACTATGCGATAGCAGCTGTTGGGTCTTAATGCATGCCAACAAGATATCACCCATTTACTTTCTTTTGAACTTAGATGATATTAAATCTTTTAAAATTTAAATTGAGGAATGATATGTACACATATGCATTCAAAATATAGGAAACAAAAACCATGCAAGCTAGCTTTGCGGTTAAAGGTCACAAATATAAACTACTTGCATGGTATGTATCATCTTTCCTTATCACCCTATTTATCATTTTAATAGATTTTGATTCATATCGTCATGAGATGAATGATGAGTTGATTTCTCTTTTTCTAGTTTGATCTTTCAAGTCATAATTAGCAATATGAAAGATGGATTCTTTTGATGAAAACGAAAGGGGAAGGAAAAGCATACCCGCTTGTCAAGAATGACTGATTTAAAAGTTTGAACCTTTTGCCTTTTTAAATGTAGTTTAAAAATATTTCCTAATTTCACTTTTATTTATCCGACCATCTTTAAAACACAAAACAGCTTCGTTGAGCGGGAACAAGAATTCTCGGTCTTCGGAGCACGGTTTATTCCTCGAAGTTATCAAAGTATCAATTATTTTTCTGTATGGGCAATCACCTGTGTTTCAGTGCATTTGGAATGACCATTAGAAACCATCAAATTAACGTGAACCTGAAATTTACAAATTACAAAATTGCCTGAATTCGAATATTCTACATAAACTCAAGCAATTCTTTGCTTTTGTTCTGTACTTTTCACATCCTTTCAACTGTATGGGGTCAGGACTATTGAAGAAGAACTCAACGCGGGTAAGCAGATTAGTAGAGATTGTCATAGAGATCAAGAGAGATCAGATAGAAGAAAGGACAGAAGAGGCAAGAGAGACATAAAGAAATGAGACTTATGAGATAAAAAAAACAACAAAAAAAAAACAAACAAGCAGGACGAGAGAAGAAAAAATAAGGGATGAGATAAGATAGACAAAATAAATAAAAACGATATGTGGGATGAGAGACAAAAATATATGTTATACAAGATAGTCAAAACAAAACAAAAGAAAGAGTTGCAAGACCAAACAAAAAAAGGAAAGAGATGTAAGTTGGAGAAAAATTGTTTATTATTTATTTATAAGGACATATATAAAACACACTGAGACTTGTCTTACGTTGTCTTACGTTGTCTTACTTTGTCTTACTTTGTCATATGTGAAGAATTTGCACATTAATTCTGTTCCTCCAGATGACAAATTACAATTTACGTAACAAGACACAGTTGTGCATAAGAGAGTTTTTAAAATCATCTTTGCTTGCTCTGTTTACCATATAAATAGCGTCATGAATTGTGAAAATAACTGGGTTGTGAGATGGGAGAAACCATGAGTGACGTTTCCCTTTTATTCTATGAGACTGTGAACATAACATGGTACAATTAATGCAAAAGACACAACTTCTCTATCTTGCTTTTAATGAGAGACACATTGATCCATCTTACTACACCTAAGTTGAAAGAACACATGAATAAGAAAACTCATTAAAAAAATCTCTGTTATAGAAAAATCATTACAAAGTATTAAAGACCATTATCGTTTATCTATCTATCTATCAATCTATCTATCTGTCGGTCTGCCTGTCTGTCTAATCTCTGTCTGTCTGTCTTTCACTTTGTTTAATGGGTCACTACAGAAAGGAAAGAAAAAAAACAAATTAAGCGTGGCAAGGGAAAAACAAATCGATAATTCTGGTGATAAATCGGACCCAAATGCATGCGAACGATTATTGGCTTGATGATATCGCTTATTAATAACGTCTTTAATGATTTCCAGTTCACAAACGCGCACACATACTTTTGGTTATTGTTTCGTGTACGCAGCATAAAATGACTTGGATTTCGATTTATTAGAACATAATAAATGCAGTTGTTTGCAAAAGTAGCACGGACTTCAGGATACGCCTTATATCTTACATTGAATGGGGGTTTATAACTACGCTTCGTAAGTAATATAGGCTGCAAAAAGCAATCAGGAACAAACGCAACTTATATGAGATTTGAAAGCTGATAATGTTGCATGATGATTTATGAAAGCACTTAAAATATAGGAATACAATGTAAACGGAATGTAATTACGTGGAAATGTGCATGTTTCAGGATATGAGAAGTCAGTTTCTATCCCAGGTTATGACTATAACGGATGGGAAAGTATCCGCGTGTTCATAAAAATCGGTGGCTTGTTTTGGTAACAAGAACCCACCCTCCCAAGAACCCACCCTCCCAAGGAAAAACAAACAAACAGACAAATTATCTCAAAACCTGTCATTTAAAAAAAATATTGGTGTGACACATTTCCAATATTAACCTTTCTATGTACGGTTGGATCAGAAGTCAAAAACGTATTCGTCATGTATCATGTGTTGTTTTTATAGAGTTTGTCAAACGCTGACTTTAAGTAATACAATAAACTATCTATCTTTTCGTGTATTGTATTTCTGGCAGAAATCTCCCTATCATCCAAATGTCTTCTCGTCGGGTAGGATTTTGTGTGACGCTGGGCCGTTAATAAAAGAGAAGAATTCAATAAGGGTTGTCATTGCTAGGTCAGAGGCTATCATCTCCCCCTTCAGAAGGTAACCACAACACCATCGTCGGACAAATGCCTGAAATAAACTATTGCCTAGTAAGTGGGGACGTTTACAAATTAGTTTTTGTAGCTTTTCCTCTGGAAGTCAAGATTTGGAATACACCCGTCACAGTCCGGCACATCGACATTATAGAATGTATTTCAAGTTAAACGAACTCACATAGAGATTGCAAGGTTCCTTTTTCAAATTTGCATCCATCAAAAACCAGTACTGAACATTAAAAAGAGAGATCGGATAAAAAGTACGAAAAAGCAAGGTACATTGTATTTTAATTTCATGAATCCATGTAACAGATTAACTTAGTTTAACGGTATCTACAATCGAAAAAAAGTATTATTGTTCTATTTCGTATGATACTTTTTGGGCAATAATTTGCGAAATTAATCTTTCGTTAATTCGATGTCATTGCGAAAGGTTAGATATTGCGAAATGGACTTTTCGTTAATTCGATGACATTGTGAAAGTTTAGATATTGCGAAATTAACCTTTCGTTAATTCGATGTCATTGCAAAAGGTTAGATATTGCAAAAAATTACTTTTCGTTAATTCGATGACATTGTGAAAGTTTAGATATTGCGAAATTAACCTTTCGTTAATTCGATGCCATTGCAAAAGGTTGGATATTGCGAAATGGACTTTTCGTTAATTCGATGACATTGTGAAAGTTTAGATACTGCGAAATTAACCTTTCGTTAATTCGATGCCATTGCGAAAGGTTAGATATTGCGAAATGGACTTTTCGTTAATTCGATGACATTGTGAAAGTTTAGATATTGCGAAATGAACCTTTCGTTATTTCGATGACATTGCGAAAGGTTAGACATTGCGAAATGAACCTTTGGTTAATTCGATGACTTTGCGAAAGGTAAGAAAAGCTCATTTGTTTGTCAAACATACTTTATTGCATCACTAAACTAGTTTTCAAGCGAATTAAATTTACTGGACTATATGTTATTTCTTACCATTACCATTGTAATCATTCTTTAATAATGAATCCTGCCTTAGATGACACGTCCATATATAAAGAACAGCTGCTTACTAAAGGAAAAAGTTTCGTTTAGTCCTTTTAGTGTATTCTAAAACAATGTTTTACTGTATTTGTTTCTTCCAACGGACAGCAGAAGGCGTAAACGTAAGAAAATAGTTTTCTTTCTATTACTCTGCGTGATGATCTAAATTCATAAACATAAGTCTTTAAGTTAGGTCTAGATGTACGAATTCTGATCGGTCAGTTATAATTCATTATTAAATTGTAAAAAGTAATATTACTTTATTTTATACTTAAGTTTAGACATTCACTTAAATCCTGTAGGATAAAACCGAGCCAGGAATCTAGTGATCGGTTTAAAATACACATACCATTTTAAGGCTTTAGTCCTGATAATGTATCATTAGACCAGTTAATACATTCAAAATCACTAAAATTTAGCGTTCTATCAGAAAGTACGCACACAAGAGATCATCTTATTATGAGGTAAAGGTCTCCATTGCTCAGTCAGTTTACCAGCAGGGATAAACATGTGAATTCTTCAATTTTCCATTATCTATGAATTAGCCAATACTAGTTGTGTGTACTGATGCAATTTTCTCTTACATTTGGATCACCTTCATAGACTCAGATTGCATTTTAGTGATAAATTGCGGCCACGTGATGCAGCCTCCATAATCTTCAATTGGTATTTTGTGCATAAGACAAGTGAAGGTTTAGAACATACCCCAAAATTTCGGCCATGTGATGAATGTGCTGTGGACAGAATGGACCATGCGTTGTTATAAGGAGTGGCTGATAAATAGAACTTCATAACAATTTTAGGTTAATGTGGCCATCTTTCTTTATTCAACGGTTAAAGATCGACCATCTACTATTCATTGAATATGTGGTTTTCCAATATTGGTTGATTTACAATACTTATGGTCATTTAAAAATAAGTTTTCTTTAGCAAAATAAATATTTCTTCCTTTTTTGATCATATAAAAGAAAGTATTATTGAAGAAGTTTACTCAAAGGTGACGCTGGCAAATTTCGAAGAGTTTTAACGAATTCCAAACATTCAAATAATTCTTATTACAAAGGACAAATTGCTTTCCTTAAATGTGATTGAGAAATTTGCTTGGTAAACGAGTAATGGTATTGTATGTGTCCCATTTTTCTTCACCAAAACCTCTTGTGAACAATATGAATGAAACATGTAATTATTTAACGGACTGTTTTCAAAACAAATAAACGATTATTTGACTGCATGGAACGCACAAAAGTTTACATTCATGCAAAAGTATTGTATATTTTCAGACAGCTGTTATGACTAATGTGGGAAAATTATGTATTTTTCTTCTAAAGTTAAAAGTCAGCAATATCATTATAAATCCTCTTTTTTCCCCTTAACTGTCATTTGTTCTGAATGTTTTTAAATGGATTAACTTTGTACGGTCGTTGTTCAGTCTGAAAATATAAACATTTAAAACATGTTCATATCTAAGCTGTATCATGCAACTGTTTATTTTAAGCTCCTGTCTAATCAATAGCTAGATTTTAAGAATTACTTATCAAAAAGTATTAAAACTATTTCTCTAGAATGCGTACATCTTACAACTCTTTCCTAACAGTTTAAGTCCAGAACAAAGAAGTTTACAAATGAAATCAATTAGATTTAAGAAAATAATAAGTTCGGGCTAGCAAAACAATATAGTTATTAATGTCATAAATGAAAGAGACAGGAATGATGAACTTTTATTTCCATTTTCCACTTTAGTGGCAAATATAACTTCCTTTGTGCAGCTATCTGGCAGCTGAAGTTCACAAGATTCCAAAGCCTGGATTCCATAAATGGATACTGTTCTTTGATTTAAACGAGAATTGAATGACACAGAACATTTTTGTGAAATTTGAAAGAAAACAAAGAAACAAGAACTTAACCCACCAAAAGTTGTTTGATGTGAAATTTTGCCCCCCCCCCCCCCCCCACTCCGGCAGTTACGGGCGTTGCTCAGGCGATTGCTAAGCGCGGGTTTCAGTGGGATAAATGGGTGTACTGTGGGAAACCCGTCTTAAACAAACACGATTATTTCACAAAGCTGATATACAGGCCAAAGGAGTACCATATCTATATTGTCTGTAATCAAGCGAAAAATAAATTCGAATCTGTATGAATTGTTGCATATGGTTTAATACGGAAAACATGTTTTAAAACGCCTAATAAAATAAGTGCACCTTGTTTTTCAATGCATGAAAAGGGATATTCTTGCTTCGTTGACAGTGATAAATTGTCACAAGGTGCATCGTGAACATTTTCTCACAGTTAGATACCTATTAAAAAAAAATTAACTCTGATCGTACTATGTTATCCAGATAGAAATGAGCGTGTTTTGCGTTGCTTTTTATTTTTGACGTGTTTTCAGTGACACCTTCTGGAATTTAACTTACATCGAATTGAATGGTCTCCTCGACTTTTATGCTTCGACTTGTTCGGATATTGCTTTGAAAAAACTTAAAGACCTAATAATGTTTCCTACCTTAAATATTTTCAGCATGTTTTTTATGTTTTCAAAATTCATGGTGCTTGTTTTTTTGTAATCATATTATTATATATGTGTTTTTTGTTATAGGTGTTGTCCAATGTTGTAGAGCGCTTGCAGCTTCTAAAGATTAGGCGCTATACAAAGTCCTCATTATTATTATTATTATTAAATCGATCGTCGTAGGGTTTTTCATACCATATCTTATAGAAAATCTTTGACTTATTTTTGTTTGAAATTCTCAATATTTCAGGTATATAAATATAGCATTGTAAGTTAAAGCAGCAGAATGAATAACAAAGGTTTTAAGTTTCTTTGATAACATGAAGTTTGAAACAAAAATTAGGATTCTTTTCGCTTTAAAACATGTTTACATTTTTTTAAAGGCAATTTCATAAACTGTAGACCTTTTTTGAGGAAATATATTTATTTGGAACAGACATATCAGATATGAAAAATCACATTTGTACATAGGCTGTTAGTCAGCATACAAGTTGTAGATATAGCGAAGTTCATTCATCTCTCATTTATGAGTCAATTTGTTCCTCAAGACTTTGGCAAATTCCCAAAAAAGATTTAAGAGCTAGTTGCTAATTGAACCGGCTAAAAGCTTTTTCCCTGTTATTCTTCTCTGTATTTAAATTCTTCTTTTTTTCACGTCTCAATTTCTGATAAAGAAAGCTGATAGGCGAAATTGACTTTATACTTCACTGACTTCAAAGCATTCATCTCGATTGATAGATATGAATATGTATGGCGAGAAACAGTTAACAGTGTTAGATATAAATGGATATTCCGCTTGTAAACGGTATCGACAAATAATAATTTATGTTGACATATATATCTCAATTATCTAGAAAGGCGTCGCTACCAATACTGAGGGAAATGACGCTCACTTCCGCTACCAGATATTTACTGTTAATTTAACGTAGATGAGAGGTCTGATTTGAACAAACAGATGGACGTGCTACTCCTAGATCCGATGACGCATCCCATTTCTTCCCAAACGCAACACATCATGGAACGGTGTAGAAAAAGGGCTGACAGAATTGTAATGCAAGTGTAATAATGCCTAATTTGTATTACCCGATATAGTCAGGCTCGTTTAACAAGAGTGAATCATACAATCTCTGTATATCTTGCATAAAGAATAAGAAAGTTGGCTCACGAATGTTTTCGTATTTAAGTTTCAAATTTCTTGTCTGTGCTCTCAGCGCCAGATAAAATCTCGCGAGAATCACGGCCAAGTCAAACTTAGACCTACATTCGAAGAGGTCTCTATGATTTCCTTGTGGACTCAAATTTAAGGTCACTTTCATTCATTATCCGTCCTAAGATCGTAACATTTAAATTTCAAGCCAGTTGCATCACCGCTAGATATGATGACTTTCCGACTTGTTGTCACATTGACGATGTGCATTTGGAGAAATAAGTAAACAAGCTTTTGTTTCGATAGAATTTAAAGTTTAATGCTCAGATTTTGTATTAATTTATTATTCAGGTTTAGAACGCAAGGAATAACTGAACAAAACCCTGAGAAACACCCACTGACTATGACAATAACAGCTGAAAACTTGTATATAGTGCCTTGAGAAACACCCGTTGACTAGGACAACAACAACAACTGAAAACTGGTATATAGTGCCTTGAGAAACACCCGTTAACTAGGACAATAACAACTAAAAACTGGTATACAGTGCCTTGAGAAACACCCATTACCATTATCATCATCATCATTATTATTATTATTATTATTATTATTATTATTATTATTCATATCAATTTTATTATCATTATTTAATAAACTCTAATACATATTATTGTTTTAATAATCTTTGCAAGACGTACTTTATTTGACCTCACAAGATCACGAAAAGCAATTTAAGTGATTTAACAAATATAGTGTACTAAAATTGTGGATTTTAAAACATTTAGTAAAAGTACTAAGTATCCATAAAATTTACATTATCCAAATGCAGAATTTAAGAATTTAATTTTAGACCAGTAAAAACATTGTCCAAACTCTATTTATGCTTGCAAACATTTGTATATAAAATCGAACTTCTAGCGCGACCTTCTGAAAATAGACCAGGTCCAGGCATGGATGCTGACATGAGCTTATATGCACCCTGTGGAACAGTATGCCTGGTAAGAGAAATTCTGCTGTTTGATGGATAGCAACCGCAAAGAAAAATTCTGCAAGAGCGCTCTTAAGGCAACCGTACATTTTTACGGACATACCTTAACTAACATTTGTGATTACATAGAGTATTAACTAAGTGTACATACATACAATATTTGTCTAAATGGTCAAATATAAAATGTTTAAAAAATGTTAGTTTTATTGTAGATGATACCATAAGAAGCTGCTAACGAGTTAACTATCGAGGTGTTCCAAATAAGCTGATAGTGATGTGTGCAGTCCCATAGTTGATTCTTGATATAAAATAATGAATTTAAACTGTTTAAATATTATTTATGAGCATTTCATATGCGAACAGGACATACAAATGAAAATCATACCAAATGTACCCCACACCTTTAATACTGGCATCGACGAGATCAGTAAACTTCATTTACTCAAAATATATGTGCCTGGACTGCCTACCCATAACAATATTAAACAGACCGAATGTTTGACCAAAGATCTGTTGAATGCATTAGACAATGCTGCATTTCAGATCGTGTTGATGCTGAATGAAATCGTATGGAAATTTTAACATTAATTGTCCCATGTGTTACTTAGAGACTTGTGGAAATTAGCTCAGTTTATTTTTAAAGAAAACAAAGTAGAGCAAACGCTTCCATATTGTACATTTTATGACCTTAATAGAATGAAATACAACAATTTCTGTCGTGGTAACTTTCGTAGCTCTCATTTGCATGGTCTCTTACTTGTAGGTGTAATTGCCAGTTCGGGCGATGCTATAACAATGTTCAAATATAATGGTAATAAATATTTGACCACCAGATGACTTGTATATTTAAATATATTCATGAATTATTGGATAATCTGTCTCTGAGAACTTCTTATTTTAGCAATCTGGATGATTTAGAGATCTCGGACATAAAGATTTTACATAAACCGATTCAAATTACCTTGAGAATTCACTGTGACTGCATTTTGTTACGAGGTGTTATTGTTAGAAACAACGTTAAACTGTTTTTAGACTGATAAAAACTGTAATTTGACTGGTGATCGACATAGCTTAACCTCGTTTTGGTGCCAAGGAGACATGCTTCTTATAAGCAGCTCTGGTGGGCACCGATATTTGGATAAGCGGAACATGCGTTCGTAATGGTTCCTCAACAGACCTCATGGAGATAAAATATACAAAACAGCATCAGTTAGACCACAATGTCTGAGACTATAACCACGTTTTCACGCAAGACTTGATCCAGATTAATATATACATAATTTATAATACTACCTTTTTGAAGCGTTTTTTATAGTCAACGAACAATTTTTAATGTTACTCGTCAATCAGAGTCGAAATACATATATTATCCACCGAGGAAATATAAGTACTGGAACAAATATTATACAATCTTTTCTTTACTCCCTCTTATCCTGCACCCACCCTTTTTTACATTTTCACCACAAAAGACAGCGCAGATCATGTAAGGTTAACAGTAGTCATTTTATGACATGACATATCGTCTGCATAGTGTAACTTTACCCGTCCAATTCAAATATGAAAGGTTAAAGTTCACAGACTGATACACATTTGCTCTGAACAAGAAAGCTGGTTAAAATAGCAAGAAAAATTAAACTTCATTTGCAGACTAAACTTTGGTCACAAAAAATAATGAGACAGCACGATTTTTTCATCATTGTTTAATTTAAAGTGTTTTTATCTAGTTTTTAACGTTTTTATCTTAGCTGCAGTACATAAAATATTTAAAACTTTAAATCCAATAGCAAACTGCCGATCATCGAAACTGTTTATTTTCCAAAACTTAGGGCGAGGTCCATTCTGTATGCGTTATTTAAATATCCATTCTCAGTTTTACGTCAAAGGAGTCCGTTCTGCACGACCTTCAGTAGTACAGGTTTAAGAATGTCGTGTGTACCGTACGAACTCGCTTATAAGACAAGTCAACCTACCAACTGCACAAAGAATCGCCGTCGCATGATGAGCCAGTAGATCTAGGTTCTTTGCAGTTTGTTAGAAGTAAACAGTATAACTAAAAAGATAGAGCCTGATCATTGTTGTTCACAGTTGACTCGTCTTATAAGAGAGTACATACAGTAATTGCCCATTGTGCAATAGCTTTTTTGACGTAATATTCGCCACTATTCTTGCATGCTACCATATTAGCAAACATAATTTACATAATTTGTACGATGTTGCATGTTAATGAGTATGCGTGAATATTTCTTCTTTGGCGATATGTTAATTTGGTCTCGTGACCCTGCGGCTCATTCATTTTCTGCTAGTCGATTTATCGCGTCGCATAACGATGCTATGTTCACATTTAACACGGATTCGCATGAACTTACTTGATATAGCTTTCAATTTTTTTGTATACTTTTAAAACAAGACTTACGGAAAATACTTAAATGTTATGGAATATAACTATAGAAAATGACAGTTGAACGTGTTTAACGTAGAATATGCTAAATCTGCTGAAGTCATATATATATATATATATATATATATATATATATATATATATATATATATATATATATATATATATATATATATATATATACATACATACATACATACATACATAGATATATATATATATATATATATATATATATATATATATATATATATATATATATATATATATATATATATATATATATATATATATATATATATGACGTCATTCAAGATGGCCGTTATCGCTTAACCGGCTTGATGCAGCTGTTGCGTTTTTTGTGCCGTTTTCATGATATTTGTGCTTGTTGCCTGTCTTCGTCTACGTTATTGTGTTCGTTATGTATTGGCTTTTCAGTTCGTATGTGTTTCTTCATCTCCTTGTTTTGGAAACGAGAACAATTAGACTTTTTCTCAGCTGTCTTGCTCCATTGCTACAACTTCGATTTGAACAAACCGCCATCACGTGATACTCGCCAGTCAACCCGTTTATGCTATAATGGACCCTCATTAATTGCTTTAAATGACCACTCCTTGGCTCTCCACACTACATTGTGCTCTAGACTAAACGAACTGGGACTACATTCATCATTACCTAAGTGTAAACTGAAGCGAAAAAAAGAAACGTTGTTTCAAAGCTGGCCGGCGTAAAACAGGAAGAAGAATACCAGTTATCTCCCTTATGCCCTTTCCGGCTGGACAATTTAAAAATTCGACCGTTACCTTAGATAACCTAATTCAAATCTCTATTAATTCGTCAAACTTCGTGTCAACTATCCAAGAGATACATCTGCGTATTGCATTATTCAATGCCCAGTCAGTAGGACCACCGGAAAAGCGCACATAAATAGTTAATTTTATCAACGACCAGAATATTGACGTCTTTTTCCTGACATAAACATGACGAAAAACATCAGGCGATGAGCCCAAGTGTGCGGATCTAACACCCACTAGTTACTCCATCAAGTCATTCCCCCGTAACTCTCGCGGAGGTGGAATTGCTGTTATCACAAAGAACTCCATGATCAAACGTCTTAACCACACCACAACATTCAAATTCGACCACACACCGTTTGAACTAGTCCAAACCACACTCACACTGGAGCAAAGTCGGTCCCATTGTTTCTGCCTATTCCGCCCTCATCCTAGTAGAAAAAAACAAGCTGACTGAATCTCTCTTTTTGGAGCAGTTTCCGAATATCCTGGAATATGGAAATTCGATAGGTGGCAACCTGATTATTCTTGGAGATCTCAACTTTCACTTTTACTGTCCCGGAAACCCAAACACATCAAAACTCATAGATTCTATTAATGTTTTCAACCTCAAACAGTCAGTTAACCAACCCACCCATAAACATGGTCACATTTTTGACTGGATTCTTTAAAGACCTGATGATAACATTCTACGGTCCTCCCGGTATCCCATGAACTTGCATCAGATCACCTCTTCATTATATGCCATCTTGATGTATCTGTCCCTAACCCTCCACCTTTATCTGCTACTAAGAGAAACCTCTGTATGATAAATAGAACCAAACTAATGTATGTACTTACCTCCTACAGCAGAACAACTCGATAACTGCCTGCGTTCATTGCTCGACAAACATGCCCCAGCTACCAAGTGCAATTAAAAAGTGTTCTCCATGGTATAGCAGTGTTAGGGACCAGCTTCGCGATGCTAAAAGAGACCGCCGTAAAGCTGAAAGGCTTTGACTTTCCATCAGACTCACTATTCATAAGCAAATCTATGAAGCCGCTAAGAAGAATGTCACAAATATAGTCCATGCAACGAAATCAGCCCACTACACTACTAAGATCATGGAAAGTTTCAGCTGCAAAGAGCTCTTCGAGATTAATAACAAGCTAATATCAAGGAACAACTCTACACCACTTCCAACTACCTTCTCTCCAGTTGACCTTCCGGACATGTTTGCAAATTTCTTCTGTGACAAAGTACAAACCATTAGAGATAAGCTTGACACCATAATTTCAATTGACTCGTCGTCACCATACAGTTGGGATACAGAATTTGAGCGGCAACTATTAGCAGCATTTGAACCTGTCTTTATGGATTTCGTATGATGATGAGTGCACCAAAGTCATGTGAACTTAATCCAATTCCATCACTGCTGCTTGAGTGCTTAGATCCAGTATTGCCTTCACTAACTGATGTTATTAATACCTCTGTCACATCAGGGGAATTCTCATCATTTTTCAAAACTGCCATTGTAAAGCCTTTGCTGAAGAAACCAACACTAGACCATAACGATTTTAAAAAACTACCGCCCAGTTTCTAATCTCCCATTCATATAAAAAAATCTTAGAGAAGGTTGTTTTATCCCAGCTTGTATCTCATCTGAATTCAAACAGTCTTATTAGCAATATACAATCTGCATATCGCCCTTGCCACAGTACTGAAACTACTGTTCTAAACGTTGTTAATGAAATTTTCTTTGCTTTGGATAGCGGAAAGATTACAGACCTCACCCTCCTTGATTTGTCTGTATCATTTGACACAATAGACCATGATATATTACTTCACCGTCTCCAGCATGTATTTGGCATTTATGATACAGCCTTACTGTGGTTCAAGTCCTACTTGGTCAACAGGACACAAATTGTGTCTGCAAATGGAATACACTCCAGCCCAGTTGATCTATGTTGTGGTGTTCCACATGGGTCTGTTCTTGGACCTGTTCTCTTCATTCTGTACACTCAGCCCCTCTCAAGTGTCATAGATTATCATCCACTGTCTCACCAATTGTACGCTGATCACACCCAAATATACAAATCTAGCCACCCAACTGAAGCTGATGCTACCATGGTGTAGAGAGGTGCATTTCTGATGTGAAATCATGGATGACATGTAACAAGCTGTAGATGAATGATGATAAAACTGAGGCCATTCTTATTACAACACAAAGACTTTCTCATTCACATCCTTTACCTCAAACAATAAATATTAGCAACACCAACATTAAATTCACACAATCAGCACGAAACCTAGGTGTTACTCTGCACAGTACTCTCACATTGTACCAACACTTCATGAACATATGCAAGGCTGCATATCTTGAGCTGAGACGCATCAGGTCCATTCGCAAATATCTTTCAGTTGATGCCAATAAAACACTTGTGTGTTCATTAGTACTTTCAAGACTAGACTATTGTAACTCAATTCTGTCTGTTTCATCTCAATATCTACTCAAAAAACTTCAAAACGTTCAAAACACGGCTGCTCGGATCATACTGAGAGTACCACGATCAGAGAACACATCCCCGCTGCTCTGTACCCTATACTGGCTATCCATTCAATCCAGAATCAAATACAAAATTTGTTCTCTGTGCTACGTTTCACTGTCGGACTCTAGTCCAACATACCTATCTGACCTCACCCAAGTGTACACACCAGCAAGATACTTACGCTTCTTTTCTGACAATCGTATACTCGATATTTCCACTATGAAAACAAAGTCATATGGACAGCGTTCTTTTGCATACCAGGGCCCAGCAACGTGGAATGAATTGCCCACTGAACTTAGACACAAAGACACAGTGAGAGTGCTCTCAAAACTCACTTATCTCGACTGCAAGAACAAACTTAAAGACCTAATAATGTTTCCTACCTTAAATATTCTCAGCATGTTTTTTATGTCTTCTAATTTCATGGTGTTTGTGTTTGTAATCATATCATTATATATGTTTTTTTATCTTATATGTGTTGTCTAATGTTGTAAAGCGCTTAGATCAATTTGGCCCCGCGTACACAGGGGTCTCCCGAGTTAGTAATTTTTAAAAGTATATTTAAGCAGAGAAAGTAATTTTAAAGTGATGGAAGAAAAAATTAAGCTCAGCGTAATATTAAACTTGTTTAAAAGTTTTTTTTTTCTCCAAATGCCGTGCTCAAAGGGCGCCCTGCGTGTAGATCCAGAGGGCCCCGCCAAAATGACCCATATCGGGCCACGCGTTTGCTGAGACCGTTATTGCATTTATCGACCTTTTTACATTATCGACGGAAGTTTGTTTGCTCAACATTAGTCATTTAATGCAGGTATTTAAAACGAATCAGCTGAAGTCATTTAGTTTAGATTTCTTTGTGAATGTCATTGGTTGACGAATATGAATCTTACAGTGCAGCTCAAAGACTCCACTTTTGTTAGTATTTGGAAACAGTGGGTCTATTATCTTTTACTAGGATATTACAGAGGCAACGGCACGTCACAGAGCGTATGATATGTTGCATGCATATTTATATCCTGAAGAAGTAGGAGTGTATTGGTCAAGAACTTCAATTGCAACGATGCCTCAATTCATAGAGAATTGTTTTAAGTGTTTTGTTTAAAACTTAAGGCTGTTAAGTTGACTGACCGTCTAAAAAGTAGCCTCACACGATTATATAGAAAAAAACAACCGGAAAATCTCATCACTGAATCAACCTACCTTTAAGTCTATTCTTAATCAAGTCTTAGAGAGGATCACGGACTACATCTTGAAGATATTAAAGGAAACTAATGAAGAGGTTGAGTCTCCACATATTGTATCTTCAGCGTAGTGCTGACGTATGAACTGTTGAGGACTGAGGACCTACACGGCACTAATAAGTCGTAGAACCTACACGTCATTAATAAGTCTAAAGACCTACACGTCATTAATAAGTCTTAGGACCTACACGTCATTAATAAGTCTGAGGATCTAAAAAGTCTGAGGACCTACACGTCATTACTAAGTCTGAGGACCTAAACGTCATTAATAAGTCTGAGGACCTACACATCATTACTAAGTCTGAGGACCTACACGTCATTAATAAGTCTGAGGACCTACACGTCATTACTAAGTCTGAGGACCTACACGTCATTAATAAGTCTGAGAACCTACACGTCATTACTAAGTCTGAGGACCTACACGTCATTAATAAGTCTGAGGACCTACACGTCATTAATAAGTCTTAGGACCTACACGTCATTAATAAGTCTGAGGATCTAAAAAGTCTGAGGACCTACACGTCATTACTAAGTCTGAGGACCTAAACGTCATTAATAAGTCTGAGGACCTACACATCATTACTAAGTCTGAGGACCTACACGTCATTAATAAGTCTGAGGACCTACACGTCATTACTAAGTCTGAGAACCTACACGTCATTACTAAGTCTGAGGACCTACACGTCATTAATAAGTCTGAGGACCTACACGTCATTACTAAGTCTGAGGACCTACACGTCATTAATAAGTCTGAGGACCTACACGTCATTACTAAGTCTGAGGACCTACACGTCATTAATAAGTCTGAGGACCTACACGTCATTACTAAGTCTGAGGACCTACACGTCATTAATAAGTCTGAGGACCTACACGTCATTAATAAGTATGAGGACCTACACGTCATTAATAAGTCTGAGGACCTACACGTCATTACTAAGTCTGAGGACCTACACGTCATTAATAAGTCTGAGGACCTACACGTCATTAATAAGTCTGAGGACCTACACGTCATTAATAAGTATGAGGACCTACACGTCATTAATAAGTCTGAGGACCTACACATCATTACTAAGTCTGAGGACCTACACGTCATTAATAAGTCTGAGGACCTACACATCATTACTAAGTCTGAGGACCTACACGTCATTACTAAGTCTGAGGACCTACACGTCATTAATAAGTCTGAGGACCTACACGTCATTACTAAGTCTGAGGACCTACACGTCATTAATAAGTCTGAGGACCTACACGTCATTACTAAGTCTGAGGACCTACACGTCATTACTAAGTCTGAGGACCTACACGTCATTACTAAGTCTGAGGACCTACACGTCATTAATAAGTCTGAGGACCTACACGTCATTAATAAGTCTGAGGACCTACACGTCATTAATAAGTCTGAGGACCTACACGTCATTACTAAGTCTGAGGACCTACACGTCATTACTAAGTCTGAGGACCTACACGTCATTACTAAGTCTGAGGACCTACACGTCATTAATAAGTCTTAGGACCTACACGTCATTAATAAGTCTGAGGACCTACACGTCATTAATAAGTATGAGGACCTACACGTCATTAATAAGTCTGAGGACCTACACGTCATTAATAAGTCTGAGGACCTACACATCATTACTAAGTCTGAGGACCTACACGTAATTACTAAGTCTGAGGACCTACACATCGTACATAGTTGGAGGTCTTTGAACAATACATTAAAGAACCATAATAATGTATAGATTACAGACAAATAAAATGTACCTTTGAAGAATGTGTGCAGAGTGAAACCAGCCTACTGAGAAACAGTCTAAAGATACAGGTCAAAGAAACAGATTTTAGTTTCACTTACCTTTTTGGACGATTTGCTTACGAAACGAAGAAACCCGTTATTTCTAAGTTTGTGTACAGCAGAAAATGGATGCATTTCATAAACGGAAAAGCTTCAATGGATAGTACTGGGACATATTAGCAGCAGAAAATTGGTGTCGTAACTTCCTGTCCTTGTCACATTGTTTACTGCTCATTCATCTATATCGTGATTCGACTGTGTGTATGTTGTCAGTCCGTCTGTCTATCCGTTTTTTATGTTATAGGTGTTGTCTAATGTTGTAAAGCGCTCAGAGCTTCTAACGATTAGGCGCTATACAAAGTCCTGATTATATTATCATTATATACAGAAGGGGCTGGTCGTCCAGTCTCAAAATGGGATTCAAAACATTGAATATTTCCGCTTTCTTTTATACACATTTAATGTCCATATCGAGGGAAAGACTAGGGTCAGCAACTTTCCTATCGGTTATGCTAATCTCAGAGTAATGCTAGTTCTCCAAACCTTGCTTGTCATAGTTGATAGTTAAATATTAAAACAGAATTTCTTTCAAATGCAACATTGTAAGAACTACGATAAATCCATACTGGGATTTGCATAAGAAACTATGCAATGACTCGGACAAAGGCAACTGTATTCAAATGTTTTAAAATAAACTTGATCATGCAGACGGACGCACAAAAGGCAGTAGAAATATTCTTGCTGTACATAATCATAATTCCATTTATTATGAATTGAATTGTTTTTCTGCAATATGATTTTGATATTAACGGTGACATGCTAATGACGGGGAATTTTTTTAGACACAGGTAAATTCTTGGATTTCTTTCGGTTTGTTTTCGGACTTGGTTTACTTTGTTAGTGATTAGATGATTAGGCAAAATGTTCACTTCGATAAATACCCAACCATGATCATTTGATCGTATAATAGGGATTGATAGATTTCCTTCCGCATATGGCATTGGGCTGACCAGAGAACTTTATCACTTTTAAATAGTCATTTTTGATGTTGACAACATCAAGGATGTTGATACTTAATCAAGTTTTATCTTTATCGTGTCAAAAAAGATCAAGAAATTTTCAATGTTTGTATTAACACGACCGTTATCCCAAACCTATTTTTTCCAACTGCAATGCCAAAAACACAAAAAATAAAAATTATGCCGATTGTATTAAACAGTACCCGGATGATGTCTTTTAAGATTATCAATACTGACAAATGAAACAAAATGTAGTTCCAAACTTCAGTCTGAACGAAAAATACAAATTGACCGTGGTCAGCTAAGAAGCAGCAGGGGGGGCGAATCCGACATTTTGTCCAATCGTTATTTTGCTTAATTAATACTTCTGCACTCAGCGGATCCGGTGTAGTCAGCGCCTGGTAAAAAAAAAACGACGTCGGTCCATCCTACACGACAGTGACGTCATTTGGTTCTGCGCGTCGATCCCAGCGTCGTCAGCGTCCGGTAAACACAGCGACGACCGCGTCGATGTCATTGCCCCCCCTGCTGCTAAGTGGTTATTTACAATGAAAATTATTTACAACTAACCGAATATTTGGTCAAGTCCGATACGATATCGTGTCCGAGGATCATGTAAATTTATCGTTACAAATCCATGTGGGGTCGACTGAGCATGACTAAAAAGTTTCGAAAACCATTAAAGTCCATGTCACCGCCACACCAAGTTTGCCAGATATTTCGTAGCGTGTGTGTATCAACACCGTTGAATACAGCAAGAATATTACAGTTGTCTCTGATTACTTTTGGAATCTGAGTGTATCGTTGAGTGACATATATCACGTCGGTGTTTTTATGCCTGCCTCTGGAAAATATCCTAGCTGGGTTTTTTTGATTGTCTAACATAACATCATCGTACACGACTAGATTGTTAACGTCGCCATCAATATCATCAATACCTGGTGCATCATTGATATCTGTAATAAACTCAATAACATTTTTTTCAGCGATCGCTGATGCATTCTCGTTAAAATCTTTCAACACCTCGTAGCATCGTTGATCATCTACGCTAGGGGCGATTAAATACAACTTATCCCACTTCATCCATCTCATTATTAAATTGAGTAACAATTGCGTCTTGCCGGATCCAGATGGTCCGATGATAATCATCCGGATCGAGTTTGGTAACGCTGCAACATGCTTAACTGGTTCTCTCGTTTTAGTCGCCGAAAAATCAATTATATTCATATCTCTATACATAAATTATGGATCTATATTGTGTGAAGTGTAGAGTGCGTACTGGCACAAATGATATGACAACCGTTACAACAAGAAATAACAGATCGGCCATTACTGGTAAGTGTGTACAATGCGGTACAAAGAAATTTAGATTTATTTCTGCTAGACCCGGAGACGTTTTAAAAAAAAGCGAGGAGGTGATATTGCAGCCAAGTTATCAAAACTCCCCGGAACACCGTGGGCAAAGTATCCAGGAGAAAAGCACCTCCCAGGATATAGCTACTGTGGCCCCGGAACACGATTAGATATTAGACTCGATGATCAAAATCAGCCCAAACCCGGTGAGTATCCAATAAACGCTATCGACGAAGCATGTCGGATACATGATATAGCTTATCGTAGCGGTGATTTGCAACAGCGTCATATCGCGGATGTAAAATTAATTCACGCGTTAAATGCTATTCCTGATAAATCATTCAAAGAAAAATTGGCTTCATGGTTGGTAAAATCGGTTATGAAAGGTAAATTAATGATTGGAAGCGGAGCTTCTCGCGCTGGTAATTGAAAACGCTAGCGTTTATAATAACAACATGGAATCCATCTATTATTCTCCGAGAGGATACTGGAAGGGGAAGGCCGCAATTGGTAAACTCGCAAGCGCTGCAAAGGTAACAAAGGCCGTTGCGGCTAATTGGTTATCCAAACAGGCTATATGGCAAATTTATCTACCACCGCCTAAACAAATCAACTTTTCGCGCTTTGATGTCAGCGTACCTAATGAAGTTCATCAAGCTGATATACTATTTCTGCCGCATGACAACGGTTGCAAATACGCGCTAACCGTAGTTGATGTTGCGAGTCGATACAAACAAGCGGAGCCGTTAAAAACAAAGTCGGCAACTGAAGTAGCCGATGCGTTTGAGCGGATTTACAGAAGGGGTCCTCTGCGCTGGCCAAATCTATTACAAGTTGATCCTGGTAGTGAATTTCGCGGCGCTGTTTTATCAACGCTGAAACATCATAGCGTCGCGATACGACGAGGTCATACTGCACTACATCGTGATCAGGCAATTGTTGAACGATTCATTCGGACTCTTGCTGAACGGTTATTTGGGTATCAATACGCGAAGGAATTCATCCAAGAAAAACGATCTCGTGAATGGGTCAAAAGGTTGCCAGGCGTAATTGCAGCGTTAAATAACGAGATTACCCGAGCAATCAACATGAAGCCCAGCGACGCAATAAAAAAAAAGTATATACCCGGAAGATCAAAAATAGATAGCGTTTCCAAGCCGATTCTCGGCGATGTCACTGTTAGATATCTGTATGAACCAGGAGAACTTGAAGGCGGTAAAAAAAGAGCTACTGATCCTATTTGGAGTGTTACCACACATAACATATCAACGATAACACGATCAACTGGTAGACCACCGATCTATAGACTGGATTCAACTGCCCCACAGCGGGGGTTTACACGCGAGCAACTACAAGTGATACCTGACGATACTCAATTGCCCCCGCGTGGTCTTAACTAGCGCCGTTGCGTCTATTGCACTCAAGACAAGTTAACCTCACATTGTTTTTGACATGACCGAGACTGTTATCGATCCTGTCCACGGTAAATTGGCGAACGTCTTTATCCGAATAACGCCAGCGCATTACACAATTGCAACTCGCGCAGTGATTATTCTGTTGTTGTCGTAACGCAATTATTAATTCGGCATCAATATCAAAACGCCGCTGTTTTTTTTATCCTGTTGGCGGTAACCAGAGAGTTTTCTATCAATGACGCTAGCATCAATAATGTCATCGTTCTCACTGGCTTCGTCAATAACAATTCTTCGAAGCTGATTTATCCTCCGTACTCGGGACACTGCAAGATAGACTAGATTTGACCATTCGATGCGATTATCAACCATCCAAACAATTGTATCCGTGATAGTCAATCCCTGCGAGGAATGTATTGTCGTTGCGTATCCTAGCGTCCACGGGGATTTATCAGCACGTAGCGCGTCCTCGACGACGCTGATATCAACGAGCACAATATCATTCAGCACGAGAATTTGTTTTTTTGTCCCTGACGCTGTTGGGCCCGGGATTTCAACTTCAATGTTTTGCCGCCGTCTATCCGCGGGTCTATAACATAACGGCACTGGGCGCGTTGGAAACTTTTCCTTATGCAACGCAAACAACTTCCGCTGAAGTGTGTCTCTGACTATCTTTCTACTCGCTACAATCAAATCGTTTGGTCTCCATGTTTCCCAGAATTCATTTAACGGCGTTTCCGGAATCACCTCGCGGATTATTTCACATTGAACTCTATCCGGCTGTAATCTGATTAATTTTTTAACCTCGCGCAGTTGTTCATCAAGTGCTCGGTAATCAGTATCGGTTTCTTCATAATAGTCCACAAAATTCTTTAACCAATCATGTGGACCCTCGCCGACAAATGGTGGTGGTTGGCCATGGTCGCCACACATGATTACCGCTGTATTCGCGCGCAGCAACCACTCAAGAAACATTTGTAAAGTATCTAACGAAACAGTACATATCTCATCCCAGATGATAACCTCAGGAATAAATTTTTCCCCCATTCGATCAGGAGTCCACTCACCGCCGCTGTATCGAAAAAAGCTGTGATAAGTAACGGCGTCAACATTTCGTTGTTTTATCTCTCGCGCTAGTCTATGGGTCGGTGTAAGCACGATTATACTTGCCCGCGTTCGAAATAATTCAATTGCCCGAGTCGTCTTTCCAGACCCGCCACAGCCGCTTAAATAAACTGTTTTGTATCTACAAATTGGATCAGAACACGGTGGTGCATTAGACCATTCTGACAATTTATCACCGCGTAAGTAATTGTTTTCAACGGTGACATTTGCTGCCAGGGAATAATCGCGTCGTATTTCATTTTTAATTCTCCATATACCCCAACTCTCGTCCGGACTAGTAAACTCGGCTAAGTTTCCCTTATACTTTACGTCTATATAAAATGAATCAACGGCTACTCTAACCGCGGTGTCGGGGAATCTATTTATCATCGAGAATAAATTGATAGCGGCGTAACCCAGCATAGACGCCCTCAAATGTGGATATGCCGGGCTGTCTCCATCGCTGTAGGTAACAACTGTACCCAACTTTGTTCCATTGGACAAGAAAGCTGTTTTGCAGTTCACGTATCTATTTTTTGCCACTGCGTCCTTGATTACGAAATCATATTCTGCGTCATCTATAATCAGCCGTGAGCAATATCGTTTGTAGTCGCAGTTTTTTCCACCTTGTGTGAACTTACCAATTATTCTTCTACCGAGATCTTTTGCCTCGCAGTTTCGTTGGTTGAATATCTTTTTGGACCATTCAATGATATATTCCTCGTCGGCATCAATGTGTTTTCTGGACTCGTCAATTATGCTATCTAGACGCTCTGGTTCTGGTAACCAGACTTCAGTCTGCGCCCGATATGATATAATCGCGTCACTGACAATCAACGATACAAGCATGCTACAATCAATCATATACCGTAGCAGCGCTATTGGTAGCCACTTCTTTTCAGCCATGTGTCTACCGATCCAAATATAACAACAGCGATGAAGTCCTGCCGCGAATTCAAATGATACTATGCGAGCGAATCCGGTTAAATCAAAATCAGGCAGTGGTCCATTAATAGCAACACGAGTCATTTCATGTCTGGGGTGTCCAAATCGTTTGAAATACTCAGCGGCGGATCCATACCCGAGAAAACTCGCTGGATAACAGGCAACCATATCAACGGAAATCATAGCGTCGGGGTTGTATTCAGTGTTCCATAGTCCACCGTGATACTATTCCAAACAACTGGATTGTACATCCGGTAGAAATTCCTTGCGCGTTGGTCTCCACGCATTTTTCCTTGCTGCAACATGAGCCGCAACCGATGGAATCGTAAAACAATTTGTTAGCAGTTGTTCATCATGCTCTTCAAATTCCATGGCGGTTTTTTTCATCTTGTTGTGAAACGCTTCAGTGCGATATAATTCACCGTTTGGTCTTACAAACTGATCAAAGGTATCCACATCGTTTTCAGCGCTGCGAAGTAACCACACTGACACAGGGTCGTTTTTACACAAGCAGGCAATAGCATCAAATAGTTTCCTCTCCGCGAGAAAACCATCCTCTCCCAGGAATTCCCCCGGGATATACTTTACTGTTCTATCCCGTGGAAATATTGTGACCGCGGGCGTCCACGCGTGTTCGTTATGATCAATAATTTTGATTGGGGCTCCATTTGATTTATACTTTGATTCATATAATACTTCACCGGTTATCGTTGTAACGGTTATTGGAAATCTCAGCGACGTTTCTAATTTCGCTATGTCGCTGATGGTTGCTCCTCGCTCGCGCACTGTCTCCTCCCATTGGTTTATTTTACTACGTCGTAAATCAGTCAATTTGTTTCCTCGACACGCATTTGTAAAATGCTCTATTACTCGTTCTGCTACACAATTTATCCCCGTTGACTGTTTCATCGGCGCTAGTTTTCCGATATCAGGTTTCTTATTTAACGGGTATATTCCATAGACAACTGCTGTTTCAGGATACGCTCGTTCATAGTATGGTCTGTCAATTCCGGTTAACAGCCCGGGCTTGGAGTCGCGGCTAACAGTGACTGTTTTCTTGTCGCTGAGAACTGGTTCAAATTTATCACGTATGATCCAATTGCCTGATTCCACCCGGACAATAAATTTTACTCTGAAGAAATACTTGCTGGAGCCAAGTTGTGATATTATCGTTGCCGCGCGTTTGTCGTTCATGGTAGCATCAACAACGCCATCAATTCGAAATGTTGACCAACTATGAGATGCACCATCGCGCTTGAATTCATTGATACAGTCGCGTATTTTATTTCAACAGGGTTCTATCGTTTATTAACGCTTTTGGTGCGTCCTTGAGGACTCTATCGAGATTGAACTTAATATTTTTCCAGGGCTTAATTGCTGCTAATCTCTCAAACTCTTCCATATAATTAAAACAAGTATTTAAATGAAAGAATATAGTATAATGAATCACTGCAAATGGTTGATGATTGGGTCGACAACCCCGTGCAATAAATCATGTAGAGGTGAATTCTGCGGGTATCATTTACAAAGCGTTCGTAATGGTTCTCTTGGCCCCCTACCGTGCTTGGTTTGTCACGTTGGTGTAAGAGGAAAATCGCAGTTGTGTATCAATTGTGGTGGAAAGCGATACAGGGAGTTAAAACGCTATTATGACAAGCGAATAAAAAATGCCGTCATTGACCCCACCGCAGACTTCGTCATCAAAACTCCTCAGGACTACATTGCAAGGTTTATAATTAAACCAAATAATGAATTAGACAAGTAGTATTATTATACAAATGAACCAAGAATTTCAGCCGCATCCTGTGCTCGTTAATTACGAGGCATCTCGCGACGGCGTTGTTAGAAATTGTAGACTGAAGAAGCGGATTGGTACCGTAAATAATCAGGGATACTTGCAATTTACTGCAGGAGGAAAAAGCTATTATGTTCACAGGATTGTATTTGAAGCATTCAACGGATTAATCGAAAATGGGCTTGTGATTGATCATATTAATAATAATAAGACTGATAATTCTCTTATAAACTTGCAAGCTATCTCGCAAAGTCAGAATACCAAAAAAGGCCAAACTGGTAAGTTTTCAAAGAAAGCAAAACCCGTAAAGTCATTTGATACAACAACTCACGAGGAAAAAATATTTCAGTCGATGAATGAGGCAGGAAAATATTTTGACATTTATATCGCCTCAATACGATTTGTTGCAGAAGGAATACAGAATTCAGCGATCTCAAAAAAGACGGGTCACAGAATTCGATTTTCATATATAACAGAAATCAGCGAGTGACAAGGTCACCGTGACGAAGTCACCGGCGCCTATGGCGCTGACGAAGTCGCCATGACAGTGCGAACGCTACAATAAATTGTCTCTTCCGGAAGAAATACCGGAAGAAAACGAATTATCCTACGGTTTCATCGAATGTTAACACACCTCGGGATTGATACGCAGGGTTCATTTTGTAAAATAATTTTTTTTTTGATATTAGAAATAAGATGTTTTATAAGAATATGAATATCGAAGACATCAATAATATATTAACCGAGATTTTAAAATTAAAAAATCAAGGAATTGAATTATCTGATAAGCTTGATAACCAAAAAATATTGTCCGATTATGAAATTATTAACGAGCAATCAAAGAAAGGTCGATATACCTTGCCACGCGAGTATTCTTTTATAAAGCGATTACAATATACGATCAATGAAAACTTGTATGGCAATGACGTAAATGCATTTATTGGACTATTTACTGCCGTTGAGACAGTACGAAAAAAACTCGGACAGGCTTTTGAACGACGTCGAGAAATCTCTAATAAAATTAAAAACATTAGAAGGATTATAGACGAAAACTCCCTGGAGCCCCTGGGACATATCCCACCCGCCACACTCGGCGGGAAATTAGAAACTACGGAGCAATTGCAATAATGGTAGGCGAATCACTTACTACTCGGCTAGCCAGAGAGCGGCTAGTAGCGCTTAAAAAGTTCATACCGTTACGAGACAGGGTCCGAAAACAACTTCAAACGTGGCAACAACTACAAACTGATTTTGCTGTTGGAAGCGAACAGCTCTTTGCTCCGGTAACTAAAGCGACCAAAGATGTTACGGCGGCAACTGTGCCCGTCCTCGGTGCGCTTGAAAAGATAGCGGCTCAGACCGAGCAAACAAAAAAGTCTCTGGAAACACTCCCTGCGAAAATAGCGGTTGCTACAACACGGAGGCCGCCACCACTCGCTATAACGGACCCACAAGAACCTTATGTTACAATGGCCGACGAGGAAGAACTAGGCGCCACCGCAAGAGAACCAGAAGAAGAAATACCGGAGGAAATACCGGAAGAAATACCGGAAGAAATACGGAAAGAGGGGAATATACCCCGTAATGTTCTTAAAAAGAGCACAATAGACACAATTAGAAATCTCGGCTACGAAGAATTAGTCGATTTTACTGTTACAAATTTTGATAAGGACACACGAGATGAGCATATCAATAGCGGCTACGAGAAAAATATAAGGTCGTTAAAGGATTGGACAAGAATAGTGTATTTGGCAAATAAACATAAAAATGAATTACCACTGCGTGATAATAATTATATAACATTCCACAATAAAGTAAAAAGTGAAAGACCAAAACACGGAAAAGGATACTCTGTTGGTAAAGACGTTACTTGTCCTGGTAGTGTTCTCAGTGATATATCACGGCTAGAAATACTAATCGGAGGAAAACGAGCCGGAAATAACTCTCCGGAAATAATCAATGAGGCCGCTGATATTTGCAGGCGGTTATTTGCCGGTGGTATCATGGACATTAATGCATATCGAACGCTCATTGACGAGTTAGTGGATGATTAAAAAATTATAAAATTGTCGTTTTTGGTCGTTTTTTGGTCGTTTTTGGTCGTTTTTTGGTCGGTTTTTACGGGTGAAAACCCCAGGAAATCATTTAGAGAAAATCGATGTTTTTTACCAAAAACCGGCAAAAACCGACCAAAATCGACAAAAAACGACAAAAATTGACAAAAATTGACAAAAAACGCGGATTTTTACCGCCGATGAAAACCCCAGGAAATCATTTAGAGAAAATCGATGTTTTTGACAAAATTTATGATTCGGTGGTGGGAAGGGGGGTGATCAATCACTAATTGGAAAACACTGGTGTTTTTATAATAAAGATGATTATACACTACAACCATGATAAACCAGTCGGCGTCTACGTGGTAAACTCACGATTGCCTGTATACCGCGCGTGGTACGGAGACGGTCTCGGTGATACCATTGCGGGGTTATTTACAAGAATGGCTCCAAAAGTGGCGCCGTTAGCTAAACAATTAGGAATGAAGGCTATTGATGTTATTCGTGATAGGGGTATTAGTGCTATTGGAGATGTTGCCGGAAGGGCGTTTTCTGCCGCACGAGATAAACTAGCATCGTTGGTGAGAAAAAGAAAACAGAAACCACCGGTGATGCCATCAACGACAGTGATGCCTGCAAATGTCAGTAAAGTAATAAATAACGCCGTGGAAGAAAAACTAGAGTCGTTGGTAAACAATAATCAAGATGACATCGCAAACATAATAGCGGGAAGTGGTTTAAAACGACGACGATGATTTAGATGCATCAGCGTATTATTAAATAAAATGTTTAAACGAACAGCTGACCCGGCGTTTGATATGGACGCACCAGTGCACAAGGATGATTCTGTCCGTAATTATCAATTTTATTCCTATCATGCAGTACAACCCAACATACGATCGCGAATTGAACTTCAAGTCCATGATACCAGTAAATATTTTTTACCGTGTGAAGCGTTTATTGAAATCGAAGGAGAACTTGTAACAGAGGCCGATACTCCTGCTGTACCGGCACCGTATCCAGATGGTACCAAAGTTGGCTTAGTCAATAACGGCGTAATGGCGCTATTTGAGAGCGCAAAATATCTCATTGACGGGCGAGAGATCGAGTCTATAGAACGCGATGTTGATGTTGCTACAAGAATAATCGGGCTAGCAAGATATTCCGACGATTATACAAGATCAGCGGGTCCATCTATGATGTTTGCAAAGGATACTAAAAACACTGCTGGAAACTCGCAATTTGTGGTAAGACGACCAAGAAATAGTGCTGATAGCGCTAACGCTGATGTTGAGAATATGATTATAAACAGCGATCCTAATTTTAACATCGGAGAAGCAACACGCATATCAATGTTAACAGGGCCGCGTAGATCTTTCTCATGCGCGATTCCACTGCATCATATATTTGGATTTTGTAGGAACGTGCGAAAAGTTATCTACGGAGCAAAGCATACCGTGGTGCTTGTGCGAAAAGGTGATGATAGAAATGCAATTTGGAGAATTCCAGCGGATCTTACGAATCCAAATAATGACTCTGGTAAAGTCGTTTTAACTAAAATATTATTGTGGATGCCAGTAATGACTCCATCCATTACCACAGAGGCACGATTGCTATCCTTTATGGAGCAGGGAGGAAAATCATTACTAAGTTGGCTAACAACAACAACAGATACTAAGCAATCAAATATCAATGGTATATTTACATGGAACCTGGCATCACAACAAGGCATTTCGGCTTCGCGTCATATATTTGTTGCGTTGCAGGATATGACGAGAGTTGATAATCAACTATCCAGCCATATGATATTTGATCGATTAGGCGTTACTGACGTCTCGCTGAGAATAAACGGCCAGCAGGAACCATCTGAGGATATACAACTTAATTACGGTCAAAACCATATTGCACGCGTGTACCATCGGTTGCTGTCGTATATGAGTCGTGATCAAAACGTCGACACTGGTTTGCAAATATCACAACATGATTTCAAAGAACTATATCCGATCTATTACTTTTCGCTGGAACATCTTGATTTAACAAGACAATCCGTCGTTGATATACACTTCCGAGCTAATGTAACTCGCGGCGTTATTGCCGATTATAGAGCGGTTGCTGT
The DNA here is from genome assembly GCA_028554795.2 of Sinohyriopsis cumingii. Classification (NCBI taxonomy): domain Eukaryota; kingdom Metazoa; phylum Mollusca; class Bivalvia; order Unionida; family Unionidae; genus Sinohyriopsis; species Sinohyriopsis cumingii. The sequence continues at coordinate 151,474,666 of CM068829.1, read as the reverse complement.
CATTCTCAGCGATAAATCAATGCTGCTAGAAGGCGTTGGTGGACGAATGAGAATCGTTGATGCGCCAGTGGAAAACATGTAACTGAAAGCATAAACGCGTTTACAATAAAAATGTCGTATAATGTTGTCGGCGTAGAGTTGACCGATGGTCAAGTCAAGAAATTACGATCAAAGTCGGCTAAACAATGTGGAACCACAATAACGTTAAAGCCGTCACAGATGGCAGGTGGTAATCATAAGATATCGTTGACGGCGCGTCAAATAAAACATTTCAATGATGCGATGAAGAATAAAAAGGGTGTTCAAATAGTTTTTTCGGCCGCAGCGATTAAAAACATGGAAAAGACCGGTGGGATATTTCCGTTGTTAGCTGCGATTCCAGCGTTGATTGCCGCGGCGGCCCCAGCAGTGGCGAAGGCGGCGGCGTTGGGGGCCGTTGGTACCGCGGCGGGAATGGCATTGAAGAAGGCAACCGGGAAAGGCTATAAAAAAAAACGACCCGTAGCAGGAAAGGGTCTAAGACTACCGGGAACCCCGTATTCATGGTACTCGGGGAAGGGTCTAAGACTACCGGGAACCGTTTAATGACTCCAATGTCTAATTTTGATTTAATAGATGCCGCAAACGCGTTAGCGATAAAAAACTTCAGAGGTGTTTTTATGAGGGATCAATTACCGACAAAACCAAGGAATATTGAAACCGGTATAATTAACCTCGATAAATCCTCCGGAGCGGGAACTCATTGGGTTGCATACGCAATTGATCCGCGTGCGATCGTCTATTTTGATTCATACGGGTTAGCCCCGCCAAACGAGTTCATGCGGTATATCCGGGCGTGTTCAGCCCCGGTTTTTTATTCCACGCTGCCAACACAACAATTAAGCGACCCACCGATATGCGGCCGTGAGGTATTGAACGTACTCGCGGTGATTTCATCATCGCGGAAACCACCTCATGTGGTTGTAAACGAATACACTAGTGGGGTCGTAGAGGCCCGGCGGGTTAATTAAAAACACCGTTTTTTTTTTACAATAATAATGATTGATATCTGGGGACGACCGGTTTCGGCGCTGAAAAAAACCACGGAAACGCTCGCCACCGATGACATAAAAAAACTAATTGAGGATGAAATCGCTGATACGTTAAATTTAACCAGTGTTGACCCGGGCGAAATAGTTGTATTTCAAGACCGCCAGGGTAAACTGAAATCCAGTAATGTGTCGCTGAATGACGTTTTAACACGAAATAATGATGCCGCCGAGAACAATATCGTGTTGTATACCGATGACGGACGACTTAAATCAGGTGAATCCATCTTGACGATAAATGGAAAAATAAGTACACTTGGCAACAATTATATATCCATGTCGGATTCGTTAAAAAATTTGTATGATAGACTTAACGCGCAAGCAAATCAGTTCGAGGGGATACAAAAGTCTGTCACCGATATACAACTCACTACTGCTAGTTTTTTTGGAACCCCGACGGTAACCGAACCGAATCTTGTGGGGATAAAAAATACTATTTCGGAGTTTACAACGCTGTCGGGCCAATTTTACACGTTACGAAAAAATTTTAACAGGGCTGATAACACCATTGATAAATTCTTTGGTTAAAAAAATACCAGACCGGATGAAATTACAATAACTATAAATGATATCACTGCGTATGGACAGGAAATAGAAACAATCAAAATTGATGTTAAAACGATCAAAGCGGGTTTATACGTGAATGAACGGGAAATAGAAATAATCAAAAATGATGTTGAAGCGAACAAAAGGAGTGTAGACGCGACACAGGAAATAGAAACAATCAAAATTAACGTTGAATCGATCAAAGGGAATGTATACACATATGGACAGGAAACAGAAAAAATCAAAACTGATGTTGAAACGATCAAAGCGGGGTTATACGTTCATATACAGGAAATAGGAACAATCAAAACTGATGTTACAGCGATTAAAGACAGACTACCGGAAATGACAAAAATAAAAATCCCTCATGAAAACACCATCAACACAGTATACACGATTCATCATGGATCATTCGCTTGGACTCCTACACAGAATACAGTAGAAATCACCGCAACCGTCGAGGGTATTTATCGATTGACACTGGTTTCAATGATGCAGTTTAATATATTATCGTCGAGTTCATCCGGGTTTAACAATACAATATCAACAATTATAGACAAGGACGAAACTGAACAGTTTACAATTTATGCCGTCGATAGACATTTAACCGGGGCAAACATTACATGGTATGTGGAATTTGTAACGGATCTAAGTAATTAAAAACACTAGCTCTTTTAAAATAAAAATGACCACCAAGGTAATTGAATCAGAGGTATCACCGACGTCACATCAATATCGATTCAATACCGTAAAAGAATTCTCCGCGAATTTGAAAACGCTTTCCGAACAATACCGTGTAAAAATAAAAAAATACCGCCGAAAAATAACCACCATCGACGCGGTCGTGTACTCGGTGTCGGGTATAGTAGCCGGTACCGGTGTTATTTTATCCACGGTGACCATGATGGCCCCGATCGCTGTTCCAATCGCTATCTCCGCGGCGACAACAATTGCTGGAGTCGCCAACGCAATCACTAGAAAGATATCATCGTGTTCTCAGAAAAAACTCAACGAGTATACAGTAAAACATCAAATAGTATCCGACGCGTACTCGAAATTATCCGGGTTTATCTCGTTGGCGATAGATAATTCGTTTATATCCGATGTTGAATTCTCCACGATGGTCCAGTTGTATGACTCCGCGATGTCAAAAATCGAGGATTTTCAACTGGAAGCTGGAAACCACGTCGCTGAAAACAACTTCAATGGGCTTAAAACATTCTCCTGAAAACAAGCAGGTTGTTAATATTCGGTGTTGAAATTAAACAATAGAAACGACGAATAATAATAATGTCGCTGAACCCCGAAGGGTTGCAATTACTCCAACGGATCGCGGAGAACACCACTCCGGTACAAACAAATATGATATCGATAACATCAACGAAGCCAGAATTCAGTGTAAACTTCCCTTCTCCGATTCCAGTGAAGGAAATAGCGCTGGCAAAATTGCGAATATATCACAGTTGGCCTAATATCCGAGCGGAAGCATTTAACGGACAACAACCTAATAACTCGCTGGTTTTTGCATGGACAAATAAACCCGATGGGATCCAGACTGGAATGAGGTTACAATACCAACTGGGTCATACCAAGTAGAACAAATCAATAAAGAATTTCAACGCAGGATAAAATCGATCACAGGAAAAGAATCAAAAATCGATATTACGGTTCATGAACCGACGTTATCATCGACGATTGAAATAAGCACACCGGGGTATATGGTTGATATTTATAACAGTTCAATAAGAACCATACTAGGTTGGCCCGAGAATCCACCTCATGGAATCCCCGCGGATTTGCACACAAATGTGCAATCGTATCATGAGATTAATCCCAGTTATCAAGATGAATTGTCTATTATAAGAAACACGTTATTACCCAGCGGGTTTATATTTCAAGACAGGAATACCATGCAATGGTATTTTCCGTATAAGCAAACTCCTGAATCGTCCGCCACGGTCACAGTTGGTTTAAATGATATCACTGGTGCGTTTGCCGAGATTAATCGTAATTACCAATTACAACTAGAACAGCTACGGAAAACAAAAGCACGAAAACACGTTGAGGTGTTAAATCAACTTATATCAGACATGGAATATATCAATGAACGAATCGTTAAGACAACATCTGCTAACAGCGATGATAATAAACAAAAATTCCTAACCGAGTATAATATCACAGAAGCCGATTTACCCGATTTCAAGTTTCCAGGATACAACGCGCCAGAACTAAGAAAGTCTCTTAATGATTTTCTCGGTCCATCAATTATCCTCAGACACGATAACGGAGATGGTGGTAGGCATATTGCTCCATACAACGTAAATATCGCATCGGTGATAGCAATCAATCTAGTGTGTGATGTTATCGAAGGGAGTTACCAGGTAGATACCAAGCAATCAAATCAAGCTCAACAGGGGTATATCCTTTATTCATTTTCACCAACAGCCCCTCCCGGATTCTTAATCGTTGAGAGCCCGATTAATCCGGTCTATATGCGATGCCATAATCGGTTTTTAACGAGAATTAATTTCAGACTTACCGATCAGTCAAATAACCTAATTGATCTACAAGAGGAGGAGTTAGTGATCACTCTGTTTGTAAGATCATTGTAAATAACCACTTAGCAGCAGGGGGGGGGGGGGGGCAATGATATCGACGCGGTCGTCGCTGTGTTTACCGGACGCTGACGACGCTGGGATCGACGCGCAGAACCAAATGACGTCACCGTCGTGTAGGATGGACCGACGTCGTTTTTTTTTTACCAGCGCTGACTACACCGGATCCGCTGAGTGCAGAAGTATTAATTAAGCAAAATAACGATTGGACAAAATGTCGGATTCGCCCCCCCCCCCCTGCTGCTTAAGATGGAAGTTGGAGAGTGCTTGACTTTATAGAGTTTATCATGTTGAATATGGCTAGCTTCCACTAGGCATTTAAAATATTTCTTCCATAACAAAGAGAAATAAGTAACGCTGATCAAAATTAGATTGCATTTAGAATCTCGAGACACTCAGTGCGATACCACTCGTAATATATTAAATACGCCGCTCATTTTCCATTGACCTTGGTGTACCAAAAGGGCTATGTGTACTTTACTACTTAAGTCAGAAAAAGTGGTGTCAGGTAAATGAAAAAAATATGTCAGGTAAATGATAAAATGTTGTCAGGTAAATGATACTGGTTCCATTTAGATGACAAAATATTGTCAGGTAAATGATAATGATTCCAGGTAAATGAAAAAATGTGTCAGGTAAATGATAATGGTTCCAGGTAGATGATAAAATATTGTCAGGTAAATGATAATGGTTCCAGGTAAATTAAAATTTTTTCTCTCAGGTAAATGATAAAATGTTGTCAGCTAAATGATACTGGTTCCAGGTAAATGAAAACAATGTGTCAGGTAAATGATGATGGTTCAGGTAGATGATAAAATATTGTCAGGTAAATGATAATGGTTTCAGGTAAATAAAAAAAAGTGTCAGGTAAATGATAAAATGTTGTCAGGTGAAGGTTAACATGGTATCAGATAAATGATAAAATGGTTTTAGGTAAATGATAGAAAGGTGTCAGGTAAATAATAAAATAGTATCAGGTAAATCATAAAATGGTACAATATAAAAGTAAATTCAGATATTAATTTCCATCTGAGTGAAAATAAAAAAATGTATTCTCTCAGCCAAAATAAATGCTGAAGATCGCTTGAATTAATGGTGTATACAAAGCTGGAGCATTAATGGTGTGCGATGCGTATTCTTAAATATGTCTTCCATATCAGAGAAATAATTTGCAGAGTAGACACCTTGCTTAGTTAGGTAACACACTATTAAAGTGAAAAGGGTTTATATGTAACCGAATTCCTCCTCTGTCTCCCGCCAATTCACACTTATATTTTGATCTAACTAGTCATTGGATCTAATTTCACTCTTTTCATTCAGCTTTTTAATTTTCTGTTCTGTTTAGATTATTTCTCATTTCACGGATGTAAAATTGTTGTGCATTCATTTTGATGTTGATTTCTTTCACACAATGTTTCCTATCTCATACTGAAGTTATTTGAAAATTTTCAGTTTTTTATGTTAGGCACCTGCTTTGTGCTTTTACGTGACCCCTATTTATCCTTGAAAATGAGCTACTGGAAATAATTTAATAAGTAACGAATCCACTATTTTTGTGATTCTATGTATTTAAATGCATTTCTTTTTTGTCTTAAAATCTTCAGAAAATGGAGGAACAAAAGAATATCATCATCATCTAGGGGCCCCGAGTGGCCGAGTGGTCTAAAGCGCTCTCCGTTACGGATCACTGCTATGTCACCTCTGTCTGCGTGGGTTCGAGTCTCGGATTTGGCTAATGTGGGTATGTGAGAAAGCTTGCCAGTAGCTTCTCGTGGGTCGGTGGTTCTTTCCGGGGTTTTCCAGGGTTCTTCCTCCACCATTAATACTGGCCGCCATGTATAGCCTATCGCGTGCTGAAAAAGGCGTTAAACCCTACAATAACAACAACTCTCTCTCTCACGCACACACACACACACACACACCATATGATGTGTGCGTTTTATCAATTTGAAGTCAATACTTCTCACTACCTGATTTCTCCATCGTGTTCAAAACATGAGTTTGATTGTGATGAGAGCTACAATCTCTCCTTAACTAATTTTCTTGCCATGTTTAATCAAGAGGGATTCCTAAAGATGTGTATCGTTTGCCAAAGAGTGTAACAGGTATACAAAACTTTATGGGCGACTGTTACAACTCTATGGTCTTAAACTAAGTATGAGAAACAAGCGAAACCAAAATGTTTAGTAAAATCAAGAAATAAATGTATTTATTTAAGTTACAAAGTAACAATTTAGCAGGAAGTTACAGTATTGTGAGTAAAATTCTAAATGTTTTATCAAAAGTCCAAAAGTATAGAATATTTCAAACGAATTCAATTAATCTTAAATGTGATTATGCACCAGTAGTTTTCATTGAGCTGATATACCAATAGTCTTGATGTATCACAATAATATAATCAAGAATGACTTTTAATAAATTCACAATGCTCCAAAGATGGTATTGTGTTGTTGTTTTTATTGTTGTTGTTGTTGTTGCCCAATAGGCCAAAGACCATTTTGTATTCTAATGAATAACTTAAATTAATGATTATATCTGAACACAACTAATGAATGAACTAAGGAATGAATGATTTTTTTTAAACCTTAAGTTCGTAAATAGGACCAAACCTTGGTGTCAAATATCAGTAAACATTTATTAGGATACTTAAAAACAGCAAGCAGGGATCACGAGTGCAGTAACTTCGGTAGCCTCTTGCTTCAGCACGTTTGCGTATAGAAGACTTTGAGGCTTCTACTCTCTTCAACTCTCTTTAATACACTTTATACTCATTAGGTGCGAGTAGACTAGTAGAGGGTCACCATATGGTGTAAATTTCGCATTGAGTAAAGCAGCCGCTGCTACGCTCACTCACTAAAATGTGATTTGATTTATGTGCAATTTAAACTCTGTAGGTGAAACTTAGTTACAGTTAACTAGCCATACAAGGACGCATAAACGTAGATTTATTTTTAAACATCTGTTCTTAGTCTTTCAAAGCAATAAGCTTCCTTACTTAATTGCCATATTAAATCCATTAAAAGATTGTGGTAAGGTAAGTACCCTCTATTAGCCTCCGCTTATGACAGAAGTAAAATATGAATGTACTCACATTTGGATGAAAGGTTATTTTACTAGTCTCTGAATGAATTGAAGAGTGTGATACTGTCCTGAGGCATTTAATCCAAAGTCGATATGTTCTGCAAGAACGTTATCAACGGCATTCTGAAGTCTATTTCTGATTTAACAGCCGTAACATATATTATTTACTTTAAATGCGTTTTTTGCTTTGATTTTCTGATAAATGATGGCGATAAGAAAAGTTGACTGTCTACATCAGAGTCGTTAAATTCTTTGTCTAGATTAATAGAAGTGTATTATTGTGAGAAAGCGTTCTTAAAAACGTCTCAATTATATGGGATAGGATCGCTACCTTAACTGTTATTTTCTCCTCTCATCCCAGTTCATAAATACAACAGGATTTTACACTTAGATCTACTATTCTTGATTAACCGTAGAAACGGTTGCTGCGTGTAAACGTATACTAATCAATAACGCCCATAAGTATTCGAGTAAACGATAAGGTCAGAGAAGCAAATCGATTTAGTAAATAAGCGCAAAATGAGTTAGTGTTTTAACAACTGATAACTGAATGAGTATGTCATTGTAAATTAAGTGAGTAAACAAGTAATTGGGTTAGACAAGTAAGCAGGTTAGACAAATAAGCAAGCTATATTGTTTGCTTGTGGGTTTGACTCCATTTTTCAGTACATGACACGTTATATATGACGATCAGTATATTTGATGGAGGTCGAATGCTGGACCAACGACCCACAGGAAGCTACTGGCTATGTTTTTCATATAGCCACCATGTCAGAGCCGAGACTCAAACCTACGCGGACAGAGATGTGCTAAGTGTGATTCGTAAAGTCGAGCGTTTTACACCATTTGGCAACCCCTAAGAACAATAGAAAAGTGAGAAGAAAAAAGAACATAGATAGGTATGCAAACTGCACAGACCTAAATCTACCGTCGCATAATGCGTCAGCAGATCTTAGTCTGTGCTGTTAGGAATAGCAGCACAACAAAAAAACATAGACTCTGATCTGCAGGCGCATTATGCAACGGCAGATCAGGATCTTTGTTGTCTGCAGTTTGACTCGATTGATAAACGAGTACATACGGTATGTGCTGAACAAAATAAAGAGACTGGTGAGTGAATGAATGATTAAATGATACCATACTAAGTTAAGATCTAACATGCAGGTGTCCTTTCGGAGGAAGAAGTAGTTTTGTTTCTTTTTTGAAGGAGACGTCTGATTGTGTATTCTTTAAACCTTCGGGGGGTTGGGGGGGGGGCTCCTAGTGGCCTTGTGGTCTAAAGCGCTCTCCGTTCCGGATCACTGCCATCTCACCTCTGTCTGCGTGGGTTCGAGTCCAAGGCTCGGCTAGCGTGGGTACGTGAGAAAGCCTGCAGTAGCTTCTCGTGGGTCGGTGGTTCTTCCCTGGATTTTCCAGGGTTCTTCCTCCACCAGTTATACTGGCCGCCATGTATAGCCTATCTTGTGCAGAAAAATGGCGTTAAACCCTAGAACAACAACAACCTCCTTCCGTTCATCTTATCAGTCGTTTGTTGTTTGGGATTTCACATACTCAGCCTGCACCGAATATTCAAAACTGTTCCGAGAGTAATTTTACCACGACCAGAATAGTTAAATACTGTATGGTTTACGGGCACGTGTTGTACGTGCAGCTTGGGTAGATTAAACACCACCCCAAGGCCGAAGTGAATTTCTTTCTAGTTTCGACTTTCTATCGATGGTCCAGTGTTTCAATCAAATGTTTCATGAGTAACTTGAATTATGCTTGATTTATGAGTATCACATTTTAGATGTTTGCTTATCTTTACTCTCTAACAGAATAATTTCCAAGAACTCTAATCATTCCCAACTCTTAGAAAAAGGTTATCCTGTTCTATGTCATTTTTATCTTTGTAAAGAATTGTTTTGGTAAAATGTAGACTACTTTCTTCTTACTCATGTGTGTATCTACTACTTGGCTTTTCTTCTTCAAACTTACCAAGATCTTGCTTTGTGCTAAATTATAAAACTTCAAAATTGTGGTAATTCAAGATTTTTTAAAATCTAGACGTGGACTATATTTTAAATCAGGCATCGGCTACAATAAATTTTCTTTGAAATAAAATTGAAGATACAGAATATAGTAGTCATAAAGACTTGGTATATTAATTACTCTTATTATAAAACTCATTGCCCGTATAATTTCTAAAATAATAGTAAAGAAACCAGCACTAAAAAACAACAACAACAACAACACCAATACTACTACTACTACCACTACTACTACTACTACTACTACTACTACTAATAATAATAATAATAATAATAAAATGATTAATAATAATAATAATAATAATAATAATAATAATAATAATAATAATAATAATAATAATAAAATGATTAATAATAATATTGTCAATAATAATATTATCGGTATTATCGTCCGATTCAAACAGAATATATGTGTGTGTGTGTGTGTGTGTGTGTGTGTATATATATATATATATATATATATATATATATATATATATATATATATATACTTATTCTCATTAGCTCATTTGAATATCGATTCTTTATTAACTTTTCATTTCAACAACCTCATACAACAGAAATTAAGTGTAGTATATATCAGAATTAAGAAATGAACCGTAAAAGCTCTTGTAATAACCACCTTTAATATGTCTGCTGACTTTTGGTCAAATATGGTTTCTTTCATATATTATTCATTATAATACATTAACATATAAATGGATACGAGAGAACAAAAATGTATTGAGGATGGCAATAATAATAATAATAATAATAATAATAATGATAATAATAATATCTTTATTCTTTGTCCATTTTGTCTTCTTTTGATAAAGTATCTGAGGTGCCAAAAAAATGGTAACTGAAAGTCAAGGAACACTTACACGGTTATTTTGTTAATATAAAACAAAATAACTTTCTCTATGGTGTTTGGGGGTGGGTGAGGTGCATATAATGATCAGAGCGAATTGAGCATCTATTTAAACCGAATTAGACCTTGCTTTATTTCACATTGATTTCATAACAAGTTTCAAGTTCATACTGCTTACAAAAAGTACCCTTCAGATCAGAGGTGGTAGTGGTGGCTAACAACTACGTGGGTAAAACATCATGGAGGTCAGTCTTTCATTTCAATGGTAAAACTTACTTAACAATATGCACTGCAATTTTTAATACCATATTTATTCTAGTCACGTGTCTTTCGCTAAAAGAGACAGCGATTTAACTTAATTTGTATTTTAAGTTGAACTTAATCTTCTTCCATTATTTAACTGTAATTGTTGAATGAAGTCCAAGACTATCACACTGGATATGACTTAAATATAGGTGTCGGACCACCAATTATTTTACAGCCAGAGAACCAGTCTACTGGGGAAGGGGTGGTATTGGGGAATAACAAATGAGTGCTGAACAGTTTAAGATGCAAGCATTGGCTAGCAAATGAATTTCATTTTCTCCCATTATTAATTTCACAAACTTAAGAATAAGTACTATAGTTGATAAGAAAATATTTACTTTTATCGTATATTTTATTTCCCGCTGGCAAATTAACATATGGACTGTTGGTGTGAAGCCATGGAGTCTTCTGTTTAAGAGAACGATGCTCAAACCTTAACAACCCCACCTTTCACTAAAAAAATAAAAGCAAATGCTGCTGAACACCTGCATTTCAGTGCTGAAAAATATCTCTGAATCCATTAAATGGATTCCTGTGGTGTTTGTATGCCACCTAATGCATGTTTACTAATTTAAAAAATTATGCCACCTAATGCATTTTTATTCATATTTTTTTAAACATTAAATTCTATAGGAACTCATTTGGGGGTTGCAATGGTAATTAGTAACACAAACATAACCTTATATTAACCACGTATATTTTAGAACGAGAGAAGAAACAAAGAACTTCTTGTTTACCAAGATAGCTGAAACCTTACCTCTGTGGAATGAAACTTACGTAGTAAGTAATGTTTATGAAATGAATATAATAAGGTCCTTCCACCGTAAAAACTTAACTAAACTCCTAATTTTACTCCAAAATATGCCAACCAATCAGAAGGCTGGATTTGTCTATTTGGAGTAAGATTTGCAAGTCTGGTTTAACATTTCTTACTGAGGAGGTTGAGTAAATTTGTGTGAGGGAAGGGGCTTGACTCATGGGCGCTCGAACATAGGGGCACGGGAAAAATAATGCTGCGGGCGCCCCTGGCATGACTTCAACCAACGTTACACGGAGGTCTTATATCCACATACATTTGGCTATTTGGAATTACGATAAAATATAACAATTCTTCCTGTTGATATCACTGTATAACTCCAATATGTAACACGAAGTCAATTAAAGACATCAGTGAGTCACCTAAGGTTGTCCTTATTACCAAGTTTATGATACTAAGTGGACATGAAAAATTCGAAGACCAATGGGTTCAGATACAAATATATGTGATCAGTTCAGTTGTATGATTTACATGTTTTTCAAACGAGAAGACCTTAATTTATTCATATATATAATTAACATATAAGTTTGCCTCCGATATCTACCATCATGTGTTGAGGCTATTTTAAAATTCAGCTTTTTCTTTATCAAAACAATAAAAAATAAAAAAATTGGTGAATTTATAAAACAATGAATAATAATAATTATGATATACAAATGGAACACTGTAAGCGAAAGCCGTTCGTTCTTTGAACACACGAGTGGAACATTTTTATGTGAAAGCCGTTCGTAATTTGACAGCTATTCAGTTCATTTAGCGACACCAAGAAACAAACACATCGGTTAATGTGGAGGAATCTTTAACTTGTGGAGATATTCGTCGTATATCTTTCTCTGAAAACAAAATTCAGTTACTGCGTTCTACCTCAAGCAAAACATTTAGGGTTTTAAAAAAATAAATAAAATATGAAACTGTGTGTGTGTGTGTGTGTGTGTGTGTGTGTGTGTGTGTGTGTGTGTGAATTTTACTCTGTTGTGTTTCTGTTATTTTACGGGCACGTTCTTGTTTACAAGTTCAGACATATTAGCGCTGTGAAATTTAAATTGTCTTTTGTCATAGCATCTCATTAGGGCTGGATTGTATGGGTGACTTCCCTTGATGTGCATGAAATAGTCTTCAGGATCTTCTGTCACGTGACCACAATCCTCGCACACGTACACCTTCTTCCGCCTTTCTTTGTAAGCGAAGTTATAGTTCATCCCATGAATCTTTCTGCAGTGTGACTCCAAACTACATCGTTGTGTGAATGATTTGTCACAGAAATCACACTTGTACGGTCGGACGCCTGCAAATATATACGTTACAGTAACTGATGTATATTATTAACACCTATCGGTTAGTCTCCGGTAAATGGACGTATTATTTTTTTTCACAATTGATAGAAAAAACATTTGCCTTCAGTCAGCCAACTTTCGTTCTCAAAACACATGTTTCTATTATACAAAATTACGAAATTTAAATAGTTGTTCCCTACACAAAGAAAACAAAATTTTCCAAGTTTGTGCAATATGGCAGACCTTCCGATCAAAGCAGATATATCGTTACCTTTTCTTGGTCCTCTTTGAAAGAAAAGGTCTGCAAATATTCCAATATATTATTTACAATGTCTTAATTTTATTGTACATATTAAACACCAACATTTAGTGACCATTGTTAATAATATATGGCAATTACATCGATTTTTAGGTAGGTACTATCCAATACTTTCTACTTATGATATAAAGATAACATTACAATCACATTTTCAATGTATGGTGTTCTCGACGAGATCACCAATTGTTGAAATTTCATCAAAGACTCGGATTTGTAATTTCATGTCTTTGATTGATAAATTTTGTAACCATTAAAGAAATCGAGAAAGCGTATTTCTGCAATAAGCATGTAACACTTGATATTGGATACACTATTTACCTGTGTGCGTCCGTGTGTGCCTCTTTAAATCAAAGGTATCGTTGAATCCCTTCCCACAAAATATACATAGGTATCTCTTGATTCCATTGTGACACTTAAGGTGGCGCTGTAACAATTTCGGAAACTCAAATCCCTTCCCGCAAACTTTACAGGTGAATCTGTTTTGGCTGGAGTTGTCTGGAAAGTTAATTTTTTTTATAGAAGAAAGTTTATTCGTAAAAAATAATTCGAAATCTTTAAAGGGAATAATTTAAACAGAGAATCCACCTGTATATACGTAATTCTATTATGTCCATCCACCTGTATATAAACATAACATATTCACTTAATTTGCAGCCAGACGTACATCATACGATACATTCCAAGTGTGCATGTGGTTAATGCACTGTGAGAGATAACTTGTGTATCTGTAGCTATTAAGAAACCACATTGTACCCGCCCCCCCCCCCCCAAAAAAAAACAAATAATTAAGTTATGATTTTAGAGTAAGTATGCATGTAGGCATCAGAGTGATGAATTAGCGGATTTGAAGGTAAATATATTGAATTGATAATTTGTCCACAATCGAAGTATGATGTTTTCAGTAAATAATTTATGAGCATGTATTAGCGGCAAAGGCGAATGTTATATATATATATTAGACAGTGAGTCAGTCTATTCATCGTCAGTCAATTAGTCAGTCATTATGTATGGATGCATACTGTTTAACGGAACGCCAGCACAATACTGGCTATATAATGCTGATTTAAAGGGAAGTTCCTAAAATGGTCACTCAAACAAACGTGCAGACAGTAAGACGTTTCCGACACAGCATACGTTTCACAGAATTAAAGAGTTGGAGAGTTCAAAATACGGTATTAAGCCATAATACCATCCTTAATGTTTGATCAGTTTAAAACTTTACAGATTTACAACGCCTGTGACAACACAGATTTTAATGCAAAATATCAGTAACTGTTATTAAGCTTCTTGCTCTGTTTTGTACATGTTGGAAAGCTACGCTATATATTTTTAATTTTAATTATTGAAAAGTCTTTACATAGTACTTTGAAAAAAGTTGTGTCTAAAATAAGCTAAACCATATCAGAAACAGAAAATCTGACCAAAATATCTGACCGTGTTTCGGCAGGTTACTTGTTTTCCGTGTTATCTCTCTTAAATTTGTTATCCATACAATATCTACAATTTTGATGCACTACATACGTGGAAAATGTCTCTGAGGGCCTCCCAACCACTAAAGACAGGCACGTGATCGTTCCATGATGCAGATTGTGTCAGCAGTTTAGGAATTTTGATCTCTCTTCCCTGGAGGTAGGGATGATTTTAAATACATGGAAAATGTTCCTGTCACTTTTGTCTCACACGTCTGAATATTTACTTATGCAATTAATGACCTAACTTTCACCAGACTGGAGCAAATTGTTCACCACCTCACCCCACCCGAGATAGGTGTTCAGTCCAGGGTCATAAGGATTTATATCTCCACCTGTCACAATACTATATCTTTACTGGGCATGAAAGTATAAGTTTATACTTGTACCTCAATGTGACTCCGATGTGCATCCCTGACTCTAGAGACATAATTCCTGGGTCAAAACGTGGAAATACATGAGATTCCCCTTCAATACGCATATAAACATTTATGATAATACAATGTATCCGTGCATTTGAATTTCGCCCTGGCCCTCTCCTTACCTACCACTTTCCCCCATTCTCCAGGGATTCAGGCCCTGCGTCGTAACTTGAAAAAGACATATGCAGACCCCCCCCCCTCTCTCTCTCTCTCTCTCTCTGTACATATGTTTGAGGTAACATGACACATACGCATACCTATGGGAATGATTGGGTTGATCAATTTGACGTCAGGAGACAACAAGGGATTTTTAATTCCGTAGCCTCCATTTATGATCTCCACATCTTTTTGAAGGGTCTGCTGGTAAAATAAATAAATAAATAAGTTATGCAATAGTAAGAAAATACTAAATGGATCTATATTTAAAATATCCAGATAAATGGCATTTCCATTATTAGATCTGTAAACTAAATGCCGAATAATCACGTTGTTATATATATATATATATATATATATATATATATATATATATATATATATATATATATATATATATATATATATATATATATATATATATATATATATATATATATATATATACGTGTGTGTGTGTGTGTGTGTAATTGTGTTTATTTAACCCAGAAATATGCATGGTATTCCGCTCAACAGATAATGACGACAGTGTGTTACCCTTTGCTAACTGTAAATGTCTCGGTCAATTATCAGTATCGGTAAACATCAACAAAGTAAATAAGAAGCAATCATCTTACATCCTGTATGAGATTATTTGCTGGAGTAGATTTTAACGTGTGTTCAGGTGATCTGGGGAGTGCAGTTTTTTTGAGGTTATCGTGCCGTGAACCCTCGGTAACCCTGGGGAAAATCTCCTCGGTAACTCTGTGGAAAATCTCCTCGACATAGTTCTTGCGAGATGGGTTAGAAACCACGTGTAGTGAACTTCCAGAAATAGGTGGTGACATTTGTGGAAGAAATCCTCTCTGTAGAATCTGTTGATTCCGATACATATAAGGAGGGTAAAACTGTGACTTTTGCAACACATGTCCACCGACGTTGGAAAATGGAGATAAATTATGTAATTCGGGTTCTCTGTGCACGTGATTATAGTGTTCAAGAACAGAACATCCTCTAAGGTTGATCGGTTCATCAGGCTTCCCTCCAAAATCCGCCGCGTCAGCTTGACAAGGAGATAGAGTATTAGTCTGCGTTGGCCTTTCTGTGGAAGAAAAATAATATATCATTAATGAAATAAAATATCATCAGGAAATTGATTAGATTCAACAAAGATGTCGAAGAAGAAAAAAACTGTATATTATCAGTGACATGAAAAGTTCAAGGTTTGCGTTGTTCCCAACTTTTGAATGAATTTACATTTTCCTATATATGGTGTCAAATACATCCAGAACAGAAATGTCAAACGAGCAACGTTCAAACAATGCATGGAATATGTGTAACATGTGCGACTACGTAAACCGTACGTGATTTTGACCCACTAAGGCGTGAGTGCCTAGGGCAAAGTTGACTAAAATGCTCATCTAGAAGAAAATTCTGAACCAAGCGATAATGATGTTGGTCTTCGTGTCCATGATTTCCTAGAAAGGGAGGATGACTGGATGCAAGCAAGCGATGATGTATCGATTTTTAAAAATATATTTTTGGTTTGGATTGTGTGCTTTAATGCATTTTTACAGCACATTAATGGCAATAAAAGGCGGTCAGAATAAACTGGGAGAACTACGGACATATCAAATTGTGAAATAAGCGACGAAAACAAAAAGAAGTCGGCGTTTTAGCAAGTGATAACTGAATGAGTGTGTGACTAAATTAGGTGAGCAAGCAAATAAGCAAGTTAGACAGGTAAGCAAGCTAGATTGTGTGTGGGTTGAATGCCATTTTCAGCACATGACAGGCTATGCATGGCGGTTAGTATATTTTTTGGCAGAAGAACCCCAGAAAAGTTCCAGAAGAACCACAACCCACTGGAAGCTACTGTCAAGCTTTCTTGCCAACCCACGTTGGCCGAGCAGAGACTCGATTCCACGAGGTCAGAGGTGAGATGACAATGATCCAGAAAGTCGAGAGCCTTAAACCACTCGACAATCCGGTGCTCCCGATGGCCTGTCGAATAATTGTGTGCACAACTAATTTCTCATCTTCTACAATTTTGTTAATGGATGTAAGTCGTAAATCTCCGCTTTTACTTGCAGTTACGCATACCACATTGAAATAATAAATGTATAGATTTGAGATCGATGATTACACGAGTATTAAATTTCACATTAAAAAGATTAAGTATGAACATAAAAGTGAAATAATGATAAGTAAAATTTCACATTTTCTTATAAATGGTAGCAATGTATAAATTTTCACTGACTTTTACTACTGAGCATTTAATATAAACGAGCTGTGTGCATATCGTTATGTGTGTGTGTGTGTGTGTGTGTGTGTGTGTGTGTGTATGTGTGTGTGTGTGTGTGTCTTAGATTTTTAACGTAGTATTAACAATTTTTCAGTCATATAGCTACGATGTCTGCAGTGTGGTAGTTTATAGTGATGTCTAGCACTGGGGCATCATGCGAAATTTTACCTATCATGCCTTAGTCACATTATCCTGACACTAGGCCGACCAGTCTTAACATTAACCTCTTAATTATGAGTGCCTAGTGAGGCAGCTGTTAGTGCCATTTTTGTACGTGTTTGATATGACTCGGTCGGGGTTCGAAGCCGCGACCTCCCGCATCAGAGCGGACGCTCTTACCTATAGGTCAATGGAGCGGTCAAAGTTATTTGTAAAAAATTGAGTTTTAATACGCCTGTCCTTATATGCAGATATACGTTTTTAGGAAATGGTCTTCTCAAGTAAGTGGTGTCTGACACGTGATTCTTTAGGGAATATTAAAATTTTGAACCAATGCAAAAGACTTACAAAATATTGCTATTCGTTACTGAGAAACTGTCTCAGATTATGCAGTCTATATTTAGTGGTGCAAGTAGATTTTAACGGTACAGATCTCCCACCCCGCTATTCCGACTGTATCGACTTATTCTATTTTTAGTTGGAAAAAGAAACGCAACTATCATCAACGCATATGCACCCACTTGACCACTGAAAACTAGGTCAAATGTTTATGAAGACCCGCAGTCTCTTGTCACAAACAAACTCATCATCCTTGGTAACTTTCATACTAGAGTTGGCAATGAACTCCTCCTATTGAGGAAATGTGTTGAACACGAGCCCTTTAATCGCCAATACAGTATTCTGGCTCGCAGTATTTCCGAGTCATGTAGATAATTGCAGAGCGCTGGACTGACCACAGCCTAACAGACAATCACAAGCCAAAACTTACCCCATAAACGTAACCTCTCCAACGGACACAGGATAATGTGAAAAAGACATTTGTTGAAGAACTATGCACCAACTAGTTACAATCGATATGAACTCCGAGAATGTTGAGGAAAACTAGTCATCCTTCGAAGATTCTGCAACCTTCGGTTCCACTACACGTAAACATGAAGAATGGTTTCATGAGAACAATGCTGACATACAGAGACTTCTGAAAGAGAAACGTCTGCTGCAGAAGGCATGTTTACATCACAACACTTCATCATCTAAAAAGGCAGCCTTCAGCAACACAAAGGGGACTGTCCAATGCAAACTCAGAGATGTTCTACTAACAGAAGTCTGCAAAGCTGAAAACTCGCACATATCACAGACTAACGGAACTCTTGAAGTTCATGAACTATACCTCAAGAGTTGATAGATCCATCGTTCGCTTGTACAAGCGAAAAGACAAACAGACAAATCCTGCAACAACCGTCAAGGCATGTCAGTGTTGTCAATAACTGTCAAAATCCTCCCCAGAAGTATAATAAGTCGCCTTAAGCATCACATCGATGAAGGGCTCATTTTTGAGAGTCAGTGTGGCTTCATGAAAGGACAAGGGGCCACATACATGGTGTTTGCAGCGTGAACGTCAGGAGAATGCCAGCAACAGATAAGTAAGAAGAAACGCTTCAAAGATTCCCTCATGTCATCTTTAAAACACTTAAATATTTACCCTGAGTCTTAATAAAATCTATCACAAGATCGCTTCACCAGGTAGTCTCATCCATACTGAAACTACAGACTTTGGACTGAGGAGACTTACAGAGGCAGTGTAGAAGTACGAGCAACGTAAATCTTAGAACTGCAACACATCATGTATTGATCTAGCAAGCGCAAGAGGCATCTCCTGTCAAGTGTGTAACAGACAGTTCAGAGCAGAAATTGGCTTGATCAGCACATACATTCTCACATTGATGAAAATGTAGTAAATGAATTTCAGTTTTCTTGGTTATTTTATGAAACACAATCAAACATTCACGAGAATAACTCGGTACTCAAGTGTTAAATGCTCTGCATTATTCTTCAGTGAGTATTATGAGATAGAACACACATTGCCTCATGCCTAGTGAATTCACCCTTCACGACTATCTTGTGATCTTTAAAATTTAACTGGATATATAGCGGATCATGAATTCATTTCAATTCCTTTCTGCTACGACTGCAAATCCTTAATAAATTTTATACATTTTAAATGAGTGTACCTTCGTGAAAGGTAACTTGTCTAGTCTCTTTGTAGCATCCCTTTCTTGTTAAGCTATTGATATATTACACCGATCCACCCGTCCATATATCAAGCAATTCATCATCCTACACCCTGAATTTATCAAGCAAATAATATAATAACGCACGAAGAATGGAGAAAGTAACTTCTGTATATATTAAAACCTTGTTTTCCATTTCGAAACCAAATGGAAAAAATATGTATTCACCATTCTTCTTCGAAGTTCATAAATACTTTTCGTGGGTTCTGTGAGTGGCAGAGGATGCCAATGTCCAAAGTTACATTTACAAGGTCAGGAGACCACCCCACGCACCTGTTGGGTATAGCGTGTTTCAAACATGTCAGAAGTATCTAAGCCTGTAAGTAAGCACGACTACTGATACGAGCCTCCCTTAAAAGTAATCAAATGGTATATATACTGGTCATTGATTCTGGACAGCACTAAAAATAAAACTAGGTCGTATATAAATTATTGAATGTCTTTCTTCGGCAATGTCAACGCACTAAAACATTATTAAATATAAAGACTGAAGTTTACTTTAAAATCTTCATGTGTATACCGGTATAAATATATTCTCTTTCTCTTCCCACTCTGTGTGTGTGTGCTTGGGGGTGGGTGTCGTGCTTATATTGGGTCGGCAGCCGTGAGGTGTCCGTGTGCAAGACTCTTTGCTTTTAATTCAGGCATTATCTGCGGTACATAAGTTCGGAAACATTGGGTATAAGCTTAAAAAAAACACTTCGTGACAAAGTTGTATCCTGTTTTTGTGAGGTGTGTTATTGCAATTATTTGTTAATACTTATTGAATTAGCTTTGTGTGAAAACAATTCAGGCGTTAATGTAGCATACATCAAAGGAAAGATTAATGTAGGAAAAGAAAGTATCCTCCATATATTTCACACTTAGGTTCATATAAATAAAATAATTATCATAAAAAAATGAATATCTGGCAAAAACAAGAATTTTAGGTATGAATATGGATGTGAAGACCCCACCCCACCCCACCGTTGAACCTAAATCCAGACTCTGCCAACAGTTTTAAATCCGCGTGCATGAGACAAATTTCATTATGATTATAATTGCAATATGTATGCTGTAAAGGAAGAAAAATATAGGGATAGTAAAATTGCACTCTTTTATTCTATTATTCCAAATTTTTAAATTGTTGTAAAATGTTAGCTCTTCGAAAATGAAAACTTCTTACTCAGCATTGCAGCTGGATGAAGAAAAAAAACCCACCGTACATATGATATCATCTTAATTATTTGCTTTGTTCCGAATTGCTAAGGTTCGAAGGCTCCTCCATATTTTACCATTCAGCTGACATGACCGTAAGTGATTCGACGAGAATGGAATTGTATGTTCAGCATAACAATCTCAGTCTCAGAGAAGTATGTCACTCTTGTTGTGGCGTAAACAGTGGTGTGTCAGCATTGAAAGAAAAAAGATAAACAATCGGACAGACAAATTTTTACTCCTAAGTGAAACAATTGGATCAGGTGATAATTGGTTCAGGTAGTGCAGTCGTAAACCACCTAGATGCAGTGTTGTAGTGTCTGCTTACTGGATCAGAAGCAACATATAATGTCTTCATCTATTCTCTGTGCGAGCGCGTGTATGTGTGTACATACCCACTCAGACGTAGATGCCACTACAGTACGCCAGATAAACACTTTCATTTGTTTGTATACCCTCGTTTAACCTTTCCTTGCGGCAAGAATGGTGCGGGTTACAATCTGTCCATATCGGGTCGGTCGGCTGTCATTATATGTCCCTGAGCTACACACGTTGTTGTTGTTCTAGGGTTTAACGCCATTTTTCAGCACAAGATAGGCTATACATGGCGGCCAGTATAACTGGTGTAGAACGAACCCTGGAAAACCAAGGGAAGAACCACCGACTCACGAGAAGCTACTGGCAGGCTTTCCCACTTACCCACGCCAGCCGAGCCTTGGACTCGAACCCACACAGAAAGAGGTGAGATGGCAGTGATCCGGAACGGAGAGCCATTCAGGGCCCCCACGCTGTTTCAGTTGGCGTTATAAGAACAAATGTAGAAAACGTCATACTTTAATCCTGAGATTGTCCACGGTACAACAGCTCGACAACAAGTTGATGGTGGTCATTGAAACATGTTAAATAAACACAGGATGAAAGGCTAGATCCTGTTTTTCTCGTAGAGAGAGGTCTTGATTCAATTATTTAATAGGTGTCCTGACCTTGCTCGTAACACAAAGCAACCCGGGGTTAAATGTTGATTCCGAAAACGAAACAATTGAATGCAGATAGAACTGAGCGTCTTGATCCAAATCACTTTGAAAGTTAAGATGAATGTTTATAAACAAGGTAAAATAATATTCTAACTTATTATATCTATCATATAAACGATACATTGCTTTAAAAGATAATTTGCCTCAAACGATAATTCGCTTTTAACGATAATTTCCTTTAAACAATAATTTGCTTTAATCGATAATTTCCTTTAAACGATAATTTGTTTTAAACGATAATTTGCTTTAAAATTAAAAATCAGCTGCATTGTGAAACTGCTTTCACTAAGCAAATTTAAGTACAGAAGTATTTGGTGTCCCACATCACAGAAAAAGATTTTGTTTACTAAAGACATTGTCTATATATAGTATGGTATTAATTCAGTTTTTGTTTCGTAAAGAGGTTGCCTATATGTAATACGGTATTAACTCAGCACTGAAAAACAAGAGTTCCATTACAGATGTGAATTGCCACGCCCCTTTATACCTCAGATTTCCAGTCTTTAGTAATTGCCTTATTTCTGCAGCAGCATGTCACCATTCCTCTACTAACGCTTTTTACGCCTTTCCGTATTTGTTACTTTCTTATTTTTCATAATAAATTTTAGATAGTCTTGTATTTAGTAAAACTAAACTGCATTATTTTCCACAAGGTCGCCATAATCTTGTATCCTTTGAGCGGTACACGAATGGACTGTGTTTGACGTCACATCATCTATTCAGATAACGGACATCGCCTTGACTGGATATAGCCTTTCGTGTGATGTCGTAAGCACATAACCACGCAAAATATTCTTTGAATCGACGATATGATGTTTATTGAGCTTGTTGCTTGATACAATTTAAGATCTTTGAGTAAACGGTTGATCTCGATTCTCAATAACGACAAATCCAAGTACAACGTATCGAGGAAAACAAAACACTATATAGATGCGTCTGGCCCATATTTTGTTTGATGTACACAGATGTTTAGACCACTGACATCATATACTGATGTTCATTTCGAAATTTCCCGCATATTATTTTATGTTTGTTTTTTAGCCCAATCTTTTTAAAGCTTAGAATCCCTATCATAAATTATTACTTAACGAATGGAATCTCCAAGAAAGTGGTAACGAGAAGAAAGCAAAAGGAAGACAAAATAAACTTTGAAATCGGGCTTAAACTTTATTTTAATTTATAATCATATCATATTCCTATAGGAAAATATGACAGTCTGTTTTGTTTTTGGTGTTTTATTTCAATCTTAAAATAAGGTACATTACATTGTCAGCCTCTTTTTATGAGTTTTAATGTACGATAACATTGAACCGCAAACTTTACATATTATAGATTTAAACCTTCATCACCATGCCTTTAATTTATCATCACCTAATATCCAATGCAAACTATAAACTCTCTGTACATAGGAATTAAAATGCACCTGTAATTAGTGCTGATCAATTAGCGAGTAGTATGAAAATAAGTTTATTTATGCAGTGATTTTTGTAAATTTACCAAATGAAAGCTTAATGAATATATAAAGAAAAGTTACCTTGAATGCCTTGGTTGATGTCATTTCGACTCTTTATAAGAACTGACTCTAAAATGGTAATTTTATGAGGATCGGGGCAGGGGGC
The DNA here is from genome assembly GCA_028554795.2 of Sinohyriopsis cumingii. Taxonomy (NCBI): domain Eukaryota; kingdom Metazoa; phylum Mollusca; class Bivalvia; order Unionida; family Unionidae; genus Sinohyriopsis; species Sinohyriopsis cumingii. The sequence goes on along the minus strand of CM068829.1, from coordinate 151,451,331 downwards.
ACTGTCTACTTCAGTTTTATGCCGTTGCTCTTTCTCCTCAACAAAACGATGTTTCTTCCACGTTGATTTTCTGATCAGAAACGTCTTAGGCATATTTGGGTATTTACTGTATTTGTCCAATTAAGCCAACTAGTCAATATTTGTCTAAAGGAAAATAATATTATCTAAATGAACTTAAAAGTGGCGAACTGGCTGAATCTAATATTCATGTTTTCCTCAAAACGAATGTCAGCATCTAAAGTCTGCTCTTATTCCGCAACATAATTTTTCAAAGTTTCATTCAATAGAAAAATAATCCCTTTTTTCGCAGAAATGTGTTCCTTACATTTGATCAATCCTCATTCTATGCTTGGTGAAATAAGCAGAAATTTCCATTGAAAAAAGCTGAATCAGATGACACTATGTAATGTTTTTCCTTCACCAAGCCCGTAATCAAATAACACTCAACTACCTACACTTTCCGTCTACCGTTTAACTAAGTTTTACAGCTGTATCCAACCTTTAAGAAAGGAGGAGGTGACCTTATACGTATATTATACCTACCGTTATATACTTGACTGAACTTCAAACAACGGGGGCGTTACTTAGGATGTTTGTTTTCTTTCGAAGAAAACGGCAATATCCCAGAGACATCACGGCTTCTATGGTCCATGACGAAAAGCTGTCAGCTAACAACGATTACTACAACTACCCGTTTAGCGGGCTGCTTAACGGTTGGTAAGTTGAGATTTAACCTCAGCCAGTCGCATGGTTGCTCTCGCGTTTTTATCATTAGGCGGACTTGTTGCTATATCAAAAGGTTGGCTTTTCAATATCGAGTTATTGTAGTGGCACGTTAAAAAAGGAAAGGAAATATGTAGCCATTGTTTAACATAGAGCAGTTTTTGTTGTCGACTTTTGTAAGGTGTATCTCGTAAGCTATGTTAAAATTTGCTCGCATTACCATTTAGCTCATTTCTGTTGTGATTGACGTCTCCGACTCATCCGCAAAACATTTTTTCTAATTTTTTATAAAGGTGTGATATTTTTTATTGCATTTTTGATATGAAGAAATCTTACATTTTCCCAAAGAGCCAAACCTCTGATGAAGAAACTAGCTTGCCAAGTCATTACGAAGGTTATACTCTATTACGATCCATGCATTTAAAACATAAACCATCAAATTAAAATAATCACACTGTTACACTGCAACATAGATTCAGCATTGAATTTGAAGATTTATTTGGGAAAGGATGTAGTATGTCAGTCTGAATTTCCAACCTATTTGTAATGCCATTGCACAGTCTGAACACGCTGTATCCTATTTGTCCAATGATTGGAAAAACTTACCGGAAATACTATGTTAACCTCTACTCTGTGTACATGTACATCGTATTCCAAATAACGTTATGTGTAAATTTCTTACGGCCGACTCAGCTGAGTTGACACATTCGCAGCCGAAACATTCCCAATTAGATTTTTACAAGACGAACTCACCAGTATACTTTCATGTACTGATCGTGTGCACAATATTTCATAAGTAACACGATGCTTTAGTTATGGTTCCATTTTGCTTGCTTACTTCAAAGTGACTGAATTCTCCTCCGCTTTCTGGAAGTTTCCCCCTTTTCGCTGTAGCACATATAGCCCGATCATCGTAATATGATGGCTTGTAATGAAATAATATGTCTGTCATTAAATTAAAAAGTGGGTTTGAAGTGAGACATGTTTGCTGAGGTTATAACTTTGGGTCTAATGTTGGCTTAAAAATGTACAACTAATCCAAAATATATTTTAAGAAAAATATTTAAACAGGCCATTAAAATAATGATGAAAAAATGGGGCATAATTATCGCAACACTACAGCTATAGTAAAAGAAAGAAGTATTGGAAATTATAGAAATAATATGTCTTTTCCTTGGGCTTCATATAGCCATGTTGAACAAACACGACAATAGACTTATTAGTATACTGACATCAAACAGTAGTGAATCTGCGTCATGAAATGAAATGCATCTTTATGAGAAAGGATTTAATTTTTACCACTTCAAATCTGGTATGACCCACCGAATGAGCAGATAAGTCATTTTTGTTATGGGATAACTTTTATATAAATCAGACATTATTTATTACTTTTTTGTACGTGTAAATGAGATATAATTTTATGTTGATATAGATAGATAACACGAACTGGAAGAAAACCAATAAATGATGACGAATAAAGACGAAGGATTAAGTTTTGAATTTTTGTGTAATTAACTTTCACATTTGTAAAGATATTCTCACTCTAAAACATTCTCTTGCCATTTGCTGGCGATGAAATATCAATTAACTTAAGATAAACTAAATGTATTTAATTTTATACATATTCAAGACCTTTCATCTCCTTGATTTTGTCCACATATAGATACACAATAATGAATATTATCTTAATCTGGGTAATTTGTTTTGTTTCGTTTGTGCTGCATATGTTGGTTATTAGTTGTGTTAAAAGTTCGTAGCTAAAATCCTTTATTGGTCAATTGATTTAAGCCAGGGGTCTCAAACACGCGGCCGCCAAGCCGTATCCTATGGCCCGCAAAATGACTGGCATCACAAGGTGTCATGAGAGTTAATAAAATTGGTGTGGCCACGGGTACATCGAAAATTCCCTCATGTTGCCCTCAGTGTCGTTTGAGACCCCTGATTTAAACAATTCTTTGCTTATTTACATGTAAATGTTTCACCAAAATATAGACAGGTAGATCTGTTTCAATTGCCCTTAAGTTCACACTCCTTATTTACTAGGTCTAGCCTTTATAAATGTATTCAACTTTGATGATATATAATAGGGCTAAGAGTATAGGTAGCGGATTTCATTGTTACAATATAGATAGCATCATATGACCTTTTGTTTACCTGTCAGTTTCTCTTTGATTTGGTTCAGTTACACGTTAAAACAACACAAATAGATAATTTAGTGTCGAGGCAAATACAGTTCCTTGCCCAAGGACAAACACGGTAGTCGATCCGGGCTGATCTGATGGTAGGATTCGAACCTGCACCTTTTCGTTTAGTATGAAAACTGATACCAGTTCAAAGCATATTTTCAATTGACCCGTGATATTTGTCAATAACCTCGAACCCAAGTAAAGGGAATGGATCAGCGTGTATCATGCAATAGCTAATTGTGAAAGAAAAATAATTTGCTTTAGTTATTTTTTAGAGGTTTGGATTTGGTTTCATTGCCATAAAATGAAAACAATTCAATAATGAAAAATAAATTCATTTTCTCACTCACACACAGTCTAGGGGTTGCGCGTTAAAGATGAGACGAGAAGAAAGGCATTCTTGTTAAATGACAGTGATGCTTCACGGCACATATGGACTTGTGTCTATAACATGTGCACATACATAAACGTATTAAGGAATTTTAGCTAACATTTTTGAGTTAATATTAAACAACTACAGGTGCACATGGAAAAACAGGTGTTGAAAGGGTGTATAGTGGGATAAAATGGCATAAGAGGAGTTCATTACTAACTTTGCGTTAATCAAGTACATCTGTATATGCAGATTACATACTTCCGCTTTCGAATGATATATACACAAATACTCAAAGATAAATATATACACAATTACTCAAAGAGAAATATATACACAAATACTGAAAGAGAGATATATACACAAATACAGATATATACACAAATACTGAGAGAGAAATATATACACAAATACTGAAAGAGAGATATATACACGAATACTGAGAGAGAAATATACACACAAATACTGAAAGAGAGATATATACACAAATACTAAAAGAGAGATATATACACATATACTGAGAGAGAAATATATACACAAATACTGAAAGAGAGATATATACACAAATACTGATATATATATATATATATATATATATATATATATATATATATATATATATATATATATATATATATATATATATATATATACACAAATACTGAAAGAGAGATATATACACAAATACTGAAAGAGAGATATACACAAATACTCAAAGAGATTTATGGTCAGATCGAATGAATTTTATTCTCATATCGAGTTAATTGTGTACATGACATTAAAATGGTCGTTCATTTATATATTCGTTAGTTTTGGAAAGCTTTGATAAGTTATTCTGCTTCGGGGAAACAATATTATTTGCCTTTCTTATTATATACATATGTATTTTAGTTTTATTCTTATATTATTTTCATTACAGAACCCTTGAACGCTCATCAAAACAAAAATCTATCTACGCGCAAGAGCATCTTTCTTGACTTATCTCATTTGTCGTTTGTCTCTTCAACCCTTCTTAGTCCTCTTTTAAACACACATCTTCACAGCTGCAAGGAATTGATTTCTAGTTTTGACTCCTTATAATTTTGCTTAGAAATGTGCTGTCTATGGCCCACAAAAAATGTACCCATCAAGTATCACCTGAAATTCGTTATTATGCACCTGTTCATGTACTGAAAATAAAAGGACTAATCATAATTCTGGAATTTATCGAAAAGTCACCTGTTGGCGTACACTCAGCCTTAAAATTGCAATTAAACGGGCTTTACGTTCCCAGATACTAATATAGATTAGCGAAAATAATGTTCACATTACAAATTTTTTCGCACTAAAGGCATTGAATTCCTTGTATTTTTGTACAATATTCCATCAATACAAGCTGTTTCGTTTATATTTAAGGTATGAATAATCACTTTTGTTCGAGTAACTCATACAGGAAGTAGAGTTAATGTAATTGTGTTGGTGACGATACTGATACAAATTGCTGCATGTAATTTACTAAAAGTAAGTGCTCTGCAAACGACTTAAAGCTAACTTTATAAATCTCCCAACTCTTTTCGTTAGGAACTAATAAGCGCGTTTATGTAGATGGGTATAGAACGCCAGAACTGCCGTAATCGGTTTATTTTGAATACACACGGTTGAAGCTACATTATATAATGTTCATTCCTTATTATGTATTGTACATCTAGTATATCAATGTTGTGTATTAGTTACCGGTATGATATTATATGCATTTCTTATTATATGATGTAATGTTGTTATTATGTGCAGTCCTAATAATATAAAAATATATAATGTCTATATCAAACTTCATTGTGTAATATAGAGGTTTTGTAATATGCTGAGCAATATTCATCATGTAATAAACAAACTCTGATAGTGAGGATCAAGTTACAAACTGTCTTAAAAAAGCGAAAATTTTCCGATGCACCGGTTAACGATGGAACATGTTTTGAAATCCGGCATAATATATTTCCCTTGAGTGGTTTATTTACATAATGAAGTTCAGTACAGTATATGAAATTATCACATTATATAGGAACAAACGAACGTAATATATTAATAATTGTACAGCATATAATTAAATAAAAACACGCATACAACAGCTCACATTTACAAGTGTACATTACATAATAAAACATAAACAACATATAACAAAATATATACATCACATACGAAATGCACATCATATAATAAACAGTGGAAAACATGAAGTAATAAATTTAAAACATACAATTAAATAGTTTTCAGGTTCTGTTCAGAAGCAAATTCTATATTTTGTACAAATGTTGTGCAGTATACAAAATGAGATGGACCGGGTTTTATGTACATTTAGAAAAATCAGAAGACACACAAACTTTCCAAATTTTTAAATATATTTTTTATGTACATCTTAAATTGGGATTTATTGTACGAAAAACGAATTGTATATAGGCTGAATCCGATGGAAATTTCTTGACCTGTTAAAATAAAATACATAGAAACCTGTTGCGCTGCATATTTTTTTAATACACACACACACACACACACACACACACGTACATACATACATACATACATACATACATGCATGCATTCACGCACGCACGCACGCACGCATGCCTACCTACTTACCTATCTACATACATACATACATACATACATACATACATACATACATACATGCATGCATGCATGCATGCATGCATTCACGCACGCACGCACGCATGTCTACCTACCTATCTACATACATACATACATACATACATACATACATACATACATACATACATATGACTCACGCATATAACTCAGACAAAGTTATATTTGATCAATACAATAAGCAACCATCTTGCTTTCATCTTCACTCTCTAATCAATGCTTATGCCGTTTCAGTAAAGGCAATAAAGCTAGGTGTAGCGGAGACGCCAGTCTGTATTTATGCTTTTACCCTACACGTCAATAGACGCCAATCTCTCTGCAGGCTGTTTCTGCAATTAGCGACAATATGTGTGAAAATATAATATAGTCCCTCATATTTACAAAGTGCAGAAATTTACGAGAAAGTAATCTTGTTTTGATCAAGGGAAACATGCTATATCAGTCAACAAAACTTGTTTGCCCCAGACCTGGGCGTGACAAGAGCATTTGTAAAGGTAAAACAGAGTCGAGACAAGGAGCTCTCAGCGTGATTCGGGTTTGGAAGGGACTTTTTGCTCCCTCTCCTGCTGGTGAAGAAAGGGGAGAGAGTGGTGAGACAAAAAATAAAGGGGTTGGAGTTAGTGCGCCCCCCCCCCCCTACAAATTTTTAATTTTTCATACTTCTTTAAATTGTTTTTGTTCCAGATGCATGTGTACGAGGTTGCCTTTTTATGTTCTGGTTGTTATGCCACTGTTAGGGAATAAGCTAACGGATATATGTTCATATCCAACAAAGAATTCCTTTTTCGTGATAAAATGTAGACCGAGCGTGCAAAGAAGTGTTCCTTATCAGAAATAACAGTTGATATTTTATTCAAGTTATCATAGTTACTAAGTCAAAGACATAAAATAATGTAATGGTAAGATAGATCATTTGGTTGATTGTAAGTCTGTATCCTTTTATGTGTACTAAGATTCGAACTGTGAATTAACATATGCCCTTTTATTTAAGAGACGAATTTGATGTATGCCATGTTTTTTATTTTCTTGCTGTTTACATTACAATAATTGTTTTTCTCATGTCTTTGTCATAAGAACTGAGAGCATTTTTTCCTGTTTTCAAAACCTATACCACTTATACAATGCAGTAATAATCTTTCGTAATTGCCAATCTAAAATGTAACTTTGATCGTGTTATATTTAATTATAAAATCCTTTTACTTACCAAGATCAAAATTCTGCTTGAGTGAAAAACCTGTGATGAACATAAAATCAAATAACGTTGTATATGGTTGTTTGTTTTGACCCATGAATCGAAAATTCACCTGTCTTTAAAGACAAGTTTTGAATATTTACTGACCCGTGAACCTAATGAAAAATTATGAAACTCATATTTCGTCTCCAAATGGAATATTTTTCATCTGAGATTTAATTCTCAGGCAAGATGACGATATTCCACTATGCTTGTCACACTGGAACACAAGCTAACTTCCATTTCTACTGCAATAACACAACTACATTTCCAATGATCCAGCAAACGATTTGCCTCGACCCTCAATCCTAGTGATAAAGCTGCCTCGCTTTGGAATTTGACATATTAACACCTTGGAGGTACATTGTCGATATGACTGGAGTTACGAGCACAAGCGATATAAGAAATGATTGCACATCGGTTCACATGATAATCTTTTCTCTAGAAAATACCTTCCTGATGAAGAAAAACTCAGTTTTCATAGACTGAATGGTCAATGTAGATATACTCTAGTGACCACTGTAAGCAGAAAGAAACAACTGTTTGGTTAGGAAACTCATGACCGCTGACCGCTGAAAGCAGGTAACTGTTACATACAGGACGTTTATATAGGAAATTTGCGGTGGAAATTAGAATGGCCATTGTGAACAGGTGACCGCTGAGTAAGGGTTAATGTTATTAAAGGTTTGTCTGTACATTTATGAACCATTTATTGAGTGCATCTCTGAGGTACACACGAACCATACGAAAACACTTTCTTGTTTCGGTGTAACATACTTAAACGTACATAAGGTTCCGCTGCACATGTTTGCACAGGGATTATTTTCCTCGTGAGTTATCCAACTTATGTATAAAAGACCTTATACATCGTAGTTAGTGCAACAGTTAATTCCCTTTATTTTGATGTATAATTGGTTGGTGCAATTTGGGTTGGAGAGTGTTCACCTTGGCCATAATAAAGTTATGCATCTCTCAAACGACTGGTTGTTTTCACTTTCTCTACTTCATAGAGATTAGTTGCAATGTTTATAATTCATTTATAGCATTTTAAGACGCTAGTATCCTTTGAACTTTTCTAAAACTCATTTTCCTTGAAGAGTTATTAAGCACTTCTAAAAGCGGGAGGTATAAGGTGAGCTGTGTGTTTTTGATACAAACACGGTGAAGAGATTATTGGCATATCTATATGTTATTTTCAGATGCTCACAGTGGAGGAAATGTTGACATACATATTTGTTATGCACATACATACATACATACATACATACATACATACATACATACATATGTTTATGGAGGTTTATCTTGAGTAGCATAAATTAAATACCATATACCAAACACCTACAGGGTTAATGTTATTATTAAGTTTACAGTCTGACTTGTTTTGGTCAAGAACAGAAATTACCCTTTCATTTTCTTGTTAAGTCACATATTTAATGAACAAAACATTTACATGCTAATGTATAAGACCATGGTATGCAAATGTACGAGGGGTATTTACAAATGTTTTGAATCTTAATGTTCTATATAACAATGTTCTTTATTACCGAAAATTATGTCAGTCCATCTCCTCTCGAATACTCCCTTGCACCTCTACATTATGTCGGTACATTTTTCGAATACTCCCTTGCACCTCTACATTATGTCGGTACATCTCCACTCGAATACTCCCTTGCACCTCTACAATATGTCAGTTGATCTCATTCGAATACTCCCTTCCACCTCTACATTATGTCGGTACATCTCCACTCGAATACTCCCTTGCACCTCTACAATATGTCAGTTGATCTCATTCGAATACTCCCTTCCACCTCTACATTATGTCGGTACATCTCCACTCGAATACTCCCTTGCACCTCTACAATATGTCAGTTGATCTCATTCGAATACTCCCTTCCACCTCTACATTATGTCGGTACATCTCCTCTCGAATACTTCCTCGCACCTCTACACAAAGTCGGTCCATCTCATTCGAATACTCCTTTGCACCTCTACATTATGTCGGTACATCTCATCTCAAATACTTCCTTCCACCTCCACACTATGTCGGTGCATCTCATTCGAATACCCATTTGCACCTCTTCGTTAAGTCGGTACACCTTCTCTCGAATACTCTCTTGGGCGTATACAGTATGTCGGTACATCTCATCTCGAATACTTCCTTGCACCTCTATACTATATTGGTTCATCTCATTCGAATACTCCCTTGCACTTCTACATTATGTCGGTACACCTCCTCTCGATTACTCCCTTGCACTTCTACATTATGTCGGTACATTTCCTCTCGAATACTCCCGTGCACCTCTACATTAAGTCGGTACATTTTTCGAATACTCCCTTGCACCTCTACATTATGTCGGTACATCTCATCTCGAATACTTCCTTGCACCTTTACAGTATGTTGGTCCATCTTATTCGAATACTCCCTTTCATCTCTACAACTTTCTGAGTCTGATTATCTAGTCATCAAAGGCCATATTATATTCGGATTTTTGTATGTTGTTTATAAACTGGAAAATCTTACTTCAACTGCATGGAGGCTTTTTAATCGTCTGCCCCTCAGAGCTGCTTTAATAACGGGATTCACCCAAAATCACATGAAGCTAGATCAAGTCTGTATGGAGGATGTGGCAAATTTTATATGTGGCTCCCCTTCCGGAAGTCTGTCATGAAGAAGGATTTGTGCAAGTGATGGATATCTCTGGTATAGGTGGTAGTGTTTCCACAAGTTTTGGTGACATTTTGCTTAAAGACAGTGACACAGTAACATGGACATCCGAGCCGATTGCATATACAACTTTTTGACAGTTCGACTACGTCAATTGCCGCCTTAACAATTGCCACTATTAGCGTACCAGTCCCAGACAACGGTTTTCAAGAACTTGGGTTATCTTCAATGGATTTATAACTGTCTCTAAAACTTTGAAACGATTTCAGATATCTAGGATATGATAGAATGACATCCGTAAATTTGTTTCAAGTCGGCTTTGGTAACAGTCGGAAAATGACGTAAGAGTGTCCGGATTTCACAGTATGCTCGGTGCTCAGTACATATGTTACACCATGTGCCTATATCTGCCGGTGTTCAGCGTGCTGCATCTGCAGGTATATATAATGTTATACAATGTTGTTTTGTTTATTGATTAACATTACAGGTTTTTAATAGGTTCTAGCAAAAACGAAAAGGCCTAACGAACGTTTAAGACACCTCTCTTATTTGAATAGTTTGTTTAACATTTGTCAACCTATAAAAACTGTATTACTTTATTTATCTCATCATGTATTATATAGTTATACAAATATTTAGTCTGCACCTAAAGGTCACTCGACAGCAAATATCGGTTACATTAAACAACCGTATTGTTTGACATAGTATTACATTCAAGTCTGTGTTAACCGTATTGTTTGACTTAGTAATACTTTCAAGTCTGTATCAGCATATTTGTTTTGAGTACACCGTATTGTTTTGTATATTTAATTGATATTATGTACTTGACATTTCTCCATACTTGAGAGTAGAGTTTTGGCCTATCTGACTATTGTCATATTTGCTCTTCTAAATTTTTTTCATGACAAGATTAAAAATAATAGATAAGATGTTTATTGATAAGATTTAAGTTCAAGGTTTGATATTATTGGTACATCAAGACTATTGGTACATCAATACATTTAGAATTCTCGGCACATTAGGACATTTCAAGATTATTGGAATTCATTCTGAACATTTGATATTATTGGACTTGTGGTACACAAATTCGGATTATTTTGGGATTTAATTCACAAGACTGTACGTATTTTTTGAATTTTCACTTTGTATTCTAGGGAAATATATTGTTTGTCAAATTTTGTTTAACTTGTTTCTTTTACATTTTTCTGTTACGTATTTTAAGACCATATAGTTGTAACATAAATTGGGGGCTCTTCTGGGATCCGAATTTTCTTAAAGCATTTAAGATATATTAAAAATTGACTTTAATATTTAAATTGAAATATGTTTAGGAGTTTTCATTCTCCCTGGCAAACTTATTATTTCATGCATGTGAGAAATCTTTAGTGAAACCAACAGACATGTAAAATGTCATCTCATGTACAGAACATATTTTGAGCCTATGCAGGAAGGGTTAGAATCCATGAAACAGGAAGAGTTGTTTGAGCTTGCTAGACATTATGGTCCTTCTAAAGAGAACACATCTTAAAAAAACAGGAGATAGAGAATGATATTTTTATTCAGTATTTGGTGGAAAAGAAATGTTAGATTATAGTGTTTTGGGTATGTTATATACGTCTGTACCTGGTTTAGGTATGGAACCAAACGATTTACAATTTAAAAGAAAATCAGATGGAAATAAAATTAAGAAAGCTCAATTTGAGAGAGAAAAACAAATTGAGAAAGCAAAAAAGAGGCAAATGCAAATACATAGAGAAGAGAGAGGGAGAGAAAAACAAATTGAGAAAGCGAAAAAGAGGCAAGTGCAGATACATAGAGAAGAGATGGAGAGGAAAACAAATCCAGAGAGCGAGGAACGGGAGAGGCAGAGAGAAATAAAAGAGGATAGAAAGAGAAATACAGAGAGAGAGAGAGAGAGAGAGAGAGAGAGAGAATTATGTTCAAGATGTTATAAAATAACAATATATTTATGTGTGGTCTTCCCTTGATCTAGCCAGTGTGACTAGCAAACAGACATCCATTTCTTCAGTTATTGGTAAACATTTAGATTTGAGGAGTTTTCACCTGACATAAAATAAATGTGTCTCATTACATAAACATGCTCCTCATCTCCATTCGTTTCACACACACACACACAGAGAGAGAGAGAGAGAGAGAGAGAGAGAGAGAGAGAGAGAGAGAGAGTTAAACAAGGGAAGATATTCACATATAAAATAGTAGATGGTGTCGAAAAGAGCCATACATTTTGTCCAAAGAGAAGTGAATGTAGTTGTAGAGGGAAGAAAGGGAAATTCAATATAGACTAAATTAAATATAATTGGCATGTACAGCACATTCTCCACTTTACACACGATTTCAGGTTCTGATGTTAGAAGAAATATTAGGTTTGTACCTTTTTTTAAAGAAAATGAAGTATATCAATACTTTCCTCACTTTGAAAAACTTGATGAAAGCGTTAAATGGCAAGGAAAGCATTCGACTTCGTTATTACAAAGTGTACTTATAGGCAAAGCTCGTGAAGAATACATTTCATTGTCTGTACAACAAAATGGTGATCATGGTGATGGTTAATGAATGTTTCTTGAGTTGGTACCTGAGGCATATTGACAAAGGTTTAAGAATTTAAAGAAAAGAAACTCAACAAAACCATGTCAAATTTGCAAAAGGAAAATAACTACTATTGGATTGGTGGTGTCGAGAATGTTCATCAAAATTACTGTAACATCAGACAGTTCAGATTTGTTTAAGAGTTGAAGAACTGCATTATTATCTATGTAAATATATGTCTTGATCGAGGAAAAGTTGCTATACATGGCAACCAGTATAAATGATGGAGGAAGAACCCAGGAAAACCACCGACCCACTGGCAAACTTTCTCACGTACCCACACTGGCCGAGCCCGAGACTCAAACCCATGCAGGCAGAGGTGCGATGGCAGTGTACTGTAACGGAAAGCGCTTCAGACCACTCGGTCACTCGAGGCCCCGATCAGAGGGAGGCAGAACTTTGGAAAAATGATACTTTCACAGCTGACGATTGTTCCTTGAATCAAAAAGTTTCATTTGTCAGTTAGTCTTCTTCTTCTCATCAGTGTTTTGGTTAAAAATGTAATTGGAGTCTACTTCTAAATCTAATTATTTCGCAACATTTAGAAATGAAGCCTCTGATATAACTGATCATAAATCCTTGTTTTTCTAAGTTCACCTTTTGTAATTAAGAAAGATCACGTTTTCTAATTGCTACAATCTGAAAAATAAGCAACATAATATAGACAGAGATATTCCGAATGCTCTTATCTCAAATAGGTTACGGTTACGGTCTTGTATTGAAAGCAATTCATTTCATGGATCAAACAAAGCCCACAGTGGAGTTTGTGGACAATTCATGTCGATGGTTCTACATCATGTATTGGTGGTTCTGTCAAGCCGATCCCTATTAAAATATATTGAAGGATACAGGTGCTTCGCAGATTTTTTTATCGTGTACATCGACTTTATATCAAAAGCCTTCGTATACTGAAAGTGTTCTTATTTAGGGAGTAGAGTGCAGTTTTGCTAATAATCTTCTACAGTATGCCAGTTTGGCTTAAGACTTACTTTCAGGATCCATGACTATCGGAAGAGTGTGTTCTTTATATTGTTATGGTATTGATTTATTACTGGGCAATGACCTAGCTGGAAAGAACGTCGCAATAATACTCTTTAAACTGAAAGTTTTGTTTGGATCAAAACTTTGATCCTATTAAGAATGAAATCCTTGATTTATAGTAGGATTGTGCAGTTATCAGAGTTATGACAAAAAGAACCCTTGGGAATAATGAAGACCAGGAAATGAGTCCTTTACCTGACACGTTTATTGGTAAGTTCAAAGAACTCTTGGGAATAATGAAGATCAGGAAATGAGTTCTTTACCTGACACGTTTATTGGTAAGTTCTTTATGAGGCCATTTTTACCGCTAGTATTGATCAATCAGTTGACATTAATCATAATCATCCTTTTTTAACTACCCATTCTGTCTTTTCTGATTTCAGCGACAAAAGACAATCACTCATTGTCGAACAGTAACAAGATCATGAGATCTCTTGCTTGTTTCAGATGGCTTTTTTTGCGAAACTGAAGCCAAGTAAGCCTCGTTTTGTTCGATTTTTGGAAATTTGGGGAACTTATGCTAAAATGGATACAACTTGAGGTACCCACTGTTACAAGTGGTAAGTGAGCTATCATTCGGAATTCATATCGATATGAAATTCTTTGTCAAGCCCAGGAAACTCCCTTGGCTGGTCAATTATGAGTCAGTAAGACTTATCACAAGATCTTGAATATTTTTTGTTGTCGGAAACTTAACAGTGATGCTTCTAAATAATTTAGATCTTGTCACGATTGACAAATAGAGGAAAACCCAATCAGAAGATAGCTCAGTCCCATCTGCAACCAATTCCTGAATTTGATGAACCATTTAGCAGAATAAAGGTAAACCGTGTCTGTTCATTGCTAAGACCGAGCCATGCCACCAATACTTGCTGACGTTAATGTATGCCTTTCCAGACACAATTTCATTCAGAAATATAAAATTAAATCCATAGAAAAAGTTTTGATCAATATTTTCTTTATACACATTTTGGTCTTCCCAAATTTGTCCAATCTGATCAAGGGTCAGATTGTAAATCATGACATTTCCAAGAATGTATGCATGAATTAGGCATACAACAGTTTAAATCTTATACCTATCATTATGAAAGTAAACAGGTTTTAGAAAGATTTCACCACACTTTGAAGAACATGATTCGGTCATATTGCTTTGAAACAGGAAAAGATTCGGATGAGTTTGTTTATTTGATGTTGTTCCCTGTTATGGAATCAGTTCAAAAATCACATGGTTTTTAGTAGATTTAAACTAGGATTTTGAGATACTATCCTTGGGCTTTTGAAATTATTAAAAGAATTATTTGTCATTGAAAATATTGAAAAAGTTGCCATTAAAAATATAAAAAGAATTTTTTTGTCATTCTCTACCCACATGTCTGTACTTCACAAAACAGTTACTTGTGTTATCTAGGAGAGGCCCTCAGGGTGACATGCTATCATCAGTCTTGTCTCAGCTTACCGGATTTCACAAGCATTATTTACGTCTCATTACAGTATATCATACAATTATAAACTAACATATAGCGTTATATATCTACAATTGAAACTCTCAAAAGATGCTAAAGAGATAAGGAAAGAAAATTAAGAAGCATTAAAACTATCATGGTATATGGCATGACGTTTTGTCATTCTCTACACACGTCTGTACTTCACAAGACAATTATGAGCGTTGTCTCGGAGGGGGGCTTATGGTGACATGCGATCATCAGTCTTGTCTCAGTTTACCGGATTTCATAAGCGTTATTTACGTCTCTTTATAGAATATCATGCAATTACAAATTAACATATAACATTATATATTATAGCATTATATATCTACAATTGAAACTCTCTAAAATGAACTCTCTAACACATCTGATTGAATGAACACAGACACGGCATTTAATCATTATTACGTACGTTTTTAAAAAGTTAAATGGTTATAAAAAACAAAATGTGTATACATCATATAGTCAGGCATTTTTCCTGGAAGAAGTATATCCTAATTCCAATTATAAAGCCGGATTTACTCAGCAAACAATTCATCTCTGATATCATAATATAGTGCACAAACCAATAAAGAAAACAATTCATCTCTGATATCATAATATAGTGCACGAAGCAATAAAGAAAACAATTCATCTCTGATATCATAATATAGTGCACAAAACAATAAAGAATTTTCGTTATCTCTGATATCATAACATTTTACAAAAAGAAATAAAACATGGAATTCATTCCGAAGACAATGTTTACAAAGCGGACGTAATCTATTACATCAAGTGAACCATCATTTAGACCAGTCCCAATAATGTCACATTTAAATCTAGAAAGGAAACCACACACACACACACACTGTCGGGCTAACATGATTCTACAAGAATATTTTCGTTGAAAATTGTATTCTCAAGGTTTATGTTAACGAAGTTTATTACTTTTTGTACCATTCCAACCTGCTTCACTGCTTGTTCTACTCTTCCAATTATTTGATGAAAACACGCTGTAATCACAGGTTTCTTTGAAATCTTGTTAGATATATCAGCAAAGCGGTTGAAGTCAGTCTAAAACCCAGTTCGTGCTTGTATTTTATGCATTTATCTTGTCTCAGAGAACCCGATTAGATCATTTTTTTCCTGTCTCAAATTACCGATTATTTCACAGTTCTCTTGATTCACGAGTGCCGGAGTACATCACATTTGTCTTGTCTCAGATCACCGAATTACATCACACTATTGAATAATTTTCTATGCATAATGATGACATTGCCTTGCGAATGTAACAATCGTGATTTTATGTTTACTGGAAAATGTCATCACTGCTATATGACGTGGATACTGATAATTTGATTTACTCACAAAGTACTGCTGGTTTCGAATCTCCAGTCTCACTTTCATTTATCCAATTATGACATCCTGGTTAATTATGTGACACTATATACAATAGATAAGAATAGATTAGATACAGATGGGGTGGGTGGATAGAAATATGGATATAAAGATAGTTACAATAATATATTTGAGCTCATTTTACTTTCCTATACTTGTTATTCTATTCGCAAATAATTATTCATCTAAAGATGGTCATTGTAACAGGATGAAACCGGGTCGGATTGGATTCAACGAATACAAGAACATAAATGTATGCTTATTTATAAATGCAAATTAACGATAAACTAAACTCTAACATACTAGCTCTAACCCGTATTTCCATCTCTTGAACTAAAGTATTAGAACCTAGATTCTTACCACCCTGATGTGCACAAGTTCAACAACGGATCTAACCAAACGAATACCGTTAAGTAAATGGATATAGTCAAAACATGAATTTTCAAGAAATTATTACAAAGAATATGGTTGTCAATGCATATAATCAATGCATATTTTTGGGCAACATATATGATTCTTATATAAATTTATGAACATATGGGATCAATGTATTTTTCATCAAGGATGATGGTGTATTAGACTGTCACACATATAATGACATGGATGTTCAGTATACATTATATTTCTCGTGTCATCAAGGCGATGAAAACGAGATATATTCAGTCCACGGCTCCCGACAAATGGCTGAGAGAGGACCTCGTATGGTCCTGTCCTCCTAGCTCGCAAAGGATCTCTCAAGAACCTCCTTATCCACTCAGCCCCATTTGTCCATAACCTTAGGTATCTCACACGAAGTTAACCAGTAGCGTCGTTGTAAATACTTCACCTTTGACCACACTATCTGGGTCACACCACCTCACATAGTTTGACGTTTCTCCCAAAACACCTGTAAATACAATAATTGAGCCGTGTAATCTATTTATCTATCTATTTTGTCTATCCATTCCTCCGTCCGTTCCTCCGCCCATCCATCCATCCATCCATCCATTCATTCTTCTATCTACTAATTTACTTACCCCTGTCTTATACTATATTTCTACTAATTCACTTACCCCGTTTCATACTTATCTCTCAATCAACTACTTTTTTCTACCTCTGTCTTATCCTACCTATGTACAAATGTGTTTACCAATGACTAGTCCTATCTATATATATCTATCTACTAATTTATTTACCCCTGTTTCATCCTATCTGTCTATCTATCTACTAATGTATTTATCCCTGTCTTATCCCATCTATCTATCTACTAATTTATTTACTTCCTCTTTTCCTCCCAATCAGTATTTTACGCATAAATCAAATATTAAAAGGATGTATCGAAAAATGTAGATGAACATTGTTCCGCTCACACAGATGATTCTGGTCTATAACTAAATGACGCCAGCAGATTTAAACACAGTTTTATCAATTCTACTGACATAAAATTTCTGATCTGATACTCCTAATTAATTAACACTGCAAATTATGAAACGAAAGGTATTTTTTATGGCCTTTCCTGTAGAACGTAAATAGTAACATAACCTATTATTCTAAAGTTTTGATATTTTGATTTTAAACTGGACACGTGATCAGAGTTAAAAAGATTGAGCAAGGTCTGTAATCAATAACATAAATATTAAATATATGAAAATGGCGCCACCTTTTTTTCACAACCTTGTTATTCTGTCAAAAATTAACATTTATGTGAAGACAGTTGGTGTAGTTGGCATTGGAGTATGGCTTGTGAGTATGGCTTGTGAGTAACAATATCCTATTTTTTTCCGTTGTAATATCACACCATCGCATGAACACAGGCTGATTTGTATCTGCCGTAAAATATGTAACTCATTAAAGATTAGGATTTTGGTCATGTAAAATTTGTAAAAGATTTCAAGGTTTCAGTTTGTCGGAACACACACACACACACACACACACACACACGGGATTGTGCGTTTCTAATGAACTATATATTGCACTAAAGGGTATAAAGAACGCGGAGAAGATACATCACATTTGATTTATTTATTTATTGATTTATTCACAGCAAGATTGTTGATGCTTTTGTTGTGTTTAACGCCATTTCTCCCCATGATAGGCCCACGGGAAGCTACTGACCAGCTTTTTCTCATATCGACGTTGGTCGAGGCAAAGAATGCATATTACACTACGGTGAGATGTGTGCGTGATCTGGAAGGGTGAGCACCATAGACCACTCGGTCACCTGGACACCCCATCCCCTCAAAGAGATAATTATAACTCGTATTTGTTTGTATTAATTGTTAAACACATAAATGTCTAAAGCATTTATTGCCGAAATGCTATATCTTTTTACACGATCTAAAGACATTAATACATATTATATCGCAACTTTTAAAAAGTTATAGCGTACACAAAAATTCTGAAAGCTGATAAATTTATTCAGACTACATAATCGTATAATCCAACAATGTTTTTAATATATACATTCAGACATGTGTCGGTCAAGATTAGTGGCATGGCAAGTATTTTTTTATTCTTAAAAAAAAGACGTTGTTATAACGCCCTGTCTGTATACTTTAACACCGTTAAATACATCTGAGCAGACTCATAAAAATAGTTGTATTGGTTACAAGTATACATTAAACTGAAGCATCTAGACACATTTACAGCCAATTCTCGCATTACACAGCTCTGAGCACACCTGATGCCAATTAATTATATGACAAATTTACCATCCTAGTTTTGAAAATAATGCGAAATTAAAAAATACATATTTGTATATTAATTCAAGCATAATGCAACATATAGTAGATTTTAAAATTCAAATACGATGTAGATATGCATTTGTAAGCGTCGGGTTACACGAATGCATTTATGTTACAACATGTAGTAGATTTTAAAATTCAAATACGGTGTAGGAATGCATTTGTAAGCGTCGGGTTACAGGAATACATTTATGTTAACAGTTTTGTTTTTTAAAAATCATTCTCGCCAAGAGATACTGGTTTGGTTCGGCTGTGTCATTTAACGCGATGTATAGGACATTGTAGGCTGTGCATGGTATGAAATGTATTTGGTGGATGAAGACCCAGGAAAGCTCACACGTACTCAACGGAGATGTACGACTGATCTGTTGTTACGACTTTCTGTGTTAAATTAAGTAACAGAAAGAAATGAGACCAACAATTCAAGTAAAAGCAATAAGACATTTATTTATCTAAGTTATAAAGTACAAATTTACAAGAGACAGCTCGAATCCAAAATAACTTCTAAATGTTCTATCAAAAGTCCAAAACATGCAGAGTGTTCTAAATGAATTCCGATGGACTTGGAAGTTTTGATGTGCCACAATGATGCAATCCAGAATGACTTTGAAATTCCAAAATAATATTCTAAATCCAAAGTCAATGAGCATTTAGTAATTTCGATGACGAATTTAAACAGGCAATCCCTCTTGAATTATATCTGAACACATAGGTTATAGCACCTGGTTACTTGAAACTTGTCAATGTGCCCGTTTTTATCTATTCACTCTTATTTCATTTTGAATGCCACTAAGGTTGTTGTTTCATTAGCTTGGTCTTTTCGGCGCTGATCTCCATCCCATACCAATGCTATGCTTGGTTAAAACGGTTCAAGTTCTTGTTTATCTCCCTCTAAGCCATTGATATGGGTCTGAACCAATCTTCTGTGGTTCCTTTCAGAAGAACTGCGCTAGTCGCCATGTTTCCTATGGCGCTGATTAGTTCTTCGTTTATGTTGTATATATTCGCATAGTTAACCACAAAGATGCATGCCATACCCTATCTAAATCCTTCTTGAAGTCATTTAGGATATGATAGATGTTCTGTTGACCCTGAATATATTTTTTACAGGGGATTCTAAGGCTGAAATACTGTTCTATAGTGCCTGTTCTTCTGCCTTGGATTTCATTCTGTTGAGGAGGATCTTAAGTATCTTAAGCTAGCTCGTTTAATGAGAAGATACCAATGGCACATCGTTGGACTCTGTGAGATGGGTCTGTGGGCATCTTTCGTCAAAATCACTATTATTCAGGTTTATGACCAAACATATGATGACAAGGAAGTAGATGCGTTGGTGATTGTCCAGATTCAAACTCTTACTGACCAGATACTCAAGAAGGGTCTCTAGTTATTCACTGAGACTGGAATGCAGAGGTAGAAGAAGATGCAGAGGCGGACTGCGAGAAGTCTGTGGTCCCTACTGTAATGAACTTACCAGTGAGAGAGGACTCAAGCTTCTCGACTTCGTCACCCAGAATAATCTAGTGCAAACAAATACCCTTGCCTTCCACAAACTTTCTAGAAGAGGAACAAGGCACAGTCCTGACGGAACATAGCACAAATATATTGACTACATCTTGGCATGAAGCATTTCCAGTTGTGCGTTAACATTGTCAGAACACATATTTCACCAGGAGGTGACTTAGGAAGCGACCATGACTTGCTGATGATAACTATCAAACTTTGTTTGTGGAAGACAAAGAAGCAAAGACAGATAAGGATCAGGTTTGAACTTGAAAAACTTAAAGATCCAAGCGTGGCACAATCATCTGAAGCACCAATAGGCAACAAATATGCACCACTCACAAGTATGAATGCTGAATAAATAAAAGTAGACTCCCTGATCGATAGATATCCTCACAACAATCTGCCAATGATCTGGCAAATAGGAGAATGGCCCACCCAGCAGAGCCAGTCTCTGATCTTCACTCTACCTAAGAAAGGGAATCTGCTGCTTTGCAGGAATCTGCGTAATCGCCGTTGGTCGGTGACGGAGCCACCGTTCTACAATAATATTCTCGTCAAAAATTGTCTTTGCAAATCTTATAACGTTTATTACCTCATAAACCATTCAGACATGCTTTAATGATTATTCTACACTAAAATTAGCACACTATTGTATACCGTGTTATAAATAATTGTCCTTGAAATCATATTGTTTTATATTTGCAAATTTCTTCAATTTAATATTTGTCTAATGCTTTCTTATTCTTCATCTCCGGTTAATTCCTGTCTTTGTCTTGGTTCATATACCTGGTTTACATTTTATTCCTCTCAGATTAACAGATCACACCAAAACGTTATTGCGTGGGAGTCGACAATCATACCGTGAATTTCATTTACTTAAAATTTTACTGCAGTTCCATGTTTCCATTTTGACTTGCATTTCTATATTTATGAAAGCCTGATTATTTGCACGACTGTATATTCAATATATAAATATAGATTAGATGTAGATTGTGCAGGTAGTTGGTGCTAGGAAGATAGATATTCTGAAGGAAACATCAATTGTTTTGAAAATAGACAAGATTGATCATTAGACCTGACTTAGCCATCATTAAAAATCAGCAACGAAGTAAACTTCATTTTATAGAAACATTATTAGAATTCTAATGTATGAAAAATGGCTATCTTAATTTTGAATTATAATGATACTTTACACAAGACTTGATAATATATCATCGTATTGGAACTTTTGTGTATTGCGAATAATTTAGAAGATTTTAAGGTTTTTCTAAATAGAAATGCACTTTCCTCACCAGTCATCCAGTACCAACTTCCATGCGTTATGTGCATTTGATTTAATTTTATTTGATGTAATTTAAATGTTTGTAAGTTTTAAAATCTTTTTATTTTTAATTTCATTAAGTAATGTAATTTTGTTGACTGGATTTGTATACTTTCCTGAAACTAGTTTGACCTGATTGTTTCGTCGCAAACACTGAACTTTATGCCTTTTAAATGACCTAGTTCCTGACCTTGATTGAGAAGCAAGTAAAAAAACTTCTTTTTAAATTTCTTTTTATTGTGGGATACATAAATTGAGATCGAGGCTGTACTGGAATATGTGGCCTTAAACATGTAAATAGCTTCTGAACTGTTCTGGAATATGATCACGTGACCCTCATCAAGGCATCTGTTTTTCGCAGTAATCAGGTTTTAAACCGATGTCTATAGAGAAGTTAGTTAGTTGGTCTTTTACACTGGAAAGTGCTTGTTTGTGACTAGTTTGGAGTTATAATTTAAGTTTGTCTCAAATTATTTGGATTCTAAAAGATTAATTCTTTTCCTTGGAAATATTTGAGTCCTAAAATAGAATTCTTGGACATTTTATTTGGAAATTCAAACACCGGAATATTGTTTGTGAATGAACAAAGAACTGTAGACACAACAACACAATACTAGCTACAGATACATCATCGCTTTCCATTTTGGAATTTTTGTCGGGACTCGAACTTGAATTCATTAGAACATTTCGTTACTAGGACTTACACAATTTAATTCTTGGAATATTCTAGGATTATGTCTGGATTTGATTTCTTAAAACCGTAAGTTGTTTTCTCTTTCATTTTACACTGTTTTTCCAGGGAAGAAAATTACTTGTTAAATGTTTCAAAACTTGTTGTTTTCACTCTTTCTTTGTTACTGTTTATTCGAGTATAAACACGTAACATAAGACCTGATTGGAAGAAATGTCTTTTCTAAAGCTGCTTTGATTTATCACACTTCCTATATATGTGCCCCTGGGGCTACGGTAGAATGTAGGGGAATTTAGATGGAAAGTGATACCCATCAAAGCCGTAAACCCTTGGTTCTAATTTTAATGTTCTTTTCTCTAGAGGTTTTCGGTTTGGTGAATGTGTCGTAGACGGGAAAAGGGTACATTCTCATATATAAGTTGAGGTACAGGCATGTCATCGTCGATACCAGTCTTAATTTTGATTTTTTGATGAAAACGGACCGCTTTTTAAAAAACTTAGATAACGTAATGTTTTATCACATGATTTGAGGGAGAGTTGTTGTTGTTGTAGGGTTTAACGCCTTTTTTCAGCACACGATAGGCTATACATGGCGGCCAGTATTAATGGTGGAGGAAGAACCCTGGAAAACCCCGGAAAGAACCACCGACCCACGAGAAGCTACTGGCAAGCTTTCTCACATATCTACATTAGCCAAATCCGAGACTCGAACCCACGGAGACAGAGGTGAGATTGCAGTGATCCGTAACGAAGAACGCTTTAGACCATTCGGCCACTCGGGGCCCCCGATTTGAGGGAGAGATCGAGAGACCTTTTGCTTGTGTGTAATAAGGAAGTCGCTTAAGTTACAAGAAAGAGATTTAATTGTAAAATAACACATGTCTGTGTGCTTGGAAGAGTGGAAACAATTGGGAAAACCATTTGCTTTTTCAAAATGTAACGAAAACTAGCTGAACGATCAACCTTCTTTTCGAATACTGTTACCTCGGTCTCCGTCGGCAGAGTCTCAATGTGAGGTAACAGTCATGGCTATTTTTACCTACGAAATGTTTTATTTTAGTTAAGTGATATTAATCGTTTGCGCAAAGGAATAACATCAAACACCTTTTATTAACTACAATCGTTTAGTTATTAACAATTTGGCTATAGGCGCGTGTGCCATATATTGTTTTATTTTCTTGCATGCCCAAGGCTTGACCTACCGATAAAAACTAATTTTAAAGTATTCGTTGTCAGTCGGTTGTATGTACCTTAACCAGTCCCTGACACACGCTATTCTTTGCTGGATCCTGTTTACTTGACATGACTCTTATTCGCCGTATGATTTGTATTTTTTATGTATTGTATTTTTAAATATATGTATTTCGTTTTTTGTATATTGTATTTTTTATGTATTGTATTTTAAAGTATACATATTTTAATGTTTCGTATAGTAAATAGTAGACAAAAGAGGTTGTTGTTGTTGTTGTAGGGTTTAACGCCATTTTTCAGCACACGATAGGCCGGTATTAATGGTGGAGGAAATCATTGGAAAGAACCACCGACCCTCGAGAAGCTACAGGTAAGCTTTCTCACATACCCACATTGGCCGAATCCGAGACTCGAACCCACGCAGACAGAGGTGAGATGGCAGTGATCCGTAACAGATCGCGCTTTAGACCACTCGACCACTCGGGGCCCCGACAAAAGAGGTACTTACATCTATAATACGAAGTGAAATGTATGCATTTACGCCTAAGTTGAAATGTACAATTATACATTACCAATGCCGAAAATAGTACCCCACTTTTGAACTGAACACAACATGTGGACACACGGTCCCATTGTACAACCCCCCCCCCCCAACTATATATTCCTCGGGCACAAATTCTGAGGAGTAAATTAAACGTTTTAAGTGATTTGTAATTTTGTATAATAAATATTTCATGATAAGGTATACTGAGATTCGATGTTTCATGTGTCTGAAAATCAATGTCATTGAATCGCTTTTAGGTAGCTAGGACCTCGAGCGAAGTCCATTGATGCGTGTGTAATTAAGTGGACAGACAGCGAGAAGGACATTGTCAGCTAAGTTTGATTGGATAGGGTCAAACCGGCATCACATCGGAATTGTGATAACGATTTTAGATCCGAATAATAACTCCTAACTAGCAGGCAAAACTTTAGTCTCGCCTAGGAAGACTGCTTGACAAGATAGAGTTACTCCGAGGAAGCCACTCGTAATTTGGCAGCAAAACTTAGAGAGGAGATTCTAAGGAAAGACAAAGCTTCGTAAAGGTCAGTGAGTTATTTGCTTGATTTTTTTCAGAATATTACGGCATTATAATTGTAATTATGCGTAGCATGTATACTTAATTACTAGTATCGTTTAGTCCATAGAATTACCTGTGCATTGTTTAATTTACATGCGTATTTGAGAAATGAGCTTGAGTTTATGTAGAGAATTATGTAGAATGTTAGCTTCTGGTCAGAATTAATTTGTAATTCGCTAATAGGTTACTTCGTATTAAACTAGTGCATTTATACATGTGATATGTTAGATTTTACACATGCTTTGACTGTGAATTTGGAAAATTGTTGAAGTGTATAAGATTAGTTAATATGGTTTTATGGATATATTACGGTATGGATATTTGAACAGTTGTGTACTTTGTATGAGTTGTAGTGTACATAAATGTATCTGATTGCTGTGATATTGTTTAGTTTAATGGGATTAGGAATATGCACTGATGTGACGCAATTTATTGAGGTATGTATGAGAAGTAATTGATACCGTACTTTTATTACGACGTTGTTTTATCACACAAGGACGTATGAGTATTTCGATGTGAATGAATGCGTGACCGAAGAAATTTAATATCCGTTATCTGATGATAGGCTGAGTGTAGTAAGAAATGAGAGGGCTAAGGATAATATTGTACCGTCTTTGTGTTTTCAGAGGAAGCTTTTTGGGATACAGAACTTCCGGTTCGGTTATGTCCCGAGTCTCTGAGAGGGGAGACAGAAGTGAGACATACAGAGCAGTCGGAGTTGACATGTCTAGTCGGTGGAGAGAGCCGAGGATGGGGAGGAAAAGGAGTCGAGGAGGAGAAGTGGAGAAGGAGGAGTAGTATAGAGGAGTCGAGGAGGAGAAGGAATTTGGAGAAAGTCGGGAGGAAGGAAGAAGGAATTGGAGGAATAGGAGAGAAGAATACACAGATGAGTAGAATACAAGGACAGATGGAAAGCTATGTCACACTACTAATCAAATAATGCCATAGGCTATCACAAGCTAGTTCGGAAGGAGAGTACTTGGGAAATTTGAAGCACTTGAATTGTTATTAAATTGTTATTCGTTAAATTTTACTGTTTTGTATATTCAATCATTTTACCGTCGGCATTGCTGACTGGGGGCGCGGAGCTTTACATCTATCTTTCACTAATTTAACTTCCAACCAAAATCGAGCCTGGGTGGGACTTCTATAATAATTTAAACAGAATACTGGGAACACCCCACAACCACAACACATCTATCAGAGTGACGGCGTAACAACCCCGTCAAGCCACATGCTGATATGATATGCTGGCTCTTTCCAAATCATTGGCACTGCTAAAGGCATAGATTTTCTTTTCCTGCATAACCACTGGCGAAGATTTGTTGCACAAGTGTTGCAGCATATGTGTGGGGCAAACCTCTTGTCCTGATTTTCAATTTTTCAGCCCAAATAAAGTTTACGGGGTTTCTTAACCATAGTGTCTATACTGCACTTTTGTGATGCAAAAGTCACTTCACCACAAACATAGCAGAAGTTATCTGCATTTTTCATACAAGTACGAGCCATCTCTGTTCACTTTGGCTAAACAGAAATGTGTCTCTTTGCAAACTCAAACACTGACAAACAAGAGAGCATGACACTGTATTATTTCTAATGCTGATATAGGGCAATTTGTTCAGCAGAGTGATGTAAGCTTAGTTATGATCGCATCATCCATGACTTCTAGGAATAACATTATGCAATTCATATCATGTATGACGCAAATACCAGCTTCAGACTGCATCATTCATTTTTAGGCCTACAATACAAGTGCTGTCCAAACCCACTCATAGATTTATTCATGCATCCAGTCAAAGATGCAGTTTGGTCATTCTACTTTAAATTGAGATCCCTTCCCTTTATAATTCACTTATTCTCCGTTATTCCAATTTCAGTGGTCGTATATTCTAACCCAGTATTATATCTTTAAAACTAGAGCCAATCAACAATTTTAAGTATCATTTTCGTTCTCAGTGACCCAAAATTAGCAAAGTTTTACTCCATTTATTCCAAAGCATTTTGGCTGTAGACCAGTGATATTTACCGTAATAATACAGTGTCACTTATACTTTGCCATTACCAAATAAATGATTAGTTTGTTATAAATTTATGTGAACATCTGAAAGGACAGTCTGATTTGGATATAACCTAGTTTTTTTTTTGCTTATATCCACAAATTCCCGTTAAATTTTAACATTGCGCATCAAAACAGCCGAATTTATTTATGCAACAAAGTTTTAAGGTTAGCTAAGTGATATTTGGCATTTGAGTTTAATTATTCGCCTCCCCCCCCCCCCCCCCGCCGGAAAGGTAGATTTAAAATTTCTAATGTCTTTATTAATAACGTAGGGTGAATTGACACTTAGGAAAACTTCAGAAGAGACGAACTGGATTATAAACAGACTATAACGAATGTAGGTATCCTGTGCAAATGAAATGTGCATAATTTTAACACAACATCATATTTGTCTACACAGTAAAATACTACTACTACTACTACTACTACTACTAATAATAATAATCGTAATGTAAAAGATAGATCAGCAGCAATCTATCTTATTTTACAGGAACAAAATCAACCTTAAAGCCTTTGAAAAACTTTAAAAATCTTAGGTGTCCTTTTATATCCATTATAAGATTTTTCACTGCAGTTTAATACGCAATAAACAAGAGTAACTTTCAGATAATTCCGACGTTTGTGCTTATCCATGTCACAGAAAGTTAAACAGGTGGTAAATGGATGGATAATGATTGCAAAGATATTGAGTGACATTTAAGGTGCGCGGATTACGGAAGTTATTAAGTCAACAAGCAGTCATGAAAATCAGGTAAGACAGAATATTTAAGATATCTTATATCTCTGCATACATGACTGTATTTCAATAGACAGTTGTCTAGCAGAGGGGAAAAGTTCAGACGCAATCATCAGTCTTGTCTCAGATTACCGGATTATATCATTAAATTACAAATTATATATATATATACATTTTCACATTTGAAAAATACGTCCTTATATTCTCACATAAAAATATATCCAAATATTTTAACATTTAACATATAAAATTTCCCATCCTACCATATGACGCTCGATTGTGATTGCTTACAAAAGTTGTACATAACACAATAAAAAAACGAGTACTGCGTGAGCTAGAACAAATAAATGGAAATTGCCTTACATTTCAGACATGGAGATTAATCTTTGATAGAGTAATTTGACCAGACGCCGATAACGTATGTCTCAAGTTATTTCTCCTTGCGTCCTTGACAGTAACAACAAATCCGCTTTGATGCTTTGCTGAATCGGACTTGCATTATTTTCAGACAGAGTCAAATAGTATACTAAATGACAAAAATGTAATTTACTGTGTATATATTCATGCAACAAAAGTGAGATGAATTTAAGAAAAGGGGTTGGCGTGTTGTGCCGCAGAGCTAGTGTATTCTTCTAAACTTCGATTATGGAACAAAATTAGTATATAATATAAATAAAATTTTCTTTTCCTACCTTAATACCGGATATATTTCATCTTGCTGGTACCAAAAGATATATATATATATATATATATATATATATATATATATATATATATATATATATATATATATATATATATATATATATATATATATATATATATATATATATATACATATATATATATATATATATATATATATATATATATATATATATATATATATATATATATATATATATATATATATATATATATATGTATGTATGTTAACTCGAAACTGCCGTACATTAACACATTAACACTGGACAACAAATTTTTACAAAAGTCATGTTACTGAAATAAAATTAGTCAATTCTTATCAATTTTTATGTGCTGAACACGAATATGACAGTCAAATTGCAAAATTGGCTCTAGTTTTTTTGTAATCTGCAAGAAATTAATGTTTACATAACGAAATGCATTCCAATAGTAAAAGGTCAACTGTAATAGCCTACCTATAAAAAATCAAGTCATTGACTACATCTTAGATTTCTTCGCCTGTCTCTTGTACAGCTGTTCGGGAGCATCTCTGAGGAGTGTCCAGCAGTAGTCAGCCAGCATTGTAGTGGACCATTTTCCCTGGTATCTTTGTTCCATTGTTGCGATATCTTGATGAAAACGTTCGCCGTGTTCATCACTAACAATACCACAGTTGCTAGGAAAGAAATCCAAATGGGAATGAAGGAAGTGAATCTTTAGAGACATATTGCAGCCAAGTTTCTTATACTTCATCAACATGTCTTCTACTAGTTCCTTATAGTTTTCTGCCCTAACATTTCCGAGGAAGTTTGTAGAAACTAGGCGAAAAGCATTCCATGCTTGTTTCGCGTCACCTTCCAGCAAGTTGTTGAACCGGTCATCTTTGAAAAGCTCTCGAATCTGAGGACCCACAAAAACTCCCTCTTTAATCTTTGCTTCGCTGAGTCGAGGGAATTTTTCATGCAGGTATCGGAATGCTGGCAAAGTCCGGTCAATGGCTTTCACGAAGTTCTTCATCAAACCTAGTTTGATGTGAAGGGGTGGTAGCAAGATTTTCTGAGCCTCAACCAGAGCTGGGTGTTGGATATTCTTCTCTCCAATGGCTACATTCTGCCTGTGAGTCCATTCCTTCCTCATGTAGTGCATTTCCCTTGCTCGGCTATCCCACTCGCATAAGAAACACATGTATTTTGTATATCCTTGCTGCAGTCCCATTAAAAGGGCAACTACCTTCAAATCACCACAGAGGTGCCAGCTGTACTTGTTATACTCAATGGACTTCAGTAGCTGCCTTAAGTTATCGTATGTCTCTTTCATGTGGACAGCATACGCTACTGGAATAGATGGAAGAATGTTTCCATTGTG
This sequence comes from Sinohyriopsis cumingii, assembly GCA_028554795.2. NCBI lineage: Eukaryota > Metazoa > Mollusca > Bivalvia > Unionida > Unionidae > Sinohyriopsis > Sinohyriopsis cumingii. The sequence goes on along the minus strand of CM068829.1, from coordinate 151,421,604 downwards.
CAAAAGCACAGCCTTGAGACTCAGTTTCGAAGAGTCCACAAATAGTCTCCATTCTTGTGGGTCATGAGTGATTTTTAAAGCATTCATGAGGCCCTCAATATCGGAACAGAATATCAGATTACTTTCCTTTCTGAAGAAAGGCTCCAATTGCTGGTGGCGCTTTCGATATGCAGTAATTGTGACATCTTCTTCTAGAAGATTCCATTGTTGGAGTCTTGATCCTAGCAATTCTGCCTTGTTCTTTGATAAGTCCAAATCACGAATCAGGTCATTTAGTTCTTCCTGTGTTATTCTGTGTGGGGTTGATGATGCACCACAGTGAAAATCTGGATCACTGCATGCTGATGGACCAGGAGAAGAACAGGTCGACTCACCTTTGTCTTCGTCAGATGAATCAAGAGAATATTCTGCTGGAGGTTCTGGAATAGGAAGTCCCTCACCATGTGGAACTGGTCTCAATGCAGACGGAATGTTTGGGTAGACTATTCTCGACTTCTTTCGCTTCGTTATTCCGCCGGAAAGAGGAGGAACCAAGCAGAAGTAACAGTCATTTAGGTGGTTGCTTGGCTCTCTCCACACCATTGGGACTGCAAACGGCATTGATGACCTTTTGCAATTCAACCACTGTGAAAGCTGTGTTGTACATGTAGCACAGCATATATGCGGAGCCCAAGGCTTGTCTTGGTCACCAACCATGCATCCGAAGTAAAGATGATATGCCTTCTTCACTTGAGAATTGATACTTTTCTTCTGGTTGGCAAATGTCACTTCCCCACAAATATAGCAAAAATTGTCCGCGGTATTAACACACTTTCGAGGCATTACTGTTCTTTATTGTACGTAAATGGATAAAATAATAAGTTTTATGTAACAGTAGCTTGAACTGTCTCGCACAACGTCTAAAATATTTTAAATGCTGAACCTATCTGATTGGGCTTTATATAGTACACTGCTTACGTCAGCTTCAGCAGCCGCCTGGCATTAGTATAATAGGCCTACACATGTATAGTACACTGCTGACGTCAACTTACTTCAGCAGCCGCATGGCATTAGTATTGCATTGCATCAGAAAATGATGCAATCAGCTGTGGATGATGTGAGCATGATGGTATTATGCAATGTTACATCATTATTCCGGATGTTGCTGCAGTCCTACTGGAGAAATTTACACAGTGAAACATAGAAAATGAGGTATATGAATATCTTCAAAACGAGAGCCAATACAAATTTTTCACGGTTATATTCGTGTTCGGCACACCAAAATACTACAGATTAGGGCCATTTCAAGTCAGTAATGATTTCACTGTTGACCAGTGTAATCTTTCAAGGAAATTTGACCAGGCGCCTTTAGCGTCTCTCTTAAGCTTCCTTGGCTTCAACGATATATATTGGTCAATCCAAGTATACCGCATAGTGTATTTATATGACCAGGCTATGAAAGTGGGGTGAATTTACGAAAAGACGTGGAAGTTAGTGTGCGGTGCCTAAGAATGAGTCTAATCTTCTAAACTTCGATTCTGGAGGACGTTTGGTATAAAATAGACTTGTCTACGTTAATGCCAGATATATTTCGTCTTGTAGTACAAAAAAACGTAGACAGAAAAAATAACCCCTCTCTTTCTGTGCATGTCTGTCTGTCTGTCTGTCTGTCTGTCTCTCTCTCTATAAGTGTTCACGATAAGTGTTCTTACAAGAAGTACCAAATGTATGTTAAACTATTTCTACAGATAACACATGGTTGAGTTTTCGTAGATGTGATATTAACAACTTTATCATCTCAAATATGCATATACAATAAGATGAATGTATAAACGATGACTCTATATCGAGGCAAAATAGCTACAAAAAAAAAGAAATTAATTTTGTACAAAACAAAACATTAGACGTTGAGATATGATTTAAGCATTATTACATGAGAGCATAAAATGTTATAAAAGTGTACACATAATCTAAACATAGTTCATTTTGAAGGAAAAAACTCCTGAGAATTGAACATTGTTTGGCTGAGAATCTAATTTAAGAAAGGCTTGGTTAAAGACATGCAAAAGGGGAACTTGTTTCTCTGTGAGAGACGATCAAAATAGGTACATCCAGACTCGGTAAATAAGTCATCCGTAATAGTCTACAAAGAAATACAGAATTTGTCCTCAATATGAGGATTTCAAAACATAAATATACATTCAAATTAACAATCACATGACCTGTTTAAATTTTTAACAACAAAGACCCTAAATTTCGGAGAAAGCAGAACTGTGTATATTATAGTGAACTTCATTCTACTGTAATACACTCTTTTGAAATTATCTTTTAAAAAATTATATCAACAGACCGTATCATATTCTTTAGCATACAAACCGGTTTCACTGCTAATTCTACACTTCCAGTCATTAACCTAATTAGTTCAAACTCTGTTGCATACAATGTTAGACATAGGTTTCCTTGGAAAATTATTAGGTATATCAACACAGTTATTGTAATCATGTTATATCAGATACTTTCTTATCTAAGTATTTACTGCTTTTGTATTGTCTCACATTACGGGATTGCATCAGATTTATTTCGTCTCCGATCTCCAGATAATATTACACTTTATGAAGAGAATTTCTGTTCATAGAGATTGTACATTTAATCAACAACGTTTCTGAGTTTACTGATAAATTTAATCACTGTTATACGTTGTAGACATTGATTTACTTAAAAAGTAGTGATTTTTTTTCATGTTTCTATTCTGACTTGCACTTTTCTAAGTTATGAATCCTAATTAATTATATGATTGTATTAATTATTATCTATAATACAGAGATATAAATGTGGGTGGCTGGCGGCAGATAGAGGGATATAAAGATAAAGTAAGACAAGTTTACCTCTGAACAGTAATACGAAATACCATAAATGTATAGACGATAATAACATTTATATATCGCTCTAACGCTCAATCGATCAGTCTATCCATTATCACGCCTTCTGTGCGTAATAACATCCATCCATCAATGTTTATATGCCTGTATGCATCTATTAATCTATAAGTTTACTAGTACGGTGCCGGTGGAGGAGGTTTGGGTCTTTCAAAGGTGGCTTATTTTTCATCAGTTATGTATTTTTCCACAAAAATACGTTTAATGTATTCAAGATTGATCATCAGACCTAGCTAAGATATGAACTCAAATAAACGACAAAGTAGATTTCAATCTGGGAAAAATTTTGGTAATTTGAATGCATTAAAGCGATAACACATACAAAGAGTAGAGCATCCTAGCGTTAATTACTGACAGTGGTACTGCACCTCATTCTTGACATAATCTCTACGTGTTCGAAGCTGAAGAGAAAGCAAAGATTCTATTTGAACCTGTCATCATTGTGCACGTGCATGCCTTCGTAATGTCTTGTAAATTCCACCATACTGCTTAACATAGATTGAAAAACTTGGGACATCATTCTGTTCTGGGTGAAAGATTGATAGAACTGTAATCAACATTTCCTCATTTTTGTAACGAGCATCGCACAGATTTACAACTGATCTTGACTGAATTGTGAATTATTATTTTTACAGCGGATATTAAATATTATGACACATATACTTTTCTTTTGGGCACCAGACAGATGCACCCCCCCCCCACCTAGCCAAAGAATAAAAGTGTTTTTATGTTTCACTGAGTCCCCCAGATATGTTGCTTTGTTTTTTAATTTAAACAGAATTTCGATCAAAAATTTTAAATGAATTTTTGACGGGGTATTTATTTCCTAGTGTATTCTATAGGATTGTTCTTCCGAGTCGGTTTCGATCACCTGACTCGGAGTCTCTCTCCTAATATCTTTGTTACCTTGGCTAAAGGTCGCCTACATCCCGTGTTTGCTATGTGTGAATGTGATATATGTTTGTTCGTGCTATAGTTGTGTTCGTGTTGGGACAGCCGTCTGTATCGAATTCTTCCCCAGTTGTCCTGCGATCCTTATAACACGGATCTTCTAGATTTTGTACATATTTATATTTCCAAGGTTTTAGAATAAGAATTTTGAATTTTGGGCGAAGTAACGGTGTAATAATATTTTTAGGAAAAAAAAAACCCTATTGTTTTAGTGTGTGCTATGTGTGTGTCGTTCTTCTCAAATCTATATTCTGCTGAGGTCAGATGTGTTCCATATTTACTTTATTTTTTTACTTCACTCTCTCAAACTTGGCTACCTTTATTTATTTATTATGTTTCCGAAAAGGGTTGCCAAAATTTGTATTTCCTATACAGCTGAGTGACAGTATAGGTGTTAGTATAGATTGGTTTATATTGTGTTGTATGTCTACTTTTCCGGAGCATGCCGCATGTCTGTTCCTTCCTTCCTAGCTCCATGTGAGTGTAGGTCTCTGTCCGTGTTTCGTTCCTATAATTCTCAAAGATAAAAGAAAGGTATTAGTATTCAATATACATCTGCTTAAGTATAAATGGAGAGGTATGCGTTCTACTATTATTTATCAAGAGTAGGCAGGAGTAATGTCCCATTGGGGTAACTATTGTTGGTAGTTATCATTACATATGCCTCTCACTCTAGTTTATTTTCCTATGACTATTATTTGGCCACAGGCCCTCATTGTTGCAACGATATAGTCAATAATTTTATAAAGCGTAATTTTAGTAAAATTCCCATCAAGATATAAAATGCTTTGTTGTTTATATTTATCTGCTTTGTTTATTTCAGCTATTACCTTTTCCCTATTAATTTTTGTTTTTTCACATTGTATTATCACATGGAATTTAGAAAACGGGCCTCTTTTACACAGTGGACATTTTGGTGGTACTCTGACGAGGCGCCGTCTCACTGCAGCCTCTCCTGTCAGCCGTGCATTGTGCATGTATTTAAAGCAGAGACTTTGAATTTTAAGGGAGCCTAGTTTCATCCAGTGCCCCCATGCTCTGTCCCAGTTAACGTATAAATTTTCTTTTTCTGCCGTGCTTTTAATATTTTTTGTTACGTCCTCCCTTATCCAGTTATATGTTAAGGTTTCTTCTTTATTCCATAGTTCTTTTTTTATTTCTATATTTTATTAGTAAATCTTTTTTGTTTTTGAATTATCTTGGAATTTCTAGTTGTTTTATTAATTTATTATTTTTGTAAATATCGTCCCTATTTCTTAAGGAGAATCCATAACGGTATATGTAAATACCTTCCCATGGACTCTTTGGTTCTACTCTTAGCCTCTTAAATCTATTTAAAATATTGCCGGCTTTAAGTAGTATAGGGATTGGGAGTCATACCCCTCCCCTTTCTTTAGCTTTATATAGTGTTTCTTTATTAATATAATGAAGTTTAAAATCTATTATAGTCTATTATATTATTATCTATTGTGCTTAATGCTTTGTTACTAATATCTATAAATTTTAAGATATAATTAATATGGGCGTACATGTATGTTTTCACTACTTGTACTCTCTCCATTAGGCATAGTGGCGTTAGTGCCAAAATTTTCACATTCTGTTCGATTGCTTCTTTATTTGTCTGCAGTTTTCCTTCTCTTCATTTTCTCCAAAATTGACTTCCAAAACTTTGACCCTTTTCTTGATTAAATGTGGGGTCAAACCTGGGTGGTTACCTCTCCAGTTTC